>CM031714.1:2400191-3600191 GCA_018466805.1 Hippocampus abdominalis
CGATCACGGTCAAAGTTCGCGAGCACTGCGACACGTTTGCGAGGCTGCCACCATGTGGCGACCTGGCGCTAGGACTTGGCTCTCCGATTTGAGCGTTTCCCTTTTAATGGATGCCAGACGTGCGCTTGGCTTCCAGGGCGGCCCTAAATGAAATCCATCACGGAAAGCGCATTAGCATTAACTTTTCGCACAGCCCGCTACCCAGAAGCTGACCTTCATCGCTCAGGCTAAGTAAGACGAAAGTGGGGGGCGGGGGGGGTGGTTGGCGCTGTGCAGGCGGTGGTCTTAACCTGGCACTCTCGTCGTCTAGGACAATATTAACCTCTCGCTGAGGCCGAAATGACTTTTTGGCTGCGGGGCCATTTATCCACCCGTCCAACGGTGATTATGTGCCAAAGTCCCGCTCGTGTGACAGTGAATGGGTTCATTCCACAAAAAGGTGGAGGGGTATGGGGGGGGGGGGGGGGTATAGAAAACGACTACGAAAGGTTATTTACCACTCAATGAAGCCTAGTGTTAAATTTCCTGATTATGCCTCAAACAATCATCATACCCTGAACAGATTCCATTTCATGGCAGAGCCTTTTTTCCCCCTCCGATTGAAGCTAGCGACAGTCAATCCGCTATTCCTCAAGCACGTTCAATGATCCAATTTCACTTAAGTGGGCTGAAAATGGTTGTTAATTTACGACAAATGGTCATTGATAGCACACACAAAGGTTGGTCATTGCCTAAAGTTGCCACTTGATGGCAGCCAAGCACTCGTTTCTATTAGACAAAGCTATGGCCTGACGGAATGTAGCTTCTTTTTTATTGTATTTTTTTTTTTGGTCACAACTTTGTAAATTTGTAAACAAAATATTTCCGTGCATGTTTTTTGGGGGTGAATCTGGCGCAACAATTCAGACACACAGGGTAGACTTGATACCTACTTGTGACCTTTTTCCACATCCAATAATCAAAATAATAACTCATCTTTGACAGCCTTTTTTCTGCCGCTCACTTTGTTCCCCCCCCCCCCCAAACAGCAGATTTATTAAAGCCTCGCAGGGCTTTGTTCTCTCAACGCCGTCACCCGCCGCCAGGCATGAAATGACACGACGCATTCGCGTCGACGTTCGCTTATCTGCCACATGTGGCGCTCGCTTCGCTCCCTTCATGTGCACTTGATGAGGCCGCGGCCCCTGCGTGGAGCCCGAAATGGGATACGGGCACATCAACAAACTAGTCCTGATTACAGTACTGTGAGGAAGAAGACAAAAAAAGGCGTTCAAGGACACGCGTTTGAAGCTCTTGAGAGTCTTGTCAGATTCTTGAAAAAGAAAATGTCTGCGGAAAGCAGGAATCCTTTTGCATGGAATACAAATAAGTGCACGGCAGGACACGCGTTCACTTATGAATCACACGGAGGAAATATGCCAGAAAAAAAAAGGCGCATGTGGAATAAATTAGAGCATAGTGATGAGTTGAAAGCAAAAGCAAACAAAGAGAAGAGCAGCCCCGGAATGATGAACGATGAGGTTTTTTTGGCACAGACGATCCCGTGCAGGAAAACTTCCCAGACGCAACTTTGGCAACATGGCAAGAACACCATGTCGCGGTTTGCACGTCTGCAGTTGCATCTCGGGCGGCAGTCCTCGTGCGGACGGGTCTTTTCCGGGTACACATATTTCCATATAACATTTTGCAGACGCCATCCTAATGATGCCCCGCCCCCCCCAAAAAATACCCCCCCACCCCTTTTTGCTTATATTTTGCAGCCATGCGGTACTGGATCCCGAAAGAGTGACCTTTGCTTCACCGGCGTCGAGGCTCAAGCAGTCGGTGTCTGCGGGCGAAACGGTCACAAAGCCGCACTTAAGTTGCATTCGGGTCCCGCGGACAAAGTGTCCGCCAACTAGCGCAGATTTATTTCGCTAATATAAAACGGAACAAGGTGTCTTTGTGTCCGGCGCCGCAATAAAGGCAGCTTATCGCGTCGAGAGCCCGGCTTTATTTGACTGAACCCGTAAATAAGACCCGGGGTTCCTCCTCTCCTCAAATGAACTATTTTACCACTCGAGGAAACTTTGAAGTACGGTGTTCGAGACTCGTCCTGCCCCCCCCCCCTCCTCCTCCCCCACTTCCCCCTACGTACCCCCTAGAGGACCTTGAACTTTCTTGTGTTTACGCAGTCCTTCCCAACAGCTTGTCATGTATTCCCCGACTTCCTCAGATGAGATGAGATGGTATTCCACCACTAATGATGCCCTTCTCCCGCTGGGTCCGCAACGGGGAGGGCGGGGGGGGCTTTGCCAGAAAGACACCATGATGAACTCCAGAGAGAGCGAGAATTTTTTTTTTTTTTTTCCCCCCCTCCCGCTGAACAAAGCTCAGCTGGAAAATAAGCAGATTCAGCAATTAAGCAGGGCGACTCATGGGAGACGAAAACTTGGCAGCGGATGACGCCGGGTCGACCCCACAGCGCATTGGCTTATTAGCGAGGGAGGGAAGACAAAAAAAAAAAAAAAAAAATGACAGCAGACCGGTATTACCCTTGACTCGATTCGCCTTCAACCATTTGGATCAGATATCATTCAAATAAACGTGAGTCTTGCTAAAAAGGAGCGCTACGGTCTGAATGTCGTCCAAAAAGCTTGATCAATAATCATCCCCGAAACATTTCGAAAAGATTTTTGCATTTTCACTTCCACCCCAAAAAGCAACGGTTCTCTCGGTCGAGCGTTGTGATTGGACTGACAGGAACCCGACTTCAGAACTCCAACCTTTCAGCTCATATCACTTCAGAATCAAAAGCAATCCTTGGTCGGAGGTAATCCTCGCAGGACAATCCCCCGCGAGATTGCTAGCTGAGGATAAATCCGGGCCAAAATAAATCAAGAGAGCCGAGCCAAGTTGCACGTCAAAAGTCTCGCCGGTCTGTCGTCTGTAACCGAGCTATGCGCTTACCCGTTTTCTCTCTTGCAGGGAGCGGCGCCGTCCAACACGGGCCCACTGCCGAGCAGAAACGCGACGGCACGACGATACCGCTGCAGCTCGTCGGACAGGACTGGAAACCGATGCACCTGCTTCCATCTCAGGTGAGGCAAAAACCACAACGAAAGACGCTTTCGAGTTGACTCCGGATCAACCTATCAAATCTTCCATTTTCTGCCAAGACTGTAAATGATGTCCAAAGTCGAAATATAAGTACTGACGTATACAAAGAAACGTACCACGTGGTGTCAGAATTGGGATACGCATCTCGAAAACATCGCCTAAACATCTCGGATATTTTTGCCAAGTGTGGTGACACGTCAAGAACGTGTCCCAATTGGTGTAAGAAGTGGGACAAAGTTTTTTTTTGGGTGGTGTGGGAGGCCTCGTTTTGGCATCTTGGAGCCTCTTTTTTTTCCCGAAAAAGCAGCGGCAAGTCGCGCATCGTTGCCACGCGCAAGCATTAGCGCACGCGCACTCGGTGTGGGGTCGCTTGCTATCAGCGCCGGCATGTGCGGTTCGTTCCTGGTCAACTGTGACAAGAAGAAGAAGTGCTCTGGGTTAAGTCATCCATCACCCCCCCCACCCCCACCCACCCCCACCCCCGGTTATCACCCCTCTATTGCGCCAGTGTCGTCAAGTGGAAGTGGAAGCAGGACACTGGAGATTCCAGACAGAATTCTTGCGCAATCTCTAGCGACGCGCAGTGCTGCATTATGTTTGTGGCCCGATTTATTTATCACCCCGCTTCTGACACCATGTGGGACATTTTGTTCGTAGTAATGAGACACGTGGCGTATGTCAAATTCAAATTCACACCTCCGTGCGGGCGTTTGGCTTCCGCAGAGTCACCCGACGTCGTTGAAGCTGCTGATCGAGGCGGAAGGCCGACAACTGCTTTTGACGCTACGCAAAAACGAGTAAGTGGCGCCCTCCGGCTTTCAACCCGGCGATCGCAATTGCGCTCGCTTGAAAATGAAATAGGATGTCATCCCATCCCGGCAAGGTTAGCATCGCATCCACTCAATGTTGCTAGCGGGCCTTTTTAGCTACCAAGCACAAGTGACGGCTGGAGTGACAGCAGCGGGTTCCACCGCGCGACTCCCTAAGTGTTTTCGCCAAAACAAAACAACAAGAAAACAAGTCTGCGGCTTTCGTTGAAATCTTTTTCACCCCCCCCGCCCCCCACACACACTCCCTCCAGCTGACGATGTCTGTGTTTGGACATCTGGAGTTCATCAGGAGCGCAGAGCCGAGTCACCAGCGCACCAGACGAACTCATAACAATGTCGGCCGGCGCAGCAGGTTTGCAGCGAGGCTTGCGGAAGATGCAGTTCGGGCAAATCGCAGAAATGCAATGGAAGTCCTATTTTATCGAGAAAGGGATGCGGATTTATTTGGATCGCGATTGATTCGGTCGGAGGCGCCGCACAAGGCGAGCGGAGACAATCTCGGCTAACATATTGCGCGGGAGGTTCGCTCGTCAGGAGACGGCATTTGTTTCATGACATTTGGAAAGTGTCTGCCAGGCGTCTGGCCCTTGACATTAAGACGGGCGGAGGCTGAGGATTTGGGTGGGCGAAAAGGGCGCGCGGCGCCTGGAGCCAGCGCGTCAACCTGTGCAAAGTGCCCCCCCCCAACCCCCTCCAAAAACAGACTGGCGCCGCAACGGATGGCCGCCCGAAGGTGGAAATCGGCACAATGCAGCGCAATCTTGTTCGGCACACCAACAATCTGATATTTGTTTTTTTTTTTTTTTTCCCTCGCTTTGGTTAATTCTGGATGGATTTATTTGACGAAACAATTGTCTAATTAAAATAACTGTAAGCGAGATGAATGAAGCGGCCCATCCGTCCGCTTGAAAAATGAGAGCGCGAGCGCGGCCGTTACGTAACGCCATTTGAAAGCACTCGAGGCACTCATCATCCAATTTCATGCGTTCAACTGATTGTTTCAATTTTCGCTCGCCTGCTTCGGCCTGCTTTTTTCGCCTCAGAAGTGAATGTGCGGTGTCGCGACCCCCGCCGAGCATTTCTGCGCTTGCTTCATAGCAAATATCTGCAATATATGCAGAAATATGCAGCGGGCGGGCGCGTGTGTGACGCAAGGCGTGGGCGGCCTATTCTGGGCTTTTTCTTTCGCCAAACTTTCCGGCAGAATAACAATGCCACGAAAAAGGGATGATTTGGACCATTTGTGGTCACGGAGCTCGCAGGAAGATTTTCCGGGGCCCGAAACGTCATAGATACATTTGGATCCGTTCCATGACCATGCTCTGAAATCACAAAATTAAATAATCCTTCATCTGTCTCTATATATACTCTATATATATGTGCAAACCTTATTACTGCCCCCTGCAGGACTGGATTGTAACTACTCCAATGTCCCAATAAGTTTTCCTCGTGGCTTGTCTTGGCGAAGGTCATGTTGGAGCTTCAACGGGAGTCTCAAATGGGTTCCAGTTGCTGAGCACGACGGTATCGCCGCTCCGACCGTCCCTTCGGGCGGCGTGTTCCGCGCCCTTGTTTGCTTTTGTAATGCGCTGCCAGATGGGGACTCGTGGAGTGGAGGATGCGGGAAGGTACGGGTGGGGGGTCGGGGGCCGCTCGTTGGGGCGGCTGAGGATGCGCTCGTCAAGCTTAACGGGCCTTGAGGGGGGGGGGACCGGGCCATCTGCTTTTTGTCTTTTGCTCGTTGTCAGATAAGCGGAGGCTTCGTCCGACCTTTTGCCTGCATGAACTTGGAATAGCTTCCAATGCTGGTCAGCGGCGGCGTTGCATTGTATCACATTCGATTGCATAGCCTAGCGTGGTTCTGTAGCGGATCGGAGCAAAGATTGGCTTCAATTCTATGCAGGTTTTTGGCGATTTAAAGTAGCGCTCAGGCCCTTAGGTTGACTTTATTTTGGGGTTTGTTGACTTGAGGAACGTTAAAATGTGACTTAAATCCTTGCCTGGGAATTTAATAAAGACGTTCTGATGGCGACTGAAGTGTTAGCCTGTGATCGTGTGTCGCGCTAGCCACGTGCCTCGTCCTTTTAGCTGCTTCGTTCAAAAGGCTTTTGAGAATCGGTAAGGCGCTCTTTTGAATCAGCTTCTCAGAAATTCCAATTATTTTGACGCTCAGAGCGGCGCCTACTTAGCAAGGTGGACTCGGAGCCACTCCGTCGCTGATTAATTAGGCCAGGCCTTCGTTTTTGGAGTGGTGGCTGAAGGAAAGCTGATGAGTAGAAAAGACGTTTCAAGTCGGGCTGTTTCGGGTTCCACCTAACAGTGCCTTCATGTTTGGAAAAAAAAAAAGGGGGGTGGGCGTGGGGCAAAACTAGGCTTTGAAGACCCTCTTTAGACCACTTTTACCAGGATTCGTAGTGAATAGGAGAGTCATTGTTATTTTTATGATGCCATGCAGTACTTAGCAGCGCCACCGCTGTTTTCCGATTAATATCGGCGATTCGAAACATTTTGGATTTGAGCGTTTGTGACTTGCGAATTTTCTGACTTTGTCCCTTACCGCCCCCCTTCACAGATGGCGAGGACTCACTCAAAGCGGTTTGCCCGTCTCTCGCTGTCTCGCTTGACCTTCTCTTCACTCGCACCTCGTGATTTCCCGCCAGCGTCGCAGCAGCGTTCGGGGCTGTCTAGTGACAATAAGGCCTGCCAGGCGTTGATGAAGAGGTTTGGGGAGTGCAGGGACCCCATGGAGATCAGGTCACAAATCGTTACACGGTCTCGGTTCAAGTGACACGGGGGGGGGGGGGCGTTTGGGTGGAGGAGGCAGTCCTTTCAGAGAGCGTTAAGGTGTCACTGTCCAAAGACAGCCAAGGAGCTTGCGACTTTTTGCATAAGAACGCGCCGCAACCCATCCCGTAAAGTGTCGCTGAAACGAGAACGATTGACAAAAAAAAACAACGATGAGACGAAACATTCGTTTGCGGCAGAGAACAATACACGTTCAATTAAAAAAAAATATATATATCTTGAATTGAATCCGTGAAGATAGTGACTAATCGGAACCAGAAGCCCAGCCTTTTTTGGCAGTCTTAAAACTGGATCATGAATGAATGATTAGCCCATCTTAATAATGAATACATTCCCTAAAACACTTGGGGTTGATTTTGGTTCAGCCCAAAGCAGATTTAAAATATGAATATGACGTGTCCATCCTTTGGAAGTTGACGGCGGCGGAGGGGCACTTTCCGACAAAGTTTTTCGTGAAAATTAAGCTAGGCTAAGCTATGCTAACTGTCTGATGTTCGAAAAAAAAGGGCCTCCAATCATGTCGTCCTACCCCTTAAGACGAATGGACGCGGAGAGCTGATTGAAAACAGCGCGGTGCCGCAAAGCTCTTTTGTCGGCAAAATCCAATTTAACGGACGGCGACGAAGATTTATGCTTTGGCTCCCTAATGAATTGGACTTGGCATCTTCTGCTCTCGCTCTGATTTGCTTGTCTTTCCTCCTCCTCCTCCTCCGTCTCCTCCTCCGAGGGCTTTTTCTGCACATTCTCAAGATTTCTATCAGAGCGCCGGCTGGTCAGGGTGTGCAACCGAGCCCACCCAATACAAACCACCCAAAAAAACAAAAAAAGGGGAGGAAAGGCATTTGTATTCCAGCTTTCATTGTTTGAATTTGGCTTCGAGATTGGAGTCATGTTTCTGGCATTTCTCCCCTCGTTACCAGAGCTGAATTATTCGGATTTCATTTCAATGTAACATTGAACGGTCTTGTCACCAAAGTTGGATTTCTGCTCGATTTTGCCACCGTCTGCAAAAACGCAAATGACAAGGACAGTGTTGGATTAGCAGTTTTTTGCTCTTTGTTTCCCTCCACCCCCTTCTGGGATTTGCGTTATTTCTCCTGATACCAAACGCGGAGCTAAATTGTATTCCCACAGCATCTCAGCTCTGAGCTGTCCCCTTGATAACCCTCTGAAAACCTCACGGAACTGTTTTCGACGCGCGCTTTTTCTCCCGCGAGCGCTCTCGTCGCTAACTTTGAACCGAGCTGCACTCTTTTAAAGATTCACGCCAATCTGCCCGCGACGCGATGCGATGTGTGAGCGCGTACGGTAAACTCCTGAGCAAACGTGCGGAATCACTCCCGCAGCACCGACCGTCGCTCTTCTCCCTGAACTCAATGCAAATGGCGGTCTGATTAAAAAAAAAAAAAACAAACAAACAACAAACAGAAGCCAAGGGGCCAGCTGGGAGGATGGAGTGTCTCGGCTCCGCTAATCCGCTCGAGTCTTGAGGTGGGAATTGCTGCCAAGGTGCATCCGCAAAATTTGGCAGGAAAAATTCATTCTGGGTTTGGGTCCCAGATATGAAATATTGAAAACCGGCTGAGCAACAAACCCTTGAATTTTGGGAAAATTCATTCCCAGCGATGAAGGAATTGACTAAATTTCCTTTAGCGAGATCAATCTTGATGACTCACCTCACTCAAATAAGTCAGTTCCACAGGGTCAGAGTCGTTGCCCTGAACACTTTGCCTCGTTTTGTCATTAAATGCGGCCAATGAACTAGCCTTGTGTGCCGATAATCAGCCAACTGATAAACTCAATCAGACCACCAACAGACCACCGACTGCGTGTCTCTCCACATCATCTTTGGGTATTTTTGTTGTCGCCTCTCCCGCCAATTCCATTATTGAATCCTTTTGTTGAGGCGGGGGTGGGGGAGGTATTCATCAGCGCCCGGCCCGTAATTGGGATCCCTCCAGTCATCCGTCCTCGCCGCCGCCGCCGCCGCGCAGAGATGACACTTAATTGATTTCCAGGGGCACGCCTGGGCTTGGGCGCATCAATCTTCAGGTGACTGTCACTGCGATAATTGCATCGCCTCGGAAGCTAATGGCTATCACATCTGACCGTCTTTCTGCCTGTGCGGGGTGTTAAGAATAATAATGAGGGGCCCCTTGTCATAAATGGAGCTGGCTTTTGCCACAACTCTCCTCATCTGTAGTGCTGTGATTGATTGATTGATTTATTGATTTCTTCTTCAAACCTTTTAGCTATTTTAAAACATCCGCAAGAGGTCAAAGGTGGTATCAGACCAGTTGAAATTGTCAGAGGTGACCAAGGCGAATGGCGTCTGCCTGAAAATAATTGTCAGGTGGGCCGTTGGCAACACGCAATTCCGGGAGTTACTGTAAATGTCGGGATCCGAGGAATGGTTGGGAATCGTCTGCTCTACTTGGCACTGATGTCAGACGTATCACAGCCAGCAGGGCCGCTGGCTTCGCTTGCCGTGCTTCTGGAAAAATGATTCAATCCCAGACAAGTTTTTAGTTTTTTTTTCCTCAGGAAAGGGTCACCATTCACAATTTTTTTTTTTTTTTTCCACAAGTGAAGCTTGGTACGTTGCCTCGTGAATCCTTCCCGATGGCTTTTATTGCACTAATTGGCCTTCCAAGATTGAGCTTTTATGGCTCACATCACTTTTTAAATGATTTCATCCGCTCCACATATTTCCATTTGATCCGCACTGGAACTTTTATGCACTCGATGCCTCTCGCGTTTGTCACAATTACCTTGGGAGATGTCGTCAAGAGGCCTGGATCATATGAGACGCGCATCCGCAGAAACGCTACAGCGCCGTTTATTTCCACAACAGCAACGGAGGCTGCGGCGTGAATGCGCAAAAGAGCTCCGTCGACAAAGAGTCACTGCTGCTTTTTGTCTCGTCTGGTTATCAGAGCAGCTCACAAAGTGCCAGGAAAGGATTGAACTTGTGATTCCCGGATGCCAAATCTCGGCTTTTGTCCCCCCTATCCCCCGTTGCAATCCTTTTGTGAGTCTCTCCTCTTCTCCAATAATCTTCCTCAAAGCGCTCGATTCCGTCATAAGCCACCTGACGGTTCTCGCGCTCGGGAACGCTTGTTTTCCCTCTTTAGTCCGCTTTGGCTTGTCACAGCATGAGCACTTGTTGTTGTTTTTCTCAAAGCGAGCACTTTGAACTCTTCAATCCGTTGAAAATGTGTTTTGTGACACTGAGTGTGTGTGTTTTTTGAGGTCTTATTGAGTCTGGAACCACAAGGGCGTGTGTTGTCGTCAATGTCTTCTTTTTTTTTTTTTTTAAGGACTTTGCGGTCTCCTTAATTCGCCGTTTTAGGGAGACAATTGCAACCAACTGTGAAACAAAAAGGGATTTGTCCAGTTAGCACCCAAAAATAAGAATTTTCTGAGGTTGACGTTTTAGTCCAAGCGAAAATATTTGCCGCTGGTTGATCAACTGGTACGACGAGCCAACGACCCACCCCAGAATCGCCTGGCGATTGTTAAGTTTGGGAAGCCTCACGGTGGGACTCGCGCGTCCTCACCCGTCCCGCTCCGTCTCAAATGAGAGCTGCTAATAATCATCTACACATCAAAAGCCAGTCCCGGGGAGTGAAAAATGGGCCAGATGGAACCATGTGTTTCTCCTTAAGTCGTCATCACTGCGTTCGGACTCCCCAACGCTGGAGTCGCACAGCGTGCGAGATATTTCTCCTCGTACGACCTTGGCACTTAGCGGGTTAGCGTGGTGGTTAAAACCGAAGAGTCTGTTGATGTGGAACAATTGCGTGAGTCAAACTTTAAAAAAAACGTTCCAATGACTGCTAGCTGTTTTCACGGTTATGACAACTAGCGGGTCAGGTAAGTGTGTTAGCCCGGGGCTAGCTTGTTTCTTTTGTCAGTACATCTGTTTTTATTGACCAATTATTGTTAATGAATTGAATAGTTGAAAATAGTCACAAATGCTAGATTGTTTTTTGGAGGGGTGGACGATTAGCGGGTCATCTTGGCATGTTAGCTCAGCATCTTTTTGGGAGTCAAACGGTTGTGAATATCTCTGTGTGCTAGCTATTTTTCCCGCGCATGAGAGTGCGCGTGTTAGCTCAGCGCGAGCCTGGCGGTTCTGTTTTTTTTCTGCTGCCTCTGCTCGAAAAACAGATGAAAGGGGTCACATTTTTATTTAGCGAGAGCCACTTTTGGAGTAGTCTGGCATCACAGTGGCTAATGGATGGCCAAATGTGCGTTGCAAGGGGGGGGGGAAGAGGCCCGCGGGTTCCATTTGTTTTGTTGATTTGCTGCATTGTCAAGATTATGAAAGTGTAAATGGTTCTCTGGCTAACCTCAGGCTCACTTTATTGATCATGAAAATAATTTTTTATTCTGCTCCATTTCAATTTACGTATCCTTGAAGCGAGGCATCTTCGGCAATTGATTTTTGCGGACGCTCCTTAAGGTCATCGCTGATCCTTTCTTGTCTTTATTTTTCATTCCAGGGGTCTGTTTGCAACTGACTACAAAGAAACTCATTACAGACGCGATGGCACTGCAGTCACAGGCTCACACAACTCCATGGTACGGACATTTTTCATTCTGTTATTTTGGAATGCTTTTGTTTGTTTTTTAAATATTAACACACGGGTATAAGATTATAAATGACTATTAGGGGCAGGCTGAAAAGAAAAGTTGTATTTTTTTTTCCAAGTAGAAGCATCGAGTGAAAAAAATATATATTTTAGAGAAGACAATTTGTGTTTTTATGAAAGTAAAAAAGACTTTTTTTCATGTTGCCTACTGAAAGGAAAAGAAAGAAAAAAGGGGCAATTTTCATTTGCCATGCTCACAAAATTTATAATTGATGAATGGGGGGGGGAGTCACATGAGGTCAGAGAAATGAATTGCATTTTTTTTTGTGGGGTGCGGGTGGGGGGGGGGAGGGGCCTTAATTCATAATGGATACGCTTAAAGGAATTTTGGTCGAGTGAAAGTGTTGAATTGAAGACTAAGTGTGCCTGAAAAGTCAAAAGAGATGAAATATTCACCGGCTCTTCTTGTTCTCGTTAAAACACACATGCTCGGCTTTTCATTTCAAAAGCAGCTGTCAGCGGGCAACGCTTGCGTTCTACGCTCAAAACCGACGTGGCGCTCGTCAAGCTGCTCAAGTCTTGTCAGCTTGAACATTCGCCGGGTTTCAAACTCTGGTATGAGCTTCGAAAGTCATTTTGGATTTGGATTTCGGGCCAGGATTCAAGTTTCAAATTAGTTGTCGAGCAAGGGTGAGGATTTCTAATTAGCGTTTCAAGCCATTGTGAGGGTTTCAAAGTAGGGTTGCGAGCAATCCATCTGTCTGTTAGTATTCGTTAATCACCATGGAGATGACGTCCTTATTCATCTGTCGGAAATGTTTTGGTTACTTTTACTCTGACATCTTTCCCATTTGATGATGATGATGATGATGATGATGTCGGTGGTACATTCGCGCGCACATGTCTTGTGGCGTCCCCCAAGGCTCACTGCTACTACCACGGCGAGGTGGAGCATCACCCAGACTCGGACGTCAGCCTCAGCACCTGCAACGCCACGCTCAAGTAAGTCCGCCGCCCTTTTCGTGATTATCGGCTGGCTCGTTGCTGCCCGAACACTGTCAACTGCTTTCAAACCCTGCGTTGAAGCCCCCTCATTTGAAATCCGTAACCCTGTTTTTTGTGTGTGTGTGTGCAGGGGGTTGATATCCGTGGACGGCAAATCGTACGTGATTGAGCCGGCGGCGCAGGGCACCCACGGAGCTCACTGGATCTACTCGACGCAACACCTCCGCTTGGCTGCCGGCACATGCGGGCATGATTCTAACACGTCCCAACCTGTCGCAGTGCCTGACCGCGACCCATTCAAATCCTTCAGCGCCAGGGTGAGGATTACCCAAATAGGCCGTGCTATCTTGCGCCGCCATCTTTTTTTGGGGCGTGTCTCGTACTCAATATTCAATACGCGATAACTCACTAATTAAACAGCAACGTCGTACTCCACAGTCTCCATTTTGCCGCAGTGGCTCGTTTTTTTTTTTCTTCTTCAAAACCTTGGCATAAAATGTCTCGTTCCGACCAACGTCTTGAAATATTCTTTTATTTTTGGGGGTTTTCAATTTTTTAAAAGCACGGTCTGATGCGAAATAATGACGCCTCACCTGAATCCTGCTTTGTAGATTCTGCAAATTATTCAAGGGACTGACTTTTATATTTTATCATGCTGCCGCTTCTTTGAATTATTCACCCGAGTCGTCCAACGGATCGAATGGCGGCCATTAGGGTTGTGCGGCGGCAGACAGCAGGGGGGGAGGACAAAAAGCTGCGGGAATGTTGCTAAATGGTGGCGTTTGCCCCGCAAGAGGTCGCCCGGTTTGGTTTTTCGAATCCGCCTCATGCGACCCCCCCATGCCCCCCTCCCCTTCCCCCTTTCACTGCCAAAACTCGACGTCAGACGCGATCAGTGGCGAGGAGCAGGCAACTCTTGTGATTCCCATCTGCACATCCCACAAGTCTGGGACTTTCCACCCCACCTCTAAAAATGATTTCCATCTTTTGTAAATCATTCCCTGGATGCTTTGCTTGCTTGCTTCTCGGGATGCACGCCAAACATATGGCGCTTCAAAACACGAGACTGCCTTGCACAATTCTCCCATTTTGTTATGGCACAAAACAATTACATGCCGATGATTCAGCAGGGGGGGGGGGGGGGAGTGGACGACCATCGAACAATAAACGCGGATGATTAGTTTCCTCTAGGTGGCCAAGAATTGAAGTTTTGTCCCGACTAAATCGCGGCCAGACAAGTTGACATTCGCGGACACCCATGTCACTCACCGGGGTCACGCCTCGCCGCACACATGCAAAGGTCACAGAGCAAAAGGATGGCAACCCAAAGTGCACAAAAATACAGGCGCAATATTGCGTTTGAAACCAAATCCATTTTGATCAGATTCTTTGAATAAAACAATGAACGTGACTCATTGTGTCCGCGCGGGCGTTTTTGAGAAGCCACGTTGCTTGAGGTGATACTACGTACACGGCGGACCTTTTTTGCCGTTCTTTCGCTTTGTCTTTCCGTTTTATCGGCGCCTTAACGCTCCGAAGCATGCGAGTCCCTCTGGTAAAAAGTTGTCAAAAAGACCTTAACGTCATGAAAATGGAAGAAGAAGCCGCCGCGCAGCGGGACCTGAGGGAAGGCCAACCGGCAATTCCGGTTCGTGGAGAAGGCGTCCCACACCAATGTCCCCTCAGAGGGAGAACGACTGGTCACCAACTAACTGTTTTCAGAGTCAACTAGGAAGTTGGCAGTACTATATATGTAAAAGATGGACGACGACACGATCATTAATCTCCATTTCTCCTTGGCAGCACAAGCGTCACATCCAGAGCACCACCAAGTACGTGGAGCTGGTCATCGTGGCCGACAACCGCGAGGTAAACCCGCCCGGCCCCGTTGTCATCGTCGTCGTCGTCGTCTCTCTTTGGCTAAAACGCTCAACGGTTGACTCGGCGCCGCCCTCAGTTTCAGAAGCAAGGCAAAGACCTGGAGAAAGTCAAGCAGCGGCTGGCCGAGATTGCCAATTACGTGGACAAGGTAACCGACCAATCGGCAGCCTTGGGGGAGGGAGGATGCATATGATTGATGACTCCCCGATCAGTTCTACAGGTCCTTGAATATCCGCGTGGCCCTGGTGGGCCTGGAGGTCTGGAGCGACGCTGACAAGTGTCCCGTCACGCAGGACCCCTTCACCACCCTGCACGAGTTCCTGGACTGGAGGAAAGTCAAGCTGCTCCCTCGCAAGCCCCACGACAACGCGCAGCTCATCAGGTGGGATTCGCTATGACCTGTGCCAGGCCGAAAAAAAACTATTTGCGGTCGATCGCGCGGTGTCATAAGAGGAACATTTTCACTTTGGGATGTTGAACTTTTTTGCTTTTGAACAGTTTTTTTGTCTCTCTTGTGTCATCTGTGATGAGAATGTATTTGGATGGGCGGCAGTTGTCTTTTTTTTTTTTTTTTTGTTGGTCATTTCATTCGTGTTTGGCAATTGAATCTGGTCTCAAACGAATTTATCAGGATTTGAACAACCGCCTGTGTAGGATTTCATACGTAGATTGCGTCTGAGTGGGCAAACGGTCTCCTGATCGAGTGGTCTCCCCTCGTCAGCGGGGTGTACTTCCAGGGCACCACCATCGGCATGGCGCCCATCATGAGCATGTGCACGGCGGAGCAGTCCGGAGGAATCGTCATGGTACGTCATCTTATTTGCACCTCCCATCACACGAACGCAATCGGGCCATGCTAACAAGGACGCCGACTTTTTGTTGACGGCCAAAACCAAAGCCTGGCCGCTCAGTCAAATCCAAGTTTTACGGCTCCGTTCCAGATGTTTCCATGCTCTCCGCATCCGCAACGGCACAAATTGGCGGACATGATGACACACGATTCTTTTTTTTTTTCTCTTTAACACCTGGCATCCACTTTATTAGGCACGCCTCGAGCAATGTTCGGTGGATCTGAAAGTCTGCTCGCAAGCTTTTTCCCCCGCACGTTTTTTTTTTTAACAGCCTTATTCCAAACTATTATAATTTGTTCGCTGTATGCCGTCTTTGTATGCATTGCTGCTCCGGGTGGTGGTTCCACTTCCGGTCACGTCTTGGCTCATTTCGGCGAGCCCGTCGTCGACGGCGTTTCGCATTGCAGGTTTTGAGGGCGTGTCTTGACCTCCGCTTGCTTTTCAGGATCATTCGGACAACCCCCTGGGTGCCGCCGTCACGCTGGCCCACGAGCTGGGCCACAACTTCGGCATGAACCACGACACGCCCGAGCGGGGGTGCGGCTGCCGGGTGACGGCGGAGCGCGGCGGTTGCATCATGACTCCTTCCACCGGGTGAGCCGCGCGTCTCGGCGCTCTCAAACGGGGTTTTTGCACGCTGTCCATCAGTTTTTGTTGCGTTTTTTTTTTTTTACCAAAGTGGGCCATGAAATTTCAGGCCCTTTTTTATTTTAGTTTTTTTATAACCACCACAGCTGTGCTCGCATTCCGCAGCTAAATTGAGTCTTTGTAGTCGGTGTGTAAGTGATTAGTTCACGTACAGCACACATGATGCCGTAAAGCCTGCATGGAGGTCATCAGGAAGAAAAAAAAATCAAACATGCAAGTTTATAGGCGCTACAAAGGGGCGTTAATTTTGTTTTTATGGCCCTCTAATATCCCTAAAAATTTAAGTGATCCCATTTGAATGATTTATTCACCTTTTCATAGTCAACTGGTACTCGTTTGTCCTTGAATATCAAGTTTGTAAACCGCTGTAATGATGAATAAATCCCTGTAGATGGCGCCGTTGCATCAATATGGAATACGCAGCTTTTGAGCTGGAGACCGAGATTAGAAATCATGATAAAAGATGACACAGTTTGCAGTGTGAATGATCGATTGGTATTTCGCCCTTTTTCAGGCTTCTTTTTGTTCTTGTAAAAAAAAAAAAATCTGTCTTTTTTTTTTCCCCATTCGAAGCCCGTCGCTATTCTTTGACACGCATGCAAGTTTAATGTCGGGGGGGGGGGGGGGGAAATCGCTCTGCGGTGACTGATAAATACTTAAGCAACCCTGAAAACCATCTTGTTCCGCACTTTTTCTTCCAAGTTGGCCGCTTTTGAATATTTCAAGCCGGCGTTGTTGTTTGCGCCTCGGCTCTCGAAATACGCCGCCGCGTGCTGGGGGCTAAAGATAGAAATAATAATCACATACAATTAAGACGTGAATATTGAGGTTTGTTTGGCGTGCAAATAATCCATATTCCGCCGCGTTGCCGAGTGCGCCTTTTAATCCGGGATGAAGGCATTCATGTTGTCAAACGCACAAGCTCGGCTGTCATCTCTTTGTTGGTGACCCCCCCCCCCCCTCCCCTTCCTCCCAGTTGAATTTCTTAAAAAAAGGCCACGAGGATTAGCACACAGTGAATTGTCAACGTTTGAGTGTTGCTCATCCGCAACGGCACCACAGTGAACCCCAGCATATTCATTTCTGGAAAGTATCGTCCGCTGCATGGTGTTGATGCTTGATGATCGTCTTTTTTGTTTTCATTTCGGAGGCCATAGGCATGTGACGGGGGGCTGTGGCTTCTCTTTCGGGAAATTTATGGCTGATTAAATATTTTATGACGCTTGGTTTTCATTTTCCTATGGTGGGGGGGTGAGTCATCTCGTGTCAGGAGAAATATGACATGCGGTGCCGCCCTTTGTGTCCCGTGTGCTCCAGGGTGTTTTTTTTTTTTTTTTAAATGAAAAACATCTCCGAAGATTCTTCTTTATCTGTTGATAGCATCACACAGACGTCATTTGAGGAGGAGCTCGATAAGAAAGTCCGAGGCGGGCGTGGACGTGCGATCTCATCCAGGAACAATACGAAACGCACTCCATCATGCACTTGTTAGAGCAGTGACTAGGCGGGGTGCACACTTACGCAACTGCGGTTTGGTTTGACTTCCCTTCGCCAAACGTTTTGGTTTGATGTCATAGCTGAAAAATTGTTTTTTTTGTTCTTGTCACATAAGCCGGCATTTGAGCAGGGGGGGGGGGCCCAGATGTTTGACATCAAGCCATCAATTCTGACTGAGCTTTCCACCGGCGCAGGTATCCCTTCCCGACCGTGTTCAGCAGCTGCAGCAAGAAGGACCTGGCGGCCAGCTTGGACAAGGGCGTGGGCATGTGTCTCTTCAACATGCCCGAGGTCAAGGTGCTCTACGGCGGGCAGAAGTGCGGCAACGGCTACGTGGAGGAGGGCGAGGAGTGCGACTGCGGCGAGCCCGAGGTTTCCATTGGCGCTCTAACACAAATCCCAAATCGTGTGATAAGCAATGCAGTCAATTATGAAACGACAACTACAACGAAATCTATCATGGGTGAAAATACCCCCTAGTGTGAAAAAAAATCTTCATGCATTAACACCATGCCCACTTTCCTGTTTCAAATTTGCTACAGTGAAAAACCCCCTGTTGTGAAAAATGTCTTGCTGCAAACATGATTTCGTTGTAGAGGAGTTTCACTGTATTGAATATCGCATTTTGATTTAAAAAAAGACATATTTGTGAAGATGAATAGAAAATGCAGTGAAAATAGTTTTGCTGCACATCAGGATCCTCTTAATGGGTTTTCAATAAATCAGCAATTAGAACAACATGCAAATATACACATTCAATGACAAAGTCGTTGACTTGTTCAATGAAAGCTTGAGAGCGAAATGTCTTTTGTGCCCAGGAATGCGTGAATCCCTGCTGCAACGCCACCACGTGCACCCTGAAGGGGGACGCCGTGTGCGCCCACGGCCAGTGCTGCCACGACTGTCAGGTACCACGCCCCGTCGGCCCGCGCCCAGCCCCGTCAACTCGTTCGCTCACAGCTTCCCCCTGCGTGTGTGTGCGTCTCGTTCCCAGCTGAAACCGGCGGGAACTCCGTGCCGCGACTCGGGCAACTCGTGCGACCTGCCCGAGTTCTGCACAGGCGGCGGGCCCCACTGCCCCGCCAACGTCTACCTGCACGACGGGCACGCTTGCAGCGGCGTGGACGGCTATTGCTACAACGGCGTGTGCCAGACGCACGAGCAGCAGTGCGTGACGCTGTGGGGCCCGGGTAAGGGAGGGAGAAGACGGCCCGCACCCCCCCAGCTTGGCGCGAATGCCGCTTCCTTTGGCTGCTCCGGGAATGACTTTTCTGTTTCGCAGGTGCCAAGGCCGCACCTGGCATCTGCTTCGAGAGAGTCAACTCGGCGGGCGATCCTTACGGCAACTGCGGCAAAGACGCAAAAGGATCCTTTGCCAAATGTGACGCGGGGTAACCAGCTAGGTGTTCTATTCGAATTGCTGATTAAAGACACCGGTGGCAACGATGAGGCGTTCTAAAGCGGCCATACTAGCCTGAAGCCCCAGTCCACATGCTGGCTGTCAAGATGGAAAATGGATAGGGGGGTGGGGGGGGGGGACAAAAAAAAAACCTACCCCTCCTCACTCCTTTGCGTGATGTGTGCACTTATGGCCAACAACGAGGCGCTCCAAAGTGTCTGACGCCATCTTAATGACTCGTGCGCCTGCTTTTTCAGGGACGCCCAGTGCGGAAAAGTCCAATGCCAAGGCGGCGCCAATCGACCCGTCATCGGCACCAACGCCGTCTCCATAGAAACCAACATCCCCTTACAAGAGGGCGGCAGGATCCTGTGCCGCGGCACGCACGTCTACTTGGGCGACGACATGCCGGACCCGGGCCTGGTGTTGACGGGGACCAAGTGCGGCGATGGAATGGTGAGCCTCGCCCCGACCCTCATGATCCATTTTGTTGTTCTTCTCAAGGACTCACGTGCGTGTCGCCTTTTAGATGTGCTTGAACCGCCGGTGCCAGAACGTCAGCGTTTTCGGCGTGCACGAGTGCGCCGCCAAGTGCAACGGGCGAGGGGTGAGTCCACCATGACGTCATCCGCTCGTCCTCGTCACCATTTCAATTCAATGTTAGTCCGTCGCTTTTGTGCCACGCATCCGGAAGTACGCTGGCGTCTATTGTTTACAAACTGAACGGCCACGATGGCTTGACCTGAGTGCGCAGCTCCACTTTTTCCTCCTCGGGAGTCATTAAAGAGCCGCACAATCAATCATCCAGGACGCCAAAAGCAGCCCACTCAATTAAGCGGAATGGTTTCACTTATGATTAGCGCCCAATGCCATTCATCATAGTCTCGGGCGGTCGTCCTTGGTCCCCCCCCACTCCCACCACCACCACATACACAAGGGAGTGCCATTTCTGTGGATGGGGGGGGGGGCACGAGTCTTTTGGCAGACTTTGTAATTAAGCCTCTTGCTTTTTTAAAAAATTTTTTTTTTGGGGGTGGGGGCAGGTGTGCAACAACAAGAAGAACTGTCACTGCGAGGCGCACCGCGCACCACCTTTCTGCGACACGTCCGGTTTCGGGGGCAGCGTGGACAGCGGTCCCGTCCGACTGGCAGGTACACTCACCAAAGGTTGCGTTTATCTCGCTGCGCTCTCTTTAAGTCCATTTAACACCCCCCCCCCCTCCCCCTCCCCCGAGGGTAGATGGCATCCGTGTGACGGTGGGTGTCCTGACGGTGCTCCTCACACTGGTGGCTGCCGCTGTGGTGGTGTGCATCAAACGGAAAAGTCTGCGGGGGGTGCTCTCCGGTGCCAAAAAAGCCCCGACGGACAAGCTCAGGTTTAGTTTTTTTTAAATACAAACTCAGTTGGTTTTTATCTTGTAGTTGATGGCTGTTTTTCCTCCTTTCTTTTTTCGACAGATCTGTAAGCGCCTCAACGGGCGTGGCATCCACTCCCAAGCGGCCTCGGCCAACGAGCGTGCCGTCGCCGTCTCGACCGGCACCACCTCCGCCCCACAGCGCCACCATCTTCAAGGTACCACGACTCCCCATTTTAGCGTCGGCGGTTCCAGACTCACTCGGCCATCAGTCAAAATCTGCGATATCGCGACACACTCGAAACACATCCAAAGGTTTTAAAACACCCTTCAACCCGTTAAAACTGCCACGGTGTTGCGGGACTTGACTCACCCGAACAGCGCAAGGAGGGGCGGACCCCCCATCATTGCCTCTTCCAGCTGCTGCACATTAGTCGGGTTTGAATCATGTGGTTCTCGTCGTGAAGGTTTTCCAGAGGACGTTTGATGTGGTGTGCGGTGCAGGTGAGGTCATCATGCTCTTCCTCCAGCAGTGGGAGGGGGTGGGAGTGGGGGAGGGGGGGGGCGGCTACACATGAGCTCATGTGTACACTTCCAACATCTGGTCTAAACACCAAGCGCTCATGTTTTGGCTTGTTTCTGCCAATCCGGGGGGTCCGTTTCTCTGTGGGCCACCTCCAAATGGGACCGCATGAGGATGATCCTGACGAAACACAAAGCGCTGATATTTTGGCCAGGTTCCAGTGTGGTTCTGCTTAGATGGGCGGGGTCTGCTTCGCTGTGGCCCACTTACAAATGACACCACATGGGGAAGAATGTGTTTTCTACATGGCAGACATGATCAGGAAGGACGTCAACCAAGTCGTCTTATTTTTTTGCTTGGTTCTCAGGAAGTTCTGCCTAGATGGGGGGGGGGGGGGGGGTCTCCCAAAATGAGACTAAATGTTTGCTTTGGGATGTGTTACTGACCTACCTGGATGTTAACGGTTCTCCATCTTCACCACAGCCCCCTCATCGGGGACCACAGCTCCCGCCGCCGCCGCCATACCCGTCGCACAGCCTGCGCCGCTTGCCCCAGTGCCAGCCTCTCTCGCTTAGCGTGTCACTGGCCACGGCGGCTGCGGCGGCGCCTCCTCCTCCTCCTCTTCATCTTCACCCTCACGTCCATGTGGCGGTGGCGAGAAGGACGGCTGTGGCGTTCAACGGCTGCAAAATGGTGAGCATCCAGAAATAAGAAATGTTTTATGAAGTCAATTATAAATACCAAATAGCAGCATTTCAGGTTGTATTTCTGATGTTCATTCATTAAAAAACAAATTTATCAATCAATTAAATCCGCAATTACTGGAGTGTATTACATGACAGATTTATTTATTTTTTTCTCAATTTTGTCCCTCCAAATAAATCCTCTGTCGACTTGTTAACTATGATCGCCCTCTTGTGGAGATTTCATGCTATTGTCCTCTCATGGCAGGAAACGGAGCGGCCTGGCCCCCCTCAGAAGCCCCTGCCCGCAGACCCCCGGACCTCTCACGCCATACTTGGACCAGGACAAGGATCTGGACCTGCACCCAGACCCGAACCTGGACCCAGACCCGTACGCCCTCAGCCGACAAAGTGAGTCTCCCACCATCTTGTGGAATCTAAAGGAAACGACACATTCCATTCAATTGCATTTTTGGTTTTCCCGTCAGAAGCGTGGCCAAGCAGCCCGCCACGCTGCCCAAGCCCCGCGTGACGGCCAACGTCAAGTACGGCAGATGATGACGTTGCGGCAGCGGTGGAATTGTTTGCACTTGGAAACGCCTTCAAAATGGCGGCCCTGACATGCCTCCTTGGTGCTAAGAGTTCAGGTACATGCAAGTGAACTATTTATCTGATCCCTATTTATTTGTCGCCACATGGTGCACTGTGCCTGGCACTTTTATTGTTTTACATCGGGAGCCAAGAATTACAGCCACGCTGTCTTGTTTGTCCTCACCTCATTTATATGTTAGGAAAGCAAGAAAATTGTTTTTATTCACCACTCTGGGAGCAACACTCTTGCCTTGGCTTAGTGGATGTTTTTTTTTAAATAAAGATGACAGATTAATTTCAAAGGGCACATTGGATTTGACATATGAATAAATTGAGTTAAGAGCTTGGCAAACTCGTACGTCAGGGGGAAGTTACGAGTTCCACCTTTTGCTTTAGCAGTTGCATTTTTTTGGGGTCACTTTTGCTTTAGAGCGGGACTTTTTTGTACGTGTCAGAATTGTCAACTTTTTGGGTTGTAACCCACTTCCCCCATATATCCTTACAGCAGCCTGGGTAAGAAGTACCATTTGTGAATTCTTCCAACTGTATTTTTTATTTTCATTTTATTTTTATGTTACTGGCTGTCAAATTTCGTGCAATGCTAAACTAAACTTGAAGCCAGTGGATGACTGCAAATGACTGCTCTGCTTTGAACTGCCACACCTCGTAGAATACTCGTGTCTTGTTCATATCTCATGCAAACATACTGCATAATTTTGTCATTTCTTCTTGTCGTTTTGTTAGTTAAATCACACGTGGAAAAACAGAAAAAGTCTAAAATGGGACTGAACTTTTGTTACTTTTGATAACATTTAGGTTGGGACCATGCACTAGTTTTACTGCAAACAAAAAACTTGTTTGTGTGCTTGGAAGCACCCTATGCGTGTGCGTGTGCGTGTGTGTATGTATGTGTGCTTGTGTGTTACAGGTGAACACATGTTTTTCTATGCCAAATGTTTGATACATCCTATGTGCAGTAAACACTGTCCAAAGGGTCCTTCTCTCCACGTGTCTATTCATTTTTGGTCCACTATTGTGTTAAAGTCTCATTTAAGGAAATGCTGCAGCAAACATTTCAAAATACATCAATTTATTCCAGCCTTTTTTTTTTTATACACCTTTTCTTGATATGAACCAAAGCAAACTAAGAGTAGCATTTCTCATGAACGTGTATTTATATTTGCCAATGATTTTGACACATATATACGTTCATAATGGCGTTAAAAGATGCCTCCTTGAATAGGAGTTAATGAGAACACACGCGACAGCAAAGCGGGGGTGGGGCGTTCATTGTCAGTCGGGACAGACCATCGCGTGCGGTTGGGAGGACGGAGCACCTCCGTCACGTCAACCAGTAACGCTGACATTTCGGACTGGCACTGAACGCGACATGAGTTGCGACGAGAATCCCACGAACGACGCTCCGAAGACGTGCCAAAGTGCGACCGAATGGGCCGGCGAGGCTCCCTTTTACTTCGGAGACGGGCTGGAGCTGAACCGCTTCGACGGTTTGCCTTTGTCGTCGCGGTACTACAAACTGCTGGCCGAGAGGAGAGAGCTGCCCGTGTGGACGCTGCGGCGACGTTTCGACGACGCGCTCGCTCGCGCGCCACTGCTGGTCGTGTGCGCGCACGCTGACGCCGGCGGGAGCACGCAGGTGAGTGGACATAATATTAGGTACACCACTTGTTCCTTTAACGGTGAATTATAAATATCACTGATTTAGTCCCAAATAAAATGTTTAAAATATCCTAACCAGATGCAAATGTTGCCATTCAGTTTTTTAAATTTTCTTTCATACTACAGATCCCTCAGTGGTGCGCAGAGTTGTGCCTGTCGGCCCGCTACCGCTATGGCACGGTGGTGTGCACGCAGGCTTATGGGCAGCGTGCAGTGGACTTGGCCTTGCGCGTGGCAGACGAAATGGACGTGAACGTCGGCCATGAGGTGGGCTACAGCTTTGGCCGGGAGACGTGCTGCTGCTCTGATACTGTTCTCAGGTCAGTCACTCATCCCTTTGGATACACACAGAGTGTTTTAGCATCATTGTGCGAGAAAAACCGGTGTGGCAGAAACCTGGTTGAACCTTTTGAGGGCACGTATCCGTTCTCAGGTACTGCACCGATGACATCTTGCTCAGAGAGATGATGTCCGACCCTTTTCTGGAGCACTACGGCGTGATCGTCATTGACCAGGTCCACCAGAGGACGGTGAGCACCGACCTCCTGCTGGGACTCTTAAAGGACATCCTTGTGCACAGGCCTGAACTCCGGGTGGTGGTCCTCGCCGCACCGCCCCTGACAGAAAGCCTTCGGAATCACTTCCGCAGAGCCCCGATCCTCAACTTGGAGTCACCTTCGTCGAGCCTCCCCGAGGTGGTGCACAGCGCGGGAGAAAAAGACGACTTCTATTCCGCTTTGAGGCTGGTTCTGGAGATCCACCGCGCCAAGGAGGACGGCGACGTCGTCGTCTTTTTGGCGTCGGAGGAGGTCCGTTTGGCGCAAGTATGGCACGGCTATCTTTGGACGGTGTGAGATGTGACTCCTTCCGCAGGAGGTGCGCTGCGCCGGCAGCATCCTGCAGAAAGAAGGAACCAGACTAGGAGCGCACCTGGGCCAAATGCTGCCCGTGGTCCTGGTTCCTGGCCGGGGTGTTCTTGAGCCGCCGCCGGATGAGGGAGGAACGTGTCGAAAAATCAGAAGAGTTTTCCTTGCCACCCGTCACGCAGAGGATGCGTGGCGCTGCGCCGTGGAATCTGTCAACTTTGTCGTTGACTGCGGAGTCCAGAAGAAAATGGTAACCTCTGATTACCTCCACCAAGGTTGATTCGGTAGCAGAGTGAGTTACTCCCCCGCGGCCCAGAATGCAAATGCTAGCATCTCGTCCGACTCCTACAAATGGCGACCTTAAAAATGCAACGCTCCTACGCTTTTCACTCAAGACTCAAGAATTGATGTTCTTCACTTTGCCAGGTGTACAATCCGAGAATAAGAGCCAATTCCGAGGTGCTCCAGCCCATCAGTCGCTGCCAGGCGGAACTACGCAGAAAGATGTGCCGACCGGCAGGTACATAGCAAGCGACTACGTTGAAGTGGGGGGGGGGGGGGAGACAACTTCCTGTCCTGGTTTCAACCTATTTTTTTCCCGCCGCAGGTAAATGTCTCTGTTTATACGCGACGGACAGCCAACTTCCCGCAGGGAGATCCCCGCAGATCCTGGAGTCCAACATCACGGCCACCGTTCTCTTCCTGAAGAGGATGGAAATCGGAGGTTTGGGCCACTGCGAGTTCATCGACCGACCCGGTGAGCTTGGCGGGAAAACTCTTGATAATTGTCTGGAAGGAAAAAAACAAAAACAAAATGGGGAGAGGTGGTTTCGTTCCCACGGAGGGGGCCTTTTTGTTCTCAGTTGAACTCGGTCTGTTTGGGCCCGTTGAGGCGTAGCTGACCCAAGCCGGCATGAGCCAGGCTGCCCGGCATTGTTTTGACAGTCGGGGGGGGGACAACTCGTTAGTGGTCACACAGCCGTTCTTGTCTTGTTGGGAAACAACGTTGAGGTGCTCACGCTCCGCGATTGGGCGGTTACCCCATTTGGCCGATCTTCGTGTCAATCATTATGCATACACTTCCTCACACTTTGCTGTGTGTTTCAACATGGAGCTTTTCATGGGTCGTGACTCTCGGTGGGGGGGCTTTTGTGCTCCCTCGCCACAGATCCCGAGAGTCTCATGCAGTCCCTGGAGGAGTTGGACTACCTCGCCGCCCTGGACGACGACGGCAACCTGTCCGAGATCGGCATCGTCATGTCCGAAATCCCCCTGGAGCCTCAGCTGGCCAAAGCGCTGCTGGCCTCCTGCGAGTTCGACTGCGTCAGCGAGATGCTGACCGTCGCGGCGATGCTTTCAGGTAGCCGACGAATTCAGCTACAAAAAAATAAATAATAATAATAATAATAATACATATGATGGCAATTTGATTGGTGTGCTGCCCACTCACTTCCGGGTTCCCCACCAATCAGTCTTACCGACATGATGGAGCCTTCAGAGACCTCAGGAATTTAGAAAGACACAACTATAATACACTGTAACCCAAATCAGAATCAATCACATTTTTTTTTTTATAGCACAACTCTTGGAGCTCGTGTGTTTTTCTTCCTTTTCAGCTCCGACCTGCTTCCTGGAGCCTGCGTCTGGATTGAGCCACGAGGCCTCGCATTGTCACAGGAAATTCCAGCACCGAGAAGGCGACCACTTCACTCTCATTAACGTCTTCAACGCCTTCAAGAGAAGCCAGAAGGAGCCGTGTAAGACGCAATGTCGGAGTGTATTTCTCCCAGTTTTGTTTTATGTCAAGAATTTTCCGTTTTCCCTGCAGACGTCCGTGTTGAAAAATGGTGCCGGGACAATTTCCTGGACTGTTCGGCCCTCCGGATGGCGGAGAGCATCAGGGCAGAGCTGACCGACACGCTGATCCGGATCGAGCTGCCCGTCTCGGAACCGGCGTTTGGCACGAGGAAAAACTCGGCCGACCTGAAGCGAGCCCTGCTCGCGGGCTTCTTCATGCAGGTGCGTTGTCCAAATCCCACAATTCTCCGCAAACGTTTATTATTTTCGACTCCCTTGAAGGTGGCTCGGGACGTGGACGGCTCAGGAAATTACCTGATCCTGGCGCACAAGCACGTGGCCCAGGTGCACCCGCTCTCCGTCTACGGGCCTCGCTTCGACCAGACGGGGTTGCCCGAGTGGGTGCTGTTCCACGACTACACGCTGGCGGAAAACAACTGCATGAGGATCGTCACGGCGATTTCACCGCAAGTGTGAGTCTTTGCGATTCATCGCCACCATCAAATCATCGGACTTTGTCAGACGCTTAAGTCGTTTTTTTTTTTCTTCGTTTTGGTCTCCCTGTCGTAGATTCACTCAAACGGCGCCACTCTACTACTTTTATAACCTGCCCCACAGCGAGAGCAAAGAGATCCTGCAGCACATGCTGGACCCGCACGCCACTCGTGAAGATGACGGACACAAAGCCGTCGAGAACGAAAGCAGCGGCAACGTGCAGTCGACCGATCGCTGTGCCATCCAGTGACGCTTATTATTATGATTATGAAATGACACGATTTAGTGGTCAGATACACAAAAATCTTTGTCAAACAGGACTTTGGAGAGCATGATGTAAGAAATTGAATTGCAGATTAATCAGTCCAGTTTTATTTTGTCTTCATCATCACCAGACTTTTAGTTTTATAAACACGGAGTAGAAAATGGGATTGAATCGAGTACATTTTTCTGAAATCCTCGAAAAAGCCACAAAACCATGATGGTAAAAGTATAATCAACAATTTCCGAGTCCTTCCAAAAGGTTTCCTCCCCCCATCCTGCATAACCACATTAAATCTTTGCAATAACAATAATGACTGTCCGTTTTTGGGTTGTTTTTTTTTTTTTTCCGGGGATGTGAGGAATTTCCCCTCCACCATTTATTCTGTGATGCAACCAGTCGTCACACGGTCAGATATTCTTTAAGTTTGTCCATGATGGCGGGGATCCGGTCCACCGGGATCAACATGACCGTGCGGAACGGCTTCATGGGAACGTCGTCGAAGGACCAGCGGCCGCTCAGGCACGAGTCTGCGTCGTCCTGCACCGAGAAGTGGAACTTGGAGACGGCGTGCTGCGAGAAGAAATTGGAAAATGGACATCAAGTTTGACCTCGGCAAAGGTTTGTCACTAGCTTGATAGCATAATTGCTCGTCATAATCTTAACTGTCGACAAAATAATTTTTCCAAGGTGGAATCGAGGACAGCTCACAAGCAGAAAAAAAAAAAATGGCTAGTCGGGAGCACTTGCAAGTCAAGCCACGCCGTGTTTTCAGCACCTCATAGAAAAACTCCTCCTCAGCATTGATGAACGTGTATTCGTTTTTGGGGGCGGGAATGCCCTTGCCCGCCTCCTTGCAGGTCTTGCTGATCATCAGGCAGTAGTGGTACTTCCCGCTGGGCTTGTTTGTGCGCTCCGCTTCAGAGATTTCCTCCCTGTCAAAATAAAAGCAATTAGAACACTTGATTTGGATCATTTTGTTCCTCCACTCAAAAAATATTGTAATTGAAATTTTATGGAAAAATATTTTCCATTTATAGGTCTTTCTCCCAAAATTGAGACTCATTTTAAGATTGCACCCCCACTCCATCCCCATACACGTTATGTAATCCGGAGAAAGTGCAGCAACTCACTGTAGCTGCTTGTGCAGCGGCAGGGCGATCTGCGGCGGCACATTGACAAAGCGCTCGCTCAGCAGGAGGCCCACGGGCTTGGCGGTGTCGCCGAGGATCTGCTCCAGTTGTTCGGCGGCGACGCGGCCTGAGCACTTCTCGCACTGGTCCAGGATCAGCTCTTTCACCTGCTCCACGCACTGCACGCCCTGCGCACGATGACGGCACACGTCACAGAAGCCCGACGACACTGTTGGGAGAGGACGACGGAGAATCTTGCCTTTTGTTCTGTGAGGTTCAGCATGGTGATGAAGCCAAACACTTCATCTGGGTCGTCATCGTCACTGTCTTCGGGCACCTCGGCTTGCTTAGAAATAAAATTAATAACCAATTGAATAAAACATTTTAGACAACTATTTTATACAATTTCAAATGCTTATAAACTAAAACTAGAATTAATTTGGCAATCATTTATCTTCAAATAGTAATAAAAATCCAAGTATTTATCAACTACAAACGATTTTTTCTACAGTCTAAAAGTGGACCTACTTTGATGACACTTCCCACGTGGTTCTGCTGGATAATGATGTCGGTAATCTCTGACGTGTTGACGTGAGCCTTCAGAAACAGCTTGGAGCGCAGCAAACCACCACATTAAGACACTTTGTTTTGTTTTTTTTATTTTATTTGAATGCAACCAACCTGCTGTAAGAGCTTCTTGATGCCATTGAAGTCGTTGTGCGTAACGGCGTGCCCTTCGAAGTCCACCGTCACCTCCTGAATAGCAAAGAAATTTAATTATTTTCATGCGCTTACAAGTTGCACAAACTGGTTAAATACTGCAAGGCTAGTCACACACTGTTATCATGCAACCGTGTTAGCGTTAGCAGCATAGCATTCATTCATCCCACCCTAAAATGTCATCCCCACCTCGTTAATCTCCTCTTCGGACGCTTCGCTGTCCTCACTGGAGGAATCGCCATCTCCACCGAGACTGTTGTCCGAGCTTTCATCGCTTTCCCGGGGATTCTTCCCTAGACCCACCGCCCTCTTCTTAGCCGACGAGGCCATGCTGCAAACATGCGCCGAGCGTGTGGGTCGATCCACCAGGGGTGGGCGTGGCGGAGAACCCCAATGGCTCGCTGTCAAACGTAATAACCCAGTCGTGAACGAAGGGGGTTTGAATTACACCCCTGACATGCAGTTGTGCATCAACAGTCACTTGACGAACTCTTTTCCACCCAATTTAAAAATGACTTAAACATTATTCAAGATTTAAATAACCTGCACCGTTACGGACTTTTCATACTACAAGTTTCACGAACATTTGGAGGAAACTTGTTTACTCGGACGCCATTTTGGCTCAGAATTAGTTTTGGCCCCACTGACTCGCCGTAGTTCGGTCGGGGTCATTGGCGACTTGGGATAAACCAATCGCGCAGGGGTGACAGTTATTCAAACTGCGCTTCATCCGCAATTTGAAGTCACATATTTGGTCTCGACTCTTGGAGAATTTGATTCATACTTTTTCCAAAGTACCCATTAGCTGCAACGCGCAAGTCATGCCTGGGAGAAATACGTTAGTCTACATTAAATAAATGCGACTCCCCTGTATAATTTGTGGTCTCTAGGTGCTCAGCTGTATAATCAAGCTAGCTATCAAACTTTTGTTGGGTTTTTAAGAATAATGTTATCCTTGCGACCGTGGTGTAAAGCAGACGCCATGGTACGTTATGGGTAATGTAAGTAGGTGGTTTCACCTCGTTGAATTTTGTGGCTGTATTGAATAAATTGTGACTGGTTAGTATCACCCAAACTCATACATCCAAGCTATGTTGTTATCAGCAACCTGACAGTTGGGTGTAGTTGGGTTTCTGTGCATTCACGCCCTCCGTTCTCACTTCACTGAATTCTTTATGACGGCTCCATTCAGTTTCCCACAGATATCCAATATATTCTCAATAATTTATGATATATAATTTCTACAGTCTTTATCAAGATGAACGTGCTGCTTCTGAAAGAGCCAAATGATGGAGACCAAGGGTCTGATCCTTACAACCAGGTAGAGGCACGAAAACAATATCAATACAAACCCTCATTATTTTGTCATATTTTAATGCTTGTCTATTTTTGTCATACCTCAGGAAATGACGAACGTTGGCCTGCGAGCAACCCTTCTGCCTGTGCTATCTTTTAAATTTGTTTCACTAAACACCTTATCAGAAAAGGTGACCGACCATTTTGTTTGTTCTATTTGGTCTCTTTTAAATGTCATCTTACACTAAAGACAATTTCTATCTTCCCCAAAGGTTTTCCAAACGGAAAAATATGGTGGCCTTATATTTACAAGCCCAAGAGCAGTGGAAGCAGTGAAGATGTGCCTTGAGGACAGAGAGAAGGTGAAACCAGATGGAGACCATAATATGGACAACCCACCCCTGTTTCGAATGTGAAAAACAATGCAACAACTGACACACAAGTGGAACAAAACAACGCTTTTGTGTCTTTTTCCACAGAATGGGAGCGCATAGCGAAAGACAAGTGGAATGCAAAGTCCGTTTACGTAGTGGGGAAAGCGACGGCTACCTTAGGTAAAGTCACCTGCCACCGACATGAACACGCGAGGTGCCGTTAGCACAGGTGACAACTTGTTGCGATGCCCTCTTTTTGTTTCTGAACAGGTGAGGCGCCTTCCTGAAGTGTGTCCCACCTTCTTTTGTTGGTCTTTTACGGCTTATAGACCTTTTCCTAATGTTTGTCAACAAGGCACCTGGTAGTCCTAAGTGGCAGGAAGTGATTGACTGTTGCTGACTTAAACAGAAAATAATGTCAAATCTTACGTTGCTGAGTTTTTTTTTTCTTTCTTTCTTTGTCTTCCCTGCAGTACGCCGTCTTGGCTTGAACCCACTCGGTGAGGACACGGGGACGGCGGAAGTCCTGTCGCGTGTCATCATTGAACGTACGGTGGCGTGCTGTCAGATGAACGGCTGGGTTATCTATTGATTCATTCAAGTTACTTGATCCGAACAAGACATTTATACGAAGGATTGTGATTAGTCAAGTTGCCTTAATTACAAGTACTGAAAATTGGCATGCTTCCTTCTCTATGTAGGAGAGGACACCGGTATCCTCCCTCTTTTCTTTCCTTGTGGCTCCATCAAAAGAGAAGTTCTGCCTGTGGCCTTGAGGGAGAATGGTAAAATGTCCTTTCATGAAATAGATATACAGGTATATTTAAAGCAGATGGTTAAAAAGGATGTATCAATAGAAAATAGTCACTGAACTACAGTGGAACATATCATTTGTGACTTTCTATACTGTGCTTCTGGGAGAGAGTTTTTTTCCCCAATAGGACATCATGGAAATAGAGTTCACTCTCGTTTACTTCAAGGGATTTCGTTATTGTCCGTCCTGTGATGATCACTACCCGATTTGTCCACTAGGGGTTCCCCTCGAGACGTTGACTGTCTATCAAACAGCCGTGCATCCTGACGTGGGGAAGAATCTTACAGACTATTTTGCTGCACAGGTCAAACATAACTCTTGCTATGTTGTACAATATATCAAGGCACAGTGGTTGGGAATCCCTGCTTGTCACCCTTAGGGCCCCCCAGCTAGTGTGGCCTTCTTCAGCCCGTCGGGAGTCAACTTCTGTCTGCAGGCCTTGCGCGGGCTGGCCGGTGAGCAGCTTCCGCAAATAAAGGTAAATCTGGATGTACGACAAACATGCAGAATTTAATCCCCCCCCCCCCCGCAAAAAGACAAATGACAAATCTTGTGTGCAGTTGGCCGCCATCGGGCCCACCACGCGGGATGCCATGCTGGCGGAGGGTCTGAGCGTCAGCTGCACCGCCGAGAAGCCCACGCCGCAGCACCTGGCGGAGGCCATAAGCAAAGCGCTAAAATGACCATCTGAACTTTATCGGTCAAGTGTGTTGACTGGACACTATTAGGTACACCTAGCCGTTATCAATTGGTCGAGGAGGACTATGTTCAGGTATGGACAAAAAGGCAGACGCAGTTTATGTCACCATGAAAACAAAATGGCCGACCACCTGTGCATTTCACAGCATTGGTTCTACATTGATTTTTGTGCATCCTGTCATGTTGAACGTGCGTGTGGGATTCCGTCAACTGGACACAATTGTGATGGCTGCTAATATTTAGTAACCCCATACATTTTTGTAATTTGCTACTTATGGATTCACTTATTCAGATCTTTTTTATTTTTTTATTATTAATTTGCTGTAATATGTTGTACCTCTAAAATAGTCTATATTTGCCGGGATACCAATTTTCACAAGATTTGGTCAGTATAATATGTTCACTCGCCCAAAAGCTAATTTGTTGCCAAAATACACATTTTTGTGTTTTCAATTTGAGGGATTTAATGTAAATTGGTCACACCGAAAAAGGAAAAAGGTTCCCTACCCTGGAAGTGTACCTAATAAAGTGTGCTGTGAATGTCCATTTGAAATCATTCTTGCTAGTTTTGTCTGTCAATTGTATTAATTTGTACTGGATCCCAAAACCATGACATCAAAGTGGACATTATGGCGAAGCTTTTTTATTGTTTTTTTTGTCTGTGTGGTCTTCTTATTTCATTTTGCTTCACTCTTCAAAGTGGGTGTTCTTCAAAGTCCATTGGAAACCAGCGGAGCGTTTTACAGCACGGCACATCCGCACAATTTGTCGCTAACAAGTTGTTTGCTTTTCACACAACGCCGTGGGACGCCCTCCCCATCCGGGTGAGCGCACCTGTGCCGGTTGGTCCTATAAAGCCACCCAGCCAACATTTTTTTTTTTTCTCCAGCAGGCAAACAGACCTGAAACGCCACCACGATGCTGACTTCCATCCAGCTGATCATTTATTTGCTTCTTTGGACCAGCACCGGCGAGAAGCTTTTCCACCATCGCGATCACTCAGATTTGCAGATGTTCAACGGCCAGCAAGCTCAAACCATAACGGACGAATACACAGCAGAGGTAAATGTATATTAAATCACGAAAAAAACAAATGTAGGAGTGGAGTGGAACCCCCGTGACAATGATTCATCCGTGTCTTGAATCAGCTCTTCCTGTCGAGATACGGCTTCATGAAGCCAGTGAGGTGGGAGGAGACGCGGGACAGGTATGAGGATCTCGACGACAATAATGATTTCCTTGACGACCTCCAAGCGAGCATCCAGGAGGGCACCTCGGTGCCTCATTTCAGAGATCGCCCTCCTCCAGAAGGAGAAAATCAAGCGTTGACTGCAGCACTTGAAGACTTCCAGAGGCTGTCTGGCCTTCCAGTGACTGGCGCTTTTGATGACGCCACCAGAGAGGCCATGAACAAGCCAAGGTGTGGCGTCCCCGACAAGGAAATGGAGCAGGAACCAGAGGACCCTATGGAAGTGTCCAGTCCTGGACCTGAACTTGAGGAGAGTCTGGCCTTGGATGTTGAAAACGGCACCACTTTTGACACTTTCAATGAGACTGACAGCAACTACACAACAAGCGACACACCCCCTCGTGCCGCTAATGACTCTCAAACAGACCCGATGAACCTTAACGGCACGGTAAGTGCTCTCTCTGACACCAACGCCACCAATTTCCGCGCCGATTTCACGACAAGCTCCTCCCGGGATCACCACTTGGTGAAAATGCGGTCAGGCCCAGCGGTGACACGCAGGAAACGCCACCTGGCCGCCCTGGTGACCAAGCGCAGGCGGCACAAGAGGGACCTGGGCGAGGCGGGCCACGTGGCCTTCAGCAAGAACGTCCTGAGGTGGCGGCTGATAGGCGAAGGCTACAGCAATCAGCTGTCCATCGAGGAGCAGCGCTACATCTTCAGGCTGGCCTTCCGCATTTGGAGCGAGGTGTCGCCGCTCCAGTTCATGGAGGACAACGGGTCACCGCTGGAGGACATCGACATCAGGCTGGGCTTTGGTACAGGTGGGGCAAAACGCCTTGTTCAACTTAAACTGGGTGCCATTTTTGTTGATGTTTGTTTTTAGTTTCATTTTGGTGGTGACAAATTTTCTGATAGAAAACTATTCCCATTTGACGATCCCATTTGACTGCAGAACAATTTTTGCGTTCCACACACACTACGGAACATCATGTGATTAAATTGCGTGGCACCTAGGAAGACATCTTGGTTGCAATCAGAGGTTTGATGGCAGCGGTCAAGAGTTTGCTCACGCCTGGTTTCTGGGCGACATCCACTTCGATGATGATGAACATTTTACAGCGCCGAACACCGGCAGTGGAATTAGCCTCCTGAAGGTGAGTGTCAGGGGAACGCCTGGATCACGATCTTTGCGGGTCTTACATCCTGGCTGGACATTTATTTTTTTAGGTGGCAGTTCACGAGATCGGACACGTTTTAGGGCTCCCCCACATCTACAGACCCGGATCCATCATGCAGCCCAGCTACCTGCCCCAGGAGGCCGCTTTTGAAATGGGCTGGATGGACAGGAAAGCCATCCAGAACCTCTACGGTGAGCATCGCCCTGCCGTCCAGGTTTCGAACGCAGACACGGGAAGTCCTCGATTCGACCCGCGTTCGGGTCTTGCCCACAGGCGCCTGCCAGGGCCGCTTCAGCACCGTGTTCGACTGGATCCGCCGGGAGAGGAGCCCCCACGGCCAGGTGGTGGTCCGTTTCAACACCTACTTTATGAGGGAGGGCTGGTACTGGCTGTACGAGAACCGCAACAACCGGACGCGCTACGGCGACCCGGTGCCGCTGCGGATCGGCTGGCGGGGGCTCCCCGCGGACGGAGTGGACGCCTATGTGCACGTTTGGTCCCTGAAGCGAGACGACGTCTACTTCTTCAAAGGTAGAATTCCACTTTCTCGTCCAATACGTTTCACCTCCATTTGAGACTGTCGAAATTTTCCAATATTTAAGCCAAGTGGTAACATTCAAGGTAACCTGGGGACAATTCCCAATGTGTGGTGTTTTATCGGTCCTGGATCACCTGTTGTGACAGGTACTCAGTTCTGGAAGTACGACAGCGACAACGACAAGGTCTTCGGACAGGACCCAGAGGGCCACCACTATCCCAGGAAGATCTCCGAGGGTTTCCCGGGAATCTCCGGTCCCATTGATACGGCCGTGTACGACCGAAGGGACTCGTGCATTTACTTCTTCAAAAACGCCCTTGTAAGGATGTCATCCCGGCGGCAGATTTAAACATGTCATCGCCGCAAATTTAAGTTACGTCTTCTGACAGGTGTACGCCTTTAGCGTGGAGTCCAACAGCGTGGCACCGGGTTTTCCGAAAGCCATCCAAAAGGCGTTCCCGCCGGTGTCTGGCGGCGACCACCCGGGCGGTAACATCGACGTTGCCTATTTCTCGTACGCCCACAACGCCGTCTTCCTCTTCAAGGGCCGGCGCTTCTGGCAAGTGTTGAGCGGCCCCGACCGCCGCCGCCGCCGCCGCCCCTTCCTGCCGCGGAACGGCCTGCTGCCGCACAAGGAAGTGGATCAGCACTGGTTCGACATCTGCGACGTCCACCCGACCGCACTCACGCTAACTAGATGAAAAGGTACTTGGAAGTCAATCCACAATGTATCCCAAAGTATTCACAGCACTTTTTTTTTTTCTTCCTCAATTTCCCAAAAATGAATTCTGTTTAAATTTGGACAAAAACAACTATTTTGTTGGCTACAACAGAGTCAAGTCTTTTGAGCATGGAAAGAAAAATCTCATAAGCTACTCGAACCGGTGACTTCTTTGCCACTATCGATCAAAACCGTGTCCTTTCAATTAAAAGTGACTGAAAAAGGAGCCGTTGCTTTTCTCTGCCGTTTCCATTCCAACCTCATCATGCTAGTGCGGCGCAGCACAAACAAGACATTGATTGGGGAATCGATACGTACTCCGGGTAACACTTATTAATTCAGATGGTTTTGAAGGAGGCTGGGGGGGGGGGTTGGCGGTGCGGTGCGGTGCGGTGCGAGACCCCCGGTGGGAGTCGGATCACAAGGCCAACGCTGAGGTATCCGCCAATGACTGCAAGGAGAAATCAATTCAAAGAAAATGAGGCAAAATTTCAGAGGAAGATAAACACCATGGCGGCTGGGATCTTCACTTTGTCACAGTCTAACTATACAGACTTAAAAAAACAAAAAACAAAGTCGACATTGCGTCTTTGGAGAGCAGAAAGGTCACATAATGGATGCGTGATGGAATCTGGTAGAATACATCCAGTCAGAGTGTTTGCGTTTGTCTCGCACTCACGTGAACGTCATTATCATGCAGAAGGTTCGACAAAAGACTCATTTGTTTTGGGGGTGTTTATCTGGACGAGCGGAGTCTGCCGTGGGGAGGGCGGCAGGGATGGACGGCTGCCCCGCTAGCACACTCGTGCGCACACTGTCTGTATGCGCGACCCTCTCATGCTTCCATCCAGGTGCGGGGTTTGCGTTTTGGAGGATGCACATGAAAGGCAAAGAGAGGTCGCTTCATCTCCACTTCAGTGGAAGGAGACGTTGTATTATTCATGAACAAAGGAAATGAGCGCAGGTACAAAACAAATCGCCATTTTTTTTTACGAAATCCTTTGGAGGAGCGGAGGGTGGGGCGACATTTATTTCGTCTTTTTGGTGGCTCGTGATGAAATGCTGCACGAACTTTGGGATAACGCTGCTATGTTTACCTCAGAATTTTTTTTTTTCCCCCTCATTGGAAATAAAAAATCCAAATTGTTTGTGATGAGTTGAGGTTGGACACAAATGTCAAGTAATCTGGTCCGAATTTCCACTACCTTTATTTTTGAGTAGAGTCCACTTCATGGCAATTCATGTGTGTTTGTGTGTGCTGCCCCCAAGATTTTTTTTTTTCCTTTTTCATGGCCTCACTACATCTGCCAGCAAAGCGTTGAATAATTAAAGGAATTATCAGGCCAGGAGATCCAAAAGCCCCTCAGAAATGTTCATGCCCCTGAGCAAAGCCTTGTTGGGGGAAAAAATAAAAGCCCTGCCTTGTTGGGCGCGTAGAGCCGCATACCCGAGCCGCGTCCCGCCCACGAGAAGCTTTCATGACGCCACCGAAGGCAAGCGAGCATTGACTGGCGGAAAACAGCGGGACGCCACGCACGTCAAGTAAATTTAGCATTGCGTCCCCCTATTTTTTAAATTTTTTTTTTCTCCCCCGCTGTCGGTTTTCAATGTCGCTAGATTCCGGGCGAGCCGTTTTGCACAAAGAATGTGACTGACGCAACATTAATCTCCCTCACAAAACAGACGCCTGGCACGAGCGCGGCCCGGCGAGGTGGCGACGTCGCTCCCGATTTCTCAGCGCTCCGTCACACGGGTGTTCCACTCCCCCTCGCTACTCCTCCAAAAAAAAAAAAAATCTTTAGGTCAAACAAACAAACAAACAAACAAACAAAAAAAAATCCAAAAAGCAGGGGAAGAAACTTTCAAGAGCGCTCCTTTAACAATAAGGCGTGACCTACATGCGAGTGAGCCAGAGTGCAAATCCTAAGTCGGATTCCAGCCTGATTTTTGCGGGATGGGTTTCATGGAAAGTTGCTGTAAAAGAGGAGCGTGGCGAAAGTGACTGAGGAAGTTTTTGTTTAGTTTTTTGGGCGAAAAAAAAAATCATCATCGATGAATCGCCGTCGACATGAGCATCATGACCGTAGCATTGACTTCAAATAGTCTGAAGTCATTCCACCCCGACTGCCCTTCAAGGTGAAAAGCGTGCATAATTCATTGCAGCGCTTTGACACAAGTGAGCACATATTGGGGCGGGAAAAAAAAAATCCCCAAGGCCGACAGTGACATGCGGAATACTCCTCGTCCGACACTCCTGATTTCTGACAACTCTTGGCGTCGACGCTTTACCCCGCCGCGGTGAATAAAACAAATAAAGTTCCAATTGCAGCAGCATTTCATCACGCATCACACCATGCAAATGTGTTACATGACACTTTCCATTTGCAGGGAGGGAGGGGGGGGAGCAATCGCGGCCAAAGCTTGGAAGGATTTTTTTTTTTTTTTTCATGGCAATTTGTTTGCGCCATATGCCCGTTTGCCGGAGGGAGGGTGGCGGGACACCAATGGCGCATGGGCTATAAGCCTGGCGGAGGGAAAACAACAAGGCAAACTATATCTTCATACACTCGAGGCGGACAACCTCCTGTTACGTTTTTATAGACACGCTCACCGGACACTTGATTAGTCTCGCGCAATCTACACTCGTCGACTGTGGCTCCCCTTTCTCGTATGGGAGGGTATCTGTCATCAGTCCGATGCACTTTCCGAAGTCACGTGGGCACTCGTGCTTTTGATGTCGCACATGAAAATCATGACTCACAGCTGCCACTCAAAAAGGACAAACGTCAAAGCTCTCTTGGATGTGCAAGAGGTGAAGGGTCAACTTGCAGCAGGGGCGGGACACGCCCAGACCAATTAGCAAGTGCATCCGGCAAGAAGAAGGTGGTGGCGGCGGGGGAATCCGTCGCCTTGATTAGCTACTTAGCATGGGGCTAAAAGCTACATAACGCATGAGGCTGCACAATGCTTAATTACAGCGGCGTGATTGAGATTCCTCATTCCGGTGTTTGATGGTGGCTCCCCGGGGGGAGGACGTGTAATTACAGATTTGTTTTCATTTGGACCAGCGTGCATTGTGGAGCAGGGATTAAAAGTCAGCGATTGTCAAAGGCACACCTCCTGTACTCTTTGATGTCAGGACTTAACCAAATAAGATGTAAAGACTTAAACAATTTTTTTGCTTCCTTCCAGTGGACACGTCGCACCGTGGCTACCTGGAAGATGCAATATTCTTCACCGAGGATAAAGAACACATGTAAGTACTGATCTATTATCTGTCTACATGTGTTGCTCCGTGGCTTGTGTTCAAATATATGTTGCCTCAACGGTTATAATGCTGCGATATAGATGCTATTCATTAGCCTTTCTATGGTGTTTTACATTGTTTGTTAGCATTGGCTAAATGGACTTATCAAGCAAAGCTGTATGGCAAACTTTTGGGGTCGGGGGTCAATCACTCACAGATTTTTCCAGATGCTTCCGCTTGTAAAAATCCAAGTCTATCAAACAATAAGTGGGAATCGGTTTTTGAACAAAATAAAGGATGAGCCTAATTATCCATGGAAGCAGATGCTGGCCAATTGTCAGAGCAGAAAAATCGCACGTCGCCGCCCCTGAGAACAAACAAGATGACATTGTTAGGATTGTAAATGCAGGCGTACCTAATATTGTGAGGCTAAATGAGGCTGACGTTGGGAGCGGTGACAGGTGAGACATTTATTTTTCAAAAAATAAAAACCCCGATCAGATTCATCTTTCATGCTTAGGCAGAGGAAACCTTCCGTTCCCATTCCTGACTGGAGACTGTTATCTCAAGTATCATCGTAAGGCGCAGTCCCTCAATAGCTGCAACACAGATACTTGAGATAACAAGACGCAGCACATGACGGACACGCTAATTGACTTTTTTTTTTTTTTATTGCCCAATCTTTACCGCCATAATGAAGTCGGGACTGTTATGTTTCTCTCATTACCTTTTCATTAAAGATATGACCAGGAAATGGGGGTTTACATAGCAATGCTCCGCCACCACCACCACCAGTGGGTATAACAGCTTGCATTGTTTACTCTTCTCACAAAAATGACCAAAAAGTCTTTTTTTTGTTTTTGTTTTGAGATGACGTGGCTTTTCTTTATCCCTGGGAGGCGTTTGTATTGCCTTTGCGATGTCGTTAGACCGCAGCATCTCATATGCTGATTCTGTCGGGGTGGGGGGCTGCACTTGGTGTCCTTCTCAATATCGCTCGACTATCATCATACACTTCTGTCGACTGTTTGATAGCGAGGCAGCCATGTTGAGCCCTAAAGTAACGAAATACGGTTCCCAGTCTGCGATGTGATGCCCTTTTTATTGATCACCCTCAAATGAGACAATCTCGTCTTCTAATGAGCTCTCCCTCATTTATTTATTCGTTGATTGCTTAATCGCCTCCGATGCCATAAAAACCGACGCGTCTCGTTCACAGTTTGACGCCGACGTCCATCTGCGTGTGCCAGAAACACTCTGTTGACGCCGGGGAGGGGAAATTAAACGGAAAAGTTAGCAGATGCCGTCGTTTGGAGAAATGTCTTCAGCATAGCGAAAGAGAGAGAGAGAAAGAGAGGGATACGTCAATATTTGCTCAGCGGTGAACGTGTAAACGAGTCTCATGCTTTTTTATCAACGTGCCACCACAACTGGAGCAGAGGCAAAAACAAAATAGATCAAACAAATAAATCAATCAATCAATATAATAAGACAATTTTGATGGGAGGCTCATAAAAGTCGGCCGAGAAAACTTGACCCGCCATTTTGGCTCCAAATGTGAACGCTGTTTGAAGGTCTCTTCATTTGCATCCTACCGCCACACCCTTGTCGCAATTCATGTACAGCGCTGGGGTGCGAGGGGTGGGGATTATTATTCATCCTTAAGATTACCAACGGAGCAAATGCATAAAAGCATTTGTACTCTGACTCACATTAATTAATATAGTGTATATTTTGGCGAAATTAGCTCCATGAATGGCTCTAAATCCAAATGAAAAGTGCACCCAAACAACCAGAAGCCTGACCTCAAATGCTCTCTTCCGATGCTTGAAGTATTTCAATTTTGTCACGGTTCACGCCACCAAAAATTGCGGCTACTTGCCGATATTCAATTGACAGCCGCGAGGGACGTTTGGGCCCTGGATGTGATTTCATTATGAGCCCTACTCGGACTGGCTTAGTATGTACCACCGGCACCTTTTTAACCCCGAGTGGCACCGGTTAATTACTTCGGCTCGTTACCAGCCGAGCTGCCGGAAAAAAAAAAACCAAAACCAAAAAAAAACGGGCAGGCGGAAGCGTGCGGGTATTGGATTTGCTGCTTGCTTACGCTGTGGAATGACTACACACACAAAAAAAAATGTTGAGACGCAGAGTTATTATCCTCTGGACTGGTTTTCGCGACACCCCTATTTGGCGAGATCGCGGATGATTTTCCAATGATCATCCATCCATCGCGCTGCAGTTTTCCTTTGAAATCTTCCCCTCATTGACCCGTGAGTTTTTACAGCTGACGACGTTTTTCTGCTTTATCACCTGGCTGGCGCTTACCTCGCCGTTAAACCGACTCGCCGCGACCTCTTGCGTGGGCGGCACAGAAACTCAAGACAAAGGTCATGGTCAATGTTTACATTGTGTACATCTGGCGTCCCACGCTGCCTTTCTCTCTCTCTCTCTCTCTCTCTCTCGATCTGACACTTGAACCTCCCCCCAAGCTCCCACTGTATTTGAAACAGTGGGGGGGCTTCTTTTAATAGCGTAACGCGCATATCCGTTCCTTTCAGCCCCTTTTCCATGTGCCGGCGATACAATTTAATCCCATTTGCCAGCCAATTTAAATTCATCCAATTTCACAGATTAACACTTGGTGCCACCTCTCCCATCCTGACACGAGAGCCGCCCCTTTGCCTTCCTCCGTACGTCGGCTTACTTCCTTCGGCGTGCACGGTTTCCACGGCGACCGTCATGACATCATGAAACCGAGTAATTCGTCCCTCATGGGCTGGCGTGTCGTGGCATCACCAAGTTGCCCCCCCGCAACCCTTGTGAGGTGAAGCGGATCGGAAAATGGATGGATGGAAGTTGCGCAAATATTCTACATTTTTCACCATCATTTAATTATGGCTGCAAGGATTTTTTTTTCTTAGGAAAACACTGCACTTCCTCTTCCAGTTGCCCGATTGTATTCCGGTGAGGCCGGCACTGCGTCAGGCATGAAAAAGTTCCGGAATGTGGCCGGAATGCACAATAAGAGCATCCCCCGACCCCGCCATCCCCCGTCCGTCCCTCATCCCGCTTTACCGTCTGTTTCCGCTGTGTAAAACACTTTCTTTTATTTATTATATATTTATTTATTTTTGCAAAAGAAATGATGCGTCAGCAGAATCTCCACTACAACATGAGAAAGCCTGACAGTGCAGCAGTCTTGTGTCACTGTCAATTTCCCTCAGTGTGGTATGGAGACAAATGAAATGAAAGAATAGTCTGTCAGAAAGATGTGGCAACATCCCACAGTATGCAATAGGGAGGTCGATTTCAACTTCAGAGGGAGAATTAGAGCCATTAAATGACTGATCTGCTCTGGAAAAAACGTTGTTTTTTTTTTCCCAGTTTGAGGGCGTGTCGCATGATGGCATTCCATCCTCGAGCCCACTTAAATGGGCTCGTCAATGGCGACTTACAGTGAGGGGAAAAAAGGCCTCAGGACGCGAGACAGGCGGAAAATTTGCTGGAGAGCGACAAACATATTTGAAGTGAGAGTCAGGTATCAAACTTCACACCGCCGCCCCGCCTTTTCGGAGGTTGAACAAACTCACAATAACTGTGATGGGAAGGGAAAGCGGTGAAAAAGTAACACTGGTGGTTTTAATTTAGCCCCTCCCGCCTCCCTCGAGCGAGCCTGATGATGTCTGCTTGGCAGCGCAAAAAAAAAAAAAAAAGTTATTAATGGCGCAATAACAAGTCAGCAAGCCCGGGCTTGGCATAGACGCGCACGCTGTAATGATTTTTCCACACCCGCGCTGAAAGGCTGGTGTCCATTTTTCAACCCGTCCTCCATTGAGTTTGTTTTTAACGCGGCGATGGAGCAAGTGGCTCAAATCTTACATTTCAGTGACGTAAATTTTTTTTTTTTTTTGTGTGTGTGTGTGTGTGTCCGCTACCTCCACACCAGACCGAGTGTCCCAGCGCGCCGCCGCCCCCAATCTCGCCATACTCTGACCCAATTCCGCTGTCTCTTGGCTCCTGCCCGGCAGCACTATCGCCCGAAGGAAAACTTCTCACAACATGGTGACCCTCAGACGGTGCCAGAGTGCTTTTTGTACAGACAAAAGGACAAAACAGAACTGAAAATGTAAAAAAAAAAAAAAATAGTCTCTGGGGCTGCTTTGCTATAACCAGCATCAGGTATATTGATTCACACGCAGAATTGTGTCGTCATGTATCGGATAGAATTTTCAAAAAGTTCAATCTTGATGATTGTGGTTGTACTTGGAGAGCTAAATATTTTCTTAGTCGTTGACTTCCAAACGGAAAACGTCCCACCTTTGTTCCAGCGCCAATCCAAGCTCATTCATCAAACACATGAATCAATATGACTCCAGTCATATATACATTTACCGAAGCTGAGTATAACGGTGTGTTAGTGTGCCGCGGAATTGAATGTTTGTTGGAAAGTGTCATTGATTCTGGGCGGCGGAGGGGTTAACGCCGCATCCGTATCCCGCCGTCTATTTCCCGCTCGCATTTTCATGTCAGTGATGATTCATGAAGGGGCGAGAGAGCGTTAACGGCATATTTCTTCGGCTCTTCTCGTGAACGACAACGTGTCACAAGTAAAAGATAAGGCTATGAAAATAAACAACAAGCGCTCGCCGGGGGGGTGGGGGGGGGAAACAAATTGGGTGTCGCCGCAATAATAAAGCGCATTTTCCATCAAAACACTCTCGAGTCGTAAAACGTGGCAGGCGTCTTGGATTTCATGCGCAGCTTGTCGTTTTGAAAACGCGCATTGTAATTGGAAAGGGTCCTTTTCAATCAGGGACGGTTTAACGTGCTCCCGCGCCGTGGAAATTGCCGCTATTTCGGGGAGGCCATCAACTCAAAAGCCACTCCAAAATATTTACCTAATTTGGATGCAACACGTGATAATCAACCCAAAAAATTAAAATAAGGAAATGTTTGACTGTTTTTGTCATTATTACCTATCGTCAGTCAGGCGGAATCCTCTTATCTCCAAAATCCCCCCCCAGCCCGCCTTGATTGGTTGCATCTGTCCCCCTCTTTGATCCCGTTCTAAAAGGTTAAAATGGGTTTCTCGTTTTCGGGGATTCTTTTTTGAAGGAACTTAACTTATAAAACGCCCCCAAAGTATTTGGGTCTCCAGGAACTGAAAATAAGTTGGTCACCATCAGCAGGAGAGCAACAATGAAACGAGCATATTCAAAGCCATCGCTGGCTGACCGATTGCTAATGATGCGATGTTTACATGTTTGATTCTTTGGCTCAACAAAGATAAGACACACTCGCCAGGGGGAAAAAAAATAAAAAATAAAAATTCCAAACACTAGCAAAGACATGACAGCTTTCTTCCTGGCGCGCAACAATGATCGCCTCATTTGCATATTAATGAGATGGAGGGAAGGGACGGGAGGAAGTCATCGTGGCGTACATCCATAAAGGCATAGATATCATACGGCTGAAGGCAACGCCCTTGAGTTCATACGATTGGCGGAGAATGTCGCTGAGACGTTAGCATATTGCGCAGCGGAGCATCAAAAGACACTGCAAGAGTTTTGCTTTTGCTTCCCCCCCCCCCCAGAGCGCGCAATTCAGGGAGTGTCAAAGGAGCCCATGTAGACTTCAGTTAACTAGCGACGGGAGTTATGCCTCAGACCTGAGAGGTCATTTTCCCTTTCAACTGCGCGGGCATGGGTGCTTTAGAGCGTATCGTTGCCCGCCGTGAGTGCAGGCATGTCACGGTGAGAAGGTAGAAGAGCAAGGAGGAAAAACTCCCCATGTGACAGCCAGTGTGTGGCCAGGAGCTTCACTCACACAACTGTCGTTGGTGATTTTCTTTAATCATTCACGTTTGGCAGGGTTGTTAAACTCTTAACTGTGGTGTGTCAAATTTACAAGACAATTTACAGGGACTAGGATGATTACGATTGCTATTTATTCGACGCGACTCCAAAGTATGGAGCACTTTAGGAACAACTGTCGCTGGAACCGAGCTGTCATGAGACAGTCATGGAAACAGGGGTGTCACTTTTGGGCAGCTTTTGACAGGGGTGCGGGGTAAAGTTGCCCTCGACAACAACTCCGTAATGCAGTGGGAAATTATTTTGATAAGATACGCCGACTGAGCATGATGAAAATGTGAAGATCCTTCCCCTCTTAGAATTCCAATTGATCAGGGTAGTTGGCAGGAGCGACTAAATCCACCAAATGAAAGAAACATGGCGTCAATAATTCATTGGCAGAGTGATAGATTGTGTTGTGTCTCTCGATGGCGGTGGCGTGCACACTACACATTGTTCAAACGGTACCTCCGCGATGAGGAGAACGATAGGTAATAGTTTGTATGTCATCCTCGCCTAAATCTGCACAGCAGTAAACGGCTTTCAGACGCGCATGTCAAAAATGACACGGCACTTCAGTTACTCAGTCCATCAATTCAAAATGTGGGGTTGCTGTGGTATTATTCGGAAAGTACATGCTATTTTGCAACTAAAAGCGGGTATTCTATAAGCTTTGCTAACTGTCAGGAAAAGGATGATTGGCAAAGTGCGAATCTGCTTGAGTCCGAGATGCTTTGACCATATGAATAAAAAGAGGAGGGGGGGGGGGGGGGCTCCTTGGTGGATGTCATTGGCTTGAACGAGCCAAGACCCCGCCTTGATAAAAAAGAGAAGAAAACACACACACACTAGAGTTGCACATAGTGAGCAAAAAAAAAAAAGAGGCGGAGGGGAGAAAATAAAGCGGACTTGGACTCGGCTTTTAATCAACAAGGAGGTGGCGTGTATCCAATCGGCACCTTTTAGGCGACCGGGAAAGTAAAAAGAAGAAAAGGGAGAAGATTCCATTTTTTCCCCCCCTCGAGGATTAATAAAGTGGAATCTTGAATTACGGATGGTGATGATGCTACCCCAGCCGTTGACCACCAAGACGACGACGAAGACGACGATCGCGACGTGCGCCTAGAAAAAGTCAACTTGCCTCCCCCTTTTCACAGTGCGTGAAGGTATAAGAAGCGAACGTCGGTGTTTTAATTGAGTTCGCGGCGAGGTGGGCAGACAGCTTCGGTCGAGCGGCCATGTGCGGCCACCTTAACGCGGAGGGAAGCGGCGGGTCGGTCCGACTGACAGCGCGCCTCCCCCTACGTTAATGTCCGCCACCTTGTTCCATTAGCACCGTTGCGAGGCAAGGGCGAGCCGGACCCCACCGTCCCTCCATCTCCGCGAAAATAGCCAATATGTTAGCATGGCGAAGTTACTAATGTAGTCAGAAGGGTGGCCCCTGAAAGGTCGCACTCTTGAGTTGTGGTCGTTAAATCGTGCCGCGAACGACGCCATCCTCTTTCCGCCCCCCTCCCAGCGGCACCACCGCCACTAGCCCTCGCTCACTTTGGCCCCCGCGGTGGAGCTCATCGGCCGGGCTTCGTCCACAATCCGCCAAACAAGCCGAAAAGTACAAAATGTTGCTCCTTTCCCCCTAGTACTCATTTGTCGGATTTTTTGGCCGGTACTTGAAGTGCTGTAGTTCAAAAGTGCAGCTGACCTGGTCATTAAGTCACAGAAAGCGATGCAACTCGACTTAAAAAGGTATGACACGGTGACCGAGACTCTTATAAATGCATAAAAACAAGAGGACAAATGTTTATTCGTAAACGTTGCAGGATTTTTTGGCTAAACTCTTGCAGAATATCCAAATTGGCGTCAAACATCTCCAACCACAATCAAAATGGCTCCCAATCACTGAAAGAAGAGACAGCTAGCAGCTAAATTGTCGCATCTGTCATGTGGAAATGACCCTGACCTCGTGTTTTGTCAGATGCCCTTGCCATGACCTCTCCCTGGGTGATGAGTGGAGGGCCTCCAGGTCTTTGAGACTTGCTTTGTTATGATTTTTGATGCAGCATTTTATGCAACAAGCTAGTGTCTGCGCTCAGCGTTGGCCGCCGTGGTTTGCTGTCTTGTACTACCATCCTCAGAATAGTTATTTCCTTCCTCATATTAGTCATCTTTTTGGGGGTGACCAACCTTCAAACTTGGTAGAAACAACTACACACTGACTCACCGACTCACAATTTTTTGGGAGAGCATATCTGAGCACTCTTCTATTTATTCTATCCTCTAGTTTTGGCCACAAGTTGAACTACATTTTGGAGAACAAAACTTAACAGTTTTTAAAAAAAAATGCTCCTCAAAGCCTTTGGAAGATGCTGTTGTTGTCGTTCCCACAGAAACTAAACCTACTGCAACCACATGCAATAGTATGTCTCATTCATTTGTGAATGGCGTGACAGTGGTCGTTGCACGTTTGCTGCCTAAGATAATGAGCTTTCTCGTGTGGTATACAGGATGCATAATAAATGACCACATCTTCAGGCATGAAAACACAAGGAAACAACAACTCCTGTTTTATTTTTTTTTTAACTTTACAAATTCACTAATTTGGGCCTCATCAGGCTTTAATCCGTTTGTAGATCAAACGATATCTGGTGTTTTTTTTTTTTAATTCTTCTAAGAGCCCAAAAGCAAACTAAATAATTATCTGTTGTGCAGCTTTAAAAATTATTTTAGAGTCTCAGTAACTTTAGGTTCTGGATATTTGTAGTTCCTGGAACTAAAAGACCATTTTTGGTCCCCACTAAATGACCCTGTGATTAAATAGGGGCTCAGTTAAGTTCCCCACTGGTCAAATGCATAAGGGTCCTCCATCAGCTCCGTTGTTGCCAAGGAAGTAGTTAAAATGGTGGACAGTTCCATGAAGTCCATTAAAGTGGGCCGTTAATCCTACAAAGTTATTCGACAGAAGTTAAACGAGAGCCCTGCTTCCTGTTTTTTTTCCCCCCCTCTTATCCCTTTGCGTTAAAAATGTCTACTGTCGAGCTTCTAGAACAGACTCCCCCGCGTGAGGAATGTGCCCTCTGCCGTCCTCCGCCGTGTGTTGCCCAGCAGCGACCTATCACTCATGGCAATTGAACGGCTCTCGAAGAGGGACCCCTGTTGGCGCCGTGCAATATTTATTACCATCAGTCAAACCCTCCAACGAAATCCTCCCCGCCGCCTTCTCCGCCCCCCCCCCCCCCCCATGGGTGAATAACGGCGGCTTCTCTTGAGTTGCGCGTTAAAAAGTTCCCTCACTGGCCACCATTAGCTAGGATTTACGGTGGCAGCTTTCTCTTGGAAGTGCCCGAGAGGGAGCGTGTGTCAGCGCGATCGCTTACCTGCCGGGCTGAGGCGTCAAATACGTTGCATATTGGATATTTACCTGTTGCTTTTTTTTGGTGACAACTCTTCACTGTTGATGTCAAGTAAAGCTAATGAAAAGTCGTTAGAGGAGTTGCGCTATGATGGAGGGTTTGTTTTCATTGTGGACAAAATATAGAAACTCCAAATCTACCTTTTGATGAATCAACTAGTGTCAAAGCATCTTTCGTTAAGGTCTTCTCGTATTGTAAACTTTATCTTGATGATAAAGAGACTGACTGTCCAGGGTGGTTTTTTTCCTCTTGGCGTAAGCACCACAAATTGGATGGACGCTGGCAACGTTGCTGTAGGAAACATGTTTCATGTCACTTGTCTGGTCTCTCGGGGTGTTTGGCGTCTTCATTTCTCTGCGCACAACCGGAGAAACTGGATATCCTTATCACGGTGACAGTGAGAGCTCAGCTCCGTTCAAAGGGAGAAGATGCAGCGATACGTCTTACATAAGGCTATATGTGCTGCTAAACAGATGTCTCTCCCCTTATTTTTTTTTCTCAGCGCAAGTCAGTGGCGCTGAACCTCATGTGGTCGGCGAGCAGATGGGCTTACCTCTACAGTACCTTTACTAGGTCATGCCTTTATGTCAAGCTCAGAGCCCCCCCCACCCCCCCATGGGCGCCGTTGTGTCGTCAGGGCGAGCGGCGGCGTAAATTGAGGCTGATTATTTTCTTAAAACGTCATACTCGTTTCATTGAATGCATATTAATTGATGTGCTCTGGCGTAATCCACCAAGGATTTCTCAAAGGCGAGCACAAAAGGCCTTTATTATCTTAAGGAGGAAGTGGTCTTTAGGGACACCTCGTTGTGCGTTGCGCCGCTAAACAGAGGTAAGTGAAATGAAATTACAAGGTATCGCAAGCGCAGCCAAGGATCATATTGAATAATTACCTCGCCGGTGCCATTGTAGTAATGCCAAGGCGCTCTTTTTCCAGAAGCTGGGGGGGGGGGGAAGGTTATGGCTTTCCTTGCAAAGAAGATGAATGCGGTTTCAAGGTTATACGAGTACCGTGCGGTGGCCAAATGTTTGGAGAGGACGGGTTAATTTCATGTCCCTGTAATGTGATTTGCGATATCCACCTCTGTGTTGCCCTTGGTTTTTATTCTGGAGATAAGGACTCAACAGGCTTTTTTTTTTTTTTTTTTCTTTTTCAAGTGTTTACAGGACCGCTAAGTGGATTTATTGGATGTGGGTCATCCTTATTATTTAGCCACCATTGCCCCGGCTTTGTGTGTGTGATTTTATTATTTTTTTTAAATAGCAATTCAGCTGTGATTTTTATTTTTTGAGAGAATTAGCCTGTTTCTTATGCACATAAGCAAAACATGAGCCCAATACAGAGGAGGAAAATTGCTGAGCACGGTTAATTACAGCGCAGGCAGCCAAATGGGGGTGAAGGGCCGCCATGGTAACGGCGGCATGGCTGCGCTGCTACTTTGTCTCCCGCAATGTGCCGCTCAGCAGTTTTGTATCTGCAGATCAGTCCAGTTAATGATCATGTCTTGGAAGCCAAGACCGGCGGAAGCAATGGTAGCCTCGTTTCCAACAAGTGGTCATGTTTGCCGTTGCGTTTTATTTTGTGGAAATGAGGGTCCGAAAATATTTGACGACTCCTTCGGTGCGCACGCCACAGAGGTAAGAGTCAATATGCTATCACGCTCCCTCTGTTCAGTACAATAACGGCATGAAAACAGAACATGGAAGTTGTTCCGGGAATATTTCAAAATCTACGACTGAGCGTTTATTTCCCAGTTGTCAGTTCAGGAATTTTACTTTGAAATGCGCATCGCTCGCTTTCGATGTAAGGCTAACCAAAATAATATGTGATCCCACTTTTCAGCTGGACTTCGTTGGTGTGGCGCCATCCCCATCATGAAGGAACCCATCGGAACCCTTGGCTTTTGATGCTGGCAACTCACGAGTAAGGAAGAGAGACTTGACGGTTTCCCCTGGTGCCGGATTTTGCTTCAACTCCTGCGAGGCTGCTGTCACAGAAGTTGAACTTGGGACTCTCCGGCAAAAGGTAGGCCCTTCCTCCCTTTAGATCGATCCCTTTTATGTCTTACAGGCTAACTCTCAAAATCGGAGTTAATAATGCTACACTTCCGGAATGCCCCGTTGACCCGAGTGAAGGTCTCGCTGCTTATGTAATGTCTCCAAACATTTGTGCGGCGTTCGGGGGGGGAAGTCAGGCATGCCAGAGCGGCGCAAAACTCTCATCGAGGTGGGACAGATGGCGAGCCTCATTTGCAGCCTCGCAAACTGCCCGTGACGGCGGCGACAAAGCGGGGCAGCGCTAACGGAGGCCTCGCAGACGCCCGGACTAAGGTCGCTTGCGTCAGCCAGGCCGTAAAGCATCGGCGGCTCCGGTGTTATGACTGCAAATTGTAGTATTGGCTGATTTACGGAGGCATTGATTCATCTTTTAAGAGCGAGAACGCAGCGTCTCACAGGTGGCGTGCCGCCATTATTAGCCAAAGCCATCGGAAATCCCCGCGTTTGGACCATCCATCACGGAGTTAAGGAAGGTGACCCGGAGTTGTTTTGTAATTCGGTCGTTAATCAGCGCTCCGTCAGGCGCGTCGGCTTTGTCCGCTGCGAGCAACTCTTTGGGCAAAGTCCATTATCGAGTAAACACACAAAGAAATGAAGACGCCCGGGCCGGCCGCCACAATCCCCCACAATGGGAGATCAAATGGCAGGCCCGGTGATGATGAGCGATGTTTATGGCCAGCACTCTATTAAGGCCAAGCTCTTCCCTGCCTGGCGCGTAATGAACACCCACCTTTGCGAAGCGCTGTATTGCCGGTCGTTTTCATCAAAATGTGGCGTAATTGCCTTTGAATGAGTTTTGAGGGTAACTTGGCAAGGTGACTGGCTTATGGCAACATTAACTGTGTTGATTTGAATGGAACGAGCGCCACCCTCCACCATTTTGTTATTTTTTTTGCATGCTAATGAAACCCTGTTACGTCCTTGGTTGGATGACAATTGCGCTCTCAACTCTTTCTGTTTATACATGGAAACGCCTCCTCCAGATGTCCTCAACACTGCGGGAGGCACGCCCCCCCCCCCCCCCAAAAAAAAGGACAAGATCACTCCTCTCTTACCAATACTGCAGTGTGATTGCTTGTTGATTCTGTCAGGAAGTGGGTTAAATATTGACAACAAATCTCAAAGGGAGAGAGGGGCGGGTGGGGAGGAGGGGGGGGTGCATGTTTTGGGTTAGCGCAGACAAATGTACCATCTGCACACGGCGGGGCGTATTGAGCGACACCGGACTACTGCTGTGAGCAACGATTGCATTGTTATTAAATGGCTGTTGCCTCCCTGGCAGCCATATTAAAGCCTCTGATCCTTTGCCCGGTGCAAGAAAAGGAAGAGAGAAAGGAGGGACCCCCCCCCCCCCCCCAAACCCCCCGCAACACTCCCCCTCCACCCCCTCCCTTGTCTGGAAAAAAGTCTGGCCCGCTGGACACGGTGACATAATGTGCAGCTGCAACAGCACAGATTAGACGATGGCAGCGCAAACAGCAGGAAGAGACGGAAAGACAAGAGCTCCATCTTGAAGGCCGTTTTGGATCCATGCACGTTGATGATCTCACTTGGAAAAATGTGTCCTCCCGACAGGGCATCGCATTTCTCACACCATATTTTTTCACACAACTTTCAAGAGGAGTGCACGCAAGACAGACTTGAGTTGGAGTGTTCGTCACCTGGCCCGGGAGCCAAAGTCAGCCCGCAGCATCGTTTTTAGTACTAATGTCAACATAACCCCGCCCCCAAATCAGGTTGAGTCGCTAATTTCATGTACCAAACAGTGATGTGATCCATTTTCATAATATGCATAACTCGTGCAGATAGGGTGAAGAAGCGGCGCTGCACAAGACTTGTAAGACAATTCAGACCATAGTGGGACAAATAATGAGGCAAAAGCACCCATATATCATTTTTCTCAACTCAACTTTATTTATGGAGCACTTGAAAGCAACCACCGCTGCTGTACATGGAGCAAATCTAGTCATAAAACAACAGACGGTTACAACGATGATAATGTAAAACCCCACAAAATAAAAATATTAGAGTCTCAGTCTGACTCATCTCGTTCAAACGGTTCTATAAAATCGCATCTGATCAGTTGTGCTCTTGTTGCGTTTTATGCTCTGTTTTTGGGTGCCGCTTTTTGCATTTCGCGATTCAGTTTCGGTTTTCGGGAGCAGATTCCGTAAGCAGCATTAGTCATTTTTTTTCCAACCGGGGGGGCTAGGGGGAGAATCTGTAGTTTCCCGCCAACTGATGTAATATATACATGGTGTAAGTTGGAGCTGAGCCATACTTTGAATATTTGGAGTGGGGCGACTCTGTCAGATCAGCAGCTCAGTCTGTCGTCTCGAGGAAGTGAATGGCGGACGCGCATAAATATTCATGCGGCGCTCAGACTCCCGTTTTGTCGACAAAAAGTTTCCAAGGTCCCGTTTTTTTTTTTCCGAAGCACGTCATCCCCTTTTGATGGGACCTGACATTTGTCAAGGTTCTGCGCAGAGGATTTGTTTGTGACAGCTTCAAATTATTGCGGCACACATGGAGCCGAGAGGGAGACGGGAGGTGGGGGAAGGGGGGGGTGGTGAGAAAAGAAGAAAATAGCTGCTGCTTATTTAAATGTCACTTGAGCAAGGTGAATGCATAAGCTCCCCAAGCATCACATAGCAAATTCACCACAATAGAAGAGAGCTTTCTTGCCATTCTCCATTCTGGGCTTATGCGCCGGGCCCCGGCAGCCGGCGTTAAAACCTTATGAAGCTCTGCCAGCACCTCCACTGGAACCACAAACCGTTTTACGTGTTTTCTTTGTGCGTAGGTTGCGACTGAGGTGCCAAGCACTTGGGTCCCATTTTGGGGTGCGACATAGACATTTTCAAGCTCTCCCACTCGGAAAACGAGTCAGAACGACATTGCCTTTAGTGCAATCCGGGGGCGGAAGGCAGCGGAGGAAAAATATCTGATTACGATGCCGCCATTTTTTTCCCCCCCCGCCCGGCCCGGCGTTATTTCTTGACGGCACTCGAGAGCGCGCAAAGGGGGGGAAGCTCAGAGTGTCACTGACCTTTCTAACAAGGACTAGAAGACACGCCAAGGCAAAGTCGCTCAAAAGTAAACCACCGCCGCTCATTTTCCCACCGAAACGCCCTCCATCGCTCTTCCTTGTCAAATAGCGCGTGACGCCGCCGCTGGATTAAGTCCTCACAAGGCATGCCAGATGCTGCAATCAGATGACAAGCGGCGACGCGTCTGCACTTCCGGAATGGTCGTCGCGCGGGGATGCGTTCATGCTGCCGGCGTGTCGAGAAATTATGCAGCAAAAGCTTTTTTTGTCTCTTTGTCCACTTTTTCTCCCCCCTTGTTGATCTGATGGATTCACACTGCTGTGTTCCAAAAATGGCCTTTACCAATTTTTTTTAAATATATCTGCACCGGTAATTATTACACGTACGTCTTTGGTGTCTTTTTTTTTTTCTCAGGTTTTGTATTTTTTGGATGTCCGCCATAGTGTATGTAGATCCTCAGGGTTCTCGGATGAGCTTCAGATCAGAATCAGGCCTCTTCTAACAGTGGACAAAGTCAGACGCTGGTCAAATATTTGCCAGTACGACTGCGGCTGCTCCGTTAATGACGAATATATCAAGTCAGATCCAATTTGTTCCAAATATCATCATTGTATCCCTCGATCCATGACGTGTACATCCAGCGCTGCACGACAACCGTCATCTATTTTCACCGCGCACATTTGTGACCATCGAACTTGCGTGTACTGCCGTCGTGGCTCCCCCTGATTAATGGAGCAATTACATAATCCTTAACAGTGAATGATGATTGCGCTAACGATGAGCTCATGTTGGGTAATGACTTGCAGAGTTTGCTTGTGCGAAGTACGCATAGGGAGGAGAGCGGCGGCTGACTGTGTTTGCCCCCGCCGGCCCGCCGCAGCTGCCGAATATCTATGTAGAGTAGAGTCACAAATGTTGTTTTTTTCCCCCCGTCGTCGTCGTCCCTGGAGATGGAGAATTAATGACAAAAGTAGCTTTTAATTGGGTTTGTGTTTACAAAATGTTGCCTTCATGCCCTAGTTGCACACGCGAATGAGGCATTATGCGTATGATTTGCAATGCGAAATGTCAATGCTCATTTAAATCAGAATCTCAGCGCTTGATCAGTATAGCCCGACTCGCTTCATGCCAACGCCGCAAGCGGCAGCGGAGCAAGCTTTGGCTTGACTCATGGCGGGCCTTAGGCCACTAACATTGCCTCTTGAGAAATGTAATCGGTTTGCTCCACTTGGGCCTGAGCCTGGTTGCTGTTAAGAGACTTTGCGGGACCTCCAATGGGTCCTTGAGGTCGAGAACGTATATGATGGAGATAACCGTGCAGGCCTTTCAAATAAATGCTCTTTCTCGGAGGGTTCAAAAAAGTCCTTAAAGAGTAGGTTACCCTGTGCTAAGCCACGTGTTTTCCGTGTCTTACAGTACCTTTCCTATTTTTCCTCATGCGATTTAATTTGTGATTAAATGTAAAAAAAAAATATTGTTTCAAGCTTGCTTGGCCACCATCGCCATAACTGACGCCCAGTCACACAACATGTAGACCGGCTAACGGTTAGCCAGTTAACAGCCAGCTGTTAACCTCTCTTTCACCCCCAAGTAGACAAAAATCATACCTGCACCTCAGGTAATGTGCTCTTGTTGTTTCATACTGCAAAATCTTTTTTTTTTTTTTAATCATCAGGACAATAAGCTATCCGAAAAAAATACTTGACATCCGCAGCTCTACAGTTAGCACAAACACGCAGTGACATCAGTCATCGCAAAGGTAATTAAATTCACCAGCCAGGGCTGCTGTTTGAGCAATACCATCATTGATCAAACTGCTAAATCAAACAAAAACAAAAAAACAATTACATTGCTCGCACCTCTCCATCTTGTTTAGTCAGCTTGATGTGTGTGTAGCACAATATCAGCATGTAAGACCCAGGGGATTGTGTGTGTGTGTGTTTTTAAGAGAATGAGTCCAGTCAGACGCTCAAATGTGTGTCATCTCCTGAGTGCAACACCAGCTTGGCCCACTTCTGCCTGACCGACTAGACTGTGTGTGTGCACCCCCCCCCCCCCGCCCCTTCTTGTCTCTTTGTGTTTAGTGCTATCGTTCCTGCGCGGGGTCCACTTCTCATGACTCCCCTTCAAACAAAACACAGCAAAACCGAAAGCGCGCAAAAGGCCGCACAACATCCCAGGTGAATCCACAAATCAGACGGGACCACCCTGCGCACCCGCGCAGAGTTCATAGCCACGTGCTCGTGCTCAAGTAGGTCAAAAAATGGGGAGGGGGTGGGGGGGCTGAACTTTAGGCCCTACTTTTTTTTTTTTTTTTTGCAGACAGCATGAGGCTCCATGACATCGTACAAGCTGATTTGATCTTGCACTAAAAACGCGCATTTGAAGTTTGTCAGAAAGCTTTGCCTGCACTCCCACGTATTGCCTGGTAAGCAGATGCATACATGAAGAGTGTGTCAAACACTTTAGTCATTCAGATTTGACTTTATTATAGTCTAATGGCATAATTAAATTGAATGTAAAAAAAAAATAATGGTCATTCATATCGCAAGGCACCACTGCTCAGGCTCTATATTGTTTTATTTTATTTTTTTTAAACCAACCTTGTAAATAGAGTTTATGCCGTCAGAGAAAAAAAATGTAGGAATAAAACCATCTAATTTATTGATTATTCTCGTCAAAGTAATTTCTCGTGGAGACATAAAACTTTTCAACGCTGACGGTATGTTTCAAAAAATGACCAGCGTCTGTTTTGGCTTTCTGTTCCCGCTACGATGCTAAGCTCACTTGTTCTCTTATAGCCAACAAAAAAAATGTGAATTTTCTTAGTCTTTGGGACAATGTACATGGCTCCCCCCCCTTCAACCCTCCACTCCGGGCTGCCTCAGCCTGCCTCAGGCCTCATTATGCCATTAGCCGCTTGGGGCCTCAGTCCATTTGCTGGCTGGAAAGTGTGACGGAGGCCCCCCCCTTTCACAGGGTCGCCACTCTTGCTGGAGGCCGGTCAGCTGACAAATGAGTGAGTGAGCGCCAACCAGTGTATTCACTTCACACTCGGATTATGTATTTGACACTAATAGTGATGTAGCGCTTACATCCTTCCCGCTGATCCACACTGGTGATAATACCTCATGGTTGGATTGCGGACCTTGTAGCCTTTCGTCGTAGCTGCCATATGAAAAATCTCATTAGGAACCCCCGCGCGATGTTTTGTACGGGTGTGTCTGGAGAAGACGGGTAGCGCTGGTGCGCTTGGATCGTTTCTGTTTCGCCACCACAAAAGCAGCGCGAGACACAGTGAGAATCCATCCGGCTGCCCTCGTGGGAATCGAGCCGACGCTCGCAACACACTGATGAAGTGTCGGGTGACTTGAGGAAAATAAGCTAAGATCCTCTCGCGACTTGCGAAGATGAGGCGACATCTTGTTTCAGTTTATATCGGAGACGTGATCCTCAGAGTAAGAAAACCGAGACCAAACCGCAGAACTCAGTCAAAGGGCTTTTGAGAAATGCACCGCTGCTTTGCAACCCGTAAAAAAAATACCAATGACTGCTTTGCTATTAGCCATCGTAGTACTTTTTGGACTCTGGGGATATAGAGAGACATTATGAACAGAATCTTTTTGACTTTATTTTTGCGTATGACAAGAAGCCCATCCTGGAGTCGGTTTGTTGTGTTAGAGGAAGGTCTCGGCGAATTGTGTCTGACACTTGAGACGCGAATGAAGCTCTCCGCGTTCAAACCCGCCAGCTGCATCGCTCGGCTATGCCATTGCATGCAGCCAGTCGGAGCCTTCATCGGTCCAAATGATTCTGCGAATGTTTCTCTTTCATCGCCGATAGTTTCAGCCTCTGTCTTCCTCATCGTTGTCTGACTGGCGGCGTCAGGTACAAAAGCGGCGACGAGTGGGCGGCGGGTAGGCGGACGAATGGATTTCGGGTCGTCCGTCTCTCGAAGATGCCGCCGCTGTGTTTGCTTCAGTCACTAACACGCTGCCTTGATGACTCTTTTAATTACATCCGCAGCGAGGGACCACATTTTGTATGATTGTTATTCTTGTTTTTTTTCTTTGTGCTTTCGCAGGCAAGTTTCGGCATTATTATTAAGGAAATTCTGCATGAACCCGAGTCAGCGGTTTTTGGCAAACCACCACACCTCCCCTCCGCCCCGGTATGCCGCAATCTCATCACATTTAGGAGAGAGGGGGTGCCGGAAAAAAAAAATAAAATTAATTGGAGGCGTGCGATAGTTAGGACAGAAGCCCAGGCCAGAGTGCGGGATAAATCAGACGTCCTCCTGGCGGTTTTATGGCTTTGGAGAGAGAGAGAGAGAAAAAGGGGAAGAAGTGGTTAACTTTAATGGCGGGAGATAGAATTGTTGGGTTGCACCTACCCCCCCCCCCCCCCCCCTTGCTCGACCCTCCCCCCAATTAGATCAGGCCCCTTCAACCAAGCTTGATATACGGAGTTAATTCAGCTAGTTTTGCGCTATAATTCAAGTACGCTTAAAGTGGCGCCGTGTGTCCTGTCGCATCCGCCTCTACTTTCTATCGGGTGTTAAACAATGACCAAACGAGCCCCCCCCCCCCGTTATCGCGGTCATCTCGGTCACGTCCTAGCCTCACCGTGTCGAGGTCACGCTCACCAAGCCCCCCCCCCCCCCCCCCCTCTCCAGGGGCCCACTCCTGACCTCCCGCCTGACTTAAGCCTTCTGCTTTCATAATACGGAGGGGGGTGCAACCGACGTCGGCTAGTAAAGCAGACGCTCAAGTGGTTCCTGCAAGGGTAATAGGGGGACCCGCTCTCCACTGCACTTGATTTAATCCGGCCCCTCTGTGTGTGGCGAGTGGAGGGCGGTTTAGTCTCGGAGCAGATGGATGGATAAATGGGAGCTGGGGGTCGCACCTCACAAGGCGTCACGTGTTTGGGAATCCCAGAGAGTTCACAAAAGGGACTCAGTCACGGCCAGAAGCCGCTTTCAAGAGTTTTAACGAACAGACCCACACAATGTTGTGGTCTGTGACTATAGAAGCTCCGACTCGCTTCTCTCACCAGGAAAACGTTTGTTTCCAGCCTTTTCCATTCTTTAGTAATCAACACTCAAAAATAGGTTGGTTTCACCGAAACATTCGTAAAATATCAAACGCACACAGCGCAAATGAAGCCCGAACAAACAATACTTTTTGGGGGTTAACTGATCACTATCAGACTGCGTTAATAATTGGACACATTTTACTTCAGTTGTTCACACTGTTTTTTTGCGGCATTTGGATGCCGTGATAAAAGCATAAAACTTTAAAGGTTGTATTTTGGAGTCTAGTTTGAGCTAGTGTTGCTGTAAACACGCTGCTTGGGTCAGAAGGTTCTGCACAGCATACTGAGCGAGCCAGGTAGAGGTGAGTGGGAGTCCCGAGGAGGAGGAGGTCGCGGCCATGTTTGTTGGCAATGCGCTGCTTCTTGGCATCGGGAGACATTTTTTATTTTTTTTTTTTTTTGCATCAGAGGAAACATGCATGGTGACCAAGTTGAAATGGAGGCCAACAAATGGTGGTCGCTTTAGCCGCTGTGTGAATTTAGCTAATATTAGACGTCCATTTGCTGCCTAGATGGGTTGAAGAGGAACTAAGCGCACCACAAGAATAATTTAACGCTATTGCTAGTCAGCGAGGCCCAACTAGTTTTCTGCCGAAATGGGTTGCAGCGGGGATCAAAACGGCTTTGTGTGTGTAATCAGTGATTTAATTTCCACACTGATACCCGCGGCCGCGCGTAAATGCCGTCTCAGCGCAAACGCACGGCAGCAATGGTGTGTTTTGAAAGGGGGAGGGGGTGTGGTTTTTGCATTTGTTTGAGGAAAAAATTGATGAGAGCGAACATGCTCCCTCTTAAGACGCGGAGGAAGTGGCCCCATTGGAACCAGTCCCACGTTTGAGGCATCTTTATCTCTGCAGCTGCCACCCCGCCGGCGCCGCGCGATAACTCAAGCGGTGCGGTTTGAGAAACGCGCGGGTTTGATCCCCCGTGTCACCATGATGAATCGCCGTTTTTATTCTTTTGTTGCCCATCAGCACTTTTTCGTTCGCTCTGCCGTTAATCCGTCGGGCCAAGTGCACTCTGACGGTCATTTTTCACTCGTAATTCTAACACCGGCATCCCAAGCCGCTCCGGACTGAAGTGGCGCCTGTAAACGAAAATGAAAGGGAGTCAGGTGCCGTGCTCCGAGATGGGAGAGACCATTATCGGGGGGGGGGGAGGGCGTGGGGGTGTCAAGCGTTAAAAGGATTGTCATGTCTGTCCGGATAAGATGGCTCAATGGCACGATTTACGACGGGCTTTCTGCTCGGATGGCCTCGGGAAATGGACTCCTACAGCCGTCACGGTAACGCCAACATGGTCATTGAAGCTGTTCCTTTCCGTTTTCGGCGTGATGGAAGGGACCAATGGAGGGCTTGAAGACCAGCCAGAAATTTGACAACTTCGATGCATTATCGGAGGCTTAACAAGAGGTAGTATACTGTCTCAGGATTGAAAAAATATATATATATTTTTTTGCACCTGACTCCAAGTCCCTTGTCTGCGAGTATCTGCCGGTAGAGTCCCAATCCATGACCTCTCCAATGCGATGCAATCAAGCGATAAAAGAAAACCGCTTCCAAATTGTCGCAGTTATCAACGGTCTGTGTTAGAGGAAGTATTTTCTTATATATATATTTTTTTTAATTACATTTCTCTGAATGAGAAGCACAATGGCCGAATGCTTATTAACAAGTCGTCGCCACATGTGCACTTGGCCGCCGTGCCGCCCCACTGCAATCAGTTCCGGATTCGGAACAATAAAGTCATCAAGCCAAGACCACGGATCCTGCATAAGTGCTGTATCCGAGCAAAAGACCTGGCATTTATCCAGATTTACGTAATATGCGTCTCTAAAATGCTTCCTGTTTGTTATGTACACGACCGTTAACAGATGGGTGTCAAATGTTAAACACAGCTCAGCCCTTGCATTTTACTTTCAGGTGTTTCCCCGTCCATTGCAACCCTGATACTGTCTCAGAAGCTTTGCAGGCCTGCGCCCTCTGTTTATACACCAGTGTCACGGCCAAAAGGTAGGAACCAAAAAAAATCTGCGTTGACCCGGTCCTGGTCGTCATCTTTTAATGTGGGAGCGCTTGGGATTGGTGGCGGAGGGGGCATGCCTTCCTCTGGGGAGCTGTTCTACATGCAGAGAACAAGGAGCAGGAAAAAAGCCAGCTGAGTGAGACTCCACGCCGTTTATCTCCCAGCTGCAGGGTTTGGCCAGGATTAATTGAGTGAGAAGTGCAAGTGTGTGTGTGCTAGCGCCGGTGACTTGAAGCGCGGTGTCTTCGTCGAGCCTGAGATGATAGGACCGTGTGGTAGAGCGAGAACAAGAATGAGGTAGAGGAGGCGCTCCGTAGTCATCGGCAGGGGTTGCACGAAAAAGCTGTGCCACAGGCTTGGTCATTCTTTCAAAAGCAGCCGGCTAAGGCTTAAAAGACGAGCAAATTTGCAGCTCCAGCTGTGCCAGGATGCTAACTCAAACTTACTCAGACTATCTCAAGTTTAAGGGCTGTCGAAAATACGTGTGTGAAGGGGATTAGCGGCGCACTGGGGCTGAGGTGTAAATCGGGTCTTGGGTTTAGGAGAACAAATTCTTTGCACTTTGGGACGGTAAACAATGCTACCTTTATGGGGGTCGTCGCTTTACGAAGGCGTGGCAAAAACATTGCATGAAAACACTTTAAACAGTCAAATAAAGAACAGTGATTGCAGCAGAAATTGAGCGTGCCTTTTCACGCGGCGCGACCCCGTATTCTCTCACGCCAACTAATTTCTCGCATGCCATTTTTAATCTCGAAAAACTCGCTGAACTGCCATCGCCATGGACTCCCTTTACGCCGTTTTCTAAATTCAACGGTGGGAATTTGTCACGTGCAGGATTCAAACGTGAGCTTCCTGGAACAAATTATCTTTGTCAGTGAAATAATTCTCGATGAACTCACTCTGTTATTCCGCCTGCCAAATTTCAGTGGTTAAAAACCCGACATTGAAACCACCTGCAATTATGCTTTTCAGCATTCCAGGCTGCGTGAGTCCTCATCCGTGTTTTGCAATCCGGTTCACCACTTGTACTCCGGACTCTATCGGCGCATTGTTTGAATTGGCACGCTCCCAATACAAAGCTCGTGTACAGCAGCACAGGCGCTCTCGACCATCCCGCTGGGAACTTGTGGGCACATTCCAGGGAGGACCGGTAAGGTTGGGGCGGGGGTGTGGGGAGGGGGTGGTAGGGGGGGTGGTAGTGGAAGCACCTCAGTTTTGCCGAAGCAGCCGAGCTGAGCCTGGGCTCTTGCTGTTGGGGGTACCAGCGGGTAGTGCCACACCTTCCTCATGCTCAACAAGTTGGCACGCTCTAGGGCTTTTTTTTTTTTTTTTTGCTCCAGCTCCTGCTGCGCAGATAACCTCGCCTGCTGGAACTTTTGCAAGCGTATTGATTGGACGTAAATAGCGCTCGGTGGACTGCAATATCTTTCTTCAATGCAACTTTCATTCCCGGTGCCGCCAGTCGTGCATGTGGGCAGCGTGATTATTATTATTATTTCTCTTTAGTTTTTTTTTTGTTTTTTTTTTGGCACGGTTTCCCAACAAATTATAGTTGCGTCGAGTTGTTACCTGCCCACGCGGATTGCGCAGCTCATTCGGAGCACGAATAATCACACTTTACGGTGCACAAGGAGGCGGCCGGCTATGGGATATTAATAGATGAGCTGGGTTGGTGTTGCCAGGTGACCACACCTTCCTGTTTCCTCTCTTTTTTTTGTTTTGGCGCAGTGCTGACGGATTTATTTGAAAGAGTGGAGACCAAGTCAAGGCCAAGACTTTGGAACTAAGCCGAAACTAAAACGTTGAGGGACTACAAAGTCAACACTGAGACTTGAAGGAACCAGAAACACAGTCGCAATCAAGACTTTGAGGATCCGAGGCCAAGTCAAGGGCTGACTTTGAGGTGTTGAGACAGTCATGACCAAGTTAAGGCACCTCGCTAACCAAACTAACTAAAACATGGGCACAGCGTTTCTCCCTCCCCCCACAATAACACTGTTTTTCTCGATCATTTGTCATCTATTGATTGATCACATTCCGCGGTTGTGTTCTGTTTTTTTTTTTTTTGAGACACTTATTTTGTGTTAAGCATTTGCTATTGCGTAATACGCAACCCATTGAACCACTCCGCGTGAAAGATCTCCCCTCTCTAATCCGACTTCACTTTAATCTTTCGAGAGCTTTAAACTGTCAAATTAGTGCAGTGTCAAGATGAACAATGAAGCGCCCGCTGCCGCCGCCGCCACCAGTGCTGCTGCTGTTGCAGATTTCATCCCCAATTTACTTGCCCAAAAATGTTGACATTAAATCAGCTGGAATTGCTATCAGTGGTAAAAGTTTGGAATTGATTCATCGATCCGCTTTATTGACCGTCTTTATTTTTTATTTTAGTGTTAAATTGTAACTTGTTTGCATTATTTTTTTGTACGGCACCACTGATATGCGATCGAACCGTTTTATTTGTTTACTTGTTTTGAACCACTTCTGCACTAGACTCGCCATGTAAAAAGGTATCGTGCAGGGATACTTTTATTCGAATAAAAAAAACAGGAAGACTCTTTGCATGAGCCTCGTTGTAGTTGACGTGAATAGATTTTTCCGGACTCATCCGTCACTCGGGCGTAAGATGGAGTATATCTCAGGTACGGGACACGTGACTGACACTCGAGGAGATGTATTGCTATTGGTGCATCGGCGCGATTGTCTCCCCGTCGCCTTCCGTCGTGAGATTTCTTGGAAAGAACCCCGCCACCTACCGCTTGTGGCTTAATGTCAGCTAATTGTGGCCAATTAGCTCTGGAAGCGTTTGAGGGTGAAATTGATGAGTCCTCCCAATGACTTCCTTTGGCGTTGAGCCTCTCTCTCGCGGCGAGTAAGCGTCGGCCCCTCGCAAGCAAGCAGGTGGTCGTGACCTTTTGAATAATTCAGTCGCATCCGCCGATGCCCGCTGAGCGCCGTCTCCTGTGGACAGTTTGTCTTTGCAACAGGCGAGTGTCGGTTAATTCGGATCAGTCAGTATTTGCTTCTTGGGTTCGAAGATGGATGGCCTCAACTAGAATGCATCAAATCAGCTTGGTGTTAGCCGTAATCCGAAATGTTTTTTTTTTTTTTGCAATAAAATTAGATTTCCTTTCTATTTGACAAAGACATTTCAATTAATCAACAACAAACCCCAATTAATTCTGCCGCCTTAGGTTTTTCCTTTTTTTATGCCTCAAAGCGCAGTTCACCAGCACTCACTTAAGTGACCACAAGCAACAAGGGCGATCAATCAGTTGTCAAGTGCTAATCCATCAATCGACTAATGAGGCTGCAAAGTATTTCTGCTGCAGGCTAATTGACCCCCCCCCTCCCCTCCCTCCGTCATCACTCTGGCGACGATGGGGACAATCATTTTCGACCTTAGATATTTCCGACTTCTCATAGGTCTTAGCCTCTTCAGACCAAACCTTTCGCATTGATCATCTCGCAACCGCCAAGTCGTTTGATGATTCTTTAATATTGAAAATGCCCAGGTGGGGTTTTGCCACTGACCAAAAAGCCGCAAGCGCGTTTTTCACCAGCACTCAGTTTAAAGGACCACAAGCAACGATGGCGATCGATCACTTGTCGAGTAGCCGTCGGCCGCTAAATCCATTAATCGACTAACCGAGCCCGCAAAGTGTTTCGGCTCGTGGCTAATTGAAACCAGCGCTTCACCCCTCAATTCCCCCGCTGACGGACGGACAGCCACGGCGGCCACTCATCCAACGTCTCGTTTTCCATACAATTATGCACAAATGTTTTCCATTCAAGACTCGGCGAAGCTTTTTGACGGTTCCGAGACATGACATTCTAAGAGTGTTACGTACGGAAAAAAGGTAGGCGTCGATATCTCCCAATCGATCTGCCTATCGCTAGCAAGAAAATGTCAGTTGCAAAAAAAAAAAAAAAAAAAAGGGTTGACTTTTTGAACTGCTATTGAGCGATCTTAAATTTCTTGAGTGCTTCCTCCCCATTGTAAACAATTTGATGGCTCTGTTTTTGGACTACTTTCTTTCACGGAGGACTTTCAAGTCCTCGGGCAACGATTTCCCCTCTCCCTCAATGTTTTATTCCTGATTCTTGTGTGCTTGCTAACATCAGACAAAAAAAATGTGTATCGTCGGCGGGAGCAAGGCTGCCTCTGCTACTGAACAAGCAGTTTTCTTAGTGCAACAATTAATCCTTTTTGTGTGTGTGATTGTGTGTGTGTGTGTGTTTTTTATTTTTTGCTGCACTTGCATTGTACTTGTGCCAGCAAGGGGATAAAAAAAAAATATATATATATCCAGCTCGCCTCACTTTCTGTGCATTTGTGCACCGTCGCCCATTAGCAAATAAGACGCGTTTTCACTCTGCTCGAATTCCTGTTTAAAGTCGTTAAAGTGGAAAAAGACGGGCATTGATTCCCTCTCCATTGAGTTCCGCTCTGTGATTTGCTTTTAACTACCCTCTACTGGGCTCAATGTGTTGTTACATTTGTCCGTCTCTTCCAGGGAGTGCGCTCTTTTTGGATGAACAACTTTCTTTGCAATACTGTACTCGGCAGGTCTTCTCTCGATGCATCGCGAATCCTTCAGTGAACGCATGACTTGGGTTTCCGTCGCCTTATTGGCATTAAAGTACATTCTTGTCAGAATGCGGTTTATTGGAACTATAATGTAAAGGGAGTGACCAAACAAAAAAAAAATTACGAGCAAAATATTTGAAAATAATACCCCGAAACTATGGCCCCAAAAAATAGCCAAAATATTTGATGAAAAATATAAAATTGTCAGACAATAAAACAAAAAAGGGGCGGAATAGTTGCACGAATATTGGGAGAAAAAGACCCCAATGAATTTTAAGACAAGACTATTGTTAGAATATACAAATACAGTCAAAACTATCTTTTTTATTCATCAGTTGTTTCCCTCCCCTGCTCCAGGTGTGCGTGCCGAGGCGTTATGCCCCGGGGAGCAGTGCCCACAGTGCACTAGAGGCATCTGAACCTTGTCAGTGGTCGTAAACCCGAAGCCACCCCCGCCGGCCGCCGCCCGTTTTGCCGAGACGTCCTTTTTGGAGGCCATGTCCCTCACCGACAAGCACAAAGTAAAGAGGCAGCGGCTGGACCGAATTTGTGAAGGTAAGGATCGCATCCGAGTCCTTCTGCGGTTATCGTGGATGCGCCCACTTTCTTCAGTGAGTCCCATCAAAGGAATTACCGCCAATTAAATTCTTGACAGGATACAGAATAGTATAAACGCGCAAATATTGTGAAAATCCAACAATGAAATGTTGGAAAATAATGTAAAATACACGAAAATAAAATGATTTGAAGAATGGGAACCTGCTTGAAAACAAACTGGTCCCAGCAGAGGGTCTCATGGGGGGAAAAAAAAAAAAGTTGTCCCACCAATCGCATGTCGCGGCACGATAAGGCCGCCATGACGACAATCTCGGCTCCAGGAGAAAGCGAAACACGGAGCAAGGCCCGAATTGTTTATTGTCTCTGGTGTGAGGCTAAAAATCCTCTCTGGCGTGACTCATCGCCATCCAGTTTGGCACCGTTGGCAGGCAGATGAAGAGCAGATGAAGGAGCGACGGACGCTCTTCTCTCTCTCTCAAGAGGGAAATGTGAAGCGCTGACTTTGACAAAGCGTCCACGGAGACGGACGGCGCGCTTTCTGCGCCGGCCAAAGCAACCGCTGCCTTATCTTTTCTTTCCCCGTTTCGCCCTCTCATCGCACAAAGTGCTTTCATCCGATAGGAAGGTGTCCTTTACCTTTTTGATCAATTCTGAATCGGTATTACCCAAAGTACTCCCCGGCCCCCCAAAAATACGTATTGGTGGTAGTAGCTCTCCAAAAAACAAAATCTTGACAAAGAACACATTTCAAGATTTGAACATTAACACTCTTGTCAATGATGGTTTGTCTTTACCACCAGACTCTGTCAGATTAGCTTCCAACATGTGACTCCGGCGTTGCGGCTTGTGGTGTTCTCCCTCTCTTGCGTAGCCCCGCCCCCTCTTTCACCCCCCCACCCCCTCCCCTCGTCTCACCAGAAAGCAAGTGGGCCGTCGCCGCTCCCCTTCTGTCCGCCCCATCTGTGCTGCAGGCTGCACGGGCCACAGGCTTGAGAACGGAAAAACTAAGATGGAAGGCAAATAATCACCTTCAGCGGATGCAAAAATCGCTCCACATCCCTGCCGACTCCCATTTCGCATGCGTTGTCATATGATTGTGTCATTCTGAGCGCAGCCACTTGCTCGCTTTCAGAGGGGTGTGCACACTTGACTAAAATACAAAAAAAAAAAAATATTAACAGAAAAATACACCTATACTTACGAGACGTAAATCTTCATGTTAGACGGAAAATGCAAAAATATTACCCCAAAAAAAGGCAAATCTAACGCCCAACGTTGTTCTCCTTTATGGAAATACAAAATGGCTCAGAGCGTCATTAGCGCAATCACGTACTGTCCAACCGTTTTCCGCCGTCTCGCTTTAATTCATGAAGTTGTCATGAAAGTTTCATCGCTCAGTAGAGCGGGCGGCTACTTTAAATCATTCCGCCGCTATCTCGGCCTGCCAATTCCCGCCGTTAGCATCCCGTGGCCTAGAAAGATGGCCAGATTGCTCCAAAGGCACCACGGCAACTGGACGCCCGTTCAGCGCATTGTACTTTGTAACGAGAGCTCACTTTTATTTATTTATCGATTTATTTATTTTGTAGTAGTATTGGCACCAACTATCGTAGTTTGACTCTTCCTTTTTCTTGTATTATTCAGGCTAGTCCCCATTGCACCAGTGGTAATATAGCATGCTCACTTAATTATGGAGCGGTCCTCGCGAGAGGCATACGAGATCAATTTGGCAACCGGCCGCTTTCTTTGCCGACGTATTGTGGGAAATGAATCACTTGACATGATATCCGGGTTGTGGTTTGAGCGGCTCTCAACCCGCCGCGCGCGCGCGGGGATCGCTTGGTTATTGCCTTGTCAGGGAACGAGGGAATGTGAATGACACACGACTGTGGAAAGCAGCTTATTCGTTGGAGTTATTGTGAGTGATGGCGAAAAGAGATACGAGGCAGCATTTTCGTTTATTTTTTTACGGTGTTTTATGGTTCGGAGTGGCTGAAAAGATTGACAGAACAAGTTTTTGGGTCATCAACTTTTGTTCCTTGTCACTCCAAAATTTTTTGCTTATCGCTGTTGTTTTCCGGCCTCTGGAAGCATCCAGAAAATGGCCCTCGAAACCGTTTTTACGAGAAAATAAGAAATAAAAACGAGTCTGATGATGGAGTGGCCTCAGTCCGCTGCTGTCCAAACCGATCCCCGCACTCTGTTTTGAAGGTGAGGAAAGTCAAAGCTTGTCTGCTTTCCACCTTATCAGCAGTACCCCCCCCCCCCCCCAACCCCATATTTATCAGCGCTGGCCTTTCTTCTCCTGCCACCCCCCCCCCCCCCTTTTTTTTTTCCCCTCCTGTTTGCTCTGCACTCGCTCTTGGCAAGTTTATCACCAATGGCCGCATCTCGGGGAGGAAACCGCTGCTGCTCCGCTCCGAATATCTCCGTTCTAGAATTCGCCTGCGGCATACAACATCCTGTGAGCATCCACTTTCTCGAGCTCAATTTTCGATACCTTTCCTACGTTGTCCTCATTAGGGTTGCGGGCGATCTGGGGCCTATCGTAGCTGACTTGGGGCGACAGGGAGCGCACTCCGCTGAACTACGATTTTGTTGACGCAATCCGCAGTGTGATTTTACGGCGATCTCGCAAAGCTCGACGCTCTTCTTAACACCACTTGGGATGATCAATCCGCCGAAGATGGCATCTGGCGGGCAAAAAAAACAAAAAACAAAAACAATTTCTGCGCAGTGTGCAATCTTGTCCCACGATGTCATAGTTGGCAAAGGATTTAAGCGTGTTTGTTGTTAATCCCCCTGTGGCGACTTCTGTGGATGAGTGCCTCCGCCAATGGTGTGCATCAACTTTACTGGATTAGCGCGTCTTTTTTTCCCGCTCTTTCGTTCTGCGTGTGTTGTCCGGCTGTGTTTTTTATTTATTTTTATTTTTTTAAGACAAATTTCTTGGATTGCTTTTGTCTTCAAAGTAATCCGAGCACAAACGCCAACCCTGCTAGGTTGGAGTAGCACCTCGCCCCCAACCAAAGTTGTGTGTTGTATGAAGTTCTAATATTTCAACGGATTGAATTATTTAGTTGGGGGGGGCCACATGATAGCATAGAATGAGCATCGGGGGCGAGCTACAGCGGCGGCTCAGGTGTGGGTCGCGTTTCACCTCTTGGCTCCTCCCCTTTTTTGATAGGCGTGGACGTAATTTGAGAGTTGAAACACAACACATGTCGATTTTGCGATCCTATAGCGGTCCGTTTTGTTTTCCCTGATGCCTAATCCGAGCGAGCAGTCGCCTTTCAGCGGGTCTCCGTGCCAGCGGGGTACGTATTGCTCCGAGGGCCAGCGAGACGGGGCCGTAAGTCGCTGTCATTACTGCGGGACCATTCCCGACCTGAGGAATTCATTGGCACGAGGCGGAGGTGAAGGTGGCGGTTGCTTTTTGCAAGACTTGGATCGTAAGTTTCCGTTCCTTGGATCGTCGGCGTGTGATCCGGTCCACCAACCTGGGCAGCAGCAGTTCATGAGTAAGACCTCTCAGCCGGATCTCGGCGACAGCTTTTACCTCAAGCAAGCCATGTCGGGCCGGGGCGCTGCTGCACCGCCTCCTGGTTATTTTTTTCCAGCCGCCCCGACTGGTCAGTCGCCCGAAGACCCGGGAATTCATCGGGAGAACCACCAACCACTCATGAGATCAGCCTCGCATTACGGGCACGGCGCGAAGGGCTTGAGGCCTCTCTGGGATCAAGCGCAAGCCAGAGCCACACCTTCCGTGCAGGCCTCCGGTTCTCTACCTATCCCCGTGCCCCCACCCCCGCCGCCTCCTCCCCTTCCTGTCCAAGAGCTGAGCCGTTTGTACAGGGAAACTCTGGGAGCTAAGATTATCTTGGACGCTCAGCGTATTGCCGGCAGCTCTTCTCCTCCACCGGCGATCTACGGACCTCAGCCCCATCTTTCCAATTACGCCGCCGAGCAGTCGAGCGCCTCCGCTCACCGACCAATAAACGATTTCAGCCGCTTGTCTCCGGGACCCCGTCGGTCGGCTGCCACCGATTCCGCGGTGGACCCGACTTCGCAGGGAATGGACGGCGCTCTACCTCGTGCTTACGGAGCCGTAGCCTCCCAAAGACTTCCTTATGACCCCAACTATGATCCCAGCGTAGCCATGATGGCTTCCGCGGCAGGAATGTCCGGCGGATTTCCTCCTCACCACCCTGGTGCCGCGGACCCCAAGAAGATGGCCGACCCCGCCCTCTTGGCATTTTTGCGAGCCGAAGGTCTGGCTGAGAGTACGATCACTCTCCTGCTGCAACACGGCTTTGATTCCTTCTCCATGCTTGGCATGATGGAGGACCACGACGTCCGTTCCGTGGCCCCGAACTTGGCGCAGGCCCGCCTTCTTTCCCGCATCGTGCAGAGTTCCAAGACCGGCGGAACGGCACCGCGTACCCGATCCAACAGCTTCAGCCACCGCAACGACTATTACGCGCAGCCTCAGGGCTTGACCATGGACGCCGGCCTGATGCAGCAGCCTCCAAGCGCTATCCAAGCGGCGTCCCCCAGATTGGGAGAATTTCTCGGGAGGAGACCCAGCAGCGCTCCGTCCCAACACCTTTTGGAGACCACCGCTTACCCAGCACCGCGCCCCCTGCCGGCTGGCGCTTTACCAATCAGCCCCGCAGGATATAGCCACGCTGTAAGCCAAGGAAGACCCTTTTCCATGTACAACGCCCACACTGGCCTCGCCATGTCTGCTCTTGGCCAACAGCCCCCACTTGCCCCCGGAACTCCTGGAGCTGCGCCCAAAACCTTCTCGGGCTCTTATTCCCCCATCGAGCTGATGAAAAGAGCCCCCAACCTTCCCCCGGCCTCGCCGGTAGCTACTCCGAGCCCCCTTCACAGCCCGCAGCTCCTCCGGAAAGGGATGAATGCCGCTCCCGAGAGTAACGTCGTTGCCTCGGCTTCCTCCGCTGCCCTCCAAGCGCAAAACCCCAACGCCACCAAGTTGGTCGGACGCCGCACTGGTCCACCCGTCATTGTGTCAACCATGACCACAACACCTGACACAAGTACAGTCATTTCTCTTCTCTCACTCTTTCCTTTGTTGTCCATCGATAGACTTACAGAAGTTAGTCACGGCAAACGAGGGAAGGGCTGACTCGTCATCTCTTTTATTTTGCGTCGTACATTTGTATCACGTTTTTTCGCCAGGCTGCAAATGCGTCTACTTTTTCTCTTGGTAAGAATCAACTTGAGGCTTATTTGGTTGTTTTGCGGGGACTAAATATAAACCAAAAGTAGGCACCCAGCTTCTTTTTTTTTTCTGTTGGTAAATATCGCGTCGTTATTTTACACTCTACTCTCTCCTAATCGGGTGCTTAACTGCCGGGTTATCCAATTAGTCTAATAAGATAGACCGTTGTATCAGCTATTATAAGAATCTTTTTTTTTGGAGACACCTTGTCTGTTTTCGGCGCCATCAATATTTCTTCATGATTTCTGACTGTAATCATGGATTTTGAAGTCCCTGCTCTTTCTTCTTAAAGGTTATTAAACGCAAAATTCTTTTGCTTTTATTTTCGCGAGGCAAAAAAAAAAAAAAATCCAAAGATTTTTCTGGTTAATCGTTTCCCTACGAATTTGCGTGAGCGATGACCACGAACAGAAATTGCATGCTTGGCTTGTGGAAGGCACGACCGAACGCTTTTAAATTACGTTAAACATCAGTGACTGTTGTTTGGAAATCTTATTTTAGGTCTGTCGGTTTTTTTTTAACCTTCTTTTCAGCCGCTAAGACTCTAATGATTCTTTGGCCTGCTGAACAAGTTCCTAAATGAAGGACTTTGATGAAAAGGCTTTCGTACTGTTGATTGAATCAGGGAGCAGCGAATTGCTTCTTACCAAGGTTATATTATTATTATTATTTTTTATTTTTTTTTGCTATCCTCCCAGCACAGCAAACTCATTTGCATGAAGCTGATATTTGTTGCTTCGGTAACTTCATCTGATAACGGCCGGCCGGGTCTCGCACGCAGACAATCAGAAAGCGTACTTCTTAATTGCGTGTTGCCAGGCAACCTCGGCTCTAGTGGCAATCAGACGGTGGATAATCTTCACGTTTCAGGAAAGTGGGGGAAAAGGGACAGCGCTCTTGTCGACTGGTGAAGAGAGCCCTGCAACTCTTAACTGACAAGTGTGTTTCGGTGGGATTCATGTGCCAGACACGTGATTGATCCACAAACAATTTTCAACGTTGAAATAAAGCAGCACAAGTCTTCCGCTAGGAAAGGTGAGATTGCACAGCTCTGGAAAGTGTCGGGTGGTGGGAGGGTTCTGCGTCTTGGTTGGCTAAGCGGCGTTAATAACGGCATTAAACGCCGGAGTCCAGCTTAGTCGCGACAGTTACCTTCTTCTCCGCCAAAGAAGCGGGTGCGCGACTTGGCCATGGAGTTGTCCGTCGGCGGCGTCCCGCAGAGCAGCAGCGCAGGTGGGTGGCTTCCACGTCACGTGACGCCAGCTCGGCGCGTAATTGGCTTTCGGCGGAGGTGGCGAATCGCGTGTCGTCACGTGCCTTTCCTGGAGGAGTTAATCCACTCGGGATCAGCCGGGCTTTTTTTAGCTGGAGTATTAGGGTGGGCGTGGTGTGTTCAAGGGGGGGGGGCGGATTTCAGCGCTCTGGAGTCATAAGGGAAATATCAAGCGACTGCTTTTGGACACGGCGCCCAGGTGTTATGCGCAACTTCCTGGGACATTTGTCAAAAATGGCAGATCCTTTTCGGGGGGGGGGAAATGTCTGGAAGCAGTTAAAGTTGCCACTGACAGTTTAGTAACCTTGTGTAAAAGAACCGTTTGGCGTGTAAGGGGGTGCTCGGAATAGAAATGTAATCTTTGTATATTTAATGAGAGCAGCACGATGGATGACTGAGCGGGCCTGCATGACTGCCTCAAGAGTTCAGAGGTTCAAAGTTCCAGTCTGGGCTTGTGGGCTTCCTCCCGGATCCCAACCAATATCAGAGCGTTTTCAGTCTCGTAGAAATGTCTGACTCTCAGCATGGGGCTTATTTAATGGTTGCTTTGCGTCGCCACAAAGTTTAAAGGGGTCGAAAATAAAGCCGGCGCGCGTTCCCTCGAGGCACGCCCCCCTTTTTTCTTGATTGCCGTAAAAATATGTCCTTGATAACAGGTTGCGCCATAGATTGACACACGACATAAAAAAAACCCCCAAGAATCTCACAGTGGTTCCCTCCCCCGGAGCAATTGCTCATGTTCACAGGGGGGGGTGGGGTGGGAATTAATGACTGTGGTGATGGCGGCCAAGCCCGCCGAGCAAATGAGGAACAGCTTTTCTGGCCCCGCTTGTGACACTTTGCTGTGTGGTGGTGGCAGCTGACCTCGGCGTTGTCCACAAAGTGAAAAGATGTTCAGAAATGTCACATGAAAAGAATGGAAGGCATAATATGGAGTGTTCTTATATAGTGGGGGGGGCTCCTTCATGCCAGGGGTCAAGTAGGCTTTTCGCCCTCGTTTTAGCCACGGCTCAACAAAATCAGGAGAACTAAAATGGTGAAAAAAACCAGTTGGACTAGATTCCCACAAGTACTCCATAAATGTCACGCTTATTTTTCACAGAAGTATTTAGAAACAAATCTTGGAATTTGCCCTTGGCTGGAGCGCACTGCTTCAGCGAATCCTTCACGTGACGTCACAGCGCTTCACGATGATCCCCCCCCCCCTCCCCACCCCACCCCAATTACCTGCCGCCATCTCGTATTATCGCCGTGCTTGTCAAATGGCAACAGCTGCCAAAACAGACAAGCGCACACCTCCTCCCTCCCTCCCGTTTTCTTTTTTTCTCAGAGTGTCTCAACCCTTTTTCCTTTCTTCCTTTTTTTTTTTTTTTTTCCTCTCTCAGTTGTGGGCAGGTCACCCTGAATTATTCATCAGTGTGAAATGAAAAAGCTCATGGATATTGAATATCCTCTGTGAAGTGTTGGCCAACCTTGTGTGTTTTATTCACACACCCCCCTCTCTCTTTCTCTCTGAAATTGAGGGGGGGAAAAAAGTGTTTGAGAGAGCCATATCTCACCGCCAGGCTGTTTCAAAGATTTACCAATCACTTTGCCTGCTGCACATATTTACCTTGGTCTCTCCTGGACAGCGAGTGGGGAGGGAGGGAGGGAGGGAGGGAGGGAGAGGTGAGTGGAGAGGAAGATCAAAAAGCTGGAGATGAAAAGGGTGATGGGGGGGGGGGAAATGCAGCGCTGTCATCTTTTTGGGTAGAACAACAAGCCAGTAGCTGGTTAGCTTTGACGCCCCCCCCCCCCCCCCCTTACTTTCCCACCTTGTCTTGCGGTTTGATCTGCAGCCCGCGTTGTAAATCGATGTCACACGCCGCCAAACAAACCCAGCGGGGGCCTCGCCGAGCAGTTGTGTGTGAAACGGTCTCATCTCATGAAATCAACCTGACGATGACGTGAATGCGAGCACGGCAGCTGAGAAAAAGGCAGAATTTGCATCTGCGTTGCCTTGTGGCGTTTCTCTGAGCAGTATTTCCCGTTTAGACGTTTGCATTATAATGAATAATTTTGCATTATTTTCCTTGGTTTTATCGGTATTTTAATTGGTGTTATTTTGTGATGATCGCACTTAATTTTGAGATGCGAGATCATGTGGCTAACACACATATTGTCGTCTGGTGTCTCGAGAGGCGTATAGAGAGACCCAAAATCTCCAAATCTCATGCCGCATATTTTTTGGGGTGGCAGGAAGTGTGGCTGGACGCACACCTTGCCGGAGATTCGATTCAGAGCTGGCTGGAGCACAGCTGGGCCGCACTTTGCCTCCCCGGCTTAATAGCCGTATGACAGCGCGGGAGGGCGGAGGTGACGGGACGCATTGCGCGCATGCATGTGTGCGTTTTTATTTGCTGGTGTAATCAAGGGGGGGGGGCGCACACGGGGAGGAGGTGGAAGGTTCTGCCTGGCCAGATGGCTCTTGTCACTGCCGAGGAGGGCCGAAAAAAGGGGGAGGCTGGGGGTCCTAAAATGGACCTGAGTAGCCCCCCTTCCCCCGAGTCACCACATCTGGGGACCACCTGCAGCCGTTGTGGTCGGCGGTGGGGGGGGGGGCGGCACGAGTGTCCCCCACGTCTCCCGTTTCCTCAACTTACCCTGGGGAAAAATATTGCTTTCGTTTCTGTGCTTGGAGGGAGATTCTGACGGCCCTTTTTCAGCTGATCCCGACCGAGCAAGCACGGGCGCATTGGCCATTTGGTGAACCGGAAAAAGAAAATTGTAGCTTCAAGTGATGCTTTCTTTGAGGAAAATCTCTTTCATTGTAACCGATTTCCCTCCGTCATCCCTCATTGGTCGGTGTGATGAGAAAACAAAAAAGCCAAGAGGCCCCTGTTGACTCAGGCTTGTTATCTGGAACCTCTGGGGCGGCGGCAGGGGCGGCAGCAGCAGGTGCCTCACACTGGATAAGACCCGCTGGCCTCGTGTGTAAACAGCAGGGACTAAATGAGAAACCGGGGCAGGACTTGCTGTGGGCTGCCAAAAAAGCCGCTAGCCCTCTAGCGCTCGTTTTCTTCAAATCTCTTTAATCCTCCCACAGAGCACGATGACGAGATCGGGCAATTGGTCGGATCGTCGATGCCTCGTCGGGCCGAAAGGTGGCGCTTTCTGGCAGTTGATTTGGCTCGGAATTGCAACAAATGCGTCGGAGGCATCGCGGAGAGGCTTCTTGATGTCCGCAAACCTGCAGAGCATACGGGCGGGTTTGTTTTCCGAGAAAAGGCGGAGGGCAGTCTTTTACAGTAAAAGTGCGCTTGGGCCACATGTCCGAATTTCCCCATCTGGCCGCCATTAGTGATGTCTGTGGGGGGGGTTGCGCTCGACTACACTGAGACAACTACTTGCTAATGAAAGTCTTGGTTACAAGAAAGAAAAGCTTGAGGAGAAAAATCTGTTGAGGTAAAGTCATGGTCGTTGTGCCCTTTTGGGTTTTTGAACCCTAAAATCAATTGCGTGCCCCCCCCCCACCCCAATTCAACTTTATTGTCACTGCTAATAGCTTTTAGCGTCCGACTCCGATCCCCCCCCCCCACACACACACACGCACACAGACCTTCGCCGCGGCAAAGTTGCAACGACATTGTTATTCTAAACAGACCGTTTTCGCCCACCCGTGGTCCTTTGGCACAGCGACCTGTCAATCATCTGCTGTCTTGTCTCCCCTGGGGACAATATTGAGCTGCTGCTGCTGCTGCTGCTGCTGCTCCCCCCAAAAAAGAGACAAGTAAATCGACTGAGGCGTTGTCCTTCTCGGTGCAAACGGGACTGAAAACTCTTGAATTTCACTTCCTTCAGCTAGATGCTACTGTCCCCTCGCTTGATATGCCACTATTGCCGTCGGAGATGGTGGTGGTGGGGGGGGGGGGGGGGGCAGGAGTAGAGGAAACCAAATAATCAGGAGGCTGAAGGGGCGTGTGTATATGAGAGGGGAGGGGTGTGAGCAGTCCAGATCAGAAATAAAACGTAGTCCCAAAAAGCGGCGAGGAAGAGGAGGGAAAAGGGAGAATGACGGAGGGCGGGAGGAATGGTGCTGCCGGAGCACCAAAGTGAAAGCGAGCGATGAATAGCCGGTGCGCCGCCGCCGCCGCCGCTGCCTGAGAAGGAGCAGCCATTCCGCCGCCTTTTTCCATCCCAGAGGCAGTTTTTCCCAACGTCCAAAATTGCATCTTTCCGGCAAAGATGATGCAGCCGCCATCTCAGTGATTTCCACCACCACCCCCTCCCTCGGACTGTAAGGTTGGGGCGGGGTGGGGGGTCAGGTAGTGGGAGAGCGGGTAGGTCGTCCTTGGATTATCTTCTTCCACTTTTTTTTTTTTCCTTCCCTCAACCTTGTTTTTTCTCCCCCTCACCCCCACCCCCTGCCATGCGACGTTTATAAGAGTGAGGAAGAATGTGGCGGCAACATTTTCCAGGCAAGCGGCATGTTTCCTGTTTTCTTTGCTGGATGTCTAATAAAGTCTGGCATGTGGGACGGAACATGGGGGAGAAGGTCAGTCGGTGGTGGTGGTGGGGGGTGGGGGGGGGTCTCGGTCACTGTGCTGTCATCCCTCCGCACCAACACTTCGCTCTTACTTCCTGGGTAGTAACTTTGCATGGTAGAGGTGTGCAGAGTCTGCTGTAATTAGCGTATGTTCTGCCCCCCACCCCCCCTCCCAAAAGAAAAGAAATGAGGCATGCACTCAATTTCTTGGGCAGTGGTGTTGGCGGCCAGCCGGGTGGGGCACAATGTGGGACAAGTGGCCTTTGTGCATTACTTTTTTGGGGGGGGGTTGACAGCCAACAAAGGACGCTTACTCACAAACCCCCCCACCCCCAACCCCCTGTGCTACCACAGGCCGATGGAGGCTTTTCTCCTTGCAAATGAGTCATTCGCCAGACTGGAGCTACAAACTGTGGCAGAATAAAGGCGGACACACCACCTTGCCTTCATGCACGCGTGTTTGTGCGAAGGACTCGGTGCGCTCACATAGTTTGCCAATATCCAAGAATGTGTTTGGTCCACTGTTGTTCAAGCACCGTGTCAAGGCCACTCGTTTGGTGTGAGAAAACGAGCGGAAAAAGGCAAAATACGAGTCTGCGAGGGCTAGGCGACCAAAAACAAACAAACAAACAAAAATAAATCTCTGTGGATGTTCCCGTAAGCAATAAGCAAATGACAATGACATCAATCAAAAGATGTTTTCATTGTACTTTTTCCCCATTCTGGCAAGTTGGCTTTTATTTGCCCCTGATCCCAATCAGACTTTGAAACAGTTTTTCCCCCCTCGTGGGAATTGACTTGCATCAACTTCTATAGAAATCATTGGAATGTGAAACTATTTTTTCTTCCTGGGATAAGAAACACTCAGTCACACATACTACAGCGTACAAAATATGAGTGTTTTTTTCTTCGTGTGTAATCAATTTGCTTTGGCAAGCAACCCATTCCAAAACACTTCCATTCTGAATTGTGAAGCGAAGTGAGCGGCTCATGTTTCATCTTCGGATGGTCACTCGCCATCCGCCAACCTCCTCTGAGTCGGTGTTGGCCACCTGCAATCGGCAGCTTGCGGTTGCTAGGCAACCATCTAGCGGGCCGTTGAAGATAATACGATGGAGAGCACGTCTGCTCGTAAATGTGTTTTCCCTCTCCCCTCCTGGTTCTTCTCCACCCGCCAAACCCCCCCCCCCCCCCCCCCTCGCAGCGGTAAGAAAAGCCTGGCCACATAATGGAAACTCTGGCCTCATCTGCTGCTGCTGGGTTGGGCTGCCAGACTCGTAAGTGTCGTTGGCTCCAACAAGGGCAGCAGCAGCAATCTTCCGACTTAGCTTCCGTGCGTGTTTTTCTTCAGGAGGAAGGAGTAGCACGCATGGCATTGAGCAAAGTCTCGCCGCCGGTGCTAGTTCGAGTCCCCGAGTAACTTCCGTTGCGACCTTCAACCCCCGCAGCCGTTCGATTCTTGCCGCCCGCGAGTTAGCACGCGGTCGCTGTCACCGTTGTCACGTTTCCATTGCCTTGTTTAGCTGTACGCTAATTAGCATTTCTATCTTGGTGTCACGGTTCATGTGTGTCGCAATCCCTTTGGCAAGCGCCGCTGCGACAGCTGCCGGTTTCTTCCGAACGTGCCCGCCTCTAACACGCACGCACGCGCGGCGGTGAGGCAACAGTTGAGCAACAAGCCGCCACGCCGACGTTCGGTTGTGGATTACACCTGCAGCACTCTGCACAGCCTGCGGTGAACATGTCCAGCGCCCGCCCCCGCGCACTTTTTATTCCTCGGCGCCACGAGAGAGCCTTTGTCACTTCACGGCTGAGAGCTCACCAGCACGAGTAAAAAAAAAAAAATGTATTTCTGCTATTTATTGGCTGGTTCGGGCCCCCGGCGGAATTGGAAGCGTGCGGCGACGGCGCACTTGTAAAGTAAACCCGGTTTCAAGATCCCAAAACGTTGATCAGTGAACGCGCAGCAAGCAGTCCCGGAGGTTCCGGTTTGATGTGGCTGCTGGGAAGGCGCCCACCCGCCGGCCGTCTACCGGCTCACCTGCGACCTGCCGTCCGAAATCAAGTCAAAGCACATTTGAAGTGGCAGCCAAGGCCGCTTAAGTGATCGCCATGACAACAGGCGATCGCGATACGACACCTCCTCTTCCTCCTCCGCAATGTCGGACCGCTCGCCTGCCTGCCTGCCTGCCTGCCTGCCTGCCTTCCGCGTTCATTTTCTCCTCTTTTGTCGCCGATGCGTCTCTTGGGAGCAGTTGGGGCTCACGGCCTGTGTTACCTTTGTTTGTTTTCATGCTCGTTTCACACAAATGTCGTCCCCTACCCCGAACCCCTCCCCTCGCTGAACAGTGAGTGGGTCGACACTCATTTTCCAATGCTTGAATTGTAGTGACATTTAATAGAATCGATTACACTAGCGAGTGTCTTTGATCTCGTCGAATATTGAGCTTGCAATTACTGTCGTTGGAATTGCTGACATTCGACATAATTGATCAAACTACCCAAAAGGGTCTCCCATCTCGCCAAATAGTGAGCCGACATTAATTGTTGAGAACATTTGACATTTCACAGAATCAATATTATGATCCAGTGTCTTTCAGCTTGTCAAATAACAGGCCTACATTTTAATTTTTGTTGTCAATTCTTCAACTTTGTGTGTTCAGGCACATTTGACAGAATCAAAACTCAAATTATTTGACTTGTAGCAACATTGAACAGAAGCAGTACAACCACCAAGTGTCTTTGCTGTTGCCAAATAATGAGCCAACAATTATTTTCATCGTACGTTCGACCAGAACGATTCGTGTCAGGACTGCTGCATCAAAGCTAAGCCGTTGCCCTTCCTCTGTCCGCCCTGCAGGTATCCGGCCCCAAATCATGAACGGGCCCATGCACCCGCGCCCGTTGGTGGCGCTGCTGGATGGGCGCGACTGCACCGTGGAGATGCCCATCCTCAAAGACTTGGCCACCGTCGCCTTTTGCGACGCGCAGTCCACGCAGGAGATTCACGAGAAGGTATCGCATGCATCTGTGTGTCTTTGATCCTGCTGGTGAAAACCCCCAATTCATTTAGTCGTGATTTAGGCATTTCTGTTATTACATTGTTATTACATGGGTAATTCTACTTTGTTTTTGTTTTTTTAAGCGGAAGCCAACCCCAAATTTTCTTGAGAGTGATGTACATGCAAAGTGACCAGATCATCATTTCATCTGCATTTTTTGTTTCTCCACTGCAATTCCTTTTATGTCACTCTGAAGCGAGTGATATGAGCCCGCGCGTCGAGTAGCGCGCTTGCACTTTAATGTTGCTCTGGAAGCATCGGTGGCGTTGTTTTATTATCGCGCGGTGTGCAGCGGGGGGGGGGGGGGGGGGCGTGCACTGTAATTACTCTGGCTTGTGGAGAGGAGGCTCTTTTTTTTGCTGCAAAAGCAACACACGCCCCCCCCCTTAGATGGGTAGGTGCTATCTGTTGCTGCATCTTGCAGATGGCAGTATGTGCCCTCCTCCTTCATCCCTTAATGCGTGTATGATTAAAAAAACCCCCCCCCCCCCCCAAAAAAGCAAGCCAAGGCAAACATTTGCATGGAGATCAATTCAATCAAAGGACCCGCGGACCTTTGTGTTGTTTTCACGCAGTCTTATCAGGGAAAACACGACGGTAATGTTCACCTCAGCAGTTGGCCGTAATAAGCGCAGATAGCCGGAGGAAAGATTGAAAATGTCCAATCTTCTTTGCATGGCCCCGTCGTACATTTCATTACCTTGCACATTTTGACAGGTTGCTGATAAAGAAAATCACCAGAAAGGTTGGTTGAAAAAAAAAAAAAAAACAGCACAAGGTTAGCGCTGGACGATTCGGGGAGGAGCCAAATGCTACGTATTCTGCTTCTCTGACTCGCCTTTCACTCCCGAACCAGGCTGCGACTGACTGTTTATTTCTTTAGTTTCGATATAATTTTTATTTTTCCAATAAGCAGCGGGTCACCTCGAACCTCCAACACGTGTTCATGAGGCCTCGGGTCTTGTTTGGTGGGCAGGTGCTGAACGAGGCGGTGGGGGCCATGATGTACCACACCATCACCCTGACCAGGGAGGACCTGGAGAAGTTCAAAGCGCTGCGCATCATCATCCGCATCGGCAGCGGATACGACAACATCGACATTAAAGCCGCCGGAGAGCTCGGTAGGTATGATTGGCGAAGACCATCGCTCGGGCGCCACCACGGGATCAAAATGGGAAAAACATCCCATTTTAGACCAAAACACAATGTACAGTATTTGAAGAAAATGCCGCCATTTTGGATGCCAAATCCCTCCGCCCCATGGCAGGCATCGCCGTGTGCAACATCCCGTCGGCGGCCGTGGAGGAGACGGCCGACTCCACCCTGTGCCACGTGCTCAACCTGTACCGGCGGAACACGTGGCTCTACCAGGCTCTCCGGGAGGGCACGCGGGTCCAGAGCGTGGAGCAGATCCGGGAGGTGGCGTCCGGCGCCGCGCGCATCCGCGGGGAGACCCTGGGCCTCATCGGATTTGGTGAGCGAGCGAGCGCGCCGGCTCGACAAAATGGGACTGACAAACCTAAGCTCGAGTTTAGAACCTTACAAACACGACTTTGAAAACCTAACACCGAGGTTTGAAACCCCCTCGATGCCTAACCGGACCGGCGTTGTGGTCGCCAGGTCGCTCGGGGCAGGCGGTGGCGGTGCGCGCCAAGGTGTTCGGCTTCAACGTCCTGTTCTACGACCCGTACCTGCAGGACGGGCTGGAGCGCTCGCTGGGCGTGCAGCGCGTCTACACGCTGCAGGACCTCCTCTACCAGAGCGACTGCGTCTCCCTGCACTGCAACCTCAACGAGCACAACCACCACCTCATCAATGACTTCACCATCAAACAGGTGCGCAGTCTTGATATTATTGCCCAATCGATTTGGATGTCCCTGCTGCAGCGAAGCGCGTCATAGTTTAAATGAAAAAGTTTTTTTTTTTTAAAACGGGGTAAAGAAATACTGCAGTGACATTTTTGAAATCGGCATCAAAAATGCGTCAAGCAAACTGATTCAGATTTGGTGTTGGCCAGTGTGATTTGTATATTGTTGTACTCTAAATAGATTTTCTTTGGGGTTTAATGTTTGAAATGTGTCCCATTTTGTATTCAATGTGTGTAATTGTCTTTGCGTTTGACTCTTTTGTAAGCCTTTTTTGAACCTTATTGTCTACTCTCTTTTTATATTGGTCCAAATGCAAAAATCCAAACCTTACCTGTATATATTTACATCTGTTCCCGTATTTACACAATATAGTCATCTCGTGCCACCGATGAACAAACATGGGATAGGAGTGGGGTGGCCCCTGCTGCCGAGTCGGGGGAACTGCAAGTCCAAATGCTTCTTCTTCGACACTTGTCATTTTGTGTGTGTGTGTGTGTGTGTACAGATGCGTCAGGGAGCATTTCTGGTGAACACAGCCCGGGGCGGCCTGGTGGACGAGAAAGCCCTGGCCCAGGCCCTGAAGGAGGGCCGGATACGTGGGGCCGCCTTGGACGTCCACGAGACCGAGCCCTTTAGGTCAGTCTCGATAAAAGAATGACAACTTATGAATTACAGTAGACGAAAGTCCAGCATGAGTGAAAATGCACCGCTAAACCGCCCCCCCCCAAAAAAAAAGATTTCGTATATTTGTTAGCGTGCATTGGATTGAAGCCCAATTGCAGAAATGTGTCTCATGTGACGATATAAAGAAAAATTGTGGGCGTTGCAGCTTTGCTCAAGGCCCCCTGAAAGAAGCGCCCAACCTGATCTGCACGCCTCACACGGCCTGGTACAGCGAGCAGGCGTCTTTGGAGATGAGGGAGGCCGCCGCCACCGAGATCCGAAGAGCCATCACGGGTAGGTGGCGCGTTTCGTCGCACGCGCGGTTCAGCAGGCGGGCAACCCAAAGTCTTCTTTTCGCTGTGTGGCGCGACAGGCCGCATCCCGGACAGCTTAAGAAACTGCGTCAATAAGGAGTTCTTTGTCACCACGGCGCCCTGGGCCGCGATGGACCAACAGGCTGTTCACCCCGAACTCAACGGCGCCGCCTACAGGTGACCTCACAGCCCCCAAACTAACACACACAAAAATCCGACAGCGACTTCACAATTGACGTGTTAATTTCCGTAACAAGTTGTCATGACTTCAACGGACGCATCTCCGCAATTTGTGTAAAAAGAATCGAGCGTGGTGGCTATTCATGCGTTTCACACTTGTAAAGAAAACCGCATTGACGCTCAAGTGCATCGTTGCACAGTGTGTGTGAGTATGTTGTGGTTGGCGATGTTGTCGTCATGTCCGCAGTGTTGTTGGTGTCGTTCCACGCAGCCACGTCAACCAAACGCTGCCGGCTGCCGCTGCCGGCGTTCCCCAAGACAAAATAAATGCCTAGAGGGGGAGCAGGTAAAAGCACTGCAATTCAACGCTAGAACGCCACCCGTGTGTGTGAGTGTGTGTGTGTGTGTGTGTGTGTGTGTGTGTGTGTGTGTGTGTGTGTGTGTGTGCGTGCGTCCTTCCAAACCTTTGATATCCGTATTATCTTTGTGGTAAGCTGTCATTTTAGTTCTGATTAGTTTGGTCAAGGTTTTGTCTTGTTTTCCTTAGAATTGTCCAAAACTATCAACTTATGGTCTCTTACCATACATGATCCTTACCATGGTCGTTTTTTCAGATTACTATACCGAAAACGCAGGCTTTTTTTTTTTTTATATAGCCAAAAACACCTTATGGTCGTTTTCTTTGCTCTGCGATACCCGGCAGGCGTGGTGGGCGTGGCTCCGGGCGGCCTCGCCGGGGCATTCGAGGGCATGGTGCCCGGCGGCTTACCCGGTTCCCACACCCTGCCCTTGGGGACGCACCCCTCGCAGGCCCCGTCGCCCAACCAGCCTTCCAAACACGGCGAGCCCAGAGAGCACCTCACCGAGCAATAGCGGCCAGAAGGAGGGACCAAGAGCCCCCACCCATCCTCATCTAACGCCCAACCGGGACCAAGAGACAGTGCCCCCATTCCGACAGGTGCCGGTGGAATTTGTATTTTTATTGTATTGATTTTTGAGGTGGGATTGGCGGGCAACCACAGTGGACTTTGTTTTTGGAACATGTATCTTACCCCCCCCAATTTGTTTTTTTTCATGCATTCTCTGCCCCCAAGCCACCAGGCTCCCACTACCCATTCTTGTAAAAAAAAAAAAAATCTTATCTACTACTCATAAAAAAAAAACTGATCTGAAAACCAATTAGTCATTAATAGGCGAACCAAATTTAAAATGGCGCCCTTGATTGTTGATTCATTCCAATGTTATTCCAGTGTGATACGAAGAAGGTGGCGACAAAGTTAATGACTCAGGAATACCCCACCTTTTTGGGGGGGGGGGGGTTTTTTTTTGCAGTTTTGTCCTTGAGTTGAAGAAAAAACAAAAAACATGTCACCTCTTCAGCGTTTGGCAGAGTGTCGGGAGATTGCTGTCAATGAGTTGGATGTTCTTCTCCGCGTGGTCCCGCGTGCTTCGCTCCCCCCCCCCCCCCCCCCCCCCCCCCCACTCCAATTTTCGTTGTCCAGATTCATCCTGTACTCTTTGTCAAAAGCAATCGCGGGCAATCACAGCAGTGTGAGGCAGACCCCGAAACCCCAGCAGGTATGCTTTTGTTTTTAGCCCGAGTATTTGCATTTGTTTCTTGTATCAGGTGAACATTTAGCATTCAGTGCAGTTCGAATTAAAAACAACAAAATATGACAATATTCTCAAACACCTTGTTGTGTGGTTTCATTTTGGGCCCACGGGAGTATTTCTTTTTTTTTTTTTTTTTTGTCCCTTGCTCGCTTTCATTCTTAATTCTTGTTTCCAAGTGTTTCTCGAGGGTGAGGCCTTTCCTTAAATACTCATGTCGAATTTATCAAATGTCATTTGACACACATTTTCTTTTCTTTCACAGATGTCATCCGAATACCACTTTTTTTTTGGGGGGGGGGAGACACCCCAAAATGTATTTGAATAGTAGATTTTGATTACTCCCCCCCCCTAACATGGTCTTTTTTTTATGGTAAATATGAAATAGATGTTATTTTCTGGTAAATTTCTTTCAGGACACCAGATCAGGCGCTCCGATTCAAGGTTAGTATGTGTTTGTAAATATGATGATCAAGGATCGGATTGTAGATGGTGGCTTGAATTCTTGATCATATATCTGCATTTTTTTTAATCAACCTCACATGCGCAATTCCTCATAATAATTTTTGTCGAAAGAGATCCAGCTGCAAGTTGCGCCTTACAGATGCACACAAGGGAGGGGGAGTGGGGAAGAAAAAAAAAAGAAAAAAAAGCCAAGATGCAAGTGAATCAAATTTAATGAAATGAATGCACTCTGTCAAAAGAGAAAGCATTTGCTTCTTCCACTTCCGAGCAACTACGTCTCAATGTGAAACTGTCAGTAAACTGCGCCCCCACCACCACCCCTCCCTTGCAGAATGCAGCTGTTAATCTGTGCAAAAAAACAAAACCAAAAATAAATAGCTTCAAGAATGATCAAATGGGTGGGGGGGGGGTCTGGTAAACGTCTGTCAGGTAAATCCTCCGACCCCCCCAAATAAATGTGGTGCGGTACTGTACTGGTAAATCTATGAGGTGGACAAGTGGATTTCCTCCAGCACCACATCCGTTTCGAAAGATTTTGGTATGGTGGGGGGTGGGGGGGGGAGTCCTCTCGACCGTGTCCGCACTTTTTTTTTTTTTTTATTAGTGTGCGTCACTCACTCGTCGTCATCATCGTCCTCCTCGCCGTCTGAGAGCGCGGCGCAGGGTCGTATTTGTCGGTAGGTGTCCAGCCACTTCTCCACATCTGCGTGACCAGCGGGTGGTTGCGGCGCCGCGAGCTCTTCTGCACGGCGGCCAGCATGCCGCCGTCCGTCACGCTGCAGTCCAGCCACGAGCGCAGAAGCTTCTCCTGCTGCTCCTCGTTGCCCATCTGAAGGAAAAGCCGCCGCAGCTTTCAAGGCAAAGACATGGCAGCCCCCCGCCCCCTTTCAACGTCAAGCTCACGAGGATCCGGCGGCGGACTGTACCTCCTGCGCTGACAGGAAGTGGATGTGCAGCAGCTTGCGCTCGCTGTCCACCAGAGGCAGGAAGGTGACGGTGACGTCGTCGTCCGTGTTGAGGTTGGCGCCCGCGCCGCGATTGTCGCCGTAGCCGTCGTTCTCCATGGCCACCAGGGCCGAGAAGTGGCCGCGCGTGTAGCCTAGCGCGATGGGGCTCTTCCAGCAGAAGCTCTGCTCCCACAGCAGCGGTAGGTACACGCCTGCGCACGCAAAGCGATTAGCCTTTTTCGAATGCAATATCGATTCATGCCAAATGAACAAAGAAATAAATAAATACGAGGTTGCGCTCACCTTGAAATCGAGCGTAGCCTAAAGTCTCCCCTCGGAAACTTTTGTAGTACTTCACGCCGTAAACGATGATGGGCCTGCGGAGGATGTGTGCCAGCACGAAAATGTGGGTCTGCTCCAGGCTTGCCCCGGGCTGCACCCACAGAAAACACGCACACAGAAGCGACGTCACACCAAGGCGGATTTCCTTCATCTCACGCTAAGGTTGATCGTATTCTTGTGCCGTCAGGTTGTTAAAATGGCCGTCGCCTGCCGGTCACGTGACACGCGGCACAACAACACAACGGGACTCCACCTGGCTGGCCAGAGACAAGATGAAGGCCCAGTCCTCCTGCCACTGCTCCTCCCGCAGAGAAAAGTGAAGACCGAAGCTTTGTGAGTACCACGATTCCCACTCCTTCCAGCGAGTGTAAAACCTGCAAAGACGACAAACGAGCGGCAACGCGATGAAAATAAATAAATATGCAGGCTGATGTTTTGTTTTGTTTTTTTCTCTCCTATCTGACCAGTGCGAGCAGTCGTGCAGGCTGTCGTGGAGCGTCTTGCGCAGGACCGAGTCCTTATCGTAGATGCCCCACGTGGCCTGCAGAACCGAGTCCAGCAGGCAGTCGCCCGCCGTGCGGTTCCACAGCGCGTACAGGCGGCTGTCCAGACGCGTGCCCAGCTCCATCGACCAGTTGATGACCGGCGATTCTTCCTCCAGTTCTGCGCGGGAAACACAAGACGATGGCGGGCGGTGTGTGTGTGATCATGCTGAAAGACAAAGACGAGTATGGGAAGCGGCTCACCTTTTTGCACGTCCCGGTCGAGAACTTCATCAAACAGTTTCTCCTGGACGGCGGGGGGCAGGTCCTCAATATCTGCGGGCAAGTGTGCGACACGGCGGTTAGAAGACCGAGGATGAGTGGCGACAAAATGGAGGGCGCGCGCTTCACCGGCGGGCAGCGTGAAGGTGACCAAGTCGCTGAGGAAGTAGCAGGCAAAGTCGCCCTTGCGCTGATGCAGCGACGCGGCGATCTCCCGGCGGATCTGCTCCGTCAGCTCGGGGCACGCCATGGACGGGATGCACTTGGCCGCCCGCTGAGTCACCTGAAATGGCAGAAGAAGAAGAAGAAGAAGAAAAAAAAAAAACCCCCCGCAAAGTGACACCCGCCGCCCGGCGGCGAGCGAATTGACGGCGCTGACCTCGGTGAGGAGGACGGCGAGCATGTCCTGCCTCTGGAAGCGAATGGCCAAGTGCACCAGCGTGAAGCCCGCGTCGAACGCCGACGCTCGGTTGAGCAGCTGCACCTCGTCGGCGGTCAGCTGCCGCGCAATGTCGCCGCCCGACGACTTGTACGCCTCCACCGGCGCCAGGTCGCCTTCCACCACGCCTGCAGGGGGAAAGAGAGAGAGAGAAAAAAAAAACCCACATGAGGAAGCGCCTCGGCCGCCCTCCGAGGCGCCGGACACTTCCTGTGCTCGTGGGAACCTCGGAAGGAATGCAACGTTTCTGTGTGTGCGTGCGTGCGCCACCTGACATGAAACTAAAGCAAAGCACCGACTAGAACAGTGCTGACTGCCAAGAGTGAGCGTGACCGACAACAAACACGAGAAAGAAAACATTGCAGAACGTTCACAATTGTGTGGTTCTAGTTGGCGGCCTACTTTCCTTTTTCATAAATGCTGATGTCATATATGACACCTCAGTCACATCCCGCTCCCCCTTGCCGTCTATTTCAGTGGTGTTTACAAGGAAGGGGGGGGGGGTTGTTTTGAGCCCCATCCAGAACGACCTTGCGGCCACTCTGCCGATGGCCAGACATGCCCATTCATTACCCACCAGCTGGGCCAGCAGGCTGCCCCTCTTAGCCCCTCAAAGGCTCTCTTCAGTCAAAGCCATAAAGGGCCGTGTCACGCTCGCCCGGACGCCGTCTGTCTATGTCAGCAACCCGGCGCAACAACTGCCGGCAAGTTCGCCGGTTTCAAGTCGGCCAAGCGTCACAAACAAATTGTTTCACAGTGTATCTCCTGGCCCAAACAAGAGACCGAGGGAGGACGCCATCTCTGCGTGAAGGTGCATGGCGCCCGGTCCAAACATGAGAGCGACTCACCGGCACAGGCGCTGAGAAACAGCCAGTCCGTTTTCCTCATGCGGTTTCGTATCTGCTTGAGCTTCTTGAAGTCCGTCTCTTGCTCGTGCTTGCCGCTCACGGCTCCCGCCGCCACTTCGATTCTCTGGAAGTCCATTTGGACACTGGCCTCGCTCTCGGCCAAAGAGGGCGACCTCCTCTGGCCGAGAGGACCCACGCCGCAGCCGCCGCCCACGCGACCCCTCCGCCACACCTGTTCCCGCTCATTGATGACCGGCGAGCGCTCGGTGGACGGGGCGGCCAGCTCGATGGACTGGGGGTGAGCGCACACCACGCACGTGAGCGTTACGGGCGAGTTCTGGTAAGTGCACGACGAGCAAGTCCAGTACTGCTGGTGGGTGTTCAGGCGGTTGCGGTCGTTGTACTCCTCGCACGGGTCCGCGGGAAAGCAGGGCGGTGCCTGGCGGCAGCCGGAGGCGTGGGGCGACTCGGTCGGGCTGCCGTTTTTGGGGCGTCGGCACAAACACTGCGTGCAGCGGGCGGCTCGGGGCCAGTTTAGGTAGGTGCACATGTGGCAGGACCACTTGGTGGCGATCTCCGCCATGCTAGCCGGCCGCACGCGGGGCCTGGCGCTGGAATCCGGGCAGATGAGGAGGCTGCCGCTGCCGCCCTCGCTGGCGCGGAGGTCCCACGGGCGGCGCGCCGGGTCCACGTCGGGTCCGGTTTTGTACGGCTCCTCCGTGATGATGGGCACGCGGGACCTGTGAGCGCGGCACATGGTGCACTTGGTGGCGGAGGGCCAGTTCTCGTAGGTGCAGTAGTCACAGGCCCACTTTTCCCTCGTGTCCGTCATGGTGGATCACCTGCACGGCAACAGATCAAGTGCACAGGTGTCAAGCTCAAGAATCATTTGATGCGACCCCCCGCCCAGCACATCCTGTACATCATGTCATTCTAAAATCTGTACCAAAATCAAAACGGATGAGAAAATAAAGTCAAATACAGTGTAACCAAAGATGTTCTTCAACAGGTGTGATTGTCAATGACAACCAGTTCACGGTGTATCCCATTTGATCAATTTGGAATATTCCCCAAATACCCCATCATAACATACGACAAAAATTCATCAGAAACGTCACTGAAATTGACCATGTTTGGATCCCTTCGCAAGCAGATGCAATTCCTTGACAAATTAAGATGACTTATGCTTGGTTGGAAACTTTTTTTCCAATATCAAATCGTCGGAAACAATACGAATGAAACACTGAGTAATGGTGGATACAAAAATGGAATATGTTTACACCAGGTGTCATTTTCAATCATAATGGCCCTCAGAGGCATGCCAGAACTATGTTTTTAACGATGCTATACAAATATGATGATGATGAAGATGATGATGATGTGGCCAGTGGCGAAAACAGCCTTTTGTTTTATTTAGTGTCTAAGTTGAAATACGACTGTGCAGTGTGAACTCGCCATCTTTGCATCCTCAGCTAACCTGGCGACGCATTTCACCATGACACGACCAAATATTTCATCATATTCGAAAAGGTGCAAATCTCTTACCGTCTCCCTTGACGTGTTGTTTGGGGAACCACAACAATCGCTTGTTGTGAGGTCCCCCTTCCAATTCCTGCGCCGCCGCCTACTGCCTGGTCGAATCTTTCCCGAATCGACGTCTTCAAACGCCTTTTATCCTCTCACATGTTTACCTCGACGAACACGTTCACCACGCCGCAGTCCGTCGGCCGGGCCTGTGAATAACCACGACTTTCTTTAATTTTAGTTTTGTTTTGTTGCTATTTGTTTGTGTGTGTGTTTTTTTTTTTTAATGGCGGCGATGCAGAGACGAAAGCGTAGCCTGAGCCCAAATAAACGCTGGGCCCGTTGACGTCATAAATCAGCTGGCCCAGCGCTCGTTGTGATTGGGTGAGATCCGGAGGACAACGGCGTTGCGTAATTTGCGCGTCGGGAGGCGGGGGTGGGGACGACGACAGAGAAAGTCACGAGGCGTTCATGAAAACTGGGACATTTGGGTTTTCAAGAAGCCTTTTTAAAAAGTAGCGTCTTAAAGATATTTATTTTATGGATTTGTCTGCTGGCAGTGTCTATGAAAATGCAACTTGGGATTAAATTTCCTGTGAAAAAAAGTTGGTGTCAAATATGACGAAGCGCACACCAAGTTACAGTCATTGGTAGTCTAGTGGTATATACGCTGGCGTTGGGTGCAGGCAGTGTGGGTTCAAACCCTGCTTGGTGACCTGTGAAAATAAAACTTCAGTTACTTTTTCCTGTGAAACCTCAATTGTGCGTGTCAAATACGCCTATAGTGCCAAACATGTCACAGTCACTGGTGGTGTAGAGGTATACACGCCGGCTCTCCGTGCAGCCAACCTGGGTTCAAATCCCAGCTAGTGATGTTTAAAACTACGACATCAAACACTTGATTCCTTTTTCCAAGAAACCCTCGAAAGCGCATGTCAAATACGCCTGTAGTGCAGTTCAAGTCACCGTCACTGGTGGTGTAGAGGTATACACGCCGGCTTTGGAAGCAGGCAACCTGGGTTCGAATCCCGCTCAGTGATGTTTGAAAATATAAGACCGAATACTTGGTTACTTTTTCCTGGAAACCCTCGAAAGCGCATGTCAAATACGCCTATAGTGCAGGACATTTCACAGTCACTGGTGGTGTAGAGGTATACACGCCAGCGTTCCGTGCAGCCAACCCGGGTTCAAATCCCGCTCAGTGACGTGTCAAAATACAATTTTCTTGAAAACCCTCGAAAGCGCATGTCAAATACGCCTATAGGCAGGATGTCACAGTATAAGAGGTATACACCGGCTTTGGAAGAGCAGCGCGGGTCAACATAAAATGCCAATGCTGGGATTGTCCTCAACCCCAAACTCGCTCTCTGGCTGGAGCCTATCCCAGCGTTGGCCTTCCGGGGGTAAACCCGATTTTCCTTCGACCGCCACTTTGTCTCAACCGCTCGCTCTGGCTGGAGCCTATCCCAGCGTGCCTTCCGGAACCGATTTTGACCCACTGGGGGGATTTGAGCCACGCTGCGAGTACCCCGTTAGTGGGTGTACCCGCGTACCACCAGTGACTAAGTCCCATTTCGCTCTTGCTGGAGCCTATCCCAGCGTTGGCAGTTTTATGTTGTCACTGGACGGGGTTTGAACCCGCGCTGCCCGCTTCCAAAGCCGGCGTGTATACCTCTACACCACCAGTGACTGTGACATGTCCTGCACTATAGGCGTATTTGACATGCGCTTTCGAGGGTTTTCAAGAAAATTGTATTTTGACACTTCACTGAGCGGGATTCGAACCCAGGTTGCCTGCTTCCAAAGCCGGCATGTATACCTCTACACCACCAGTGACTGTGACATGTCCTGCACTATAGGCGTATTTGACATGCGCTTTCGAGGGTTTCTTGGAAAAAGGAATCAAGTGTTTGATGTCGTAGTTTTAAACATCACTAGCTGGGATTTGAACCCAGGTTGGCTGCACGGAGAGCCGGCGTGTATACCTCTACACCACCAGTGACTGTGACATGTCTGGCACTATAGGCGTATTTGACATGCACTTTGGAGGATTTCCAAGAAAACTGTTGTTATTTTTCACACATCACTGAGCAGGGTTCGAACCCGGGTTGTCTGCACAGAGAGCCAGCACTTGTACCTCTACACTACCAGTGACTGTACCTTACTCTGCACTATAGGCGGTTTTGACACCAACTTTTTTTCATCGGAAAATTGTCAGATGCCCGCGAGGCTTGCACACAAATCCGGTGAATGTACCACCACATGATTTGTGACTGGGTGTTGTGTACATTTTTTTTCTTCCCCCCCCAATTCTGCTGCTGTAGATTGAAAATGTCCCCAGTGTAGTCCGAATAAAAGTTATCTTATAGCGTTTTTAGCCCGAAAAAACGACCATGTATAGTAAGACGTCTTTAGATGAAAAAAACGACCATGTATAGTATGTAAAATGATGTTCTTAATTGACCTTATTTTTCAGGGACAGCTCCTGAATTCAATAAAAATCCTAAAAAACCTCACCTGTGTTCATTTCATTTGTGTACGTCATTCGATAAAGATGTGCCCTTCCTTTGGCAGCGTTGATTTTAACATCAGCTCAGTGATATGTGGCTTTATGGTCATTCAATCCACCGTGAATCCCCTGCAGAAAGGAGAAAAAGTCATTAAAAAATGGCTAAATCAGCCCACAAGTCCTGAAAAGGTCCATCAATAAAATAAACATTGTTAGCCTGATGCCACTCGATTTATTCGCCGTGTGTTTCGTGACATTTCGACCCTTCTTTCACTCAGCAAAACAAGACTGCCCACAAACCTGCTTTCCAACTGACAAACACAAAGTTGCTCTGGATCCAGATAAGTCAAACAACAAGCTGACCATCTCCAACACGCCTTGCCAAAGAGTACTCGAGTGCCCACAAAGACACGGGTTCCACCGCCCGCGACTGCCACCGTTACCATCGGATCAACCCAGTGACGACCGAGGCGCACCGCAAAGCTCAATCCCCTGGCCCCTCCTGTTCAGAATTTTTCGGGCAGCCCGTGGACGGATGATCTTCATCGGTGTGCCGCTTGCTTCGTTTGTGCAACTGCTCCTTCCACAAGATCGTGGACAACTCCCAACAATGTTCTCGTGATGGGTCCATGAGGCGGCATGAAGCGTGTTGATACTGACCACTGACACCTGCTGGACTTTCAGAATCCCTGCAGGCAATCCATATGACAGACTGATTTGATGACAAAATGTATCCAATATCATTGACATCAATGCATTCATATCGTATGATTCGTTCTGTTTGAATAATGTGGAAATGATGTGAATGAGCATGCTCGCGGCCTTTTGTCTTCAAAAATTTTTTTCAGAACAATACTTTGCTCCAGTGTTTGGAATTTGTGTCTGTTGCGTTCCTTGCATGCTATTTCCCCTGGGGTGTCACAAATCTGAGATGACCTAATAAACATCAACTCAACTCAAATGTATTTATAGAGCACTTTCAAACAGCCATCACTGCACACAAAGTGTTGTACATGGAGCAACTAACAACATCATACATAGATTGGAGAAGTAAGCGTTAAAAAAAAGCTTTTAAAAAGAGCGAGCGAGCGAGAGAGAGAGCGGAAAAGTTAAACTGGGATGTTACGACGCGCCCAGTGGTGACTTTCCACAAGCGACATGGCGGCCTACGTTAGACGGATGCACCACGTTTCTCTGCACGTCTCCAATGCGGACAAACTGGCCAACGACTTCATTAACAAATTCAAGTTCAACCTGTTCGCTACCAGGCTGACGGAGAGGACCCGGCAGCTCGCCTTCAGGACCGGATCCGCCGTGTTTGTCGTCAACGAGAGGGCGAACCGAGGAGACCGTGGCTGGCTCAACGGCGAGCCGCCGGAGCATCACCAGGCGGCGGGGTGCCTTTACGACATCCCGTCGCACCACCCGGTCGACACGGCGTGCAACGTGTGCTTCGAGGTGGACGACGTTCACGGCTCGTACGAGGCTCTTCGGCGGATGGGCTGCAGCTTCCCGGTGCCGCCCACCACCGTGCGGGACCACCAGGGCCAGGTCACCTACGCCGTGCTGCGCTCTGTGGTGGGAAACGTGTGCCACACGTTGATCGACAAGAGCGAGTACCTGGGAAGCTTTTTGCCCGGCTTCCTGGTGACGGAAGGCGGCCAAGAGAAACAGCACCGCCCGCAGGCTGTCACTCACGTGGACCACATCACTTATGCGTGCGCCATCGGTGCCAGCCAGCAGATCCTGAGTTGGTACCAACAACTATTTGGCTTCCAGAGGTTCTTCATCCATCGGTAAAACGTCCTAAATGGATTAGTTTGAATTAGGGCGCAGTTAAAGAAAAAAAAAAAAGGGGGGGGGGGGGTTCTACCTCAATTAGACTCAAGTTAATTTGACTCAGTGTTTTTACTTACAAATGTAGTCACAGAACAAATGAAATTTGTACCACAACGTTCCACTGTATACTAGCTTAATGGCATCCATGCCATATCTTGCTTCATAAACGTTTGCTCTTACTGGACGGCCGTCCACTGGTCCCTAGAATTACTGACACGACACCAAAAACTGCATGTGTTCAGCGGCGTTTGGTTGCATTTCCCCTCCCAGTTGATGCAATGGCGATGTGTGCGTGGCATCTTGGCAGAAACGACGAGGCAGACAGCGGCTTGGTCATCAACCAGAAGGGCATCGGCCTACGCCTCTCCGCCATGGGGTACTGGAAATGCGGCGAGTCGGGCCTGTCGCTCCCCGGCGGACGGCAAAACGAGCCCGGCTGCAAGTTTGTCCTTGCCGAATCGCTGCCCGATCAAGGTGGCGCCAAAAGCCGAGCAAATATTGACACGGCGGGGAGGATTAATTACATGTTATTGAATGTCAATGTGATCTTACCCTTCCCTGCAGGCAGTAACCAGGTGAACACTTTTTTGGAGGAGCACCGGGCAGCAGGGGTCCAGCACATTGGACTGTACACAGGCGACATCGTGGAAGCGGTGCGCGACATGGCCGATGCCGGCGTGCGCTTCTTCTCGCCGCCGCCTGCCTACTATACTGAGGTTTGCATAAACACCGACGGGCTAAATGTACTGTTCCATCCATCCATCCATTTTCGACCGGGGGCAACAACTTAAGCAGGGAAGCGCAAACTTCCCTCCCGCCAGGCACTTGTTCCAGCTCTTCCCGGGGGATTCTGAAAAAAGTTGATTTCTGTCACAATTCCCATACACTTAAGTAGTTCTGCGAATGTTCTTTGCTTGTTTTGACACGCGTAGAATAAAAACAAAATATTGCTAAGTCGTCCGACATATTTTTTTTCCGTCGTCAGTTAATTCTTTTTCATTAAAGTGCATTAAATGTTTTTTTCTGAAATGTAAAATTCTAATGAATTGAATCTAATTTGAATTGTATTTCTTTATTTTTTGGGGGGAAAATAAATCTCAATATCCTTTTGGGCCGTCAAGACCACTTTAAGATATCTGCTAATGTCTGAATATACTACATTCTAAAACGAAATGTAAAAGTCAAAATCATGTCCCAAATTGTTGACTCTTTTGAAAATAATCGCTAATTTGTCCTCGTCACCTTTTGTCTTTTAAAACTCACGCATGACCAGTTGGGAAAACTGCGGGAGATTGAGGACGCTGGACAGGACGCCCAGAAGTTGGCGCAGCACGGCGTTCTTCTGGACGCCGACCCACAGTTGCAGGCCTCGTCGGCCCACGAGTCGCAGAGGTGATCCATCATCTTATTTGATCTCGTATTCGGGCTGGCCAATTTAATCAATATTATCGATCCAAGTTTTTGGACAGGCGTTTTGTTTTTGTTTTTTCCCCTCACAATTTTTTTCGCCCTGCTTACACCAGGGGTCACCAACATGGTGACCTGCAGGCACTATTTTTATTCTAAGGCCATATCGTCCTTTCAGCAAGCAAACAGTCCTCGAGCTTTAACGTCCCTTCCTTCCCCAGGTACCTCCTGCAGGTGTTCACCAAGCCACTCTTTGCCGAGGGCACCTTCTTCCTGGAGCTGATCGAGCGCCGGGGGTCGAGCGGCTTTGGCGAGGGCAACATCCGGGCCCTTTGGAAGTCGGTTCAGGTCTACATGGATGACGAGAAGCTGGCGGGCGCTCAGGAAACCGCCCCGCAACAGTCACGTTAAGCACTTTGAAGCATGCACACTGGAAGGGATTTTTCTGAAAGTCTAGCAACAGGGCACACCTATGAGAGAGAGAACACAGAATGTAACAAATGATTTGATTTTATTTTTCGGATATTTTTGCGGGGTTTTCAAGCAATGCAGAAGGGTCGCTTTTGAAGTACTGTAGAATGTTGTAAATTAATGTTAAATTAATAACATATTTATTCTGTGGGACCGTGGGTGCATTACGGATCGAAATCAATTGTTAGGAGAAAAATCAAAAATGCAAAATTAGATGTGTTTTTCTTTGGTGCTGGCATTTTTCCTAAACTACTGTTCTTTTTTCCATGTGCTGGTTTGATAAAACCTCTCTGAGACACTGTGTGACCTCTTGCATTTCTGAAAATAAATCAGTTTTAAACCACCACTTGTTTGCTTGCCAATAAAAAAAAAATTCTATATATACACAGTACATGGAAGTATCCATATAATACACACTAAAAGTTTCACAATTGACTAAGCTGCAATCATTTTTTTTCAGAAGGTCAAAAAATATTTGCTTGTGAGTCGAGTTTGTCCCTCTACACTTCTTGCTACACCGTTTGTGTTCAAATATGTTACTATGGAACACTGGAGTTCATTCAAAATACATTAGTTGTACAATGTGTGTCGACCCCCCCCCCCCCTTTGTGTGGAGTCGAGGAGGACAAACTGTTCATCAAGGGGGAGACAGATCAGGTCCTGTGACAAGAGTCCGTCAGCCAGCTGTCAGAGCTACAGGTGGTGTCCACTTGTCCTAAGGCCATAAACCACAAGCGTACAAATTCACATTTTCCTGGAACTCTCAGTCTATTTCTGATGAGTAGACAGCGCCCCCTATGAGCTGCATAAACACAATACAAGTGTGAAACAAAACATTCAAAGATGTTTGGAAGCCCCCCACCGTCCCCCCTCAAGCAAGCACAAATCCTGTCTGCCCTTTAACACAAAAGGCAGACAGTCTAGAAGGGGGCTGCTGGGTGGGATTAGTGACACGTAACAGATGTAACTCCTTGATGACCGAAAGGGTTTCACCCAGGGGTGCGCCTCAATACCCACCGTTTCAAAATGAGCCAATGCCGGGCTGGTAGGCAAATTGCAGCAGGTCCAGTGACGAGCTCACCAGCGGTCGCAGGTAGGCGAGGAGGACGAGTCTCTCCAGCGTCTTCATCAGGTGAGACGTCAGCGCCACTGGTCTATAGCTGTTGAGCTCCTTCGGGTGGGGGGTGGGGGTCTTAGGCACTGGGACCAGGCGCGACGTTTTTCACAGTTGTGGAATTCTGTCCAGCTTCAGACTCAAGTTGAACATGTGCTTTTTAAGTTTAACATCAGAATCGAATGCATGATCTCTGCATTTTGAGGCAGATGTGCCAACTAGTAGGTCACCGTGCCACCTCGATGCATATTTTAACAAACTTTTTTGAATTTAGTATGGAAAAATACATGGAAAAAAAGTCCCCCAGCTGTTATTAAAACTGCTTAAAAAATCCTCTTACCTTAAAAATGGAATATGAGCATCTTTCAAATTTTTTTAAGTGAAAGATGACTTGGGAAATTATGCTGTTAGTGAAGCATTATCGCAAAATGAATACGTCCCTGCCAGTGTCGATCAAAAATGAAAATGATATCAAATTGAATGACAGTATTATGGATGAAATCTACTTCCAAAAAGACTTGAAACAACAGGCAGTTTGTACAGTGAGAATATTCTTACTTGAAGACTCTATATGATGTCGGTAGAACAATGTCAAAGGTCACTTCCTGGACATCTGTTTGCCATAAATGTATTTATTCTTTTTTTTTTTTTTTTTCGATGACAGACCCGTTATTATTCGAGTTTAAGAAAGAGAGATCTCATTATTACCCCCTGTGGGTCACATTGGTATGGTAAAGTTATCAGGTTTCAAGTTTTATGTTGTGGAAGCACTTTGGTGTACGTGCGTGTGCGCGTGCAAAACTGATTACTTTTCATTACAGCACGGCCGGATCGATCCATTCCGTTCAAAGAAAATTATTGTAACATAGGCTTTGACTTTCCAACAGCGTTGGAAATATGAGTGTTTCATTTCGAAAAGTTAAAATTGCACGATTGTATGACGATGAACAATAAACGCATTGCTGTTCACATGTCGAGTTTGGTGGTGGGAACGTCTTGCGACGCACCCTCCAGGCTTGTCGCGAATGGTCTCGTCCACTACGTGACGTCACTAGCAATGTTGGACAGTAGAGCGTTGGACTTGAGTAAATGTTGCACTTTACACTACGCGAATTACTGGCTGCGCGTCTCACGCTGGCTTTCTGTTTTTGTTCGTTCGTTTGCTTGTTTGTTTAAAAAAAAATGCACACCGGATGCCAACATGATCCGGCTACACTGAAAAGCAGCTTGAAGGTAATGTTAGACACACGACTCAAGCTTTGACTACGTCAACGGTCGTAAATACGAGATGTGTTTACTAACTTGTTAGCGTTGTAACTTGTTCTTCAGTCGTCACGGATGGTAATTGTTAGTCAAATAACTTTATGGCTCGGAAATAGTTTCCCTCGACTATGTTCATCTTTCTTTTGTCTGTGGTGTATATTTCTTTTAATAATTTGCACACATTCAACGACATGTTTTTTCTTTCACGCAAATTGTCTCCACTGAAGATTTTTTTTAAACGACGTATTCTAATTTCACTTGATGTAAGGTCAAGCGTACCCTGTTCTGAATGTGATAAGATAAAGTTGAGATCCCACATGGGGCGCAGTGGCGTACAAAGGGGTGGGGCGAGTGTGGCCCAGGCATCCACCTGAGGGTGGGGGTGTGTGGGGGTTTGGGTGCGTGTCCGCGGACTGCAAAATTACGTGGGCGGGTCAAACCTACAGCAATTGTAACAATCCAAAAGGTTCCATCCTGCAGTAATTAGTCATTTTTACGAGAAATACGTTCTTTTTGGTTTTTATACTATATTTGGATTTTATTCAGGAAAAAACATCTTTGTATATTCACGACTACGTACACCAAATGTTCTTTTTTTTTTTTAAATAGCTTTTTGGTTCAATGGAAAAATGTATTTACCAAACCATTTCCAAGCAATACATTTTAGAACTGCAATTGCAATACAGTGAAATTGTGATGTTTTTGCTCAGTTATAATAGTGTCACACTGATAATGGCCTATGCTGAGGGGAACCAACATGGAATAAAGATGCTTTTAATAGGGGAATAATAAAGAAAAAAAAAGTCAGTCGTTAACTGTTATTTACTACGGTATACGGTCTCGTTTTAGGCCGGTTCTGAGGCAGCTACATTTGGGGGTCTGCTCTGACGGGGGCAAATTTTACAGGATCTCCGTGTGAAAGAGGCGAGCGCGCTTCTGACACGTTCCCGTGCAGTGCGGCGCGGGTCGGAGGATGTTTGTGTTTTCAATTGTTTGCCCTTAATGGCTTCTGCGCTAGTGTGTACAGTTGCCACGATTATGTGTAAATGTGGGTGTGGGGGGGATAATTAAAAAGTGGGCCCCCTTGGGAGCGCGCCTCTGCTTGGCAGCCACGCTGAGTCTTTGTGTTTATGGTAAGCGGGCAGCTGCAAGCTGGACGAGACCCCCGGCCCAGCCCCGTTTACCCCTCCCACTCCGCTGAGCTCATTTCATTCATAAATGGACAGAAGTGAACGTACCCTACTTTGGTATGTTTGCTTTGAACCCCGTCATCCTGGCACCTGCCCTTTAATTAATAACACGGAAGAAAAAATGTGGCCTTTGGGTGAATTACCACAGCGATTAGGCATTAGAAGAAGAAAAAAAAAAAACTGGTTCCAACCGTCAATTAGGTGTTTCCTTTTATGACGTGCTTTGTCACAACACACCCTTCCACACGTTAAGACACAAGACAAGAGTCCAAACATGGCAAGCTACAAGCAGTAGGCCACGAGCTGTACTCGCATACTCGCGAACGTTTTTGTGAGGTGCTTTCCCACCTAGGTCACGCGGTGTTCCTTTCACTTTCGGCGAAAAAGACTTTATGATGCAGTGAACCCTCGCTATTTGCGCGAAAGCAAATATCTGCTGATCATAAACTGCTTGAACGTGTGACGCCTCAACTGACGTTACGTGAAGGACATTGTAAGTCGCTTGATTTATTATTATTATTATTATTTTTTTTTACCAGCTGTCTAGGGGTTATAGCACAGATTAGCATTAGCGCTAATTGTCAGTCAAGACCCAAATCCTTCTGTAACGTTTGTTGGCTGGGGGATTACAGTCTAGCCAATGTATGGACAAGCCGCTCTAATTGGGGCGTATCAGATTTTGCGGCCCCCCTTTGGAAGCACCGCGAGGGATGTGTCTCAGGCCCAACACTTTTAGTAGCTCTCCACGTTTGGGTTCGTTTTAAATTTTAATGTAAAAGACCACACAAGGAAATGTAGTGAATGGGCAAAACTAATTCTTATATCGTATATTATATTTTTATCGCATCTTCGTACTTTTTAAATTTAACGTTATCTTTCTTTGGGCACAGACAATTGAAATGGTAGCACGCGTGAAAGCAAATCATTTTTGAAACAATATTAAGCCTGATCTTTGCTGACAAGATCAAGTTGCGATCATTCGTATTACACGTTAACAAATGGGAGTCATAATTCTAATAGATAATAAACGGTATGATCATCACAATTGTATTATTTCACATCCATCCACACCCTGAAATCGACACCAGTCAATCACAGGGTGTATATATGAACAACCATTGACATCCCCATACAGTATTGGGAAGAGCAAAAAAAAAAAAATGGACTGATGCTACAAGCTAATGCTGCAAAACGTTATCTGTGTCCTCCTCACATTGAGCTTGTCGTCACGACGTGATCAAGGCAAGGAATGTAAATACAGCGTCTCGCGAGACACGCAATGCTACACGTTTTTGTGGTGATCGTGATACTTGCATCCTCCACCACCAGGAAGGTTGTGTGGATAACCGCAAGGTCGGCTATTCCTGGCCACCCCCAACACTTCTGAGGATTCAATTACATAACTTTGACCCTGTGGATAACTTTCTCTCCTGTCTCATTTGCACGGCTATGAGTCGTCTGTTTAGTCGTGTGACAACAAAACAAATGTCGCATGAACTGATTTTTCCAAATGAGACAAAAGCTCGAGTGGGTTAGCACATCTGCATGGGAAAAGATGCTCGGCAAAAACACTCAACTGTGCGTGTCTCTCCGTCAGGATCGGCGGCCCGAGGAGTGAAGATTACACCATGGCCCGCTTGACTGACACTCGCCAAAACGGCTCGGGACCGGGATGCGCGTCGCAATGGTGATCATTTGCAAGAAGAGGCCGGAAAAGGGCGGCGAAAATGTAACGTCGAAAAGCACACATTTGGGCTCGGTGAGTGAGCGCTCATTGTGTCAACTTGAATTCCAGCTCGAATTTCGACAGAGACCGGAAACTGGTCAGGCAAGATGGTGGGACGGAACTGAAATTGAGAACATGAGAGGCTTTTGTCGCCTGTTACATTGAATTGCATCATGGCTCATTATCGTCCTCCGCCAGCTCTCACCGCGGTGTTTCTGTCACCCGCTCCCCATTTACTCTACTCGCAGGCACAATAGAGTCGTTCAGCGTCCGCCACTCTGACTCATTTTGCAAATCACGTAGGTGGAGGAGTAGAAGCATTCCGTCCTGCCCTCTGGGCCACAAGAAAATGAAGTCAAGACGCCGGCATGATTATTCTGCTCTTACTTCCACAGTTCCAGACCGAGACCATGAGCCAGGGGACCGCTCTCTTCTCTCGTGAACTCACGGGTAAGAAAGAAAGACGAATTTGCGTCGACTAGCTGAGAAAAAAAGACAGACAAAATGGATGCACGTTTACGGTGCGCTATTTTCCACCACGTTCCTCCTGAGAAATGACCGAACGTCCCCTGGCGAGCAAACCGCTTGTGTCGCAGGAAATCACATGACTAAACAGCACAAGTCATTCATACAACCTGCTGATTGTGCAGCATCATGAGACACAATTAACCGGATCTTGTAGAACTCATGGTTTTGAGAGAGAACAGGAAGTGCTACTCTGCAGCTTTGGTCGTTGAATAAATCCCAAAGGAATAAAAGTTGTGAAAGAAAAGTCTTCACTCGGCCTTAAGAGTTGCTCGGTTCCCTCAATCACATGTGTGAATAATTCGAATCAGGATTCACAAGTCAGGTTTTCATCAACCGTGTGATCGGAAATGAGCTTGGCACCACTATGAGCGATGAGAATCATGACATCTCAGTTGACGGGTGAGAATCCATTAAGGAAGAAATTGTGTGTGTGGCCAACGTGTTTGCAGATACCAGGGGATGGTGCGAAGTGGCACACGGCCGCGCCGCGCCGCAGAGTCAGGTTGGCACCAGCCTGGAGAGTCTCTGGGACATCCTGCCTGAGGTGCACCGGAACACCTCCCAATGGGGCTGGGAGGTGGGCTGCACGTCCAGCATCAGCAGCCTCCTGCAGGACCTCAGCCTGACCGAGGCCGCCGCGTCCTCGCTGGCGCCGCCCAGCAAACGTCAATGCCGGTCCCTCTCCTGCTCCGACGAGCTGCACCGCCCCACCTGGCGACCTCAGGGATCCAGAGTGTGGACGGCCGTGGAAAAGAGGAGGTGCCACAGCGGCGGGAGCGTCCATCGTGGCGGATTCACTCCGACGGGCTTCCCGGCCATCCAGCGGAGCTCCAGCATCAGCCTCAGCCTCAGCCTGCCCGCCGCCCTGGCCCGGCCGCTCTACCGCTCCAACGAACAGATCCCCGAGCTCCACGGCCCTTCGCCGGACAGCTCGCCCGACTCCACCCCTGAACTGGAGCGGCGGGAGGGCCGGGGGGTCTGGCCCGCAGCCGCTCACAGCCATGTGTCCTCAATGACAAGAAAATCGGTGTCAAGCGCCGGAGGCCGGATGACATGCAAAGGCCCTCGCTGGATCTGGCAAAGATGACCCAGGTTGGTGTTCACAAGTAAACATGTGGAAAGGCGGCCATACTCGTTTCCAGGGAGTTGGCAAGTCATGAAAACAAGTTTCAGAACCCTGCACGCTGGGTCGTGACCCACTTAACTGCGTGCTGGCCGGCCCACTGACTGAGGCAGTGTGTCATTTGCCCGTCAATGTCAGGGACCGAAACAGCTGCGGCAGAGGTCACAGTCGTGGGCCCGTGGTTGTAAAGAGGTATTGATTGGGGGTGAATTCAGCTAGAGCGGGGGGGGGGGGGGGGGGGGGGGGGTTGCAGCAACGGGCCAGGCCGGGCTCAGCCTGGCAATATAATCGATCAGCGTCTCTGGACTTGCCAGTCAAGGTCAGAGCGGATGATGAGACTGGTCGAGGTTTCACCAGCGCGGGGTGATGGAGGTTGTGTCAGGAAGGGTGGGGGGTGGCTGACACTCAGTCTCCAGCACGCCTGTTCGCGGCTTACGTAAGCCATGGAGGGGGCTTTCTGGGCTCCTTTTGTCCGTCGCGCTCAGGCGCGGGGCAGCTGTTCCGTCTTCTCCGCATTAAAGCGTAAAGATTGGATCATCCCAGCGCGGGCAAAGCTTCTCGCTCCAAGTGTTCAGCTGTCAGGATCCTGGCATCCGTTCTACCAGAGGTCCTTTGAAGGTTTCTCCCGCATGTATGCCTTCATTGTGCGAAGCCCGCTAGAAAGAGCGCTGAACAATCAGCATGGTTCATCTATGCATAAAACTTAATAAAACTAATAATTACTCCTTGATTGTGCCAAACATCTACAAAGTCGTACGCATTCCCACGGAAGCGCATCACGAACGTTAAATTCATTATGCCGTTAGCTGTAATCTATCATGTTTTCCATCCGTCTTTGCAGAAACTTCCAAACTTCCACAGCCTCAGCTGCCCTGGAATCTCAGGCCAGTGTCGACACAGCGAGGATTCCTCCGCCACCGACGCTTCGGACGACGTTCCGCCTACGACGGAGCACGAGCCGCCTGGTCTCAACATCCAGGAGGTGGAGCGGATCTCCACGTACCGCAAAGATAAGCTGCCCCCGTGGACGGGCCTTTGTAGCACCGGGAAAGACGCCCATCTGCTCGGAGGAGAGCTGGACATTGAGCAGATCGAGAAGAATTGAGACCGACTTGAAAGTCTTATCGACAAAGGAAGTTGTTATGCACTCATTTTTGGAGGCAGTAGTCTTAAGCTGCCCCCCACACACAGTATGCAGGGGGGGGGGGGTCCAAATGTGTCTCAGGAGACAAGGCAATCAGGAAGCGTGTCAACTCTGTGAAATTATTCGTCTTAACATTTTTGCCGCTAACCCTTCACCGGTACGTTAGCGTTTGGAGAGAAAATTTGCAGCAGGTTTGTACAGATTCCCAGAAGTGGGCAAGTTGGACGACCCAAAGCACAAGAAATGCACACACACACGGGAAATGACTCAACCCACAAAAGGGAAACGTGGCTTCTACTCCAAGATCGATGCAAGATCCGTTCTGACGCTAATCGCATTAATATTTTAACGATGTGTAACGACAAGGTGATGTTAAAAACATGAGCGTATTTCGATATGAATAAAAAGTTTCACATGTGCCCACGTGCGTGTTTTCCCCCCTCCCCTTTTTTTCTTCAGCTACCGGTAGTTAAAAATACAAATCTATCGGAGCCAAGCTGGGGGGGCCTCTGCGGGAGAGCAACTGAAGTTTTTAAAAAGTGATTTTGTGTTTCATGCGACAATGCAAACTGACCTAATTAAAGACAAGCCGCGGCGCACTTGATGAATCTGTGTTTGTGAAGCCGACCGAACGAACAAGAATGATGTCCGGGGTGATAATTGCGGCTGGAGTGACGGAGCTAAGCTGCGGTTCACCCCAGAGACCGCCCCCCCCTCACTCAGCCCACGCGGCCTTCTCTGCAAGGGGCAAACAAAAGCGCCTTTTTCTTGCGAGGAGCCCGGTGACGTACGAGGCGCTTGTGTTATGTGGGCCATGTGTCAGGCCCGCTTGCTAGCTAACCTTGCACCGACCCACCACGCAAGCCCCCCCAATAACAACACAACGGTTCACTCGTAATTCATTCCAGATTTCAAATTCTGATCAAAGCGGAACGTGTCAGTCATCATATAACGATTTACAAGTTCCCCCATTGTGTTACAAAACCCTGCCATGCACCAAGACTTCAATTCTTCGCTCAGAACGGAAACCTTGTGCAGCCGCCCCCGAAACATCCTGCGCCTCGCCGGCGGCCGGCCCTTTAATCAGCCGTGTTGCAGCAAGGGGAAGGAGACCGTGTTCTAATAGGAGATAACGGTGCGAAGGGAGGATGGGGGTGCAGGGGGGCTAACCACCCCTTAACAATAAAATGGTAGTGAAGTGTTCTGGGGGGGCGGTCACACGCGGTCTTATCGCATGACAGTTGGCCCTACACTCAGATCGTGCTCATATAGTCAAATCTACAAGTCAAACGCCTTCTTGGAGAAGCCCACGGCAAAGTTTGAAGTAAACTATGAGCTGTCGTTAGGTTGAGGAAAACGCAGCCTTCAAATAAAATGTCAAATTCTTTGCACAAAAACACAAAATGACTTCCACCAATGCTCCTATCCACATTGTCATAAATCCCTATGGGAGGGGATATCGAACGGGAGCAGCAAGGTGGGCAATAACGGTTTGCACATCGGCCACAGAATTCTGAGTTTCAGGGTACAGATCTGGGCTCTGACCTTCCATTGCAGGTGTGCAGAGTTTAGTTGACATCCAGGTCAAGGGCAGAGTGCGCGCGCACACACACACTCATCGCAAAATACTTCACACTCGCTACAGCCTAAAGGTGCTTCTTTCTAGGATTTATTGCTCTTAGCTACATCTGCGCAATCTAAGGAGGGGCCGGGGCGTCCCCATACAAGAACAAAGATAACGCGGCTTAGTCAAAAAGGTATTAAGGAGGGGAGGCGCCGGGATGGAGACGGTCGGACAGACACACTCCAGACTTTGCGCCTGTCAGTCATCTTAGCATCGAAAATGAGATCATCAGCTTAATAGTGAGCTTGTGGAAGGAAAGGGAGAACCATATGGGGTGGGCAGAAGGACAAGGAGAAGAAAAAGAAAAAAAATCGCCCATAAATCTGTGAAAAGTCTCATTCCAATTGAATAGCGTCGCGTGAGGCCAAGAGGGAATAAAATATTGTGCCAAATACAGAGTTCAACAATGCATGAGGTGTTTGAAAAGTCGCGGCGGCTGCGAACACTTTGCGGTCGGCTGCTGCTCGGGTTTACTCCCCAAATCAAAAAGAGGAGTGGCACTTTTGTCCTTCAGAGCTTTTCATTACCTTTAATTGCCCAACAACAGTCAAGCTTGTATCGGTTCATGATGAAGTGAACCGCGAAGACCTCAATCATTTGTCAATGAGGCTTTTGTTTGATTTTTTTTTATACACTGGAACCTGCAAGGGTAGCGGCCATCAAAAAATTGTTTCACTTTCATTCCGGCTGCCCTGCCCTGCCCGAGCCCAATCTCTCACCAATTTCCCCTCCTTCTTGTTGAAGCTAAGAGTGAATGCTAACGAGCTGTTGCGAGGTAGAAGGCGGCCGGCCCGCGGGAGAAGCTCGGCCGTGACGCCGATGACGGCGAGACGCTTGGAAAGAACATTCCAGGGGCGATTGGTCACACTCGGGTTCCGTTTGTTGTCTTGGCGTGCTGGCCAGCTTCCCGTTCCCAGATGTGAAGGGGGTGCGGGGGGGGGGGGGGGGGGGCATGAACTCCAGGTAGACAACAACAAAGAGCTCTTCACAAATGTCAGAGATTGATGATGACCACGGATCATTGATGACTTTATTGATCAGAACAAGCCAAAATCTATGATATGGACAAAAGTTTTGAGGCAAGCCTACTTGATGAATCCCTCTGGGGTTGGACCTAGACTCTGCAGTTCCCTTCACGCCGCAATTTTTTTGTCTTACCGAAACTCTTTGGAGAATGCTTCCAACTTGGTGGACACAAGCCTTTTTTTTCAGTTGGTTTGAGCACGATGGGACGGGTTCAAAAGAACTCCAGAGCACCGACTTCAAGGCTGTCAGACGCTGTTTGGCTGAACTCGAATGCAGATTAAGTGGGCCCAAAAAAAAGTGGAAGAGAAAAGAAGCTCCAATGCTTTTTTTTTTTTTTTTTTCCATCCACCGAGTTCGTTCCCCGTTGCAGGATTCCAAACCCAATTGCCCACTTGGTAAGCACGGCACTAAACCAGACTATCGCGAGGCGAGCGTTCATTGATGCTGCCGCTAGGACACTAAACTCCACCCGAGGTAAAATGAAACCAGCGTCACTCTGTAATGGCGGCATCCGGTTTTTGACAATCGTGCGCACACAAAGCAAGGTGCAGCGTGGAACGAGACGACAGCCGGCAAAAAGTGACGGGGGTCATGTCAGACGATTCTATGAAAGGAACGACTCGTTGGCTTGATTGAGCCCAGTTGTGACACTTTCACACGGTATGAGACTATGACCTACTTTCCGATTGGATTCTTATATGTGGGAGGGGCTGAGGGGGCGGGGGGGTTGTGTCATTGATCGTTCTACAAAAGCAACAACAAGTTGACTAAATCAAGTCCAATAAGTACAGACACACCATACCGGACTGTGATCCGTGATCTGATTTTGGAGGTCCGTTCCAATACGACGGCAAAAGCTCAGGGCTTCCCCCTTTGGCTGAGGATCATGTCCACGGCCTGGGCCAGGTGGTCGGCCATCCCATCGGCAGTGACGGTCGGGTGCTTCTGGTCGCTGGGCCTGAGGAGGAACCCAAACAAGAACACAGTTGATGACAGGGCGTCGACCGAGAGATTCCGGTGTTAAATAGTTCCCGGGGGGGGGGGGGGGGGGGGATCACAAGCGCTCACGTCAACAAAGTATGCGGACGCCGCCAAGCCTGCGGGAGAGTGCGTGTGTTTTGGGCTTCTGATCAGTCTGGCTCAAAAGCAAACTGCCTGCAGGCAAGTCGCAAGTAAACCCCAAGGATGATTCAAGTTACAAAACATGATTTATATGATTTTTTTAGAGTCAAGCCCTTGTTAAAATTGCAGGTGTGTGTGTCCGATACGCCCAGCCGGCTGTTAAAATGGTTAAGGGAGCGCACCCCTCTGTTCCACGTGTCACAACAATCTCAAATATTTGTCATACAGTTGGTTTCGAGATTCTTCCAACTCTATTTCCTGTCTATACACCGGACAACAATGTCCCATATTCGTCACATGGAGGGCATCAAGACGGCTAAAGTGACAAAGGAGCCACAAGCTGCAGCGTTTCTGGCCGAGTCAGACACATGACAACAAAACATCATGAAAATCTTTCCATCTTGCCATTTTTGATACACACGGGAAAATTCAATAATGTGAGCCACTCTCAATATTTTTGCGTTTTTCTTTTGACATCCACACCGCTGTAAAATAGTGGCTTTTGTGTGGGCAAAAAAAAAACTCATTTATGAAGCGGAGGCCTCAATATTCACCCGCCTCATCCTGCATCTTGGATCGAGCCACAGGTCGGAGTTCCAGATGGGCTCCGGGCTTTGTCCCCCCCGGCGCCCTCCCTCCCTCACCCCTGTGCCGAGTGCGCGACGCACACACACACACACACACACAGCCATTAATCCTGTGCTTCGAGAGCTCGCCAAGGCACCGTGGCAAATATTTGTATGCCGCCAGAAAGGAGGCCGGGCGCGGGATTTTGCAAAGAGATGCTATTGAATAGTGAATAGCAGGCGGAAGCCGCTGCCATGTGTTTGCGCACGTCTGTCAGCCGCCGGGCATTTTTGGGTTCCGTGAGCTGAGAGGTGCAATTGCTCTCGCTGCTGCGTCACCCCATGCGGCCTCGACGACGGATTGACTTCACAAAACATGCAAACACACAGAGCCGATCGAAAACAGGGCTGCTCAAATGCCAGTTTTTTTTTTCGAGGAGTAGAAAATTGGTCAGGGAGGGCCACGCCGCGACATTCGAAGACGCGCAGTAGTTTCTGGCAAGTACGGGCCGCGGCCCGACACGTGACAACAATCTCCATGAATTTCATACAGCGGGTTTTAAGACTTTTGTACACACCGCTGTGTTTATCTCCACCTACGTGCAACCATCCTACATCAATCTTTCAGTTGCCACGCATCACGTCGGCAGCAACATTCAAGCTGCAGCGGAGATTTCCGTCAAAAACAGGCTGCTCCCCGCACATGACAAATATCTCAGATTTTCTTCATATGTTTTCTCACACATATCAGGTCAAAGGCGCACCCCTCGCCAAAAGAACACGATACCTTCCCAAAACTCATGACACAGCCCGTTAAGGTTACCATTTTTTTTATTTTTTTTTTTGCTTCATGAATAATGAAAGAAAGAGAGGCTCAATGCCAGCATGCAAAATTCAGACGCAAAGCAGCTTGTGTTACCCAGTGAGGTAACGCGTCCTTCGGTGCAATACGGAAGGGACGAGAAAAGAGATAAGCCCGGCGTCCCTTCGGTGACTTTCACACGGCCGCCTGGTCATTCAACAAAAGGCCGCCCGCTGACTTGAATGACTCGCGCCCACTCGCAGCGGTGAATGATCGACCGGAGCGACAGACGGACGCGGTGGACGACTTCTCTTTTGCTGGGTGAGTCTCACTCTCCGAGATCGCAGTGACTTTTGTCACCGTCACGTGAGCAACTCCGGAGGCAGACGTGCCGGCAACTGGACGTTCTGACCACAATCTGTTGTGTCACAAGTCTTAAATAGGACCTGAAGAAGCCTGTGGCGGGTGCCAGAAGCTAACGTAGCGGCCTCTACTTTTTCCCTCAGCGGTGCTTGTCAGACAAGTCATTCTGGGTGCAAGTCTTTTCTGCTGAGAATGCTCACTGCATACTTCACGGTCATCGTCAGCGGACATTCTTCTTCTATTACCGTGGTTTCCTCGTTGCCACTGAACGAGGCAAAACGGAATCAATGCTGGCTAAAATTAGGAACAGTAGACTTAGCGGTAAAAACTGTTTGCTCGCCAAACTTCACTCAAACTTCATTGGTGCTCAAACATTTAAAGCAACACATCTGCCTTGTCCAATTTTTAAAAAAAATTTTAACCGCTATGTCACATCCATAATCAACGAGGCGAACCTCAGAGGACCCCGTTGTCAGCAGTTTTCAGGACAGGCAAAGCTCGCTGTTAACCGCAGACGTCAGCCAGGTGCAGATAAAAGCACCACACAGTGACATGCTAAACAATTTCTAAACGCGCACGCTCAAAGGGAGCAGGGGCGATGTGGTTCGGTTGCACCTGCAACCCAATACTTGAAAAATCCCTCAACGCTTTTTCATGCCCGCACGGCCTTATTGCTGTGTAAACAAGATGCACCCAAAAAAAAAAAAAAAAAAAGAAAAGTGGAAATAATGCCGGCCTTCACCGAGGGGGAATCCCGTTTATGAGCTACGAGACAGCAACGCCGAAAAGGAAAACAGTGAAAAGCCTGCCAAAGCTGCATGGAAAAATACTCGAGTCAGTTTGTTGTGGAGAAGTGATGGTTTTTCACAGCGCACCAAATGAGGGCACGGCTGGCGGAGAAAAACACCTTTCTCAGCCGCAAGAAAAACGAATCGTGCCCTTCAAAACACCACAGACTTGCGATAACCTTGATGCTCAGCCAAGCCTTGTGGGCAAGTTCTATTTGATACTTCTCCAACAACGGCAACCATTTGCGCAAGATGTTTTACATTTTTAGGCAAAAGAAGGTAGCTTCTGTGACATCAGAGGTTTTTAAGAAACTGTAAATCCAATCTCCTGCATTGGGAATCTCAAAAGGTTCAGGATGAGGTAAAGAAAGACAGAATTGTCTTTCCACTTGAACTCTCCTTCCCTTTTGGTCATGACACGATGCAGCTGCAAGCTGCAGACTGACTTGGGAGCGCAGCGCAACGTGACAGATGCTGACTTCAATCTGTGGCCTCCACACGCTCAAGTGAGTTGTCAGACAACATCGACTGGAGTCCAAACGCGGCGGCGTAAAGTGAAGCATCTGAAATGGTTTAACAGCTCTCTCCGGTTTGGTGAAAGCCACCTGAGAGCGACACAGGAACCCGAATCCTCAAACGGACAAAAATCACGAGGAAAGCTCTTGTGTTCCTTTACGATACAAAGAGCTCAAGCTGAACAAACAGGACTTGGGGATAAAGCGTCAACTTTCTCACTCTTAGGTTGCTTCAATTTTGAAGAGAGGAATTTTTGAACAATATTCTTGGCGTTTACGCAATTTTCATTCATTCCAACACCCCTCCGCCGAAGCCTTGGCTTTATTTCTTGTATCCACTCTTTTTAATAAAGTTTTCCCTAATCTAAATCCCTATTTAGATAGGAATTAGCAACGAGGACCTATCCAAACCCCAGCCAGATTTCACGGAGGTCAATTGCTGGTCCCGGCGTCCCCCACGGCTGCGTTTTAAGGACACGGCTTTTGTTTGCTTTGGGATACACCGTTATCCTTCTAATGCGTCAATGACGTCGGCAGAAAATGTGTGAAAACCGGTAGTTTGACAACGTATAGCAAATTCAACCACTCGATATATAACAAATCGTACGATGAGGAACTGATGGCAACAGTCGATACAGAAATTGAGGCTTGACTCCGTGCATGCAGACTGGACAAAAAAGCTTTACGGACGTTTTCTTAGCTGCTGACAACTTCCGCAGCTCTCCCCCTTGCGCCAATATCGTAACGCTTAAGAGCGTTTCAGTGCAGCTCGGGGAGTCCCGAGTCACACACAATTAAAAGGGGGGAAAAAATCTGCAAGAGCAACTCAGGCCCACTTTCCTCCACAGAGAGTGGACTGTCTAATGGTAATTGGAAAGTGGGGAATTCCCCCCCGCCCCGTTGAAGCAGCTAAGGGGCTGTTCTTGTGTTTGAGAGGTAGTGCTTCAGTGAGCCATCTGCGGGGCTTTCACTCTTTTCCTTTCTTGGCCAATCCCTCATGAATAGTACACCCGAGGCAGCGTGAAAGGGGTTTCGGATACGACCTGCGAAGGTGCAAAATTGGCATTGTGCTTTCCAATTCCATGTCCGTGCCATTCATACACAACAACAGAAAAGGCTCCATTATAAGTCATAACTTCTTCAGTGACGTATCGATTATTGTTTTCCGATATATGAATGATTTTTCATCGCTGTAGAGGGGATAAGATAATTTTATATATAGATAATAGCTTCACAACATAATCTACTCATGACGAAACCGCGTCGATGCCGTTTTACTGCAATGGCAGAAATCAACTTTAAGAGCTCAGTAAAGCCACGTTTGGTTCACAGTCACGATGAGTCCATGTGTTTGCAATATTTGGAGCATTCGGAGGGACAACAGACTGGCCGAAGTACTACGCTCGGAATCGAGTCACAAAGAGGAAGCAGGAAAGCCTGCAGCGTGGGTGCAGACGGATCTTTCAAACCGGTAATGTCAGTGGAATATTCAATTTAATGCTTAACTATACAAATGCACAACTTGTAATACACAACTAGGGTAGTGACACCTGATGACACATTACTTCGCACGTCGACAAAAAAACAACAACAAAAAAAAACCCTAAAGTGTGTTTGCACTTCACATATTCAACTAAGGTCGAAGTGAAAGTACAATTATGCAACGACAACGCAGATGGAATACATCGATAGAGACGGGCAACAATCAGTTTAAGGAGCGACAAGTGTACCTGAAAAGATGGCGAGCTTTTGATTTACTATTAGAAAAAAAAAAAAAAAAACAACAACCAAGATCACCTAGCTAGCCATGTCACCCTAGTTCGCTAAATTCATCTGGCTACCCATGCTAGCATCAGCCTTGAACTCAACAGTGTGAAAGGGGTTTCTGATTTAACCAGTAAAGGAGACAAAGAAGTCAACTTCGGTACAAGTGAAAACGTTTTGGGAGATGCTGCACGACCAAAAGGCTCACGTCGGTTGAGTCTCTCCCAGAGGCAGAGGCGACACAGAATCCAGACGGACCAGCTCGGAAACACTGGCTTCAGCTCTCGCGTGCAGCCAAGCGTGGTCCGGCAGGTGTTATGATTTACACTGTAAACCGTCTTGCAGGCGGCGGCGATGGCGGCTGCTGTGTGAAAATGCTTGTCGTGCGCTCTCATCGTGCCAATCTCCAACAGGAATCCACAGACGGTTTCTGCTTTACTTGCAGCCCCCCCCACCACCACCACCACTTTTGTTTGTTTAGGTGTTCCTAATAAAGTGACCGGCTAGTCATAAGTTCCTTATGGGAGATCAGGCCTTACTTGCTAATTCATTCAAAATGGCATTATGTCACACTCATTGCCACTCATAAATCTCCGAGCTAATCATCATACTGAATGTGTTTCAGGCGTTTAATGGCCCCGTTGGTGGTTGTAATTCCCTGCGTGGTTCAGATCACCGAAATTTCCCTCGATTTTCATCAATGGGTTGTACGTTGAACAAAAAGAGACTTTCGTCGAGGAAACAGACTGTCATCTCAACAGGCCCCGTAAACGTTCACAGTCAAAAGAGTTATTATTCGCTGCAGGAATAATAACACTAATGGTCATGTGGACGGGAAAAAAAAAAAGGTGCAGCCTTGCATGTACAGTACATGTGAAACTGATTAGGGCCTCCGATTTAACACATGCAGTTGTGCTTTCTCTCGAGCTTTGTCAAACACATTAAAGTCAATTTAAGTAACGAGTTCCTTATGGAACAAATCCTGCAGATCAAACAAGGCAATCCCGTCAAGTTTGTCTCATTAAAAGGTGTCGGAACGCCCACAGTATGGAGAGAAAGTTATTAAAAGGCATCGGCACTCGGCCATTTGAACAAGGACTGGATATTTCTAGTCAGGGTGTTCAGTTAATTTGATAGTACAAGGTGATGCTTGTCATGAATATGGATTTTTTTTTGACAGCGGATTGTTACAAGTCGTGCTATTGTATTGTACAAGTCAGCAGTTATGATGAATAAATCATCTACAGAGCGCTCAGTGATATAATAAATCATGTCCTGACTAATCCAAACAGCCACGACAAGAAGAGTCTGTGATTTGTGTCTTTTTTTTTTTGCTGGCCTGGGCCTATTTCAGGCCTCTTTTTTTTCCTTCCAAGACTGATGGGAAGCAGAGGTTTGCGCGTCATCTGCTCCCCACTCGAGCTACAAAAGCATTTTTATTTTTATCTTTTTAAATAATCATCCACACAACTGTAGTTGCACTGCAACTAAGGCACCTGAGCAGCCTTGTACCATAAATATGTTGAGATTCAGTTGTGCGGAGAGGTATTTTGGAGAGGTCTCAATAAAACGTACAAATCTGTTTGACCCAAAGAAGGAAACTCAAGGGAATAAGCAACTGGTGCTTGGCGCCCTCTCTTGACAAAAGGAGGTATTACTCCCCAGAGAGCTGGTCTTTTACATTTTGTCGCAATGGAACGGCTACCGGAGTTGTTTGTGATGAATAATCATCAGTGTCACGTTTTTTTATTTTCGGGTACTATCCTGTAATTCACCAACCTGTATTTTCCCGTTCGGACTTGCACGCCTTTCATTCCGACTTGCTGGGCGCCGCCAATGTCGTTCACCAGATCGTCACCTATCATCATCACCTACCGGTGCAATAAAAATATACGGTTGTGAAAAAACAAAATCAAACATAAAAACAAGAGGGTTCGTCAATGAGCAGAAAAAAATTGTAGAGACGAAGGACATCGCATGAGAGACAAGATTCAAATTATATGCGCGGTCATGAGTTGAGTATTTTGCGTGTCTGCTTCGACCCACCTCATGTGGCTGTAGCGCCATGTCGTTGAGGACGCTCAGGAAGAACGTAGCGGACGGCTTCCCGATGACCTCGGCCTCCACGTCACAGGCGTACTAGAATAAATCAAACAGGTGTGAAATTTTTTTTTTTTGCAATTGCACATCCATTTTTTTAATGTACTGTGGTGCCTCGAAACGAGTTTTCGTACTTAAAAAAAAAGTCACAAAACTCTCAATCGTATGCACTTTATAAAAACAAAGAATGTTAAGAATTAAAAAGTTCAGGTATGATGATGACAAGCAATCCCATCCCGTGTGATGGCCGCTCTACCTCCAGAGCCTTCATGTAAACTCCCACATCCAGCTTCAACCCGTCTGTCTCCTTGTAGTACTTTCTGTCGCGAGAGAGAGTGAGGTTAACCACTGTATGATACGATGAAACAAAGTAAAAGAGAGACAATCACAATTGGGCTGGACTTTACCACAGACATGGTGCCCATTTAGATGTCGCCAAAGCTATGATTTATTCACGTTGTGGAAACCAGCAGTACTATCATCCCGAGGACAGGTAAACGATTACCCTTTGCCGAGAGAGAACAGGGTCGGCTTCTCCAGGCCAATCAGAACCCTAAACGCCTCATTCAGGTTGGCGTAGGAGAACTTTTCAGCAGCGTCGCCGATCACCACGCAATTGGGATCGCTCTTGTCTACGCCGTCAAACTCGGGCAGGAGCGCTGTTGGGAGAGAGAATATGTAATATGTATTTATAGGAGTCTGGTTATAATAAAACATTGAGAACTGCAGTGGAAAAACTCAATTGTGATCACTTAACTTTTGAGTGCAGCAGCGAGACAACAAATATATTTCAGATGACAACGCATGAGAACCTTTAGAGTACAAATGAGCACTGGTGTAAATCAAGTTTCTGGTTCAGTTACAATGTTGACAGTTCTTCAATGCACTTTTCTTTTTCCTTTCAAGCAACCAAGATTATTCTGACCGTGATGCAACCTATGAAGCTGGGGATGATGACAGTACCTCAGGTGATGCCAAAAATCTGAGAAAACCCACATTAAAAAAAAACAAAAAAAACAACTAAAAGCAATAACAACTGGCATATACATCCAAGATATGAATCTCCCAGATTCGTTTGCTAATCAATACAAATGACTCGACTACTTCGTGTATGAACAGACAATACCGTCGTACACCAGCAGGTGGGGCCGCAGCCCCCTTTCCCGAAGCACAGCAACGGCTGCAGGCGCAGGAGAGAAGACCTCACTGACACAAATGTCAAATCCCAATCTTTGAAGTTTGGCCACAAACTTCTCTCGCACTGCTTGCGTCTCGTTGGTGCAGAATCTCAGCTTCAGGTCGGAAGCTTTGAGCCTTCGCAAACACACATTAAGTCAGCAAGAGTATTCAGTGAAGAGATGCAAACAAAACTGGCTTCAAATCAAATGTTTTCTGTAGTGCCACTCAACACTCACCTCCTCACGGCCTCGACGGAGCCGGGAATGGCCACCCCGTCGCCCTCCCCGCTGTCATACAAGACTCCACACATGTCCAGTATGACACCTTTTAAACTCGTCGCGCAGCTGGGCCAGCCGGTGTCCGCCATGACGAGACGCCTCTTCTTTTGCGCATGCGCGGGGGGTTCTCAATCAACTCCTTTCAGTCGCGCTGGAACAGTGTGTCTAAATAAACTAGTTTTTCCGTTTTGTTAATATTTTAGTTAAATTCTAATTTTAAAAAAAATACAGTAATGAAAATATTTTTAAAAGGGACAACACGAGCCTAAATGGTGGATTCGCAATCACTGCGAATGTTACAACATGGGGGCGTTTCCTGTGACGTCGCGTTTAGTATATTTCCACGCTTGACAAGGGCTCGCACACAGAAATCCGACCTGCTCTAACGCCGAACATCGGATAAAACTCAAGCCCCACAGACACACGACACGCCCCAAGACGCTCCTGAACTACCTTTCACCTTGTTCTGGTACTTGTGCTTTGTTCTCCATCTGTCTTAATGCGCGTCTTCCGTTACACTTGACAGCTAAAGTTAGCTTAGCTACCAGGCTAATATAATAATATGATCATGGATGAGATATTGACTGAAATAGATATTGCATAACCTAAATCAGTCAATTGGCAACAGATGTTTTTTTTTAAAAGCAGAATGCTTTGACGCATGCATAAAGTGGGGGCGCGTGTCTGGGGGCTGCTCCCTTGCAGCCTATCATCTTTCAGGGGCTGGTTAAACTGTCCAGCACTGCCAAAAAGGTCAGGACGATTATCTACTGCAGTGTTTAGAGTTTAACTACGTGAGGGTCATTTGGGAGCCAAAGGAAAATCCAGTCAAGGGACCTCCACATCAATAACATGCTGTCAATGTGCTTCCTAAAGGGTAAAACGTTTGTGGTGCTTTGAAAACGTAAAATATAAACCACCGTTTTAGTGTAAAGTGGCACAGATTAGTCACACATTACAACAGAAAACACAAAACAAAATGCACACACCAACCTTGTCTAACGCCCTCAAAATACAAGCAAGAACAAATTTAAGAGAAACTAAGTGCAGCTGAATTTACTCTGTTTTCTTTGCCGTTTGTCACTTCTGGTTGGCTGATTTGCACGCTACCAGCTGAGAGGATCAACTGTCAGCGATGCCTTCTGCCGGTTTGCAGGTTTAATCTGGTTTAAGCATTATGAAAAGGAAAAAGATACAATCACAATCTCAATTCCTCACATGCTTGACAAAAACAATTTAATAAATCCAACTTGATTTAAATTGCAAAAGATTTGTGAGCAGGAATGATAAACTTATGCATTATTTGGGTACATTTAAATAGTTTGATTTAATATATCCCTAACTCTGCATGGTAAGATAAATAAGGACTTTTTTTTTTTTTACCACTTTCACTGGGTGGTGAAGGTCATGCACACTGTAAAATTCTGTCCTGAACAAACAGCAACAGAACAAACACGCATTGTTGAACAACATAATACGGACATCGATACACAAACTGCTGATGACAACTCACATCCTGATCACGCCACACTCAAACTGCTTAACAGATTGGAGCCAGTTGACATCCTGTCAACTCTACAAGGCTTTTCAGGATCAGGAATTTTGGGGCCGATAGCCCAACACGTGTAAAAAAATATAATACAATAAAATCAGTCCAAATGCCCATGACAGATGAAGCGTTTTGTAATTGCTTGATCTTGGTCTGTCAAAGAGCCAGCGGCATCGTGGTTTTGACACTTGTTTTGTATTGTCAACGGTGTGAAAGGGGGACTCGCTGTTGTTCAGCAGATCCGAGTGAGCACACCAGCGGTGTTTTCACAAAGCCAGGAATGAGCTTATTCCCTTTCAATAGCGGCGCTTTAGTCGTGTGTCTGCTTCCAGTTTGACTGGGAAGCAGGCTAATGGATTCGCACGGGGAACAGGATCAGCCAGTTACTGTTGAATATCTACATAAGCCTCGACCGCGTCTGCCTTTTCTCCCCCAAGACGCAACCACACCAGGATGAAGTCACTGATTTTCCAGTTGGGTCGCAGCCTGAGGAGCTCGGCGCCGCTCGGCGCCCTCCGTGGCGTCCACTCGGCGGCGCGTCCCGGCGTCACGCGCAAGCTGGAACAGCCGCTCACCTCCGAGGAGATTTACGCCCGCGAGGAGAAATACGGCGCGCACAACTACCATCCCCTGCCTGTGGCGCTGCAGCGGGGCGAGGGTGAGCTAACATTGCGCCCCCCCCCCCAAAAAAAAAGTTTTATAATTTTCGCAAGCAGTGCTCTTTGCAGGGAGACGCTTTGAACGACAGAAGCCGCAGAACACAAAAATCTGCAGTGAGCTGAAAAACGGAATCTTTTCTATCTTCAGGAATCTTCGTTTGGGACGTCGAAGGCAGCCGCTACTTTGACTTCCTGAGCGCCTACAGCGCCGTGAATCAGGGCCACTGCCACCCCAAGATCATTGCGGCCCTCACCGCCCAAGCCTCCATGCTCACGCTGACCTCCCGAGCTTTCTACAATGACGTGCTGGGCACCTATGAGGAATACGTCACCACCATGTTTGGCTACGACAAGGTCTTACCCATGAACACCGGTAAGAGAAAAAAAAAATGCAAGTGTCCGTTGGGGTTGGGGGGGCAACTGAGAAATGCTGATGCCAGTCTTTGTTAAAAGGTGTGGAAGGCGGCGAGACGGCCTGCAAGCTGGCTCGGAAGTGGGCCTACAACGTGAAGGGCGTCCCCAAGAACAAAGCCAAGATTGTTTTTGCCGGTGAGTGAAAGATACCGAGTGTACCGTTACTCCAGACCAAACATTCAATCGCGCCATCTTTCTGTACCAGATGGGAACTTCTGGGGCCGCACCCTGGCAGCCATCTCCAGCTCCACTGACCCCAGCAGCTACGAAGGCTTTGGCCCTTTCATGCCCGGATTCGAGCTGGTTCCCTTCAACGACATTCCTGCACTTGAGGTTTGGTTTTGGATTCTAGCAGACAAAATAAGAGAGGGAGCTGAGCTTTGACTTGTGTTGTTTTTGTCCCAGGGAATTCCCCGCCCCCCCCCCCCGATCAGAACTGCTCACTTTTTCTGTGTAAAGAGAAAGGAGGCTTGGTCATGTTTTTGTTGTGTCAAATCTGTCGCAGAAAGCCCTGCAAGACCCGCACGTCGCCGCCTTCATGGTGGAGCCCATCCAGGGCGAGGCGGGCGTGCTGGTGCCCGACGACGGCTACCTGACCCAAGTCCGGGAGCTGTGCACACGGCACAACGTGAGTTGTTGTTTCGACTTTCCCCATTGCTGTGAGGATTCGTCATTTTAAGTCGCGTCGTCAAACAAAGTTGCAGTTGGTTATTGAAATAATTCTACAACGCTAATTACAAAAAAGACCGAGGGAAGCATGAATTTAACTGTGCGGAAAAATGTCTTTCTAGGTGCTGTGGATCGCCGACGAGGTGCAGACAGGTTTGGCGCGTACCGGGCGGCGTCTGGCCGTGGACCATGAGCAAGCACGTCCGGATATTGTCATTCTGGGAAAAGCGCTTTCGGGAGGAGTTTACCCTGTAAGCGTTTTATTAATTTTATAAACCAATTATTTTTGCTGCGCAACGTGTAACGTTTGCGTTCGCGTCAGGTCTCTGCCGTGCTGTGCGACGATGAGGTCATGCTGACCATCAAGCCCGGGGAGCACGGGTCCACGTACGGCGGGAACCCCGTCGCCTGTCAGGTGGCCATGGCTGCCCTCGAGGTCAGAGTTCAAGTTCATTCAAGAGCCGCATCATTTATTCGCATGGTCTCCAATATTTTCTCAACGAAAAACTTGCGGCGATTCAAAAAGCTCACTGAACTTTGTAGTCAAACAACATTCAAATGACATTTGCTGGTCCTGAATTGCTTTAATTCAAAAATTTTATTTGTAACATTTCTCAGCAATGCTACTTTATTCGGATTAAAATGTTAGTTCCGTTGCCATGAGTTGTAATAATACACAACGCTTCCCGCAGGTATTGGAGGAGGAGAAGCTGGCGGAGAACGCCGAGCGGATGGGACAGCTGCTGCGCTCGGAGCTAAGGAAGCTGCCGTCCGACATTGTGGCCACGGTGCGGGGCAAGGGCCTACTCAACGCCGTCGTCATCAAACAAACCAAAGGTTAGCCACGCCATTTGGCCACGTTTTCTACCAAACGGGACGCTGACGAGCCGCGTGCCACCCCGCTCAGAATACGACGCGTGGAAGGTGTGCCTGCGCCTCCGCGATCACGGCCTGCTGGCGAAGCCCACCCACGGCGACATCATCCGCCTGGCCCCGCCCCTTACCATCAACGAGCCTCAGCTGAGAGAGTGCATCGACATCATCCACAGAACCATCGTGGCGCTCTAAAAAGTTCAACGAGCAGTCATGTGGCTTTGCTTTTGTTTTCGGTGAGTTGCGCCCACCCCCTTTTTTTTCTTCAAAAGTAAAACTTTGACGACGGCAGAGAGAGGACATTTTTGCACAATGATGTCACCTCGTGTTTTTGAAGACCTGCTGTTCTAATTCATTGTTTAAAAAAAAAAAATATTTTACTACTTTTCCTTCAAAGATGGAAATGGCGGCAGGAACCTAGAAGTTTTTTGTTGGACTATGGAGGTGTGCAAGGGGTGCACACAGAAGCATGTCAAGGAGCAGAATTTAAAACTTGTTTTTCTTTAGTAGTCATTTCATTCTTGTGGATGGCGCTTTTAAGTGAGCAGAACGAGGGTTGCATCTTATTTTCTTTTCCAAGGCCAGGCTTTTGTTACGTGCAAGACAAAAAAAAATGCAATAAATTATTGCAGCCATTCATGGTGTGGAGTGAGTTGTGTAATGTCGCCAATAAAAAAAACAAACAACGAAATTACATTAAAAGTTTGGAAACTGTAAGGACCAACACTACCACTAGGTGGTGTAGTGACCTCACTGGACGCACGTAAGGCAACGTGGGAACTAACTGTTGCAGTCAGTACATTAGAAGAGTGTGGAGAACTTAATTTGTTGCACTGGTAAATAATCAAATTTTTAAAATATTGAATGTTATGAGCATTAAAAAAAAAAAGAATACTCAATGTCGTAACATTTAGACTTGTGACAGTCTCCAGTTTTATTCTTCATTACAGTAAAATCAAAAATTTGGGGGGGCTAAGATGATCGGGAGTTGTCTTTTTCGCAAAGGGAGGCCTGCAGAAGAGGACGACAAAAGGGCCCAGTGTCTTCAATCAGACAGCACAGGACGGCTCATTATTCCGTATGGCAGCCAGCCGAGCGAGGCCTCCGAGTTTGCTTGTGAAATATGAGAGGAATCCGAGGTTGGCAGCAGCGAGCAGGCTTTTAGCGTCAGGTGACACAAATAACGCGAGCGAGGCCCCTCGAGGCTCGGAGGATGCGTCCCTCTCGGGCCGTCGCAGCCCCCTTTTCAGACAATGAGCCTCGCTTTTGGCAGGTGGGGTGGGTGACAGGTTGGGCGACGTTGAGGACCGCAAACTTTGCCTGCCTCAAGACACGCTCGGAGGTGTGCGCCATTTGAGCAAAAGGGATTGGCACAAATCTCTTCATTTATCAAACAAGTGAATGGAGGGGATATTCCCCCCCCCCCCCCCAAAATAGCTCAACTGAGACTGAACGGGGGAAAAAATGATCATGACAACTTTATTCTGCTCACATTCCGTTTGAGTTTTTGTCCTAATTTTACTGTCGCAACTCCTCTGCAAGTGCGTCTGCTCAAGTTCAGGAGTCCCATCCCGAAGGAAATCGCGTAATTGGTTATTCCGCCCACCCCCCTCCCCGATGAATGCTCGCTTCTTGACAAACTGGCCCAATGGGGAAGAAGACATCCCTTAAAATGTCATTCATAAAAACATTTTATGACATGGGATCAAATTCGACAAACTCCACGGAAATGGAATATCGAGCCGTACATTTTTCCCCACCTGCAACCGATAAATTACACGAACGTCACTTTTGCATGAAGTTCACAACGTCCAAGTTGACTGATAAATGGCACATCATCTTGAAATAGGATTGCGCGTGGACTATTTTTCCCATTTGAGTTGCCCAGTAGGGAATCGCTCCACTTTAAATGGATGAGGCCCGGCGTGGCCATTAGGAGGTCACGTCTCCTCCTGGGAAAACTTTCCATTAGCACATTTGACACTATGTGCCCAGGTTTGCCGCGCAGTCAAACGAAATGTACGTCACACCCTGACAATTGAATTGAAATGACATCAAGGTGACATTTTTCAGAACGTTCTAAAAAGATTACAACTTAACTCTCGAAATATGCTGAGACACAAAAATTCCTTCACTCATATCGGATTATATCAATCAGAACGCCACATTTAGACTCGTCGGGGTGCACTGAACATTTTGTCAAGAAAACATTTGACTTGCCCTTTAATCATTGTCGGTTGACATGTCAAGCTACAGCCACGAAAAACAAATCCTGTCGTTTCAAGCGTTCCAGCTGGTGCACCACACCTCCTCATATAACTTTTTGGGCGGGGCCTCCCGTTTCACTTCCCCGTCGGTCAGTTACGAGCGACAGACTCGCGAGGCTCTCATGCGGCCGAGCGAGAACGCCAAGACTGCCGCGAAATTCCGAAACATTTCAGCGTTAAAACGTGCCCGGGGATATTTGGGGAAGCCGAAAGCCGCAGACAGGCGGGCAGATCCTGAGCCAGAAGCGCCATGAACACAGATCGCGCTCACAGCTGGAGACGGGGGAGGATGAGGAAGGTCAAAGGCAAGAAGGAAATGTCAGCTTCCACGATGAGTGTAGAAAGAAAAAAAAAAAAAAATCATCCTGCAGGAAACCGATGCCTAAAAACAGCGGCGATGATTGTGGGAGGAAAAGGGATGGTTTTGAGGCTGGAAGGTGAGACGGGCATAGCCGCGCTTTGGGCTCGCTGCCACTGAAGTGTCCGAAAAGATAAATCCCCATCATCGTCATCATCATCATCATCATCGACTTTGAAGGCGATGGTGTCGACAGCGCTTGACTTGATCAGACTTCATCGAGGCTGCTGGGCAAATTTTAGTCCTCAAAAGAGGACACGGTCGACTTTTAAAAACGGGCAAAATGGACTCGAACGCTTTCGCGCTCATCTATTGAGTGTCACCTCCTAATGATTTAAAAAAAATACATTTTTTTATGTCCCTACTCATTGTAATTACTTGTACTACTCATGGCGGTGCATCTGTATGCATGGGACAGCACCGGCGGCACGATGAGTTCAGTGACACCGGCGAAGCCGCCGCCTGCTTGAGCAGTAAGCGCTCAGCTATCGGAGAAGACGGGAGCCTGGCGGACGACACAGTGGTGAGCCACTTTGCCGCTTGCTACCCCGGCGCGCGTGCGACAGAGAGAGAGAGAGGCCGTGTGATGTTTCACAATCGAGCTGAGTCGTCCATGCGTAGCAAGCAGCTGGACCTGGCTGGTATTAGTATGCCCCCGGTGTCCCCACAGCCAGAGAGCCGACGTTCAAATAGAAGTCTAGCCTGCTTTTTTTATTTTTCCAGCGTTTTAAGAGACCAACACGAGGGGGTGGAAGAGTGATACTAGTACGAGTATTCACTTTTGAATGGCATCTTTTTGTGCATATGGGGCAGAACAAACACTGAATTGTTTGTTTTTTTTCCATCTCAAAACACAAAACCACATGTGCTAATGGAGAACTCACAAGGAAGAGAAGCCGCCAATCCAGTGGAGAAGCCCAAAGCCAACATGGCTGAGTTGTTTCTGACACTTTCGGAAAGAGAAACTTTTCACACGAGAGAAAAGGCCACGCTCTACTGTCATGGAGGGAAATGGGCCAAAAGTTGCTTGACGCTTTTTGAATGAACTTATGGGAAGACAGAAACGTGGATGGGTGGAAGGAAAAAAGAAGGAAGCAGGGATGGAAGGAAAGGCGAGGGCGGATGGACATTTGAACAGGGAAGTGAAATATTGCAAGTAAAAAAAAAAGAAAGAACTCTCATGGTTCGTTCCGTTTTCATCACTTGCTAACCGTCTGCTAGCACGAGCAAAAACCGAACCGCAGTCACAGCGGACTTTACGCATTGTCGGAAAGCGTACGCGCTCTCGCCCCGCCGAGTAAACCGACTCGGACGAGAGTTCTGGGCCTGTCAAAAAGTTCATCGATGAAATGGGGGAGTACGACATGGCCAGAAGAATCCCACGTTGAATTTGGGAACGAGCAGCCTGGGAAAATGGGAAGATTGTAGCAGCTGTTGCGGCGAGGAGGCAGGTGAGCCAAAGGAATGTTGTCAGGAGGAGAGGAATCGCTTCTGGTACCGCCGTACGGGTCGGCCTGGACTTCTGGACGTCCAGGGTGGTGAGCTCATGTCCTGCACTAAACACTGGTCGCTATTCATCGGGAGGCGGGTACCGATGAATAGCGTCATCATTCAAATCAAAATAAAGTTGACATTTACGTTGTTATTTTATGCTGTGTGAATATAAGAAAAAGTCTTATTTTTGCAATAACGTAATGGTCTGGGGAAAAAAAAAAAATTCAATTGACAAGAATGTCGTAATGGTATGACGAAAAAGTTGTCATTTTACAAGTATAATACAATTTTTTTTTTTTATGTGATAAGAATAAACAATTCTCACATTTTGAGCCACTTAGAACTCAAATGGGCTAAACTCAATTTTTTTTGGGGGGGGGATTTGTAAGATAAGCACTCAGCACTTTTCCCAAATCATCAGCGCAACACTGGGCCAACATTACCTCCGCCAAGCAGCCAGATACAGTTGTTTATAGTACTGAGAGACCCAAATAAAAAAAAAAATAAAAAAATAAGAGTTTGAGGAGATAATCGGCAGCCTCTGTGTGCCTTTGAAAGAGCCCAAGGTAGTCATCTGCACACAGCTGATAAAGACACTCGCAGCTCATTAATATTCATGAGGATGCATTACTAATTGTGGATAATCCCATGGCTGTTTTTATATCTCTGTTTTTCATCCCACCCATTTTTGGTGATGTGTGCGGACGCTTGAATGACGGAAGTCATAAACTGTCACGCTGAACGGGATGCCGCAGCGACTCAACTGATGAAGCAAACGCATGGGGGAAAAAGGGGGTCAGAATTAAAGCTGGGAGCAATTATTAGCGATGAAAGTTTTTTTTAAAGGGTCCAAATAATAATAATAATGATATAAATATAATTTCTGCAAGGAGCATTCGTACACCTGAGCTGATTATCTCAAACGTACTGCAGCTGCAACGTAACCCGAGTGTGGTGATTTGTTATCTGCGTTTGCTCGGAGGAGGCTTGTTTTGTTTGGAACAAAATCTCAATTTAGTCTCGTGGAGGAGGCGGCGGCGGCGGCGGCCGCTTTTTCCCCAGGAGGCGTGGTGTTTATAACGCCGCTGTCTTTGCTGCAAGGCACAAAAAACAATCAACCCCAAAAGGAGCTGCAGGTCATTTTTACTGACCGCCTGCTTCCAAAAAAATGGCACCAAGGCTATTACCTCTTTCGGGGCTACGCAGAAGAAAGCATGTTGCAGGGATTGAAATCATGACATTTTCCCCATATTTTTTTCAATGATATGTGTTTAAAAAAAATGCAAGATAGCCAATCAGAAACACGAAGAAGGTCGTTTCTGGAAAAGGCGCAACATCGTCAAAAATGGGCAATCGAGGAATAGCAATACTGCTTTCCTTTGTTCGGTCTACACCATGATATAGTGCAGGTGATGGGATTTAAAAGGTGGTACGTTAGCACAAGAACGTTACAATATGTCAAGTATGTTATACAGTCAACGTGAACAGACTGTACGAAGCACACTTGGCTGTAAAATGCCCGCTGCCCGCCCCCCCCCCCCCCCCCCGCTCCATCCAAGAGGTTTGCTTTTCCACTCAACTCTCCGGCACCTCGGTGACGAGCTCCACGATTTATTTATTTTTTCCCCCCCATATGCGCAAATTCCTGAATAACAGATAATCGACTGTTATGTTCAGCGCTGACGAATGCTTCCTATATTTATAGTGCGGCCTTAAAATAGCTCAGCGGGTGACCCCTTCCACTGAGCTACGTGGAGCAGTTGGGAAGGGGGGCAAGGGGGGGGGGGGGGGTGGTTCCCCCGTCGAGAGTGAAACACTGCTCTTATTGTACGGCCCTGGAACATGACCTTCATTTGTACAGTCACGCTGTCAAAACCCTGGTATGCTAACATGACATCGCACGACTCAGCCTGTCGCAGCTAAGCAACGCAATGTATAGCTTAGCATGTCATAATAGCATCGCATATGTTAGCGTTACATAGCATAACGTCGGAACACAACATCGCACATCCAAATCACAGTATAGCAGAGCATAGCCGTGCCCTTGCGTCTCCCGCTTATGAATGTTGATGGATGAATCTTATTAAATGCGATTGCGCGTATGAATGGAGGCGCACATCTGCGAATTCACACGGGATCGGGGTCATGATGTAGTCATGACACCGGGCGGCCTTCACACGCAATCCCTGGAACCAAAACGCTTAGTCAAGCTCAAGCTCGGACCACCAGACACCCCCCACCCATCCGTTCCGACCCCCCGCGGCACTCAAACCAGACATAGCAACAAAATACTGATGTCAAAATAAAGGTGACTCAGGAGAGTCATTCTAAGTCTGAAATTCCCTCCCAAACTTTTTTTGCGCTTTAATAAAAGCTGAGATCACTTGAGCCACACAAAGAATCATATGATGAAATGCTGGAAAAATCTATACACTGAGCGAGAGTGAGGTAAGCAGCCTCCCCTGAGGGGGCTGCCTGCTTATTGCAATAAGTGCAAGTAATAATAAGAAATAATGCAAGTTGACGCTTACTTGAAAAGCGGCCAGAAGCGTGTCCTGAATAAAACGCACGCAGGCACACTCCAAGCTGGGGGGGGGGAGCCCATTCATTCAAACTAGATTAAAAAAAAAAAAAAGCTCTCTTTTTTATTAACACATTTTTTTTGTTGCAAGAAAATAGGTAACATTTAATTTGTACATTTTAAATCTGTTTTAATGTTTAAAATCCCAATCGTTCTTGAGATTTATTGATTGATTTAAAGTATTATTTATTTTTTCTATCTTTGGACAGGAAAAAAAAAAGCTAATTCTTTGTTTGGTCATTTAGGTATTAACTGAACTTTTGGTAGGTAGATCTAGATTTTTTTTTTTTTAATAAACAGAATTCTAATGTGCTGTCATTTATCTTCCTTTTTTTTTTTTTTCCTTTCATGAAATCGTACATAAAATTCCCGCGAGCACGGGCTACATTGATGGATGCGGCGGCAAAATGGCACCCGCACGTGTGCCAAATAAATCCCCTGATGGAGCACCCTGCTTTTGTACTTGAATCCACTACGTTATGTTACACACTACATACCGCCGCGTATATCCGGACGCACGTATTCGCTGGCTAAGTGAGCCATACGACAATTGCGCACGAGGCCTATAAATCCTCGCTTGTCTTAACGGGAGCGACGGAGCTGGCAGTGGCGACTCCCCTCCCCCGCTATCGATTCTCCACAACATCACAACAAGCCAAGCATGGTGGCGGCTGGGGGCGTTGGAGGTAAGACGATGACATTTAAACATTAATGTTTTCCTAATGAAGTAACGTGCACATGTATTTTATTGAACTATATAACGCGCATCTTTCAGGAGAATTGTTTCAGTAGTGCGTAGGGATGAATATGTTTCTGGAGTGTACGCAAGAGCATCGCAGCAGTTTGTGCGTTTCATTCACGTACGCAAGACTGCTACAGTGGCGCGTTTGATCGTTTTAGTAGTGCATGCGAGTGTTTCAGTAGTGTTTGTGTGAGTCTATATTTTAATGCTACGTGAGTCTTTCAGTAGTGTGTTGACGCCACGCGCGTGAAAGCATTTCAGGAGTGCATGTGAGCAAATGGGTTTTCAGCGGGATGTGAGAGCGTGCGTGGGTTTCAATAGTACAATGCAATAACGTTACAGCTTTGTAGATGTAGGCATGTTTTAGACGTGCCCGATTGTTTCAAAAGCGCAAGTGAGTGTTTCCGTCGTGCGTGACGTGGGATTGACGAATGTAAAAGTGTTTTTTTTCTGTCCCGTGCAAAAGCATTTTAGCGTATAATTTCTCAGTTGCGTCTCCTTTCGACCAAACTACAGAAGAAAATACATGTGTGCATGATGGAGAAGATATGTAATAACATGGTGTGTGTGTGTGTGGGGGAGGGGGTGGGGGGCAAAGTGGGGGGTGGGTGGTTGCCTTTGGGGGGGGCTACCCCTGCCCCCTCCCTTTCATCAGAGAGGAGCCAGAGGGAGAAGCAGCGAACTAGCGCGCTAGTCAGTGTTCAGAACACAGGCAGGCAGCAAAGAAGGCAGGAAGGAAGGAAGGAAGGACGGACGGACGGACGGAAGACAGACAAGCAGCATCAGCTTGGGCTCATCGTATGCTTTCACACAATTCCATCACAGTGGATTGTCTCCTCTCAGCACAAATCCCTTGCGGGAATGGACACCCATAGCGCGGCGAGAAGTTGCTCGACCCCGGCGGCCGCGTAACGGGGCTGCCGGCAACACATGGTACGTTTCGCGCATCGCCTTCTTTTTCCCATTCAAACGTGCTTGTTGACATTTGGGAGAGTTGCGTGCTCGCTGCAGCCGGGGCGCCTTTCCAAGCCTTTCGCAGGCTTGACACGCACGCCCAAGTCAAATGCAGGGTGGAAAAGTTTTGCGGGCGCCGCGCTCGGGAGGCGGGCATAATGTCCTCCTTTCAGAGCGCACCGTCGATGCCTCACCACACCAAACTTGCATGTGCGCGCGTGCGTGCGCGCACGCTTGCAGCTGGAGCCCCGTCAAATGAACCCAAGAATACACTCGCAAGTCGCGTGATAAGTCGCCGTTTGTTTGGGGGCATTGGGTGGGGACGGAGGGAGTCTTAGGGACCGGAACCCCCTCACCACTGAACGCACACAAAAAGACACAGAGATTGAGTTTAAATAATGCAAATGCGAGGAGTTTGTCTGCAAAGAGAAAGCACTGTCTTTATTTTGTGGTTCAATCAAGGTTTTTGGAACATTTCGTTGCTTTTCTTTTGGATTATGTTCTGAGTGAATCGCTTTGATACGTTTACTCAAAAGCAGCTTTCTTTATAGACGGAAGCGTCACTGACCTTTCCCCAAGTCCAAATGTTGTATGAAATGTTTGTCCATGACCACAATGTAGCCCACCGGGCATTTTGTGGATTTTCTTACATGGCAAGACTTTAAAGGGCTAGCTGGTGAAAAGCAGTGCTGCCAATAACCATCATAAAAATAAAAATGAAAATTTTTACATGTAATCCGTGAATGTGTGTGTTGCAGAAGCGCGCTTCTAACATATGATCATACTCGGTAGCTGGCAAGAATGACGTCGTGACTGCGTGCAGCCGATGTTGTGTCTTTGATGTGAGACGCTGCCGTTCCATAAAGCTTCCTTAGTATAGATTTTTTTCCCCCCCACTGGATAAATGTCCCAATTTACGACACTTGGCTACCAACACTTACAGTGCTTTTAATTCAGAGAAAACACATTTGTTGTGAAGTGAGAACGAGGCACTTCAAGGCCTTTTTCGCACTGAGCGATTGAGAGTATTGTGCGAAGACCGCACATTTTGTGTGTGTGCGTGGTACTTAGCAATTACAGCAAAGCAGCCTTTGCGTTGAAAAACAATTGGAAAAACATTTTTTTTTTCCTTCTTTGAAATTAAGACGCATGAGAAAAGGGGCTGGTGGTCAGACAGCAGTGAAAAAAGACCAACAAAAAAAAAACGCTAGTGCTCTTGCTTTGATATCAGCATAAGTCATCTGCCGTGTTTATGGTGCCGTTTGTTTGGTTTTTTTCTCTTCTCATGTGCTGATCGTTGATTACAGAGTCAAGTGATCAGAGCGCACGCTTGCTCTTTAAGAGATTGCGCGGCGGCAGACTCCTAATTATGATCACGGCTGTAAACACAAAGTGCGTGTGTGTTGTATTTCTCCACAAAGCGGAACAGCTGGGAAAATTGAAAATGTCCCCCCCCCCCTTCCCATAAAGACATCTCACAATTTGTCAGCAAACCCACACGCAATGCTGTGGCTCATTGTGATGTCTGGTGGCCATTCTGTGCTCAGTATATATATTATTGTTACGCAGTTAATAATATAAGAACAAGATGCGGTCGCGTGATCGCAAACTAACACGGCGACTTGTCAGACTTTCCTTTTCCTATTCATGTTCTAAAGTTAGAAGTCGAGTTGCAGGCGCATAATAAGTTCGGCCTGATCAATTATTCATGGGAAGGAAAGTCTGCAATTATTTTGCATGCGCTCTCACTAAAACGTGTTTTTTCCTTCCTTAGCCGCCGCAATTGTTTACGCTGATAAAGATCCCCGTTGGCCTTCTAGCGTCGGCCTCACGCGAGATAAAAGGATGAATAAAAGATAAGTGGAAGCCGAGCGCCGAACGGGGAAGCCACCTGAGCTGTCGACCCGCAAAAACATCAAAGAGTGGATAGAAAAAGTCTACACACCCCTTTTTAAATGCTAAGAGGACGCTAAGTGAAGACGCCGCGGGAGTTTATGGCAAGTACTGCCTGTCAACAAGCTCCAAATTTGTTTTGTTGTTGTTTTTTTTTTTTAAATCACAAAAATAGAACAGGCGTGTGTATAACTTCTTCACGGCACCTGCGCAAAATGTTTAAATCCAATGACATCGCCATCTCGAGGCCTGGTATTTAAGTGTCTCATGTACGTCGGGCTTTTTATGTGAAGGGATCTTGGCAGCGGTGAGCAACAAATCCAATTGCCGACCCCCCCTCTCCCGTAGCCCCGGATTAATTTCACGCTCGGCTCGTCAGTTTTGCTCCCGCTTCATTTGACGCCTTAGTGGAAATTGATTTCCTTTGTTGACACACTTAAGACGTGCCATTTACACTCGCCATTCTGCTCTTTTAGTATGTCCCTCAAAAACCTTTTCATCTTTCGGCTTGGTTATGGTCAGCAAAGCCACCCTTCTCGCCACTTCCTCCAATCAAAGGATGGCTGCAAAGTCGCGTGACCGTGGTCGCCCGCTGAACTTTTACTTGTGGCGAATTTTAGTAAGCATCGTGGAAGTTGACATGTTTGATTTGCTCTCACGGGCCACATAAAATGATGTGGCGGGCCAGATCTGGCCCCCGGGCCTCAAGTTTGACATCTGTGATCTGGGCTATAGTATTGATTTATTTTTTTTTGAAAGAAGTAGCACTACAAATACAAATATTGGGATTTTCAAAAATGAAATTTATGAACGTTATCGTTGCCACCAGATTTGGAATCAGAATTCCAAACTCAATTTTGCGACCATGAAGCGTACAACAGCTTCGATTCAAACGTCTGCTGAAAATGTGACTTTCAGCTACAAATTTGGCTGCAGACCGTCACAATGGGTGGGGCTGCATTTTCTGTTTTCTACCATGTTCAGGTGGTGAGCCTACCCAAAATTAAAAAAAATAAATAAATCAATCAAAGTTCCTATCTGACTAGTTTCAGCTGCTCCTCAGGGTTCTTTTTCATCGATAAAAAAGCCTCTTGGCCAAGCGGGGGGGGGGGGGGGGGGGGGGGGGGGGGGCTTACTTGTTATTCCTCTGCCTGTGCGCCTCCGTTGATGTGGCAAGATGGCGAGGTAAATGACACCGCCTAAGTGAGGATCCTCTTATCAGCCCCACAGATAAGGGGGATGGGGGTGCACCTGTGAGGGGGGGGCGGAGGGAGGTTGATGAGTCACCTCCGCAGCGTTTCTTATCGCCTGATGAATGAGCACAGGTGGAGCGGCACATCCTCGCGACATCACGTCTGCATAAGCGATTCAAACCCGCGTGTTCTTGGGTGTCGCATTCACTTATCTCCAACATCTTGAACCATTTTTTTTTCCAAGTAGGAAAAAAAAAAAAAAAAAAAGAAAGAAAATTATTTCTTTGGCCCATTCCTGACTCTTGATCCTCGTGAGAAATATGATTCACCGATAATACATCCGACCCACAACTGCTTTGTTGGAATGGTTGTCCGGCCAAAGCCCCCCCCCTTTGGAATCATCCCACATTTCCTTATCGCTGTTTGCATATTGCGATTGCGTGCAGCAGGGGAGGGGGCGGTTGGAGTTCAGCAGTAAAAAATTGCGTGGCCTTGGAAGTTTATGCTGGCAATGGCCAAAAGGAGACCAACATTTCCACTTTGAAACAAAATGGGAGACTACCTCTGCCTTTTGGGGGATGGCTTCTTGAGAATGTTTTCAGGGGTCTACTCATGATAGACATGCCGATCAAATTCCACAAGACTTGGTGAAAACGGCTTCAGGGGCTGACATTGAACAACATTGTGGGTTGCATTACTCAACTCAGAATGTGACCTTTGAACCAACATAGCATGTCGAAACTTTTTTGTGGGTCTACTCATGAGAAGACATGTCGACCAAATGTCATTCTGCTTCGTCTAATTGGCTTCAGCGGCCAACATTTTACATTTTGAGTTGCATGACCAAACCGAAAATGTGTGCTTTGCAGCAAAATGGCAGACTTCCTGTGTCTTATCGGGCCTTTTTTTTTTTTGCGAGTGTGTAGATCTAATGCAAGTCAGGGAAAATGAACAACCCCATCCTGCGTAGATGTTACTGAGAGCCTTGTTATTTTGAAACACCATCTGACTTTGACAAGCGTCAACCGCAGGTGAGTCATTACCCTGTCAAATCTGTGACGCCGGCAGAAATGGCGCAACTTCCTGGTTTTGTCCCACTCGTTCTGCGGTTTCCACCAGTGTGGCTTACGTTCAGCTGCGTTTGCATCAATGAATTCCGCCTGTGAATGACATACATTGACCCTTGTTTCGCTTCCTGTCAGGGAGCCATCGGCGGATGAGGTGGCGTCTTGTCCCCATCCTATCATGGACGGTCGTCACCTAAGCTCCTCCAAACTCTGGGCTCCCGCCGCCGCGAAGCAGCAGTCGCGGGCCGTCACCCACATGGACTACAAGTACACCCTGCTGGACTCGGGGGGCGACGACTATCGCAAGAGGCCGCTGCTCCTGCAGGTGGACCAGGCGCCCATGAACCTGTTCGCCGTCCTGCAGGTGAAGCCCGAGCTCCCGAGGAGGTGGAACGCCCCCGGCTGCTTCCGCAAGGTCCGCCTGTGCGGCGTCCTGCTCGGCGTGGCCGTCACGTTCGTCATCATGGCCTCATACATACTGACGGGGGACAGGAAAGATCTCCTGCTCACGCCGTCGCCTTATCACCACTTGGTCAATCCCCCGGGACCCTTCGCCTTCAACCTGTCTTCCGTTAAGGACTATGCGCACCTTCAGCTGGTGGTCAAGTCCATCGTGTCCAAGGTGGAGTTCCACGGTGCACGACAGCTACCGGAGCTCAAGGCTCTGGTTCGCAGTGAGCAACATGTGAGTAACCACCTCGAGTCAATCTGGGTTTCATGGGCAGCGTTAAAAAAAAAACAGCTGTTGGCTTTAATGTTGATGATTTCAATACTGCCGATTTGATTCAAATGCCGTGTACAAAATAAAACTAAAATCGAAAGTCATCCCAGGTCATGCATTAGGGCCGCCGTCTCCAAGCCTCGGCGACGTTTTCCACTGGCCCATTAATTCAAACGATAACGACTTCTGCCTTGGCTGTTTGCGACATAACTCATTTCTGGTCCGACACGCTAATGAAAAGGAGGGCGGCCGCCCCCCCCCCACCCCACGTGGGACGATCGATATCCCGCGTCCTAACGTATCTGGCCGTTAATTGCATTTGGACGAGCTGCCATTCGGCTTTTGATCGTGAGGAGAGTGCGAGAGTCGCCTGTGCTGCGTGGAGGAATGCGCTGCAACACCTTTTGCATTATTAGCTCCCTCAGACGCAGCCATTGATTATACCAAGGTTGGCATTGATCTTGGTCAATAGTAGTGTCATGCGATACGTTTAGTTTCAGTTCAGGGTTGATAATTCTGTACACCTTGCTAAAACTGTTATGACTCATTTCTCGCCGTCGCGTGGCATAACAAAGAGGAGGGTGTGGCTAACGTTGTTAGCTTAGCTGGCCTGTTCGGGTTAGTTTGGGGTTTCCGGTGCACGGCTTACATCAACCACCCTGGAATACAAAGTGTCTGACCTCGGTTGGCGCCTCTTCCGACAGCTTTAAAAATTCATCTTAAATAAAAAAAGACAAGACTATGGCCGCAAAGAAAACTAAAGGCTAGTAGAATTGAACAAGGCCTGATTCAGACTTTTGTTAATTTCTTGCAAATTTTTTTCAAGCTATGAAGAATTGATGATCTATTTTTTTTTGTTCTCTTTCCAGATGTTTTCAGTCATCCCGCGCCAATTCCTTCCAGGTTTCCGCAACCCCTGCTGGTACGAGGAGTATGCGGGCAACGTCACCTCAAACCCATACCGCGCCAACTTGTACGCGCACTACGCACGCCGCTTCCGCGCCGTCTTCCAGCACTTGAGAGACACTTTCCGAAAGCACTTGTGGAGCCGCGACGGTAAACTCTACCGCATCCGCTGCCTGCCGTATTTCTACATCATCGGACAGCCAAAGTGTGGCACCACGGATCTTTACGACCGCCTGCGGCTGCACCCCGACGTTAAGTTCTCCACCTTCAAAGAGCCGCACTGGTGGACCCGCAAGAGGTTCGGTGAGTTCGCCAGATGCTTGTAAACGTTAAGGCAGCCTAGATTTAAACCCGAGATAATTAGTAGTATGAGATGAGATAAATATATCGTCAACTGACAAAACATGGTCCCCAGCTGCGTTCTGCTCAGATGTGAGACACTCGAGTCACATGACTCGACTCAAGTCACTAATTTTAGTGCATGCGACTTGGGTTGGCTACAATTGCAGACAGGCTGCACCAAACAATCTGGATTTGGGTACACACAATAATCGGAATATGACTCAAGACAAAGAGGTGCCGAAATTCACTGCTGACTTGGTCCCAGTTCCGATTGGGCGGCGTGAACTCAGGCAGCCGCTCAGCGGTCCGACGGAAGCTCGATACGCCGACGTGACGGCGCGCTTCAAAACCGCGCTGACTTGATTACGGAGGCAGACGAGATAATGACAGCGAGTTGAAAGAGGCACAGGCTCACAGGCGGCGCAGTGATTATAATCTCTTAATGCCGCCTTTAAGAACAGCTGCCGCGCGAATCGCAGAACGATGACTCGATTTGCGCGCTGATTTCCCGCCACACGAGTGTGCGTCAATCCTCTTCTAAATTTATTTATTTCTAATGCGTGGGCCTCTGAACTGCTTCAAAGAAGAAAAAAAAAAAACTTTTCAAATAAGTTCACTTGCATATTGTTGATGTTGCAATATACCAGAGCGGGGCCGAAATATTTTTTTTCCCCCCCAAGCTTTTGATTGCACCCTTGGTGACGCTGAAGCTCACAACAAACCTTATGAAGGCATTGATCACTCGCCGTGCAATGTTGAGGAGAACGATTTGCTTTCATTTGTATGACTCCTACCCTTTTTTTTTTTTTGGTAGTCCGAGCAAATTTCCCGTGACACTACATTCATCCTTTAGTTGTCAGTTCACGCCCGTTTAAAAAAAAATTTTTTTAGCACAGGCGGGATTTTGGTCTTTCGACACTACGAGTAATCTGATTGATTACCGCCAATGTGCAATGCAAAAATCAGCAGGATGACAAATACCGTTGTTGGATGCAGAACTCTTGAATAGTAGGTCACATCATTAGAGTATAATTGAAGTGAATTATAATACAGCGCTTATTAAGAAAAAAAACAAGGCAGGAGAGGTATGGGATATGATTGTTTTTGAGAGTTGAGGAAACTAGCAATTGTGCTTCAAAGCCTTGAGGTTAGTCCTTTGAAATAATAATTAAAAAGAAAAAGATATCACACATGATATTCCGCCTACCATATCTATCGGTTGGGGAAAAAAAAAAAAATCCCGCATGACGATCAAAAACCAACGAGATGAAACAAAGATTGATGCAGGAGAAAAAAAAATAATCCGCTGCTATGCGCTTCTTAACGTCGCCCGCCGCCATCCCACCTTGCGAGTAGCATGTGACACTTGGAATAATGATGCAGCTGGGGAGCATTTTCCCCAGAGTTCCCCCACCACCACCACCTTGCTCAGTAGAACGAGGCGCTGTACGGCGACACTCGGGCCCCGCTCATTATCCGCGTATTGCACGCCCACTCGAAAGTGCTCTGTTGTTTTACCTTGCGTACTGTCATTAAAGCACATTGGCTCAGATGGAACCACATTTATTTTCTCTGGCGTTAGTAACATTGGCCCTTTAACAGAGGCACAAAAGCACTGTCAACTGAGAGAGCGCTAGCGTTAGCACTTAGCCGTGTGAATGAACCCCCCCCCCCCTCCCTTGCAGGGATCATCCGTCTGAGCGAGGGCTTCCATGACCGCTACCCGGTGGAGGACTACCTGGACTTGTTCGACCAACCCGCTCACCTCATCCAAGGCAGCTTGGCGGCTAACGACAGTGGGACGCCGAGTCGGCCCAATGTCATCATTGGTAATATTGCGTCACACTTTCGTGGGAACGCCGGGTCAAATATTTGCCAAGTTTGCCTCGTGTACAATAATTTGCAGTTGCACAATACAACCTCTCTTAAGCAAATAATTAGCTTCTAACCAAGCAACTAATTAACCCACCCCCGAACCAAATAAGCAAAAACAGCCACCTAAATTTAGCGACTCCGCGCTGGAATTTACTGGCCCAAAGAATTTACTTGCCGCTAACCAAGCAAGAAACTAACCAACCAAATAAGCTAATTAATATGCATCTCGCAAAGCAGCTAACTCAATACGCTCCTTGCTTAGCCTTATCCGAGCGCAAAAGAAATCACGTCGCAACTATCGAGCGCAGCTTGGCTGGCTCGTCCCGTTTTGTTTCTCGGTTTACATAAATAATCCGTGGCGAGCGACCAAATCCCCCGATCAGTATTCACACGCCGTGCCTCAGGGTGTCTCCGGCCAGAGTGGCGCGCCTCTGGAAAGCCGGTTTGCCGCATCGCCGCCTTCAACCTTCCATGTACATGAGCCCGCCTTTGCCTTTGGATAAGTGCAATAATTCGGATTTCAAGTTCTATTATTTGTCGCACATTATTTGAAGAAAAAGGTTCTTTATCTATCAATTATGTTCAACAGCTCGAGTGCTAAATTTACCGTAGAACTCCAAACCACCAGCGGGGGTGATAAGGCACATTAACGTGGTTGCCAATTGAATCCGTAACTACAAATTCTTTACTGGAAGCTTTTTCCATAAGCACATTCGCCCTCCCAAAATTTACATCTGTCCACTTTTGTGTTTGGCAGGCGAAGCCAGTGCCTCCACCATGTGGGACAACAACGCCTGGATGTACTTTTACGACAACGCCACCACCGGCGGGGAGCCGCCCTTCCTCATCCAGGACTTTGTGCACGCCCTGCAGCCCGACGCCCGCTTCATCGTCATGCTCAGGGACCCGGTGGAAAGGTGCGCAACTAACGGTTGGCAATTGTTTTCCAAGGTAAAAGTCGATGTTTGCAAAGGTCTCATTATGATTCAGGCTCTACTCGGACTACTTGTACTTTGGCATCGCCAACAAGTCAGCGGAGGATTTCCACGAGAAGGTGTCCGAGTCCCTGCAGCTGTTGGACGGCTGCCTGGCCGACTACACGCTTCGCTCCTGCGTCTACAACACCACCGTCAACAACGCCATGCCCGTGAGTCCCGCGCCACGCCACACTGCAGAGCTTGGCGCCGAGCGTTCTCAACTCGAGCCCCGCCCCTCGCGTCTGCAACCCCCCCCCCGCCCTCCCGTCCCAGTGCCCCCAGAACAGACCGGCCCATTACAGGCTCGCCACGCTCCACCAATGGCCTAATTGCCCATCCGCTAATATGACCTCATGCTTGCTGGAGCATGCAAAAATGCCTTCCAGCTGTCCTCCTCATCCTGTGAGAAAAGTTTGAGGTCCAAACGACGGCGCTTTATTTATTTTTAGACAAAAAGTCAATCTAATGTCAACAAATTTTAATAAAGAAAATGTCTTCATATTGAGAAAATGAAAACAATATTTTGGGAGGAAAAAAAGTTCATGGGTGGTTCCACACCACTTTTTTTGGGGTTTGTGCAGGTACGACTGCATGTGGGCCTCTACGTCGTCTACCTGCTGGACTGGCTGAGCATCTTCAGCCGTGAGCAGGTCCTTGTGCTCAGGCTAGAAGACCACGCCTCCAATAGAAAGTACACCATGCACACCGTTTTCCGCTTCCTTGGCCTGGGTGAGCGTGCGAGATCGATGTACAACGCGGCACGTTAATCAGCCGGACAAGCGGCACGCAATGTTGCAACTGCGTTGCATTGATCGGAAAAGTGCAAAAACACAGGCTCCGTAATTATAAGCTCCTGCAGCGGAAACCCGTAAGGGGTGAAAATCTACTTTCGGTGGCTATTACTCAGAAAAACATTCAAATTTGGGCCAGTACTTTATATTGAAAGACAGAAAAATATTATGCAGCATACATTTGAGATAGTCGTACAGATGTACAGTACACAGGACGCTCTCAGTTCCTCAATCAGCTGCAGTAACAGTCGCTCTACACAGAGGATAAAGTATATATGCCTGCTCGTATACAACTGATGCTATTTGGTAGCACATTTATTGCGTTTCGCATTCTTTGTTAGCTTTGAAGCTAAATGGACAGGCAGTATCCAAAGCAACGGGATTGGATTAAATAGACACATCGTGGCAATAGTGGGGTTTTTTAACAACTTCATTTAAACAGCTTTATTCTTGAACAATATGGAGTAAAAAAAGTTGTACACTTCAAATTATACAAATTGCTTCCCAAAAGATGTTTTTCCCCCCCCAAGCCCCCAAAAATGTATAAAACAACTTTATTCATGGACAATTTAGACATTCATTTTAAATATGAATTTTTACTAGCCTCAAAGCATTCAACTTTTATAAGCTTATGACACTTTTTCCCAAAATTTGCTCGGTTATGTCTCTATCAATGACCATGACGATGATGAAGTAGCTTGTGCAACAATACCCTCTAGTGGCAATTCTTTTTGGCACTTTGAATTCATTTTGTACCTGAAAGGACTCTTTTGTACTTTGTGGGAACGCACCAACAGGGCCACTGAGCCAGCCAATAGAGTCGGAGCTGAACAGAAGCCCCGCTTCCAACAGCAGGAGGCCGGCCGACAAGGACCTGGGCCCCATGCTCCCTGCCACGCAACGCGTCCTGCACCACTTCTATGCGCCTTTCAACCGCAAGCTGTCGCAAGTGTTGCACAACAATGCCTTTCTCTGGGACTCCAAACCCTGACCCTTGACACCCGACCCATACAATGAACCACCGCTATATTGCAAAATCCCACAGGTAATAGACACCTGCCCAAAAAAGCTTGTAATTGCCCGCGGAAGCCACAAGATGGCAGCAAAGCATTTGTTTTTCTTAATGTAATTATCCAATCATTCGATTATCATTGGCATCAGTTGAAAAAAAAAAAAGTACAAATCTGTCCGATTAAATTTGTAACACACATAACCCCGCCCCTCATTCTAGCTCAATAACCACTCGTGTCATCCTCCTCCTCTTCAAATGCCCATTGTATTTAATTTAAATTATTTTAAGTTATGAAAGCAACAGAAATTAATCAAAGATGGTGAAAAGCACAAGTGTGAGTGTCTGTATGTGTGTGTGTGTGTTTAAGCGACCTACCTGTTTGTCAGAGAATGTACAGTATAAAGAATTTTTTTCAAGAAAAAGATTCCCGTGTGGTCCTTTTTCAACAGAGCATCTTTTAGGGGGGCTAAAATCATGTATAAATAATGCAAATTATATCTATGTTTCAAAATGCAGTGTTTGGAGAGAAATACATTTTGAAATAATTGTACTAGCCTCCTAGCACAGTTGACGAAGACAGTTGAAAGAACATTTTTCCGGAAAACAATTTTAGCAACCACTTTTGGAATAGGTAGTTTTTTGTTGTTTTTTTTAATGAGAGGGGCAATACAGTAAACATTCCCATTCCCGGAATTCTATGAAAAGGAATATCCTTCACCCGTAATAAAAACCTATGCATTAACATTTTGACTACGATATTACATGTTACCGGAACTACGTAAGCGGAAATTCCACTATCCGTAACCCGGATGGAGACGTCATGCGGCGGGAGTTTAAATACACGCAACGCTCCACCCGATACGCGGAAACACACCAACGGAGACACCTTTTCACTTCGCATTTTTTGATAATCAGATTCGAAACGACGACGTGTAAGTGAGTTTTTATTGGCGTGCGTTTTACTGTAATTGCGAACGATTTCTAACTTTGTTCACTTACGTCCTGTTGATCGCGGCACGAGCTTATAAAGCAACGCCCACTCAACACAACTGGAGAAGATGGAAGAAACGTGTTTGCTTCGCCGTTTATGTCATCGAATTCGAAACGACTATGTGTCAGTGACTTTTTATTGGCGTGCGTTTTACTGTAATTGCGAACGATTTTAACTTTATTTACTTCGTCCTGTAGATCATGGCATAGAAAACGAGGAAGAACCCAACAAAACAAAACAACCCAAAATAGACTCATTTTTTCCCAAGACTGAAAAAAATCAACATTAAAATACTGTACATACTATACTGTGTTGTGGTTTTTTAAATCTACACCTGTACTGTATACTGTACTGCTGTTTTTGTTATATAAACAGTTTTTGGACAGTATATTTTTGCATTTTATTGCTTGTGTTGTTACACATGCAGTTTTCAACATACTTGCAGGTTCATAAAGGACATGTACCATGCTCATTTCCCAAAAGAGGAATTTCTGTTATAAGGACAGATTGGACAGCGCAAACATGAGTCCGTACTAGAGAATATTTACTGTATTGCTAACAGGAAAGATATACCTCTTTTTGCAGAATACTGATCTTTATTCTCTATTTTGGTTTTCATTTTATCTCCAAAGGAAGTAACAACTTTTATATCTATTACTTTTTTTTTTTTTAAAGATCAGTATTAACCATAAAACACATGAACACAAAACACAACTTGACTTACCTTTATGCGATTGGAGTTGCCGGAAGTGAGGATGTCATTTTAGCTCACGTGTGGGATTCACAAAAGTAGTTGCGCTTTTTGTTGAGGCACAGCACAGATGGACGTTCCACATTTGTCGTCCACAGTCCAAGTCAGCAGACATTTTACCTATTCATAATTGAACCCATAAGTATCACAAACAAGCTGAAACTTTACAAAAGCGATTTTCACCTGGTTTAAAAGTGTACTCCTCATCCCTGTCACCACTGAGATAGCGCTCATCGCGGTCCTCGTGCGAGGTCTTCGCTTTGCAACGATGGATGGAAGCCGTGTTCATTTGAAAGCTCAACAGAACAATTACTGAACAGAAATTACGTTTGCAAATCACCACGTTATTTGGCAACAATAACAAATGCTCAATACAATGTCAGTTTGTCAAGAAAGTGCGTCCGAGTGTTGAAAGCCTTGAGATACTTGCTAGCTTCGAATCGAAGGACGCCGCCTTCATTTTTCACTCCACGGAAAACTAACGAACAGATATTACGCTTATAATTCAAAACATGAGCCACAAACACAATTTACCTCAAGAATGAAGTTGAATTTCGCAGTCCAAAAGGTATGGAGCGTGCCCGAAACAAGAGAAGCTAATGCTAGCCAAACGTTCCTAGCTACCGTACGTTTCATAATTGATCGACAGGTGTGCACGTGGGTTTGCATTTTGATGACGTCATGCTACGGAGACTCAAATCAAACAAAATACCCGAACCCCTAAATATAAGATGCTCGTGGGATATGCGTGCGTGTTTCGAAAATTACTTTCTTACACAATAGAACACAAACAATAGAACACAAATCGTTGCCTTGTCTGAAGCTCGGATTCATAGCACAGTTGTGCTTTTTTGGAAACCCTCTTTGAAATGAATCTTGGCCTTCCTGTCTGTGCCTCGGTTCACTAAAAGTTGGTGAACACCATTCTAATTGACTCCAATGAATGCACAAACCCTTGAAAAAAAAGAAAAAGAAACATAGCACACAAGGGAAGCCCATAGACAGCCAAACCAGGTTTTTATTATTCAAGCATCAACATAAGCGTTGTCGTGTTTTTCTCCGACATCAACGTTAACGGTTGCACAAGTCGGTGGTGCAGCACACAGCCCTGGAGATGCCGGGCCTATGCATCAGTTGGCAGTTATACAGCGTGCTGCAGCCTTGAAAGGAGCTGGGGCCTGTGGATGAAAAAAAATCAAATGAAATACACAGGTCAATACCAGTGCGGGTAGAAGCCGAGCGGCCGTTTTAGAGAGAAGAATTCAGATTTTTGGAGGGGGAAAAAAATAGGCCAACTATTACCAGAATTATTTGTATTAATTCAGGACCAAATGTGGATTTATTTATTTTTTAGAAGAATTAAGGTGCATTTCTTTTTCCAATGACTAAAAGCAGAAGATACAAAAAGTTTGTTACTGTTTGAAATATGAAAATAAAGTTGTATCTTTTAAAAATGAAAAAAATGTTCAAAGTGACAAAAAAGCTGAAATATTTCAAAAATGAAGTCATGAGTATTAGAGAGGGGAAAAAATTTTACAAGCAAGCCTGACAAATATGTTCCTGAGAACAAAATTTTATTTTTTTTTAAATCAGAAAATAAAGTTACCATCATAGAATATTCTTTTGGGGAGAAAAAAAAAAAATCACATTTTTCTCCCCTGGAGTTGCCTGAATGTTAATACAACATATATAAATGGCCCAAAAAATTCATAAGCATCATACGACCTACGTGAAGTGAATTTGACAACACTGGAACAAAATACTCACTGCTGCCGACTTCAAAGATGACGCTGGCACAGGCATCGCTGGAAAGCGTGCACTGTTCCACCGATCCGCTTGGACAGTTCCGTTTTCCTCCACAGTAACACTGCAGGGCCTCGCCTAGACCAAGGAGAAAAAGTTTTAAATGAGCACAACTAAACGGGCTTTTGTGTAAATAGCGCACACGGCACTCACCTGGCTGACGAGCACAAAAACGAGAAGAGCGACGAGGAGGCACTTCATGTTGTTCAAGCGACGATCCGACTGGATTGATGTTCTTCTTCCGAGCTCGGTCTCCTTTTATATGCAACTTTCTTGTTCAGGAAATTACTTATTGACACGATATTGCAAAAACATGTCAGCAAAAAAAAAAAAAAAAAGTCAACGTACTTGATTGCAACACATGGTTGATGGCGACCCCCCCCCCCCACCCCCTGAAAAATATAACATGAAGCAATGTGGGAAAGTTTCAAAGCTTTCCAAAGATCATCGGCTACTGTTTAACTTTGACTGCGTTGACTCTTTGGTAGCAATCAGACCAAATCTCTTGGTCGAAATAGAATTGGAGCCGAGAAGAGGTAGAGAGCCGACTTTCAGTACATCCAGGAATGGGGGGGCAGGGGGGGGGCATTTAATTTAGTGACCGACTTACACTATCATTGGGATGTTCATTTGATGTCACTTTTTTTTAATTTTATTTTTTGCTGCATTGATGTGATGTAACGCAATCCATCCTCGGGGCGGTTGGACTTTGTTTCATGCGAGCGTATTTGCAATCGCGTTTGCTTTCCACACGCCGTGCGTGGCTCAGCGAATGCAAACAAGTCCATTTGGGAAGCTTTTCCTTGAGAAAAATAAATATGTTAACCATAAAAAAATGCAACGTTTCGGGGGGAAGAAAATATTTCGTTGGAAACTACAACAGCCGTCTCGTCATTCAAAGCACAATTAAAGCCCAAAAATTGACATGCCTTCTTTGCATAGAAATGGTCAAAAGCACACAGGAGTGTGAGGCTAGATGGCCTTGTGGGGTTCCTCCAAGTCTTTTGGTTGTTGGTGTTGGGGAAACACTGATTTAAAAAAATAAAATAAATAAATAAATTTTTAATCCGTGAGGTCCAAAAACCACGACTGCTCGCTACTCTGCGTCTGTACGCCAATGCTGGACCTGGACGTGCTTTCGAGTTCTCTGCGGCTGCCCAGGAGGCACTCCTCACTGTGGTGGTTCAGATTAAAACCGGGGTGGTCCAATCCAGGTGAGGACGGGATTGGTAGCGGGGATGTACAAGCGGGGCTCAAAGAGGGATGCGAGTCTTGAACGAAACATCCGACGTCGTCGTGTGAGGTTTGCAGCAGGCCCAGAAGGGGGTAAGAACCGCCCGGCGTGAGGTTGGCAAGGGGGTCCGCATCGGGGCGCAGGTCCAAAGCGGGCTGGGATCGGCTGATGGCGGTCGGACCTGACGTCCACGTCGGCGGCGCGGCCAAGGTGGCGTTCGGGCACCGGGCGGCGGCCGGGTGGCCCGGCCGAGCGGGCGCCCCCTGGTGGTGGAGGTACGAATTATGATGGGCGTTGAAGTGAGCCTGGAGGAGGTGGATGATGCTGCGCAGGCCCTTGGCCAGCTCCGAGACTTCTTGGTTTAACGAGCCCATCTGCGCGGAGGAGAAAAGTGAGCAAATCCGCTTTACAGCATTTTCAAATCCGCGGGGACGACGCCGCCGCCGCCAAGTGGAAAAAAGCGCAGCGCTGGATTGTCGTCAGGTTTTGTTCAAAGGGGTGTTGAGTCAGCTCTCTCGAGAACCTCGCAGATTAATGAACGGTCGCTTTGCACCGTTCCTTCGTCAGCCCATTTGGAGCTGCCTGCGTATTTTTATTATTTTTTTAAATTACCTACATACCTATTTGCAATCCAGTATCGGGGACACAACACAGCTTTGCCCACAGCGAAAGACAACCTACGAACAAACCACCCCTGGTAAGCCGCTTCTTACCTTTTGGTGGAGTTGACTGATACTTTGCTGGACTTCCTCAGTCTCCAGGAAGCGATGATTGTTCACTCGCGTGGAATCTGCGGGAATACCGACAGCAAAATGAAAAGGTTTTGCTTCATATTGCAACATCATCATTCTCGTAAAACGCTGTAAATTGAAGCAGAAGCGGCTAAACTGCAGCGGCACGAAGAGGCAGCCGAGCGAGCGCGGGCCCCTGACCGGACGCCAGATGGCGTGCAGGCGGGCGATCGGCTTACCTTGGGCTCCCCCGCTTCCTCTTTTGGCTTGTGGCCCGCCGTGCTCCACGTTGAAATGGAACACGTGCCCGTTGTCCTCGATGCCGTCCACGACCCTTGAACCAAAGTAACGAGAGAGTGCGTTCAACTCGTACTCCGAGCAGGTCACTCATCGTTTTCTTTTTCGGGGGACCAAAGCCTCTATTATTCACTGAAAAACTCTGGCGGCACCTTTCGCAAGCAATTCTTTGTTGAGTTGAGGAGCTTCATTTCCACAAAAACAGTCCTTATCAATGAGACAATTAAAAACGGATGGCGTGAGCATACCTGGGACTGAGGTCGGGGGGGCCAAAGCAGGTGACGGTGGGGATGAGGAGCTTGGGAGGTCTGTGCTCCTCGCCCGACTGGAGGGCGGAGGAGGCGCGCTGCGGTTTGGCCGGAGTCTGAGGCGAGGAGGGGGCGGCGGCGGCGGCGGCGGCGGCGGCGGCGGCGGCGGCGTCGGGACCGAGGAAGCCGCGGCGGAGGTTGGGCGAGCGGCAGCGGCGCAGCGCGTTGAACTGGCGCAGCTCGTCGCCCAGCAGGTTCCCCAGGGAGGTGCGGCGCACGGGGCTGCTCAGGTTGGGCAGCAGCAGGTTGCGGCGCAATCGCGCCGACGGCGACGGCTGCAAGCCGTCGGGCGAATTCTCGTGCTTGCTCGTTTCCGCCAAGGCACTCGGTCGCGCTTCCTAAGGCGCACAAAAGAGGAGAGGGCGGATTCAGATGGGGGGGGGGGGACTTTTGAGACATTCAATGGGAGAATGAAGGCTCTGGCAAAAAAAAAGAAAAGTCAACATTCAAATAAAATAAATTAAACAACAAGATGAAAAGGAGTATTTGACTTGAAAAGAAATCGATCAAAAGACACACACACACACACACACACACACACACACACACACGGACTCACGTGTAGGATCCTGGGCGACCTTGGAAACCTGCCAAGTCCCTGCAGAGAGAAGAAAAAGGGGCGGGGCCCACAATTTACCCCATTTGCATTTTGATTTTCTCGGCAGAGTTCATGAGGCTCTACAGTGAAACTCCTCTACAACGAAACCTACATGGGCGAAAATACCCCCTAGTGTGAAACAATCTTCATGCATGTGTGTATATGTGTGTGTGTGTGTGTTTACATCTGAGATCAAATTTGCTACAGTGTGAAACCCCCTGTTGTGAAAAATGTCTTGCTGCAAACAGGATTTCGTTGTAGAGGAGTCTCGCTGTATTATGCCATATTGACCAATCAAAAAATTGGCACTCATTCCCACCTAGATGGTTTCAATGGCAGACTAAAAAGAAAACATTACCATTTTTAAGACAAGTAGGACTTGTTTTGTTTTCTGAAAGTACTGGAAAATTATCTTCTCGCCTATAAGTAACTGTAATTCATGTGGAGTTTATGGATGGACATGGTAGTTCTGTTTAATTGGCTTTCGGACCCTCAGAGTGGTCTCAAGCGCCCCACATTTTGAAAACCCCTTTGTGAGACATCAAGGCAACGTCATATTTATTCCCTACGGTCTCGGTGACGAGTCGGCGTCCCGCGGAGAGGCGCGGTCATGAAACGCCGCCGCCGCCGCCGCCGCGCCATTCGGACGGCCGGCCCACACGCCGCCCGCCCACCAACTCATCTCCCTCCAGCAAGTTATTATGAAACACCAGCTTGAAGCCAGGATTGAAGGGTTTTCCCTGACTCGGATAAATCCTAAAAATAGCCTTCAGTCCATCTGGCAGATTGGACCGCGATCCTACGGTCTGTTCCCATTGCCAACGTTTCATCAGCCTTTTTTGACGAATGGCTGCAGGATGTAGACGGCGTCCCGGCGCGGCGTCTCCCGCTCTTCGACGCCGTTATGGCGGAAAAGCATTTTGGTTGCCCTCAAAGTCTGAACAGGTGGCGCGAGGCTAGTTGGATGACTTATGAAGGCACGATGCAAAAAATAGGCCAATGACTTTTTTTTTCTCTTTTTTTTTCTGCCATGATCCAGTATGTGCGGTAATTGGGCGCTACCTGGTCCTGGCTGCCCTCTCGCAGGTTGTAGGTGATGTTGTTGTGGATGTCGGAGGCGAAGACGCTGGCGTACTCGGGGTAAAGGTAAAGTACCTCCCTCAGCCCGCGCACGCTGACGTACTGAAGGTCGCAGTAGGTGAGCGCCTTCACGTCCGCGTTGGTCTTGATCACCTGCTCGCTCTCCGGCAAGTCGCATCCGATCAGGTCGCCTTTTCCTGCCCCCCCCCCCCCAAAATAAATAAACAATATTCAACAGGGAGCCAAGATATTAGGCTACATTCAATGTCATGATATGCTACAATGGCTTTGTTTTATCCGGTTTCAAGCAGTCAATCTCCATGGCAGTCCATTTAAAAGTTTGGGCATTTCCTTTTCATGTGATGATACTTACGACGGCCTCCCGGCTGCGGGATATTTTAGTCAGATGATCCGGAATGTTCCATCTACTGTATGGCATCACTTCATTAATTCATCAATGTCCAACACAAATTGGCTGAACGGACGCGGCGGGATCTATTTGATCTTTGTAGCTTAGGTTACCCAGAGGGACTCAACAAGTGCGGGTTATACGATCCCAACGTTGACACTTTTGGCCCACCATGGCCATTAATAATCAGCGGGAGCTTGGGGGGGGGGGGGGGGGTGGCCTCCGATTGACTATCGCTGACCTGAACGGAAAGCGTTTCGAAAAACAGAGTTATAACCCTTGAATAAATGGATCTCGCAACCCAAACAGACAATGTCGTAATACTACTGGACTCCCCTGCGAAGAACAACTACGATGACCGCAATTTTCGGAGGACTTTTGGCTGGTTGCATGTCTCTCCGGATCTTTGGTGATGCCAACAAATAGCATGTTTAGTGTGGTGTTTGGATCCTTTGACTAACAGTTATGTGAGCACAAAAGGTGTAGCAGCACATGTAGACATGCAATCTAACACGACAAATATAATGCAATGGCTTGGATTTCTTGAGGCAGATGCCGGTTCGGATATGGGGCAGAATAAAATGATCATAAATGATTATTTAGCAGAGTCATTAAAAAAAAAAAAAAATCTGTTAAAAAAATAAATACATCTTTTGTCACCACAACAATGACGTTATGAATTTGGCGGCGGCGGCGGCGCGGCGTGTACGAACCGAGTATGGCCAGCACCACCCCGTCCTTCAGGACCTCGAGGGATCCGGAGCAGACAAAGTAGTTGGCGTGCAGCGCGTCGCCCTGGCGGATGAGGTACTCTCCGGGCACGCAGAAGGACGTCTTGATGTGCAGCGAGAGCGAGCGCAGGCACCCGCGACTGGCGCCCTTGAAGACGGCCAGCTGCAGGATGTCTTTGTTCAAATGCGTGGCGATGTCGGCGCGCAGCTCGTCGGGGAAGTCGTGCAGCAGCTGCGCGTGAGCGTTTTTTTATTAGCGCCGCCGACAAGTGTAAAAAGAAGTTAGCGTTAGAGTTGAAAGAGCAAGTCGGCCGCACGGGGCGGCTACCTCGTTCGCGTCGATGCCGTTGTTGACAGACCAGGTGGTCTGAAAGTACTCGAGCATTCGCTGCTTGAGCTGCTGGGGCAGCGCGTGCACGCGAATGAAGTCCTTCAGGTCCTTCATGCGCGTGTGGTAGAGCGAGCGGCGCGAGTACATGCGCTGGATGATGGCCGTCACGTTCCCGAACACCAAGGCGTGCATCAGCGCTGTGGGGAGGATTCACCGTCAGTCTGCGGAGGTGGGTGGGGGGGGGGGGGGGGGGGGTTCCGATGCCGAGATGCGTACGTACCGCCCACCAACATGGTGCAGATGGAGAAGATCTTCTCGGCGTCGGTGTTGGCGCAAACGTTGCCGAAGCCCACGCTGGTCAGGCTGCTGAGGGTGAAGTAGAGGGCGGCGATGTAGGCGCTGCGCACCGACGGCCCGCCGGCCGTGCTGTTGGCGTACGGCGTTTCCAGACGCTTGCCCAGCTCGTGTAGCCACCCTGCGTGCGGCACGTGCAAAAACTCGTATCTTTTTTGTTCAACGGGCCAAAAAAACATTTTTAAAAAATATTCAAATTGAAATTACGAAAGGACATTTGAGCACACGGACCGATTTCCCAGGTGTGGCTGGCGTCGAGCTCCTTGCGTCCGATCATGTACCAGATGCAGGCCATCCAGTGGGCCAGGAGGGCAAAGACGGACATGAGCAGCGTCAGCACCATGGCGCTGTACTGCGAGTAGCGGTCCAGCTTCTGCAGTAGCCGCAGCAGCCGCAGCAGACGCACCGTCTTCAGCAGGTGCACCAGTGACGTCTGTGAAGTCAAAAAAAAAAAAAAAAGAGAAAGAAAGAAGGGCTTTGGCTCTCCTTGCCCACGTGAGAGAGCATGACGGCACCTCGGTCGGGCATCCTCACCACGGTGATGTTGAAAGCGTAGAGGAGGTCAAAGGGCAGAGCGGCCACCAGGTCCACAAAGAACCAGGTGGTGGCGTAGTGGATGCAAATGGAACGCGACTGGTACACCACCTGACCCGACTGGCTCACAAAGGTCGTGCGGAAGTTCAGGATGATGTCTGCCACAAAAAAAAAAAAAAAACACCAAAAAAATGTTCTCATACGATGACTATGATATAATTTCCGCATTTAGTTTGACTAAGGAGCACGATGCCATCCTACCTGTGATGAAGAGCATCTCGACGGCGATGTCGCTGACGATGGTGGAGCGCGCGGCGGCGGCGTTGTCGTGGTAGGGCGTGAAGCTGACGTTGTACGGCACCGTGACGGCCACGTAGAAGGTGGCCAGCAGGATCAGCCAGTCCCACAGCGCCTTGGACACGCTGTAGTGCAGCAGCAGGAAGCGGGAGCGCTGCACCGCCGCCACCTTGTACTCTGGCACCGAAAGCCGATCCATCATGTTCTGACGAGCGCAGACAACGAAAGGCGACCGTTTGGCAAAGCATTTGCCAAAAAAGCAAACTTTTGGACAAAGTCAGGAAAGCGAGTATCACTTTGGATGTGGTCCATTTTAGTTTGAAGAATTCAAACGCTAATGACATTTTTTTTTTTGGGGGGGGTGGGGGTGAATTTAGTCAAATGAATCACTTGGCAACATGAAATTTGGTAGATGTGTCTATCATGGATAGACCCACAAAAAATAAAAAATAAAATACGTCATCAACAGCTGCTGACTGACACTCGAATGAGCGTCCGGGCCGTGTCGAGAAAAGCTGCTGCCATTTTTTTTCCCCCTCCCCTTTTAACACTCTTCTTTTTAATTTGCCTTCCTTTCAGCCCAGATGTCGCGGCGCGAGTCCGATGATTGGGAAAAGGCCAAGTACGGCCTGGTGAGGACACAGAACATCATTAAGTCAGGAGGGAATAAAAATTCTCAGCAGGTTTTGGGGGAGAAAGTGGAGAGCTGGCATTCACACACTCGCGTGGGATATTTTTTAATTGAAAACAGAGCAAAGTACAAGTAGATACATATATACTTATAAACATATAGAGTAATGGCATCATCAAATAAGATTGGTCGTTCTTCCCAGAGGATAAAAAATATATGCATGTCAGTCTTGTTATATTATCAGTCTACATGTGTTGCCCCACTCTTTGTGTTCAAAAGTCCGCAGGGTAAACACCAAACGCTTGCCTGCTGAGTCCATTTCATCACGGTTGCTCAACAAAACGGCAACGTTTACCATCCCGTCACCTAGCCGACCCCAAAATATTTTGGAATATGTTGTGTTGAGGTATTATGCAACCAGAGAAGCTGTAACCTTATATTTTCATGGCTATTAAAAGAGTGTGTGTGTGTGAGCAAAGCCTTGTTTTTGTTTTTTCTCCAAAGAGGTGTAGAAGCAGACCCACGCGTATATGTGCACTCAAAGAAGGATGGAGGAGGTAAGGAAAATAGAACATGGGGGGTTGAGGGGGGGGGGAATAAATGGAGCGCGGCGTCGTGGGAGGACGATGGCATTCGCCAAGGTGTCTGACAAACACAACCCACAGACACGACTCCATTCAAAAAGTCTTTGGCCGTATCCTTATTTGGTGGTCAAATTTGAAGACAAAAAAATATGCATGAGGTTATATTGAGGGGGTTGTACAGTGAAACTGCTCTACAACGAAATCTACATGGGTGAAAATACCCCCTAGTGTGAAAAAAATCTTCATGCATTAACACCATGCCCACTTTCCTGTTTCAAATTTGCTACAGTGAAAAACCCCCTGTTGTGAAAAATTTCTCGCTGCAAACATGATTTCGTTGTAGAGGAGTTTCACTGTATTGCGCAAACAACCACCCAAAATTTTTATATAATTTAGGTCTTATGTGTATAAATTTCAGATTTCTTCAGACACGTTCGTATTTTATCTTCATTTGCCACGCGTGCGGAACGCGTTTGTGCCGCCGCGGCGTACTGACCCCGCCCAGGTTGACGTCGCCTTTGGGCCGGCGGGAGAAGCGGCTGGTCAGCTGGTACAAGACGGCGCGCCCTCGCTTGCGGGCCTCGCTCAGGCGGGAGCCGCCCTTCCTCCGCCGACGCTTGTCCTCCTCCAAAACTAGCGCGACAAAAAAGCACCAAAACATGCTCATACGGCGACAAAGTCCCAAAAGCGTTGATGCGGATTTGCCAATGCGAGAGGCGGCAAGTCATCGCTGGCCAAAGAAAAACGCGCGTCTACCTTCCCGGGTGCTGTTGTGCTGACATTTGCCGTGGCTGTCGGTGATGTCCTTGAATGAGAAGAGGAAGAGGACCATCTCGCCCTTCTCGTTCTTGATGGGCACGATGTCCAGCAGGCACCAGAAGGACACGCCTGACACAAAAAAAAAAAAAAAAAAAATCAAACAGTCGAGATTCTTGAACTTAAAATGGAAATATTCGTATATGGACATTGGGAGTGACGATATGCTTTTGAATGAGTTAAAGGGCTTTTATTTTGGCACCGCGTACCGTCCTTCCTGTAGAAGTGAACCTGGGCCTGGTACTCGTGGCGTCCCTCCAGGGCCTTCTCCATCTGCTGGGCCACGCGCTCGCTGGTGTCGGCGCCGTGCAGGAAACGGCAGCTGCAGTTCTTCTGCATGACCTCGGTGCGCGTGAAGCCCGTCAGCTCGCAGAAGCCGTCCGAGCAGTACACGATGGGGTAGCCGCGCTGGCCCTGCGCGTTGCCCAGCAGGAAGTTGCTGTCTGACGCGCGATAGTGGGGGTGGGGGATGGCCGGGGGGGCAAAGGAAAAGCAAAACACACTCTGGTTAATTCTTCTTGTCAGCAAAAAAAAAAATTGAGATACAATTGAAAAGTTGATTATGACAAGACATCATATTTTATTTTGAAAAGAAATTGCAAATTTGAAAACATTGTGAATGTTCAAAAAGTGAATTCTAGACAACACGCCATGACTCTATTTTTCTCAATTTGAAGTGAAAGTCCAAATGTTGTGTTGCTATCATCAAAAACAACAAATAATGTCTCTTAAAACTTAGAATTTATGAAAATGCAACTCTTTTTTTCATTTAAATTTTGATGTGACTAAAATCGAATTTCACACACGAATAATCTTTTTTCGCTATTTTTATTTTTTTTCTTTATAATTTTATTCATTTTTCTTTGTATTTCTTTTTCGGGGAGGGCTGGAACAGATTAATGGCATTACTATTCATTTCAATGGAGAAACATGCTTTGCAGTATGACCATTTATAGTTACGTGTGGTCACGGAACCAACTGAAGGTAGCTGTGTGTACAAAACCTACTAAAAAGACGACCGCTAATGTTCGGTAGATCTAAAGAGTGACCCCAAACTTTCTCAAAGCCAACAGTTTTTAATGTGTCTTTTGGCCTTTGACATTTCTCACTGCGGCTTGGCGGTGCTATAAATCCTTCCAAATGTAAAAAAAACTAAACAAACTATTATGTGGTGATCATTATATAAAGCATCTCATTGGACTAACGGGCTGGAATTCATTTTTGGAAGCTTTTATGACGTGTTTTTGCCTAGCCTGTTTTTTGTTTTTTCTTAATCTTATTTTATTGACGATATGTGTACCCAGTCTGACTCAGCCTCCCGACAGTCTGATGGTCTCGCCTCACTCTGGGACACTTTGTTATTGTTCCTGGTTATGAAAAGGACACTGGACGCGGTGTCCAGCGGAGATTTGGGAGCGCGCCTGGTCCCGCAACGCTCATCCGTGATGCAGAGACGTCTAATTGGAGCAAATCTGCGGGGTGCCGTGAGGACTTTATTGCACCGCATTTGACAAAAGCTGGGCCGCCGCCAGCTGCTTTTTGATGGGCTCGGTGCTGCGCGTCAAGAAGCAATCGTTTGGAAAAACAAATATGATCCCGAATAAATGCGCGTTGTTGCGCGGCCCGGCGTTGAAAGCGTCTGCGTGCGTGCGCGTGTGTCAATGTGACTTGTCTCCTCACCGCCGCTTGCTCGTCTTGATTCCTGATGCAAAATGGAGCAGAGACACTACCGCCAACTTAAGCGTCGCTCTATCGTCTAATTGCTTTTCGGAGTAAGTTTTGGGCCTTTTTTTCCCTGTGTGTGTGTGTGTGTGTGTGTGTCAAGCTCCAATCGATCGTCACGAGAATTGAATGCCTTCGGCGAAAGAAAATTAATTAAAATTTAAATGGTGTTCTTTTTTAATGAGAGTACTAAAACAGAAAAGTTAATGAAGCAGCCTACTTGGATCGACGTGAACCATCTCGTGGCTGTGTAAAAATATGCAAAGAAGTGTGTGTTCGTGTGTGTGTGTGTGTGTGTGTGTGTGTGTGTGTACCGGGAGCTAAGAGTGACACGTCTGAGCCGCTGTTTTGACATTTGCTGCTGCCGAGTCAGCACTTCATCCATTTTTTTGGAGGGCGGTCGTATCTGACATATTCTCCACCAAACGATAACCGCTGTGGTTTGCCTTATACAGCTCAACGTATCATTATTCATAATTCATTATTATAGACTTGAATTTCCACTTGAGATGCTTCAATGAATCAATTCACTTCCCAGCCATTTTCTTTTTTTTTTTTTTTTTCCGTCACTGTTGGGAAAGGGACGCATATCTCTGCATATCTGTGACCAACCGGATGACCCACAATGCCGACTGTTTCCCCTACACAAGAGGTGGCGACCTGTCACCCGGGCGACAGGAAGGGAGCTATTTTGGACGGCGGCCATTTTGGCTCGGGGACGAGGATGTAGCAGCGGGCATTTTGGCCTTTTGCACCGCGCTGCAGCCAGCCAGCTGCGACCGTCTTTCTCATACATTTTGGATCGAATGCAGGAGAGTCATGGCAAGGTTGGCGAATGACATTTGGGTTTTCCTTGGGGGCAGTTATGATGGAGCCCTGCGAAGTCTGCCTAGCAACACAGTGCCTGCAGACGTATAAGTGCATCGGAGAAAAGTAGCCGGGAAATTCTGTCGATTTGCTCGTGGGCTAAAAAGACTCAAAATAATGTTCCATTTTAAGCAACAACTCTCACAACTGGCTGGGAGGAGAGCTGAAACAAGACCCGCGACACACGTTACGCACACACACACGCACGCACTCACATCCCCACGGCCGCAGCCTACAAAGAGGCACGCGCTCCCTCGAGGGGGGCCGCGGCTACAAAACAACAGAGTTGCGAAGCAGCGGCTTAACGTGATCACCGGCGTGGCCGCTTGGGCGCTAAACGTTGGAGGTCACACGAAATAAGAGAGCGCAAAAAAGTGCATCGTTTCGCAGTCCTCCAGCACGCATCGTTGAAACTTGAGAATAGCACACACCCTAAAATAAGAAATAAACAAAATAGCTGTCATTAAAAAAAAAGTGGTTGGACATAAAAACTATTGAGGATACACAAGTTGATTGTAACTTCCGCCATCTAGTGGAAGAGCATTTGATTGTTCTGCCTGTCACGATAAGTCGCTGGCAAAGATAGACGAAGCAAGAATATCGAAGGCATACGGGAAGTAGCGAGCACTTACGGGTGCCGTCGAAGCGAGTGGCGATGTTGTCCAGGAAGGTGTTCTGGGGGGCCAGGAGCCCCTTCATCACTGGCATGTTGAACCCCGCTTCGGGGTGCGGCGTCCAAGTGGGGGGGTCACATCATTCCAGAGGCGCGGTGAGGGGGGGCTCCATGCGGGCGGCGACTGCAATGGTCCACCATTTTATCAGGGAAAAAGGGTAGCGAAAAGAGCCCCCATTCGAACAAGGAACTTCCGTGGCAATCCCTCATCGCATCTTTGCGCTCTCCTCCTTGCGCTCCTGCATCCCGCTCCCTGTGAGGCGGCGACCAATCAGACGCTGGCTTCCTTCTGAGAGCGAGCAGAACACACAGAGAAGTGGGGAGAGAGCGAGAGAGGGAGTGCGAGAGAGGGAGAGTTGAGGAGCTGACAGAAGCCATGGAAGCCGCTATCAGCACATGGCTTTTGTATTCAGCGGGTAGATGGATGCTTTCTATTGTGTTCTTCCCTCACGGGAATCTCAGTGAACCTTTTTTTATACTGCTCATTTTCCATAGTGTGTTCCGGATCAATATTGACACGGGCCAAGGGGAACTTGATTCACAAAAGTAGAAAGATGAATTCAAGAGCATCTAGCTGAGGCACAATCAGCAAAATAGAGCTGAAAGTCCATAAAAAAAAAAATTTGGGGGGAGCAACTCGCCATCTCTGATTGGTCACTCCTTGGATGGGCAGATGTTTCGTCGTGTCATAGAGCTGACCATATTTGGTCAACTGTGTCTCAACGTCCTTTTTTTTGACGGTGTCACTATCGGATACTTTTAGTACGGATTATTCCATCGCATAATCAAATACAATTTGACAAAACCATTTTTTTTTCTCGGTTGCTTTTTTATGAAGCAATTATTATCCATATCGTGTGACACAACAACTTGACAACTTTCAGAAAAAAAACTGGTGAAAGAATGACATTTATGGTCATTTTATTGCGTAAAAAACAAATGTGTCTCCTTCCACAGCTGCCCCGGCAGTATTTTTTTTTTTACTCTCAAATCAGAGCCGTTTAAAATTCCAGCTTGTGTCATACCCCCCATCCCACCACGGACCCGCAGCCCCCCTTTACAGCATCCTCGTGACAGAATTAAGGCTCCGCGGGCAGAAAAGCCGCTAAAAGCGGATTACGCCGATAAGCCGGGAGATGTTTTTCATGACGACTTGATTCTTAACACCCCAAGTAACACGTCCGGCAAGTCAACAAACAACTGGCAGCCGACGACAGGTGGAAGCGTGTACTACAAAAGTTTGAAATCCTATAGGGGGAAAAAACAACATAAAAATACCTCCCAATTTTGACCAAAAAATTTAACACATTTTTTGTCAATTTATTTTGGTCAACTGTGAAAAATGACAAAAAATGTGTTCAATTTTGACCAAAAAATCGAACGCATTTTTGAAATGTGTTCAATTAAAAAAAAAAAAAATTTGACAAAAAAGGTGTTCAATTTATTTTGGTCAACTGTGCAAAATGACAAAAAATGTGTTCAATTAAAAAAAAAATGACAAAAAATGTGTTCAATTTTGACCAAAAAATCGAACACATTTTTGAAAAGTGTTCAATTAAAAAAAAAAATGGACAAAAAATGTGTTCAATTTTTGGGTCAAAATTTTCAACACATTTTTTGTCCATTTTTTTTTTAATTGACAAAAAAAAACAATACATTTAGAAGACTATTGTCAGGATCATAAAGCATCAACACGATGTATCTAGCTTGCACACCATCATGACCCCACGTTATGAAAAAATGATGAACTGCAGCGAACTGAGGATTTGTGAGCGTCATCACGTCTCTCAGTACATCTGCGTTTTACTGCCCCCAAGTGGCCAAGGAAGGAGCAACACAATGTCCAATGAATCTGAAGATAGCGGAAGTCGATCCATTCGATTTAATCGTATCATTCCGCTCTGAAACCGCCATGTCTCTTTTTAAATATAGGCAGTAAAACACACAAAAAAGGCCGTGTCTACGTCAGTAATAGCCGGAAAAAGCACTTCAGTACAGTAAAAGTATTTGTACTTGGTGACTTGCCACCTCCGTGATGGAGGATGAGCCGCTTTCCCCTCATTGAAGGGTTCGGCAAGGCCATTGACAACTAGGGGCGCGTCCGCCATTCTCGACTATCGGCGCTTTGCACTCAATTGACAGCAGGCAGACGTGCGCGCGCTTAAATCCTTCAAGCGCGAGAGGCGAGGAGAGAAGCCCGACAAACACTCGCTTCCTCGCTTACGCTCTCCAGCAGGAAGCAAATCTGAACGGGGCGGGGGGGGGGAAGAGTCGAATGCACGAGAAAAAAAAAGTGAGTCATTCATGAGAATTGGAAGTAGAGGCAAAAAAAGTTGGCAGGAGAACGAGCGCGAGGCGCGACGATGTCAAATGCGGACAAAAAATAGGGCGACGCGGCTAAAAATATGAGGCCACTTGCTAACTGGGAGACCTGCAAGCTGTGACCGTCTGCGTGGGTGGGGGTGGGGGGCAACCCATGTACAGTATACACACACACATTCATACATACCTGTGTATATATGGACAGAACTGATTTTTGTGCAAGTGGGGACGTGTGATTGTTTTTGTTGCAAGCGATTGGCTTGCTTCGTTTGCACTGAAACCAACGAAATAAATGCACACACACACACACCTTTTTTTTTTTATTACCCTCAACCGTTTATTTCCCCACGTAGGCAGCGCGTGCGATAACCCCGATACGATACAAAGCAGATAAAAAAGGACCAAAGTCTAATTACTGTTGGACGGGTCATTGCTGCCACCTAGCGGTGAGTATGGCGTGCAGCAAAATCAGAGTCACAAAGGATCGTGTGTGGGCTTGTAATTTGCTTGTTGGTTTCCTGAAGTGAATCAATGCGAAGTACCCATTTGGGAGGGTAATAAGACTTAATACAAAATGACATGTTGACAAATGTGGGCGCAAAAACATCTCCAACATCAACACCGATTTTGAATCGTAACACGACGTGCGAGTGGAATTATTTTCAGAGGATTTTTATCCCTTGTCCGAAAGTAAGGGAACATTTTCACGTTGCCAGCTACAGGTGGCCAATGGTTGAGTTTACACAATTGTTTGTTTGCGAGCGGTTCGGAGAATAAAAGCCAATTTTTTTTGGTGTCCACGTGAACTCGGATCCTCTGCAGTTTCACAGGCGGGTTCCAGGAACCGAGCGGGCCATCAAACTGTTTGTGTTCGCCGTGACAAAAGGCGATGCTCCTCGTTTGCATGCTGTCCTGGGAGCAAGGGTCCCCCCACGCCACGCCGACTTCCCAGTCAGGGTTGTCGCCCACGTCCACATCCCACGTGTGCGTTCCCGCGGCCAAAGTGGAACCGAGCACAACGCTGCTGCGCGTGAACCTCTCGGGGTTGTTTGGACGCGGCTGTATTTTTCCAAAACTCACGCTGGTCAGATCTCCAGACAGGCTGAGTTCCGGGCGGGCCGTGTTTGGGTCCAGAATGACGCGACTGTAGGACACCATCCTCCTTCATTTGTTCCCACACGCTGAACTTGAGGTTGCCCACGTGCTTGGCTTCGTCCAGCAGAGCGCCTCGTAGGAGTTGTTCGGGCAAGTCGGGCAGCTTTTGGATTCCGGTCATTACCGTCTGGAAGTTCTTCAGGAAGGAAACGGGGGCCGAGGCCAACTTCAGCCGTGCCTCCGCGCTGCTGATGGTGTTGGAGAGAGCGTCCAGCTCTTTGTCGAGTGCCTTTAACTTCTCCTTTACCGCCCGAGTCTTCTTCTGCTCTTCCTCCTTTACGGCAGACAACCTGGCCTTCTCCTCGACTTTAAGAAAGTGGTGAAGCTCCGCAAAATCCTTTTTAATCTGTTTTTCTACCTGGTCCCTTTGGGTCTTGATGTACGCCTCGATTCCACTTAAGTCTTTCCTGATCTCGTTGTATTCGTCCCGCCTTTCCTTCGCATGCTGCAGGCCCTCCCGGAGTTTGTTTTTGTGTTCTTTCGCAGCTTTATTGACGGGATGGAATCTGTGGCCAGCGTGGATTTGTTCATCCTTGCAGCGGAGGCACACCGACTCATTGTGCTCCAAACAGAAGCGGGTGAGTTTCTCATTGTGCAAGGTGCAGATGTCCGAGGCTTGCGGAAGGATAGGCAACACATTCTGCGCCATGTTTCGGGGTGGATCCACCGATCGAGACTTTTTCCCACAGACTGGACACGAACTATCACCTTTCTCCTCGCACCACTGCTGCACACACGCACGACAGAAGCTGTGACTGCACGGCAGCACGACGGGCTCTTTAACAAGAACCAAACAGGTCAGACATTGGAGATCGTACTCAACGCAGCTCGCCATGGGCTCTGCAAAGACACCGACTCAAGTCTACGAGCTTCCACCATTCACTCTCTGTGAGAGCCGCAGTGTGTCGGAATGAAGGAATTGACGGACGTCGAAAAAGTCCACAAGTGCACTTCCTGCTTCGGTGTCCTGATTTGACCATGTGGGTTGTCTGTTTTAAAGAAAAAGTAAAAAAAAAAAAAAATCTTCGTTAAAATACAGCAATGACAAATAAACAATGGCAAAATAAAATGAGCTTTTTATTGCAACAATAGATGAACAGAAATGGAGTCCTTTTAGCTTGCTGGCGAATTTTTGAGTGTGAGGGAACGGGGCAAAAATAAAGACAAAAAGGACCCAAAAAGAAAAGAAAAAAAAAATCTACACTTGGTTACCTTGCAACTTGACGTAAGTTTTGACAATTGGCGGGACACCTGCCGTGTAATAATAATAATAATAATACATTTTATTTATAAGCGCCTTTCAAGACACCCAAGGACACTTTACAATCAGGAACAAAAACAATAAAGTGCATGATTAACTTTTTGGGGAACTCGTGAAAACACCAGCGAGAGCTTCGAACGAGCCTTTGAACGAAAGTGGAAAAGCGTTTTGTGCTCTCGCATCAAGCGAGGCCACATTCCCGCTCGACGACGCTCAATTCACACGAAATCGGGCCTAACCGGCGCACTGACTGAACATTTACCACCGGGCAAACAACGTTGAAGATGCCGATGAAGTTGCGCTGCAATTAATCTCTCAATCTCGAAGGCGGATTCGATCGCTGCCTTCAACCGCGGTCCGATTTTTCAGTAACTGGGGCTGCTTTGTTCATTTGGCGCCACCGGAGTGCGCGTGCGCGTGCGCGTGCTCGCTCTTGAGACAAACACGTCAACGTACGGATACAGAAGTCATGGTGAATAAATCGGGGCACTGCGAATTTACCGGGAGTCCAGCGAGGCTGACTGGAACTTGCCGCGTCGATCTGCGCTCGTCTGTACGGTAAAACGTTGCGGCTCCCGAGTTTTGACCACCGCGCGCGATCCGTTAAAAATGGCATCCAATGGGGGAGGGATGTTTTGCGGGGGCGGCCTTTTCCGGGATTAACACGTCACTTTCGTTTCTATAACATACGTCACTTCCGCTTCGCCGTCGCCTCTCTTCTGCGAGCGAGGCATATTTTAAAAACAGTCTAGTTGATTCCTTTACTTTTTAATCGTGGCAAAATGCCATATCCATAAATGTAAGTTTATGGGCAAGCTCCCAGCTTTTCCGTTTTCATTCACAAGTTCAAACAGTGTTTTTCTACCATGAGGAATTCTTTGAAACAGAAAGCAATTACAATACATAACTATTTCTGCTTGTGTTGAGTCCAATATTTTTATGTAAATATATTTTGAATGTGAAGAATATCAGGCAGGAAGTGCTTGATAGTAAGACCTGAAAGTCAAATGAATTACCGACACACATTTCAACACGCACAAAATAAATTCCTTCCATCCCCCCCCCCAATATTTTAATAACAAAACAGGTTGGGGTGAGGATCAGAAATATCAAGGCCACCGCAAAATATCCTACCTGACATCAGTTGCTGCAACTGTCAGAAATACGTAAAAATCCACAAGAGATGTATAAATATAGAACAATAATGGACATTTACCTAAAGTACAACTTAGTATGCTTGTAAAACTCTTCTTTTCCTTTCTAAAAGTCTTATTCAGTTCATTTTCCTGCTTCAAGAAACTGTTCTGGCCAGCAGGAATTGGGCGTCCCCTTGCGCCGCAACACCCGCTGCATTTTGAAGGTGTTGGCCGAGGTGAGGGAGGAGCTCATCATGCGCTGGCGCAGTTCGGCGAAGGCGCCGCGGCCCACCAGCTGCACCCTCGGCGGCCCGATGCTGCCTTTGATGCGGAACGAGCGGTACACGGCCGACGCCCGCTGCAGACACGCGTCCAGCTGCAGGCCAAGACACGCGTTCGATTCCAAAATCACACTTGAGTCACTCACTCAACGGGGGAGTCACCTTGTGGCGCTGCTCCTCGCTGAGGTTCCTCACACCCGTCAGCTCCAGGAAGACCTGGTAGTGCGGGTCGCAGCTGCCCACACAATCCCCTGCGGCCCAGAAAAAAAAGAACCCCCCCAAAAAAAAGCATGCGGTCTTTGATATGCAAATCACGTATCATGTGAATGAAGCAAAAATTCTGAAAATTAGGCAAGAGCAGTCAACAACAAACTTGTTTCACTTTTATGAGAAAAAAAAAAATAGGCATAAAAGATGCATTATGTAACGAAATATGAGAATTTGCAAAAAAAAAAAAATATAATACTCATCGTCTTTTTGTTGCCGTACCCATAATCCCGCTCTCGGCGCAGCAGTAGTCGAGCAGGCGAGCGGTGGGCCACTGCGCCACGGCTTCCTTCAAAGCGTCCAGGAACAACGCCTCCGACAATTTCTCGCCGCGAACGTTCAGCATCTGACCGCGCCTGCGAGCACACACGCGCCTCGTCAAGCGCACTGCTCACCATACCGGGTACCCTCGCGTTGTTTTAGCTGCTGAACCCACTTTTCGCACGTTCCACTGAAAGGCTCCCGCTTCAATGAGACGTGTGCGGGTGGACCTCATGAATTGGCTCACCTGTATTGAAACTCCACAATTGGACATTGGTGATGGAATCCCACCACTTTCACCACGTCGCCGATGCGATATCTGGAACCGAGAAAAAATAAAAAAACAGCCACATTTTAAATCCCTCTCCTGCAAAATCCGAGTTAGCCCACGATAGATCTCATTGGCTCCTTTAACTCCTTGGTTGCTGTTTCTACTGGGGAGCCCACCTGAAGAGGCCGGCGGCGTTGGTGACCACCAGCTCGTAGTTTTGCCCCTCCTTCACGTCCTCCATGAGAAGCGTGGCCGCCGTCTCCGCCTCGTCCTCCAAAAGGCTCTCTGGTAGGAACTCGCAGAACATGGAGCGAGGACACAGCAGGTAACGCCGGCCGGTCTCCTCGGGCCAAAGGTTCACCCCAATCAGACCTGCATGGGGAAATCACGCGATAAAATCAAATCATAATTTAACAAGAAAAACACACCAAAGTGGGTGTGACAATCTGGACAGTTTCTGCGAAGTACAAACGACATCACTTTGAAGAAAAACTTCATTTGACCTTCAGTGGCAGCGTAGAAGGGCGAGTAGAAGGGGATGCCGCTGCAGCAGTTGTCCCTCAGCATCTCGCCGTAGATCTGATTGGAGCCCGAATCCACGGCCAGAATTAAGTTGAGGCGGGGCCAGAGGCGTCCGGCGATGCCACGGAAGCCGGCCCCGAAGTCCGCCCGGAGCTGAGCCGCCCTCTCTGGGTCGGGCCGGGTCAGGGCCTCCAGCTCAGCCCTGACGTGCGGCTCCAGGTGGAGTGCGCCGCTCACCGTCCCGCGCTCCACGTCCTCCGTCAGCTCCGGCCAGCGCTCCTGGAAGGTGCAAAACAATGTTGAGTCCTCACTTGCACGCGCCGAGGGAAAATGAGGGCTTCCACCATGGGAACCTTAAATGGCTGACTTGGTATCAATCGTCAATATATTGCAAGACTAAGGAGCGGTGAGGGAAATACATTTGCAACAAATATACCTGCAAAGTGGAGAAGGCGTAGAAGATGGTGGAGGCAAAGTTGGACTCGAACGTTCCCACGCTGGGATCTTTGAGCGCAAAGAGGAGATGCAGGTAAAGCGCGTCCTTCTCGCTCGCCACCTGAAGTCACACGTGCAACGTCATAAGCGCGGAAAACGAACACAAAACAATAAATTCAAAATGAGTATCATTATGTAAGCACATTGACATTATACGATGGAAGAATCATTTTATGTGGAAAATATTACCTGCCCAAAAAAAGTTATATTACGAGGAAATATTTTGGAAAGCACGATACTGTAAAGTATCCTTTTGAAAAATACATATCCCACGTCATTCACCTGGAAGGCAGGCGGTGGTGTGGTGTAGAGGTGGAGCATGTGACGAGAAGAGGCCGGCGTGGATGAATTGGGCCCAATGGGAATGCCGGCCTCCGATTGGCGGAACGTCGGCGTGTAGAAAAACTTGGTGGTGCGCTGCAGGCTGTCCGTGGCCGGGAACGCTCGCCGCATGGTGTCCAGGCACACCGCCACACCCTGGTGAACAAAATCAGTTCTTAAGAGTGCCTTAAAATAAAATGTCAGATCAGATCCAACACACACACTTTGGCCTGTTTTACTGCCAATTCTCCTCTTGATCTAGATCAGTGGAGACTATGGGAAGATACTCCAAAAAGACATTTGTCCTGAAAAATAGACCCCAAACAGTCCTACGATGTGACACGCTACCTGAAGGAAAAAGTCACTGTTGGTGTCCTTGGTGCTGAGGAGCATGGCGCTGGGCCCAGATGTCCCGGACGTCATGGCCAGGACAAGTGGCTTCTCTGCGGTGAGCACCCTCTCCTCCCCAGACGCCACGCGACCCACCAGGTCACGATAGTGCTCATATGTAGTGACCGGGTGGTGAGCGCGAAAGGTGTCACTGTCTGAAATAGAAATGATTGAAAGAAGTGCATTGCATACGAGTTGACTTCTAAGCACTACCACAGTTGAGTTGCGGTGTCACTCGTGTTCCACTCACCTTTGATGGAAGCGAAGTCAAAACGTTTCCCGTAGAGCGTGTGCGCATTTTTCCGGAGGCGGCTCAGCAGCGTCTCCTCCTGGGCCTGCCTCACGTTCAGTGTGTCGGCCTCCAACTTGGCCCGCTGCCACTTGCCCAGCCAGCCCACTGCCTTGAGGGCTGCGTACTGGCCGAGCAAGCTCCCCAGCGTCCGGCCTTCGCCTGTCACCTTGGACCGGATGTCCCTCAACAGCAGCCACAACCCCATCAGTGAGCACACGCTGACGACGGCGGCGGTCACGGCCAGAGGACGAGGCAGGGCTGCGAGAAACGTAGTTACACAAGCCGGGGGATCACTACCAGAGAAAGGAATGGCCTGCTGGTGGCGCTGTTGTGCCGTTGGAGACATGACCTACCCTCAGTTTGGACGAGAATGGCGACGGCGGCCGATGTCGCCGACAAAAAGACCAGCACTACGGCTCGAAAAGACGACATAGCCACGCTGCAATGTTTTATTCGGGATCACATTAGTCGTCGGGACGAATAATAGCCGTCAAGGAAAAATAAGTTTGACAAAATAAGAGCGCATGCCCAAGTTTCCTTCAAGTCGGCCATCATCGGTTGTCTTGCTGACTTCCGTGTTTTGAGGCTTGTTGCATTCACGTGCCCACGAAAGAGTGGTAATCGCGAGAATTGGGTGCATTTAAACCCTTAAGTAAAAGTCTAATTTCAGTTCAATTTCTTAAAAACACATGGAATATTGGCGAATTTCATCCTACTTTCCAAAAAAAAAAGCAATTCCTCATGTCAAATGTTCTTTTTTTTAGCAGTGCAGCGGAAACAAACAAAAGTCCCAAAACATCTACTACTATTTTATTTACAAACCTATTAACAATTGTGCTTTGCTCTGTGAAAGCAAAAATCAGACAGAAAACAAATCAGGCTTCTTTTTTTTTTTTTACTGGCTGGTGATTTTTTTTTTCACGTTATAACTTATTATATTATTACAGTGTTTTTCTTTATGATTCTGAATCATTAACATGCATAAAAATACAAGTACAGACCACAACATTGGATTTGAAAAAAAAGAAAAGGAAAAGGAAAAGGCACCTGCTCCCATGATACAGGCATTTTTAACCTTACACAGCCACATGTGCATTTGTTCACTCGCTTGGGTTTCATACCGTGTGATGGTGTTTTCTTCCATTTTGACCTCCCGTCGTGGCCAAGCGTTCCTATCCCTTTGGCCACACAGCAAGTCCACTTGGGTTTTTGGACAATCACGACAACACGATACATTCACCAGGGCTCCTCCGCAGCATACTTCACACACTTGGAACCATTAAATACAACACAAAGTCTACAGTCGAGTGCCCATGACAGCAAACATGCAGTACGGTCCATGAGAGTGACATTGAAACTCACCATTGTCTGCCTCATTCCAATTCATTCACATTTTTTTTTTTGTCTTTGACATGCCGCCAAATCTTCTATACATGTTTAAGTCACAGATAAGGAAATTCTGCATGAACGCATGCCGGTTTAAAAATGAAATAACCGTCTACGCTTGAGAAGAAATCTCCTTCAGTAGACTTACTTGGACCTTCCATGCACATCCCCTGTTGCTTTAGAGCACTTTCCCCCTATGTTATTTGATACCTAAAACCTGAAAAAAAAAATCATGTTTTTTTTTTTTTTAGACCTGCTGTGAGAAAGTATGAAGAACAACAAAATAATCAGTAAAGTATCATTTGACTTCACAGCTGCTAGAAGACAATGCAGAGCCGGCTCGCCCATGAGGCAAATGCCACACCGGGTCAGCTCTGCAAGGTGACAATACAAGAACATTTCTACAGCGCTCTTTGAAAGGCTTCTTTAGTACATCCCATTCATTATTAATCGAAGGTGAATCCCGATTGATTTGACAGGTTAGTGGAGGGAGCAACGTGTACTACTAGACTAGGTTTGAGTGCACTTCTGCCCTCGATGGCTACTTTGCCCACTTCCTGTGGATGCTTTCTGTCAAAGGCAGCTTTGCCTATTGCTATATATCACAACGTAAATGGGAGATGTAGCGCGGCAGGGAATAGAGAGAGCCTTGTTGTTTTCTTCTAAAAACGTGAAGGCACTTCCGGGTAGCACCTGGATTAGTCGTATTTTCGAAGTAACAAGTAAGAAGCCCTTGTGTGTCGGAGGGGAAGCCTGAAGCAACGAGGTTTGTGGGCCTTTCGGGGGGGGGGGGGGTCACAGCAGGGAGAAGCCTAAAATGTACTGCAGCAGTTTGTTGCGGTTGGCCTGAGGTAGGAAGGTGGGGCTCAGCTCCAGCGTGGTCACGCGCTCCTCTCGTCGCTCTTTAAGGACCTGGAAAGAAAACGCACGCCGTCAGTCTCATCAAATTCCAGGAAAGGTGATTTTTTTTTTTCATTTGGATTACCCCGAGATCCTTGAATGTTCTCACTGTGTTCTTCACCAGGTAATGAGTTGCACTTTCACCTGAAGACAAAAGACAGAAGGACAAATGATCAAAATCTGGATCGCAGTACTAGTTTAAAAAAAAAAAAAGCCAAACCTAATATTGTCAGAGAGATTAACCGAAGCGAATACATGATTCAAAGTGTATTTCCCCGCAATCACCGTAAGCAGCAATTCTCTTCTCGGTGCGCGTGAGCAGGTATCTGAAGAGGCGCTGCGTGTACTCAGTCTCGGCCATGGGCTGACTCAAGCTGTGCACAAAGATGGCGGCACCGCTGTAGGCCTCCAGGACGGAGCTGAGGAGCCGTTGCAGGAACACAAAGAACTCCTGGTGCTCCGCCGACAGGCTCACCTGGAAAGGGAAACTCAGCAAACGTCAAGTCGTCTCGTCCGTTGCTATCTAATTGAACTACTTGCGCACGCCCCCAAGATGTCTGCCTAAAGTGGACTGAAAAAAAAACAAACCTTTAGGTAGCGATCCCGCTGCTCCTCCCCAAAGTCGCTGTCCTCGTCCTCCTCGTCGCTCCTCCAGGAGAGCGGCTCGGGAAACTTTTTGGGCCACGGTTCTTCCGTCGGACTGGGGCTCAGTTCCTCCTGGTCCTCCTGACACACAATAGAGGCATCAGGGCGGAGAGTGCCATGGCGACAGGAATTGTGGGCCTCTCCAAACTGACCTCGGCGACATAGAGGACGCCATATTGGATGAGGCGGGTGATAGCGTCGAGGAACACCTGGTATATAGTCTGGCACGGCTGCGGGGTGGAAACAGGCCGGGGTTGACTGGACGTTCAATAAATAATCGTCAGCGTGCACAACACTTACAGAGGCCACGGCCACCTCGTTGAGCAGGAAGTGCGAGAGGCCGGCGGCCTTGCGGATGAGCTTCTCTTGACTGAGTGGGCAGTCGGCGGCTACGGCGATCGGCCCTTGTTGCAGCGCTAGCGCCGACGACTCCGACTCCACCGCCTGCTCCCGCTGAAGGGACAGGATGCTGCAGGCTGCGTGCAAATTCAACGACACCTCAGGCGTGATCGCGTCTTTTTGCTTCAATGATTGGTTGAACATGATTTTTTTTTTTTGGGGTTCTACTGTGAAATTATTTTACACGACATGACATTTGAAAAGCGGCCGCCTGGAGCGACGACATACCGACGATGGCGTCGGGGATGAAGACGTGGAAGAGCCCGTTGCTGTAGAAGTTGAGCTCGAAAAGCGCCGGCACGGTGTGGCTGGGCGCGATGGTGAACTCGCCGTTGCGGTTGGCGCCGCCGGTGACGGCGATGCAGTTCTCCAGCAGGTGCAGCGCGCGCATCACCACGTCCTCCGAGTTGCCCGAGAAGCCCAGGTCAAAGTCGCGTGACAGCACCTCCTCCTTCATGTTGAAGAAGTCCTCCACCAGCTTGGACAGTGCAACGCCCTGCGGGAAGGGACCTCACGTTTCGAAAAACGTACGGATGCTGGCCAGACACATGCGCCGTAATTCCTGCAGGGGGCACTAATGCTTAAAATTGCTCATGAGGGAAGGAACCTGATCTCTGGGTCATTACTGTATTGTGCAGTGAGGTCTTTGTGACCTTTGTTCCCCCTTACTTGGTGGAGGGCACCACAAGGCAGAGTAAAATCCCTCTTACAAATAAAAAACAAAACAAACGAGCAGACGTACCTGTCGGTGTCGGTAGAGCAGCAAGCAGGCCACGATGTGCGTGGACATGATGGCGGATGACTTGTTTGCCGCTACACGGGGAGGATAGAAGGAACGTTGAACAACACAGAAACAGACATGGTGCTCATCGCCTCAAATGGAGATGTGAGAGGCCTTAAACTGTACAAGCTGAGCAATATGTTGAAAAAAAAGAACATCTGAATACATCATAGAAAATCAAATGCATTTTGTGGGAGTATACATCTTGCAAGAAAAACGTGAACCCTTTGGAGCGCTCTATACATTGCTCCTAAAATGTGATCTTCATCTAATCACAACAAGGCCTTACAAAATATTCACAAATGAATTCAGAACAGACAAAGCAAGAAACGTAAGGTGTGAGGGTTACTCCAAGTCATCGTACGCATCGGTCCTTTGAGGGGACGAAAGGCAGCGGTGGTAGCAGCAGAACACTCCCCCCCCCCCCCCCCCCCCCAACCCTACCGCCTCGGTGTCCTATTGGCCGAAAACAACATGCCATAGAGCTGCGGGTGCTGTGATTGGCTGCTGGCTATGAGGGGGTAAAAAAAGAAAAAGAAAAAGGGGAGGAGGGCAATGCAGCTGACCGAGCTGGGGGGAACCGGTTTCTGCTGCTACTGCTGCATAAAGCACACCTTAGGACGTGACATTGGGAAGGAATAAGTTCCACTAGTGAAGAGAGGAGGCCTTACTGAAAAGAACGTGTTTGGCCAGGTTGTTAATGAGTTGTCGTCGGCACAAGTCTTCGGGTAGCTCTCTGTTCTGGTGGCCCTCCTCTTGTCCGTCGAACAGCTGCGGGTCAGGCCTGAACACATTTTTTTTTTTTTTAAAGTGTCATCGAAAGATCATTTGCGGTGTATTGTTAAGGGCCGGCAGGGTTTAGTTCAAATAAACGGGCAGCTGCAGTGGGAATGTGAACTCAAATGACCCCTGGGGTAATGTCAACCCAAGTGCCGTGCGCAAATGTCAAATGACAGCGCCTGCTGCGAGGAAGTGTGAAGAAGGCGGCCATTTTGGAGGCTTTATTTGAAGGTTTGAGTGGCACGCAGGAGGAAGGGAGTTGCACTTACTGCGCATCAATGATGGCGGGCATCAAGGTGTGCTCGAGGGACAGCGGGGGTGCAATGTGGCGGTTTCTCTGGCTGTCCAGGTATTCCTGCGTTCGACGGGTGGAAAAGGCTCACAATCAAATGTGTTGCTTTACTTATATGAAATATTGTTTGGCATACGTAGAGGGACCTAAATGATGACTAAATATTCAAATGGCAGTACAAAATGGCGAACTCGCTACAGCGCACTATGGAGGGTCAGAACATAGCCACACAGTGTGATGTCACTCTTGATTGAGGACCCCCTCACCTTGAGGGAAAACGGCTGGTTGAAGTCGACGCGGACGCAGCCGTAGTTCTTCCTCAGCATCCTGAACACGCCGCACGCTATTCCCCACAAGCTCTCGTTCTTCTTGGGCTTGCCCTGCATTCACGGAAGAGTTCAGGCATGGCCACGCCGGCCAACCCCCGAGTCGACGACGGCCGAACCAGCGGCCTCACCAGCTGCTCGCTGTTGTAGTTGCCCTCGATGATGCGGTCGTACGAGATGCCCACCGGCACCACGAGCACGTCGCCGATGGAGCCTGCGCGCAGCGCGTCCACCACGATGGACAGCATGCCGGCGCGCGCCGTGGACGGTTTGCCGCTGCGGGAGCGCGTGCCCTCCAGGTAGACCTCAAGGAACTGCTGCTGACGCAACAGCTCTTCTGTGTACTGGAGAGGACACGTTAGATCACGCGAGGATGAGACGATAGACCATGCAACAGGTAAAAGTCTTTTTTTTTTTTTTTTCTCAATCAATAATTGTACACATATTTGTTTTGTTTTGAATCAGAGATTTTAACTTGAAGGCCCCGTCACCAAGCCGAGCTAAAACTGAGCACGTTAAAAAAAGTGTGTTGTATGAAATCGCCCGCGTGCCAGACTTTGGACACAAGCGGTGGGTGTTGTGTAATCACATCCTTTCACAGATGTCTAAAGACATTTTTGGGAGTTGAGGGGAGGGGGGGGGGGGGTGCTTTGTCCCAAAATAGACCGCTGCCTTGGATTCAGCTGCAAAGACCAGAGGCCCTTACAGCATTTACAGTGCGACGCAGAATGTTAGGTTTGATCATATTGTAGGTGTCTTATTTTTGTAGCATTAGATGAGACATGAGGCACAATTTTGAAGGTCAAACTACACGAGTTGGCCATCGTTACACACACACACACACACACACACACACACACACACACACAACTGTCCTGAGCTGATAGCACTTATCTTATTGGCTCAACACGCAATTACTTTGGCGGGTCGATGTGAAGTGCAGCATGTCACAGACATGGAGCAACTCTCAAACAAATGCATTCATTCTAAGTGCAGTTTTCTCATGTGGAATTGCATGCAGGGTGAACTAATTCAAGGAGAAAAAAAAAAAAAAAAAGATGATATCCTGTTAAATGTACTGCAGGGTGACGTTTGGAGTGCAAATTCGCATGGGGACCCCAGGGAGTGAGTCCCAAGACTTTTGTCCACATGACCGCAGTCGACTCACAGCATATAGGAGTGATCTGTACAAAACGTCTTTCTTGCCATCCCCGGACTCCTCCATTTTCCGCCGTATGAAAAATCCTCCCAGCTTTCGGATTAGGGTGCTGAAAGCACACCAAAAAAAAATAAAAAATGGTGCTTGTAAACCATGGGCATATTCACTTGAGCAAACGCGAAGCGAGGCTCACCTGAGAATGGGGATGCTGAGGTTGTTGCCGGCGGCGATGTGCGGCGCTTTGATGTTGTGACAGAAGAGGATCAGCGTGATGAGCAGATAGTCGATGTGGGACTTGTGGACAGGCAGGAAGACCATGGGAGCGCCGTGCTGCGCGAGGCCACGGACGACATCAGCAATTTGTAGACTCGATTTTGCTTGACAGATTGAAGTTTTTCAAAAAAATTTTTTTTTGGGGGGGGGGGGTGTTTCCTGACCTCCGCCGCTGCTTTTTTGACCATTTCCAGCTGGCCCTTGTGGATCTGAATGCTCCAGAAGAAACCGTTGAAGAGCCTCAGGAGAACCCATCCTGTCAGCCTGGATCGGGGAGTCAGAAAAAAGTTGATACTGCAACCTTCAGTTTGCTTGCCACAAAATCGTGATTGCTTCTTAGACTTCAGTTTGAAGGCAAGTCGTTCAAACGCGCCATATTTGCTAAGCTCGTCGCTCTTTGAACACTCTGATGACGACACCGGCGCAAAAGCGAGTAGCCATTTGCCGTGACGCCATCTCAAATGACGAGGCGTTTTCCACGTACCTGACGAAGGCGGGCGAAACGCTGGCCACCATCTGCTGGAGGAAGCGTCGGGCTTTTTGCTTGACTTCCCTGACGGACTTGCTGTGCTCACCGCCGGCCTCGTCCGAATCGGAGGCCACGCTCAAGATGGCGCTCTCAACGCTGACACAGAAGGAAAGATTTTTTTTTAATAGGAAACATATTTTGGGATAACGGACAACTTCATGTTAAGGTTTACAGATCGGGCGGACTACCTGCTGCTGTTGAGCACGTTTTCCACCACGTTCCGGGGGAACATGTCCTTGTTAACGTCTCGTTCCATGACAAAGAGGACGTAGCTCAGTTGCCGTGCCAACCAGCCACGCTGCCTGCACACGGGATCAAAAAAAGGCGCGCTCACAGTACAGCACATGTGAGGTCTACTTGACACTTGTACCGCGGTTGAAAGCGTTCCCCGAATAAAGGTTTTCTGATGAAAGCAGCAAATTGACTTGGCATTATTGGCTGCGGAGAAATTTTGTTTTTGAGATGAGGAAAATCGTAACCGGCGTGGCATTGTGTTCCAACTTGGGAGTGTCCGCACTGTATAAGCATCGGGTACATTTGGAGTTGAACTGACACGTGCGACACATGCGACTCCACCGACGGTTTCAATTATTCAGCCGTCTGCTCCAATCTGTCACACAATTCAATCCACGTGTTTCCACTACTACTGCTGCTGCTGCTGCTGCTCCATAGAAGCCTCAAAGCGTGCCTCTCTTGTGGAATCAAATTCACCTCAGGGTTGCTTTCAAAATGTCCCCATTTCACCCCCCCGCCAAAATAAATTGAGATATTTGATTGAACTCCATATTAAATTGTATTGCACACAATTTACGTGCCAAGAGCAAAACTGTGTGTGCTGCTTGCAGGCAGGGTGGACATTATTAGCTGATGTTAGCATTTTATCAGCACGTGGTTGACCTTCACTTTGCAACATTGACCCGCAGCACGTACCTGGTGTGGGTCTCGTTTATGTAGATGACGTTACGCAGGCCAAGCGATGGAATGCTGGGGTTGAATAGCTTTTCCTGTGGGGGGGGGGGGGGAATACAAATGAATGAATATGTGTCTTTCGAGTGAGCCCTTCCGCCCCACTGTGATGCAAGGAAGCAGCACTCAGTGTGCTGCAGTTCGACAGAGCCGCAAAGTAGCATAATAAACGTAGACTCCAATGCCTGTTGCTCCTGTACGTCAATTATGCGAATGGTTACGTGTTAATTGGCGGCAGCGCGTAAGGTTACCCAGCTCTGTGGCGTGCAAGAGTGGCAGCAGCGGCCGACGAAGGGCCTCTTCCTGTTTAGAAGACCCTCCTTCCACGTGGTGGCCACGCAGCGCAGGACTGACGGACTGGTACTGCGATCCTTCAAGGACAACAAGACACAAATATTACACCAAGGTAAAAATAAACAAGAGAATGCCCTTTAAAAAAAAAAAATTGCTCTGATGTCTTGAATGAGTTGAATTCTTTGACGAGGGCACAATTTCAGATCGGCTAAGTTTATAAACGCAGGTGGATTTTTGAGTCTTACGGAGTCGTCATTGGGCCGCTTCCAGCGGTTGTACCACTGCTCGCCGTTGTTGACCTGCAGAAGCAAGCCGTCCGCCAACTCCATGGCCTTCGGCGGCCTTTTCTTCTCGTCCCCTGCGCACGCAGCCACCCTCTAACTGGACAGCTGGATGGAAAGATAAAAACACAGACAATTGATTTCATTTGATGTTCTCGAGACGCAGTCAGTTTGAACCACTGAGAGAGCACACATATTTATTTGCAAGGCTGGCCTTTTATTCCCCCGCATCGCTTGCCACAACGTATGCGCACGCTTGCTTGGGAAATAGTGTAGTGAGTCACTTTCATCAATGGATGCTGCCCACCATCTAGTGTGCGTGTAGTGTTTCAGCGCAAGTGCTCGCCGCGCACACTGATGAGTGGGCTTTTTTTGTACGGGGTCATTGGCCGAGAGTACTCTTCGCTATGGGGTGACTTTGTTGGGAGCCAAACAAAAGCAAGAGAGGAATGAGAGGCCGTGGCCATTGAGTAACAGTGGAAGGTTGTTGTCACGTCGCTGTAGACGTCGAGAAGAAGCAATAGTCCAATTTTTGCTTCCGCTCAAACAATTGGTTTTACATTTTAAACAATACTTCCACCTGTGTTCCATTTTCAAGATTTTTCCAAAATTGGTTTGAAATGTGGCCTTGTGATGCTCAATTTAATACTGATGTCATATGGATTTTTTTTCCCAGAGGGGCGGGGTTAAATTACTACACTTAATCATATGGATTTTTCAAGGGCGCTTGTTTAATGCATGAGACAGATGCACCTGTAAAACAAGCCAATTTCACCTTGATCTTCTGAGTACTTTGATGGAAGCATACCACAAACATGTTATGGAGACACCTTTTAAATCATGAAAGAATAGTCTTCTTGTTTTGACACAATGATGATCGGGGAGGTAAACAAGGGGCAGTTGAAGCCCCCCTCCCTTACGTGATTTCATAAATAAGCAGGTCAAACTGTTAAGTGACAGATGGAGATGCAAATAACTAGTCGCACAGACAACAATGGCAAGCTGGACGTCTGGCCTCACGTTAAGCGGAACCGGGATTAGCCACTATGCTAACCGGGCTAACCTTAAACTGGTTGAGTTGGGAAAACACTGAACAAGCTTAGCGGGAGCACTTTAGTCTTTATTTCACGTTGAACACGGAGGTAACACGACTTAATGCTACGTCGGATGAAAGTTGCTCAATTGCGGCCGCCAACAACACAAAAGATGGAAGAAGCAACCGGCAGCCTGTTTCCATGACAATGACAGCACGAGACGACCGATGGAGGGTTGCTAGCAAGGCGTTGGGGGCTCGCTTACCTTCAGTGTCGTGTTACGTCGACTCATGTCTCAAACGAACGCCTATTAAAAATCAAACAACAACGGGAAAGTCCTACTCCACAGAGCTTGTCCGCCGTGGGTGTTGTTGTGGTACCGTTCAAACGTCAGCCGCCGCAGGACACAGAATGCGGCGATTAAAGCCTTTCGTCCATTGGAGCAAAAAGCTTCAGGCTGCTTATGAATATTAACAACCTTCACTTCACTCTGATTGGCTGAGGCCAAGTCCAAACCCCAATCGCAGGAAAGCCTTTCGTGAATATTTATAAAGTACGTTCATTCATGCGGCTCCACCCATCTTTGCTGCTAATGTACAATTCGCTGAATATTAATCACGACTGCCACCTTTAGGCTAAATTAAGAACTACACGTTTTACAATAAGGTTCAATCAGCTGTCATTTTACGCCCTCTCGCGGAGAAAAAAAGAATTGCATTCACTTCGAGCCTACCACTCTGTGTGAGAGATTTGAATAAAATGCTACGACCCAAGTACGTTAATGTCGTAATAACACTCACACTCGATTGTTTGTGAGCGACTAAAGTGCTACTTGTTCCAGCTTGGCTGAAAATGACGGGTTTATTTCGCCGTTTATAGCCACACGGTGTCCCTGACGACGGTTGAAGTGGTTCCGACCGCACCGTCCGGTTTCCCTACTTTGCATACTCTTCATCAAGCTAGCTGCAGGTATGAGGTAAGTTTGCCGTTCCACGTCCAGATGTGGATCATTTTCCTAAACAAGCGGTTATCAATTACTTATTTCAAGCACGAGTAAAGACACTTCTTTAGCATTTATGTGGATTAAAGCGTCATGTTAGAAAAATGTATACAGTAGTTGGTTAACTTCCCAGACATGTCTGACGTCACAACACAAAGCTGAACATTTCGAGACGAAGCTGACAGACGTTTTCAGTTGACAGGCCCAATTTCAACTTCGATTTGCTGTTTCTATCTTTTGAGGCAAAGGTATTCCAACTAGAAGCCTGCTCAAAAATTTAATTTACGTGACAAGTCATGCAATGAATGATACCAGAGTTCAACAACTGAGTTGTTCTATAGATATGTAATTTTTCCATTGTGAATCTTAGACTTCATCAAAGCCACAGTGTGGAATAATTACCCAAACAAGCTCGATGCCACTGGGTGTCATTAAGTTGGGGTGGAAAATCTCCATAGGAAGTTTGTGTAATAAAATAGCTTGTCAGTCAGATGATTGCATCTAATAGCATGCCTAATCCAACTTGTTTCCAAAGTATGCTCAGGCTTCAGAAGCGCTTGGCGTCCAGCGTCATGGGCTGTGGCAAGAAGAAGGTTTGGTTGGATCCCAACGAGACTAACGAGATTGCCAATGCCAACTCGCGTGAGTTGTTTTACTGGCCAGGTTGTAACCTATTCGTGCCACCTTAATTCTTCCAATACGACGCAACACAACAGGCCAGCAAATCCGCAAGCTAGTGAAGGATGGCCTGATCATCAGGAAGCCTGTGACAGTGCATTCCCGTGCCCGCTGCCGCAAGAACACGCTGGCACGCCGCAAAGGACGTCACACGGGCTACGGTGGGCTCTTTTTTTTTTTTTTGTTGCCTCATTTCCATCATGCTCGAAACTTGCAAGTGGCTTTTTACGATTCCATATAAGAGTTTTCCAACAATAAAACAGCCCTCGAATGAAACTGTAAACTCGCTTTCTTCCGCTTGCAGGTAAGCGGAAGGGTACCGCCAACGCCCGTATGCCCGAGAAGCTGATCTGGATGCGACGCATGCGCATCCTGCGCCGTCTCCTCCGCCGTTACCGGGATTCCAAAAAGATCGACAGGCACATGTAAGCGCTGGTTCTTGTTTTTTTTTTTTTTTTTCAATTCGAAATTCATTGAGTTTAACTGAAAATTGCATCTCCCTGTCCAGGTATCACAGTTTGTACCTTAAGGCCAAGGGTAACGTGTTCAAAAACAAGCGCATCCTGATGGAGCACATCCACAAACTGAAGGCAGACAGGGCTCGCAAGAAGCTCCTGGCGTAAGTTATTTCATTTGACGAGAGCCTCATGGAATCAGAGTAATATTTTGTACCATTCGCGTTTGGACCTGTCCAATTGAAAATGTCTTTTTTTTTTTGTGTCGGACCAACGAATGAAATGCAAGTAAGTGTGTTCTCTTTGGTCCAGCGACCAGGCCGAGGCTCGCCGCACAAAGACGAGGGAAGCTCGCAAACGCAGAGAAGAGCGTCTCCAGGCTAGGATGGAGGAGTTCATCAAGAATTTGGCCAAAGAGGATGAAGCCGGCAAATAAGCGACCGCATCTCACTCAGCTTTTTGTTATGAATACATTTGGGTTCACGTTACCACATGCTGGTCAGTGTCTTTTGTGGATCTTAGATTTTAAATACTGTTGTACCTCGACTTTTTAATGTTGGAAATAGAACGGATTGATTCCAGAGGTATCAAGGTTAAGAAATCAGTGTTTTGAGCTGGATGCCAAAAGGTGGCAGCAGAGAGCAGACGATCTTTTTTTTTTTTCACCGTGGAACTTAAAAAGTCAAGTTCCAGCAGCAGGTTGTCATTAGTCATCTCGAAAGGTAAGCTTTACAAACAAGGTGGGCAACACCCTCATCCATGCTCGGCCTTTGAGAAAAAAATAAAATAAAATCCAAACGCCAATAGTACAAAAGGGTCACGGGATCCAGTTGACAACTACCAACATCCACCTCGGTGAATGAGTTCAAACCTGCCTGCACAGTTGAATCCGTGAGCCCTGTTATTTAAGTATCAATAGAAATAAAAGGTCACATTGCAGCCTACGTTTATGGTGCCGCCATATAAAAGCAATCTCGCATGTAAAAATAGCCGTCTCAGGTGAAGTAAATGAGAGGCTTCAAGACAGAGGGGGGCGGAGGGAGGCCATTTTTGCAAGCTCTCCTCATCTCGTTTCTTCATTACTGGGAAGGTGCTGCTGTTTCCTGGAGCGTGAGGCTAAATGGGATTAGACGAGGGGAAGGAATATGAGCCGCTGTTCATTACTACACTCAGCCATCAACGCACACAGAAACACATTTTCCACATGCAACAACAATAGCGGTATATAGTTTACATTGCCCATCACTGACCCGCTTAGCTGTTACGTTGCTATTTTTACATCCGCTCTAATGCAACAGTACAGTGGGCTCTCCGTTGTGAGCTAATAAGCTACAACGGGCATTTTGTTTTTCCTCAAGGGGAAGTCATATGTCCATATGTTCTATGGAAACTAGTTTCCCTCCCATTCAAAAACAAAATTGAGGTGTGTCCACGCTGCCCTGGTCAAAATTTGGCCTGTAAATAATATCTATAAACAGACATAGTTGGAGGCGGAGCTTTAAGGCGCAAACAATCGAAGGGAAGCAAAAACAAAAAAAATCAGCTGGAGGCAGCCAACAAAAAAAAAAAAAAAACACTTCATTAAATAATACATGAGTCAGCAATCGCTAAACGCATTAAAATGCTAAACAAGTTAAGCCGCGACGAGATTCATTTTCACACTTTCTGCAAGTAGCCTGCAGAAGTTTAATTAACAGCAGGGTGACAAATGTGATATGAATTCCATTGTTGTGGCCATTTTTTTTTTCTTTCTCCTCGTTCACTGTGTGCACGCACTGCCTAACTTAAGCGACGAGAACATGGAATTTCCATTTGAAGTGCACACGGGGTAATTGAATGTTGCCGAGAGGGGAAGAGATGGAAAGATGTGATGAAAGGAAGGAGGCCAAATGTGTTTGGAGCGGAGTCATTTGAATTTTGTGGTTCATGGCAAATTGTCAAAGGCTCCACCCACATCCTACGATGTGGGGATTAAACTCCTTCGCCATCTGGTCTCTCTGATTCTGATTTGGGCCCATTTGGTTGAGGACTTGGTTAAAGTACGAGCTCTGGAAGGTGACGCAAATCCCCCCCCCCCCCCCCCTCTCTAAAAACTCCTTAAGTCAACTGAAGAACATGCAAAGGTGACTTTGCCAATTCTCTCCAACTTGAATGCAGCCAGCCTGTCCGAAAACAAACGATAGAAGCGCGTCAAACTGCCGTGTCGGCGTGTGGCGATATATATATATATATATATATATATATATATTTAAAAATCCAGCCCCAGAAAAGCGCTTAGGCGGAGGAGTTGAAAAATTCATATCGCCGCGTCGGCAAATGCGTCGTGACACGAGCCGCCGAGAGCACAGGAAAGAAAGAAGAAGAAGAAGAAGAAAAAAAAAAATACCTTTCTTTGCGACTTAATGGATTTTCAAGTGCACTTTTACGGTTCTGTGTGTTTGGAAAGCACATAAGGTCAGCAAAGAGGCAAACCGGGCGCAGTTGAAAAGATGTTTGACATGAAGTCCAATAAAAAAGGAAAAAAAAAAAATCATACTTTGGCAGATACATGTTTGTATTTTGTTGTACTCTATTACTATCTTACTGACCTTGTAAAGGTCTGGTTGGTTCATGTCGAAAAATGTGTAACCAATGTATTATACAAATTATTTAATTGTCACTGTCATTGAGTCAAAGCGGAACCAGAAGTGCGACTATGGGAGAACCTTGTTTCCTCAGACATTAGGGAGATACAACAAAAGTTTATTGTCGTTTTTTTTTTCTTCTTCTCTTTTGACTCATTTGTGAGTCGCAGCTTGGAACGGAGATAAATCACCATCACGCTCCCTGGAGTCATTAAGAGGGAGCATTAAAGATAAAGAAGCAAGCGTCTTGCCAGCAGCACTGTCCTCATTAACCTCCATGCCTCAAAGTACAAATACTTTAGTTACTTTAGTAGCTTTTTCAGGCATCTGTACTTCACCATTTTTTATTCCTACTCCCTCCATCTAAAGACATATCGGCGCTTCCTGCTCTTTACTTTTCACAAAATGACCCTCTAATCTGTAAAACAATCTTTTTTTTCTATTATCGGTTGCTGATTTTGCTTCTTTTTTTTTTTGCTAGTCAGTTCACAGGTGAAGCATAGCTTGTGACAACTATTTTTTTTTTTTTTAATTAAAATCCTGGGTCAGGGCAGAAACACTGCATCTCAAAAAACATACAGGAGTGACATAATGAAAAGGAATCAAACCGGTTTCGCTTCAATTCACTGGCCATGGTGCTGCTCCTTTTGATGTGCGTGTCTTGGCCACCGGGAGGCAGTGTAACAGACCTATATGGAAGGACATGAGAATAATAATAGTCATATTTCAGAGGATTAAGACAAGATGCATACACAACGCTCACCCCAAAGAGGTTAAAATAAAAAATCGCTCGCCCAAAATCCGTAAGCCGGGTTCACACGGGTCTCAAGGCGCTGACTTCTACTTTTACACAAGTATCCGTACTTGTACTTAATACTTTGGCTACCTCTGCTCGCCCGTGACCGTTTTGGGGAATGGAGGGGGCGACAACATCAAAAAGGGTGAGATGGGGAAAAAAACTGCTCTAAGCAGGTGTGGAGGTGAGCGAGCAGACGGTTGACTTGCCACAATGTGCCACACGAGCTGAATCCAGCTGCAAACAAACAAAAACCATCTGTGCTAAGCGCTGACTCAGCCATCTGGAACCGCCCGCGGCAGGGTTCACCCCAACTTTAAGGACAAGTAAAGTACAGTGAACCCACGCAAACGTGCAGTTTGGCGTTCACACGGGTGGTATTGCTTCGGTATCATCTGAAGTGAGTTGAGGAGCTTCAGATTTAGGTCCAAGTAGTTCTCTGGCTCCATCTTGTGGCATGTATAGGAAATTATAATCCAGAATAAACCTTTTCAGGAGGAGTTGTGTAATGTTGGGAATCGAGGGGACTATTAATCATCGTATATATCCCCATTAAAAAGAAAAAAAAATATTTTTGGGGTTGTTGATTATTTTCCGCCAAAGCTGCAGATTGAAAAAATGTCCTCCCTTCTCAACAAACACATGTAATCAAGCACTATTTTTGGCGCACAATCTTCCTCTGCACTTTGCAAAATAGACGTTTTGTATGCCCGAGCTTTCAACGAAACAAGAGTGAACGCGCCAAAAGGAGACGCCGGCCTGACGTTTCGAGCGTACCTCAACAAGATGAAAAATGGAGACCACTTGAATTGATCCCTCCGTTTCTGTATTTTAGAAATGACTCCAAAAAAATATTTGAAATATCCATCCATCCATTTTCCGAACCGCTTGATCCTCACTAGGGTCGCGGGGGGTGCTGGAGCCTATCCCAGCCGTCTTCGGGCAGTAGGCGGGGGACACCCTGAATTGGTTGCCAACCAATCGCAGGGCACACAGAGACGAACAATCATCCACGCTCACACTCATACCTAGGGACAATTTAGAGTGCCCAACGAGCTGCCATGCATGTTTTTGGAATGCGTGCAAACTTAGCATCCCTTCCACTGGAAGCCGAACCAACTACCGGGCCGCCCCTATTTGAAATAAAATGTACGTGAAAATAATTACAGCACACATTTGTTTGTGGATGCCGTTTAGCATCCCTTCCGGTGACTAAAAAAAAAAAAAAAGCTGAAAAAGTGACAAGATGCCAGAGCAACTTGATGTTCTGCCACTTCCACGTCTTTCCAAAATCGCCAGTTTGATAACAGAATTGGGTCATCATTTGAGAAATTGCGCCACAGCAGGCACACAAGACACACGGTGCCAGTGTGGTCAATGGCCTGCCAGCAGCTTTTCCGCCGCCAATGACTTTTATTGGGAGTTAATGGTATTACTTGCGCTCATTACAAGCAGGCGACTGGGGGGGGGGGCTTCTCGGGATGGAGGCGAGGGGGAACCTAAGTGTGATGGATCCTCCCAAGGTCTGCACAGAAACAAAACGGACCAACAACGTTGGATAGATGCGAAACATCTTCTGTAGGTTAATTAGATGGCTTTCCGTCATTAAGAACACCGCCTCGCAAATGACGCGATAAGATGGGATGTCAATCACACAGCTTTGCTATTTTTACCGGGATGTCAAACGTCCATCCTGGTGGCGATAGCTCGTCAATGCTGGCTAATTACTGTAATTGTTGTTCGGGTTAATTTTCTTTTGGCACTACGATGGATAGCGTACTGCAGAGATGCCGTTAGCTAGCAGGCTAGCCAAACATTTTATACCAGGGGTCACAGACCTTTTGGAAACCGAGGCCTACGACTTGGGTACTAATTAATGTGAAGTTGCGACAACATATAGCATGAGCTAATTTTACAGTTCCTCTACGGGCTGTCAATCGGCTTGTCAAACAAATGACACACACACACACAACAAATGGAGGGTTCATCGCACTTTATTGGGCAACGCCGAAAAGTGACATGGCCTGAGCCCAAGTGTGTGTTACTGCACGTGTGCGTAGAACAAAACAAAGCGAGCGACGACATGGGCTGTGCATAGTGTTCTGGCTTAGCCGAGTAAATAGATAAACAGTGCAAAGTGTTCACTGGGCTTGACTTTTTCCACATTTTGCTTTGCAAGCTGCAAAGAGGAATCCGAATGAGTACTTGTCAGACGTGTCATGGGAGAAACTGGCCAAAGATGCTGTAGGCATGCCAATGAAAAGGGTAAGTGATGCTCTGCTATTGTTGTGATATCAATGCCCTTATTAGTCGCTTCCTGCATGGCTTTACTATTCAGAGTAGCGCGTCACGAGAAGGCTGGCCATGTTTTATTGCTTTGATGCCATTTATTCTTGTTATTTTCTTTTCTTTTAACGTCGCGCTGCCGAGAGATGCCATCCTGACAAGAAACGGTCACATAATAATGTGACCATACGTACAGTAGGAGTACAGCAGATAAGGCAAATTGGAAGTGGTGAAAGTATCGTGTGACGAGACTACCAGAGGTGCATCTGCGCGGGGATAGTGTCAATCGCGGAAAAGACTAGAGAGCGGTGCAACGTGGAACTTCCAAAAAGTGGAACGCCCCGAGAGTTGGAAATAAATTTGGAGCAAAAATCGGAATCAAAACCACATTGCGTGCAAAATCTCGTAAGACCTCAAAGCAGGGCAAATTATGGTCCACTCTTCACATTTGACATTATAAGGAGGCCTATAATAAAGCCGCATTATTATTTTTTTTCCCCCTACAACTGATTAAGATGTGTTCATTTCTTATGCTATGAAATACTGCAAAACGCCATCGTATAATGAATAGCATGTTGCGTGCGTGAACCATTCAAGCTAAGGATATTTAATCACAAACAGTGTGGACATACAATATAAAAATACTCACGGGCATGTATTGTTTATCCTCTGCAAAAAAATGATAAATATTACTGCAGTTACTGTTTATATATATAGCTATCTCAAAGTCATATATAGCATGTAGCTCACGGGTAACGACTACCTTGAAAACGATGAGAGAAGCTGCGCGTTCCACTTTGGAGGTTCCACTGCATCGGAGATTTGACGGGAAAGTGCCACAAACTAATATCCATTTTTTAAATTATTATTATTATCAGGCACACATATTGAATACAGGACTGAATGTGTGACACAAAGGCTCCCCCGGAGGCTCCCTGCAGCCCTATCGAGCTTTCCCAGTTAGCGGTGAGGTAGCCTGACATCCCTTTTGCTCCCCCGTGATGCTACATTTCCCACGTTTGCGCTACATCAAAAGTAGCCCTGAAGCAAACAAAACAAGACAAGCGGTTATTCCCGACACCAGCTGTTCATTTTATGGACGTCGGCGAGGGCGTTTTGAGAGGGAAGCATTCCCGAGGATTCCTCTTGTCAATTTCTGCTAATTATAACAACTACGAGTATTATTATTATTAGCCGACGTCATATTTCAAGCAAAATGTCCACCGGCACTAAGCCTCGCTTCTTGCCACTGCTCAGCCGCAGGAAGCCGTCCGTCTCCTCATTCTTGCCCACGCAGATCTGCGGCAGGAGAATGTGGGGCGGGGTGGGGGTGGGGGTGGTGGTGTGAATAATCCGGGATTTGGGGAAGGATGGCGAACACATTTATGGGCAAGGGAAAGCGGGAATAGGTACGGTCGAGTGATTTGGACAATGAAATGGCCAAAGAATGGGAATCGGATTGAGAGGAAAGGTGGATGGGGGGGGGGGAAACAGAAACGATGGGATATGGATGATGGATTGGGAGCGAGACAGGGCAGAAAACAGAAAAAGAATCATTGGGGGGAAAAAGGTGAGTTTTTCTTGAATCAGTTGGGGCTGCATCGCCAACGCAAATGTGCCATCTTCTGTCACTTCAGCACTTTCGCGCATCCATTTGCATACATTGTTGTTAATGCATTCGCCTCGCTGTGTGTGCGTGCGTGCGTGCTCACCTGGGCCTCTTTCACCGTCATCTGGCCTTTGTCTCGGTTGCCGTGGAAACCAGCCGTGACCTTCCACACTCGCTCGCCGGGACGCACTCGCTGCACAAAGTTGGCAGGGAAATATCCCACCTTGCTGCGGCTTTTCCCCTGATGATGAAGCACAAATAGGCACTCTTATATTTTTACAGGGCAATCACCAGACACGACACTTGTGATCATTTTGGAATGACTGTGAATGAAGCAGCAAGTGGCTCATTTCGGTACTTTTGGTTCAGAGTAACGGAGAGAGACGGTTCAGGTTCGTGGCACATATGGTAAACCTGTGACTGCATACGTTTTAGGAAACACAGACAACACCCCCCCCCCCCCACACACACACACACAACACACGCGAACCAGGCATCCTCACGCCCACGTCCATTGAACTTCAAAAGGCAACCAGCCGGCTCTCAAGTCTCGCTGCCTCGTTGGACTGGAGGAGGCTTGACTGATTGCACAAGTGCCAGATGCTGGCGTTTGCTCGCAAAAGGGTAATGGGAGGCAAGAACGAAGATGACGACCATGCTTCCAGACTCACCTTCCACCAGTCCTCATTGGAGTCATCTGTGACCTTGACACGATCGCCGGGCCTGAAGGATAAACGCAAGAAGCAGCTCGCGTTAGCGGAAATGTGATCTTGGGTTCAATTAGGGCTGAGTGGTCCATACATTAAATTAATCAAGTTGATGAGTCAAACAGATTTCTTCTTCTTACTATTATTCTTATTTTTTTAATTAATGCGGTTTCCATAGCTACATACACAAATACCAATGACAGTGAAAGGACTGACTGGAGTTCCAAATCGTTGTTCTCCTGAGGCAAGAACTTGTAGAGAGCCACGTAGGTGTGCATGGAGTGGACTTCCACACGCTTGGAGAAAAAGAAGAGAGAAGAGGAGGAAAGGAAAAAAAAAGACAAGTAAGAATAGAAGAGGAAAGATAGGAGAGGAAGTGCTAATGCACACCTTTAGGCTGACTCGCTCTTCAGAATCTGCCTTCTCGCTTTCGGGAGGGGTGAGCACTGGACACACACACACACAATGAGGTAGAAGAAAGACAGATGTTGACATTTTGTGTGTGTGCATGTCTGGACAGAGTGTTTTGAAACAACTTAACACACTTCCTGGAATGGCTTCCTCTTCGGCGATTGGCTGATTCTCCAGCTTGTCTGGGAACCTTTCAGCCTGTCGAAGAAAAATCATTTTCGGCGCGAATCCTCGAACCGATGAGTCTTTTTGGCCACGCGTAAGCCAACCGAAAGTCGGCTACCTCGTGGCAGGGCGACTCGGAGATGCTGCCGAAGCTGCAGCGACTCATCTGAGCCAGCGACGTCCCGTAGCGCAGCGCTTCGTACACGGGGTCCACCGTGGCGTGGTCCAACTCTGCGAGACAACAAACGACGCCGCGTATTGGACATCTAAATACGTGAAACGACGGCGGCGACCGTTCCGGCGGACAAACACGCCCCTCCCTCACTCACCCGGCACATCGGGAGTCTCCCTGACGACGCCCAGCGACTCAGTGGTTAGTAGAGGCGAGCTGAAGTTTCGCTTAAAAGCTCCCGTCTGAAGAGAGACGGCGTGCGGGGGAAGACGACAGGTGACAGGTAAGGTTTTAAGTGATGGGAGCGTGAAAAGAAGCGTGGGGTGGGGGGGGGGGGTGGCATTGGCACATTTGTGTGCATAGATTATCAAGCAGCGAGGTGAAATGTTAAAAGAATGCATGCAGCCACGTCTGCTGCCTAAATGGGTTTGCAGAGGGACTCAAAGTCATTGTTCCAGAGCACGGCCAACAAATGTAATGCTAATGCGAGAATGCTAAGTTTGCCTTGGACTTTGCAATTCAGACCCGACTGGTTTGCTGCCTAGTTGGGTTGGCAGAGGGAATCAAGAAATGAAGTCCATGTTCCATAGTGGCGCCAACAACATGTCATGCTAATGCTAGGATGTGACATGTGATGTTGAACCATTAAGCCGTGATTCAGGCCCGACGTTTCCACCACTGTTCAGTGCACCAGTGGGCAATCTGTGCTGGTAGATGTGACCTGTCAATCACAGACGGTAACATTTCCGCTTCACTCGACGAGAAGCAAGCTAACATTTCGGACATTTTGACTGCAATTTACCACGACGACATCAGACCAACTGGCAGCAAAAGTTACAGAGTAGAAGTCACCCAGCCATAAATAGTCGCGCTGTCGTCCCTTAGGGCTCGCAAGGTCACCCCCGAAGAGGAGTGCGATTGGATTGACCACAACCCCACCCCCCCCCCACCCCAAAAAATAAACAGCCAGCACAAAATCAAAAGTGTCCAAAGGAGGACGACGACAATAGGGTGCGAATCGTTAACACAGATGCCAGAAGTGTCATCGATTGGCCAGATGGCTCCATAGCATCGCCACAGGGGGCCTGCAAACACGGCATCGACGCATTCCACAGCGCTCCTGTCTACATTAGTCTTATTATTTTTGTTTCATGCGTGATCAAGCGCGACTAAAAATGACCACGCGATCCAAGGACAAACTGCAGAAGATTCAAGCGACACGAGGATCAGCGCGAGCTTTATTTAGCACGAGGAATATGTCTCGAATGCTCGTCAGGAAACACACAAAGACATTACAACAAAGGCCTGTTTTCTCACCTTGAAGTCGTTTTGTCTTCTAATAATAGACACATACAGTGAAGTATCAACATGGGGTGGGGCCGGGGGGGCTCTGGACAAGTGGCTTATAGGCTGAACGTGTTGTGGAAGGAATGAAAAGCAAGCGTCCAGGCGTTCCGTAGTCATTCAAACATCGCAATGCTAATCATAGAAGAAAGTAAAGTTTGGCATGCAGGCATTTGAAAGACAGATTGAACAAATTTGAGGTGACGTGCATGCAAAAATGTGTCTTCCGTGTCCCTGCGGGACATTATTTGAGGCAAGGCTGGGCTCGGCAAGCCTCTTTAATGAAGCCGCCGTTCTTTACGTTAAATTAACACCGATGCCACCACAGCGGCTTTATTGGAGCCTTATATTAAAAAAAAAACCGATGACTGGCACATTGCGCTATTGAACATGAGCACGCACCTGGGTGCTGTCTGCGTTTATTTCGTGGTTTATTTTAGACCTTCGGTGATGTCCGGTCGGTGCCTTACGTTGCCAATGGTAAAACAAAACCTTTTATGTGAAATAAAGGGTCCAAAAAAAATATATAAAAAACTAAAAAACAGCCTGCATAGGATGAATATTTGATCTGTACGTTTCAGGCTGAAGTAGGTCGCGCTCATGACTAGGTAAGCACATTTCCGAGTGTGCTTGCTCACCGTGAGACTCCCCGGCAATTTATGCGGATGTGCGGCTGATTCCCGAAACGTCTAATCCCCGCTGTGATGAGTGCGCAGCCATCCAAAAGGACAGTGACGACGGCTTGCTTCCGCGCCCTCAAAGGCGCCGAATTTCACACTGAATTAAGCCGGGCCAGCTGGATGGGGGGGCAGATATTGATTTCGTGGCGGTGTGAGAAGACGGGAAAGGAAGGGTGAGAAAAGCCGCTCGATGTCGAACAATTTAAAGGTGAACTCATTTATAGTTGGGGGTTTTTTTTACCTTTGCCGACGTTTCACACGCTGGTCAGTGTCTTAATCGTCTTCGCAGGGCAGCTTATATTTGCACCGAAAGGGGACTCACTGATCCTCTTTGTACAGGACAACCCCCCCACCCCAACCCCCACCCGCCCACCTCGTCAGGCTAAGCCCATTAGCCAGACTCGTAGGCCGACAACTTGAGAAACCATTCAGGCATCCAGATGCTGCTGTAGCGTTCCGCGAGTTAGCGCGCACGCCGCCGCGATTAACCGTGCGAAAATATGCATCCACTGCTAGGCGGATTACCGTTACCGCAAACGAAGAGGAGAACTGCCCGAATCAGTTGCAGAGGAATTCAAAGCAAGGAAATATTCCTGTGGTCATGTTAGAATTGGAAGTTTAGCACTGAAATTCAGACTCGACCAGTATTTTATGCTACAACATAAAGATTGGTGTGAAAACAAGAATTAAAATTTAGGCCCGACTAGTTTTCTGGTTAGACGGGGTCACACAGGAAGTCCAAAACACACATATATGTTCCCTAGCAGTTTCCGACACATGCAAAGCTTAAGCTAGAACGCAAAGTTTGATGTGTAAGCATTCATACCGGCTGCAATTCCGAACGGATTTGTAAATGGGTCGCAAGGGAAATGAAAACACAAAAGTCGATTTTTCACGGCTTCCCTACCTTGCCATTGCAGGGCTGCTGAGACAGCTCCGACGAGCACCACAGGTGAGCCGCGAGTTTGCAGGCTTTGCAGCGCAGGCCTTGCTTGGAGTTGCCTGCGTGGACATCCACATCGCTTATTCAATTACATTACCAGAAATCACACCGGTAGACTGACGCGATGGGCCTGAAAGAATGCAGATGATGGCACTGGAGTCAAATGAATCAGCGCCGCTTGTCAAGACACAGCGAGATTTGTGGACTGACAACAAAGCACAAATGAAGGAGGAGAAAAAGGACCTCACAAGTTCAGCAAATCGTCCCTGAATCGTTAGCGACCTAAATTGGGAAATGTCGTATATAAGCGGGCATTCACCTTGGATCACATGTTTGCATCGCTCGCAGCTGGTCGGCCTGCGGAAGACGTGCTCGTGGAAACTGTGAGTCTTGAGAGGCGCCGCGGACGAGGCCGGAGACTTGAGCTGAACCTTGGCGCTCAGAGACGGCGAGGGACTGACGGAGGGCGAGCGCGACGACTCGGACAGCGACGGGTTGGGGCTGACGGCCGGCGAGAGAGCGGGCGAGCGCTCGTAGGCCAGGGGTGACTCGGACAAGGCGGGCGGCGGCGGCGAAGGCGAGGGAGCGATGATGAGCGTGCAGGGTGGTCGCGAGTCGCCATTGCTGCGCTGGAAGAAGTTGTCCACGCTTTTGCTGCGCATCACAGACTTGAAGGACAGCGAGCGCTTCAGACGCTGGAGCTGAAAGGAACGTGAACACGTTAGCGTACGAGTCGGAGATGGCGATACACTGCCTAAATGGGTTGCAGAAGATATCGGAAGAACATTGCTGATCAAACAATATGTGGCGCTAAAGCTGGAAAGCAAAGTTTAGAGGGAACGATTCAGTTGTGCAAATCAAGCTGGATGAGTTTCTCGCCTCGATGGGTAGCAGGTGAATTCAAAACTGGAAATACATGACCAATTAAAGAATATCGAATGCTAATGCTACAACGCTCGGTTTGGTGTCGAACTATTTACAAGTCCTGAAATCCAGGGCTTGACTCGTTAGCTGCCTCGATGGGTTGCGGACTAACTCAAAACTGGAAGGTTTCAAGAACACCTCACACTAATGCTTGAAAGCCAAGTCTGGCGAGGGCCATTCAATTCAAGCACTGCAATCCAGCCCGGAGATAAATGCTGACTAATGATCCACGTGCTGCTTCACTAAATCATTTTTTATGACAACGCTCGACATAACGACACACATGGGTGCATTTGAAGGAAAGAACAAGACAAGGACGGGATGGAGGGGATCAAGGACATCAGGACATTTGCCTCAAAAGCCTCATTTTCAAAGAGCGTTCGCCCTTATGTCAGGCTTTTTTTCTCTCCTTCCATCTCCATCACCCTTGCCCCGCCCCCCCTGCCTCCCGACTTCCTGACTTCACAAATTTGCCACCCCTTGCGAGCGGACACCAATCGATAGGACCTTTTAAAAATGCACTTTTGATTGGGTTCATTGAGCGGGCCCGCCCGTCTTGGCACCGGACGCAGCGCGTTTCTCTGCCTCTTTTCATCTCGTCACGGCCACAGAAAAGGGCGCTGACGAGGCGAACACTTATTTCGCCGTCTTGGTGAAGCAGCATGTGGCTCGGCCGCTCAAAAATTGATTTGCATTCGCTCCAACCAACTATTTTAAGTTTAAAATCCTGGCATGGAATTTTACCAGCGACTATCAGCCGCATATGATTAGATAAATCTCGAGGGGAAGCAGCATGTGGCTCATTTACCCAATGTTGGTTGTTTTTCTGGCATTTAATGAAACACTGAGCATTGCGCAGCGTTGTGTAAAAAGTCCAATCGATATCTCGGGACATAGCGGCTCTTCTTCCCTTTTCTCGGCGTGCAGACGGCAATTTGTGTGAGCGATGAAGAGCTGCCTCCGTTGACCCAGTTTTTGCCGGTGCCGTCGCGTGAAAAGAAAAAAAAAAAAGACACAAAACGCTTTCAATGGCACAAAAAACACACTCCTGAATGCAAAACGAAACAACCAATCAAATCTTAAGTTATCCGTTTTATCCTCAGCGGGGGAAAAAGTGCTTTGCTCATGCTGGCGTTTCGTTTTTTTTTCATAACCTTATTTTTATTTCATTTTTTTTGAAGAACAGAACAGCGCCGCAGCACACGTCGCATCGAGGGAGTTCGCGGCAAGTGCAGCGCTTGAATTTGAAGTCTCTGAAACTCCTCAAGAGGATAAGAGAGCAAAAGAGCAAGGAAGCAGTCACAAAGCTGCCACGTGAGCGAGCCTTCTTGCCGCACTCGGGCCACTGCTGCCGCTTGATCGGCTGCAAGTCAGCTTATTTGTGCGAGCGAGCAGGAGGCTACTTGCCACTGTTGACTGCATTCGCTTATAAAATGGAAAGTGCTCAAGTGGAGGTGGTACCGAATGAAGCGACATTCTATTCACTTGTTTGGAGATCCACAAAAAATGCGTGCGTTAATTTACTTGATTGTACCATGCAGTTTGAATTAAGTGTTCATGAGGTAATTTTTTATGCGTGCCCATGCAAAAGCTCGGCAGTTAGCAAAGACGGTCGTTTGCGCGCCTATCCGGGCGGCCCTGGTGGCTGGTTGTCGCCACGCCTAATGAGGTCACCTTTGATTTAACGCGAGACTAATCACTTTGCACGGTGTGAACCGACGAGAGTGGACCTGGCATGAAACTATGCGTGGCAGATTACAAAGCCCCCCTGCTGTGACGCAACATCCCCACCTACTCACATGCAAACACAGAGCAGAATGAATGAGCAAAGTGGACTAGAGCAACAGCAGGCAATTTGTGCTTCGTGTACACTTGATCGGAAAGTGATCCCCGACGGGGGGGTTGATGATGTACATTCCCAATCGTGATGTAGATGTTCATTAAAATTTTTTTTTAAATTACAGTTACTGTATCCGCAGGCTATTGCAAGGGACCCATGAGAAAAATCTCCATTGCTGTGATCGCAGCTTACCTTTTTTTCCCCCCCCTTTGCCTTCCCACTAGAGTACTCGCACACACCCACTACTCAATCATTAATTTATCCCAGAATTCTTCACAACAGCCTATTTATAGAAGCCTCGGGCAAAGACTAGTCTCTGTGCTCATTTCCCCCCCCCCCCTCAAACAGGCTGAAGAACAGGGAAGGATCTTGTCGCAAAAGAGTACAAGAATAAAAACAAGGTGGATGCTAGATTTTGGGAGGGGCATTATTTCTACAGTAGGTCGCTTTCTAGTATTATAACTAAAATAGCAGCAGTATTGTTCTTGCAAGATTTCGATTGCATTCCATACAAAAGTGCACTGAACCAAATAGATTTTTTAAATAATTATTTCAAAAGGAAGATTTTGTTTCAAATCACGTCGGCACTAAACAAGCTTTTTTTAAGTATCTTGAGCTTTTATATAGTATCGCTACAGTGACTGAGTAGCGTCCAGTCGGCCCTTTTGTTGTGAATTACGAGCTCAGGCCAGACACAGCAAACTTCTGCTCTGGGATTGAACCATAAATTCAACGGCCACCCTACGCACACTGCGTCGTCTCGAGGCAAGCACAAAACAACAAGGTCACCCGCCAGGATCATTGTGATTTGTTGCAAGCGTTTCTTTGACAATGAATTGTTGAAGGCCGTCGGCCTCGCTGTCATGATATCAAAAAGGATAAAAAACATGTCATTCTTCATGTTAACAAGAGAGTATATTGAAAAAAATCATGTTCATTATGTATTTCTTAAATACCCAAAGTACTGTACATACAGTCTACAATCTATGCTAATTTAAAAAATGAAGCACCTGCCTTTTCAAATCAGCCGCAAGACCGTGCAAATGTGCATTTATTTTTTTGCTTCGTTTCGAGCTTCAAAATGTCGAAGCATAGGCACTCAGCAAATGAATAAAACGGAAATAATGCAAGTTATTTTTTCCCGATACCAAATGACCCAGGGACCTGTACCGATCCGCGTCCCAGGGGTTGGGGACCACTGATTTACAACACTTAACTAACCATTGAAACATATTTTGGGGTGGAAAATGGGTTTAAACCGCCTCGATGAACGCAATATTAATTCTTGACAACGTAAAGTTCACTGGACACCTAATTAGGAACAGATGCCAATAAGCCACAACAGAAACAAATGGGCAAAAGAGGGGGGGGGGGGGGGGCAGGTGTGGTTTTACCTTTGACTCTGCTTGGCTGGGCACAGTAGCCGGTGCTCTCTGGAGGTCCCGCCGCTGTGGCTCATTCTCCTTCTCGCTTATTTCCGTCATGATGACTGGAATTTAAAACCCTCAGTCGTTCTTAGTCGATCGGAAGAGAGGACTGGCGAAAAAATGAGGCGAGAGATGACCTGGACATGGCCAAAAGTCGTCCAAATTTGGCGCCTTCCCTCGGCTCAAGCTCCTCATTCGAACGACATATCCCGTCAAAAGTGTCACAGTTGAATTGAATGTCAAGGCGTGAATATAACGTGCCTGCTTACGCGTTTGAAGTCCAATTCGAAAGCCGGGAACTTAGTGTGGACGCCGGCTGGCTACTTTCTCACACGTAGGTCAACCACGTTGCCGCTCCATTCTTCGACTGAACACTACTCCAAGCGCGCTCTGTGACGTTTGATTTTCTCGTGACGCAGCGCCTACCTCGTTTCCGATTGGTCAAAAATTCCCGCGGAACGCCCATACGGAAGATGTGCACCGGAAGGTCCTTTGTTAGCCTCTGATACAATGGCGCCCCCTAGTGTACAGGTGGCAGAGTCAGAGTGGAGCGAAAGGTGCTTTTCTCCTTGACTTTGCTGCTGTTGTCAATAAACACAAAGAGAGGTAGTTAAGACATGTTCACAAGTTCAAATCTTTATTGAACATGTAGAAATCAGAACCGTATCCCCAGCCGCACCTATCCTGGTCTGCGGAAATATGTACAAACTTCCCAAAATAGTGACTGCTGTTTTTCTTCTACTTAACATCAGACTAAAAGATGAAGGGATTTGTATGACAGTTACTGGAGACAATACTTAGTCTGCCATCCTAATCCCACTCAAAATGGCACGTTCAAAATCACACGTAAAAGATGTTCTCTTTTCCAACTCAGGGTCCGAAGATGAATAAATAAAGTTCTATGGGGTTAAAAGTGTAAATAATAAAAGTACATAATACGGAAACCTCCAAAATGAAATTACACATTGCATCTTGTACTGTTTATCCCAAAAATAGTGACCTTTGTGTATTTCTTTTGGTGAATAATAAAAATTTAATATTTACAAACAGTGACATTAAAGGTTGCCAGTGAGCGCAGAGTCCATGAGGTCGTCATCTTCGTTCCTCATGTACATGGGACTGGACCGCGAAGGCCGCTCAGAGGCAAGCATGGACAAGGAGGACTCCGAGGCCGAGATGGGCGAACGGGACCAGCTGTCCGCCTTCATCGGGTGCGACGAAGGTCCGCCTGACATGGACTTTTTCTTTTCTTTGTCCCGTTCCCTCTCGCGCTCCCGCTTCTTCTTCTCCTTTTTATGCTTCTTGTGCTTCTCGCCGGAGCCCAGCGGGACAGCGCTCATATAATCCTGTTGGGCAGGAAGCGGTCGCGGCGTCTGGTCGTCGTCGGAGCTCGGGCTGTTCTGGTGGGACTTCTCGGCCACCGAGCTGCTGCCCGACTCGCTCTCGCTGTCGTGGTTGAGCGGCGTGTGGCCGGGCGAGCGGCTGTGGCTCGGGGATGAGCGGTCGTGCTTGGGCGTGGAGCCGCTGAACAGGGGTGAGGCCTTCAGGCTGCTGATCTGCGGCCTCATGGAGTCGCCGGGGCCTTCGCCGCCTTTCTGCAGGGTGACTTTAGCCTTGATGCTGGGTGAGCCTCCATCAGGCTTGCTGATGATGATCTTGGCTAAACCGGACCCGCTCACCCCTCCCGTTTTGGGGTCCATCAACTTTTTATCCCCGCTCGCCCCCGCTGAAACGGACACTTTTGCCTTTCCTTCTTTATCGGACCTCTCACGCTTGTAGTCCCCGCTTTGGGAGGATGCGGCGTGCTTGGTAGTAACCATGCTTGAAGGCGGGGCATTGACAGGAACGGTGCCGGCCGGGGCCCCGGGCCCCGGCGGGCCCCCGGGCGGTCCAACTTCAGAACCGTCCTCACCCACGCCGCCCACGCTTTTCAATTTGTCAATAACCGCCGTGAGGGACGGTTTCTTGTTTCGACTGGGGGACTTTCCTTTGGCGTTTGGGTTGTTGGCATTGTTCTGGCCGGCTCCCCCACTGCCGCCGCCGCCCCCACCTCCACTACTCCCACCACCGCCACTCCCACCGCTATACTGAGAGCCCCCAGAAAATCCCATGGAACTGGAAGAAGTGGAGGAGCTGGAGGACGAGGATGTGGAAGTCGAGGGGGTCCCGCTCATCGGCTTCTGGGAGCTCAGACCACCCCCGGAGGAAGACTTGGACCCTCCGGAGCTGCCACCCCCTGAGCCCATTGGGGATTTGGCCTTTGAGGAAGGCGGAGTTCCCGGTACCTGGGACTGCTGTATTTTCATGGGCGAAGACAGCTTTTCACCAGAGGTGCTGGAGCGAGAGTGAGAAGGGGAGATGTTGGGCTTGATGCTGGGATTCATAAGCGATCCGGGAGGCTTACCGCCTTGAGTTTTTATCTTGTTACCGGTGCCAAGTCCACTTCCACCGCTTCCAGCACCAGAGAGTCCATGTTTTGTGATTGGAGACGACCCCGGTTTGGCAACGCCCACCCCCTGAGACGAAGCCTTAGAGTGGGAGGGTCCAGTGCTGATCCCTGTGCCGCCTGCTGACTTCGAGCTGTTGCCTTGCGCCATGGAGCCTTCCTTGGATTTGATCTTCCCAGAAGAAGAATGGGAATGATGGCTTTTGCTGCCGCCGGTGCCCCCGGTTCCGCCCGTCCCGCCCGAGGCCGAGCTGCTGGACGTGTAGCCGCTATGGGAGGAGGTTTTCCCACCGGTTATCGTGCCTTTAGGGATCTGAATAGTAATCTTGGGAATGGGAGGCGTGGCGCCACCAGGTGGCGTCTGTGAGCATCCTGAACTTCCCGGAGATTTGGAGCCTCCTCCACTCAAGCTCCCCCCGGAGCCAGAGCCGCCACTGGGAGGTGTGTACGGCCGTCCGCCTGAACTGTGAGAGGGCGACTTCCCATCCGGGTCCAGCTTTTTTCGTTTGGGCTGCTTCTCTTTGGATTTGCCCTCACTGGAGGGAGTCCTGCTACGTTTCACCTGTTTGCCCTCGGTGGACAGGCTTCCCATTCCCGAGCCACTGCTTCCACTGCCGCCATTGTCGTCCTTTTGCCGCATGAGGCTCTGTTGTTTGACTTTGGACTCTGCGCTTTTGAAATCAACGCATGCCGGCCCCAACCCCATCATGAGGGGGCTCTGTGAGCCTCCAAAATGAGTGTCTCCCAAATCCGGAGCTTGCCCAAGAAGCGGTTTGCCAGTGCCGCTGTTGCCTCCGAAAAACATTCCCATATCAAAGGAGTCTTTCAGCGAGGGCTCCGGCGTGTTTTGCCTGTGCGGTGTGGGATTCTGGGGCGTACCTGAAGGAGTATTCTGCTGACTGCTCCCGCCAAAACCCTTGACCAGATCCATGTCCCCGTCAGCGCTCGGTGAACTGTCTTCAAAGCAGTTCTGGGAGATGCCGTGGCCCGAGTTCAGCAGGTCGGGGTTGAAGTCAGTCGCATCTGTGAAGAAGTTAGTCGAGGATGAATCACTGGTGGGTGTGGCCGCAGCCTCCGCAATCAAGTCGGCGGCGTCGGTGAAAGGGTTCTCGTTGCTGTTGGTGTTGAAAATGTCCGCCGAGTCAAACACAGCGCTGCCCTGTCCTGAGCTGGAGGAATCCCGAATAGGGGTCCCCAGCGGGCCCGCGTCGTCACCACCCCCACCCATCGGATGCTGGCCTCCGCTGCCGGCTTTTCCAGTTTGCTCGGGCAAATCTGACAGAATTTCCGTGATATCCGGTCCGATGCTGTCGGAGCTAGAAAGGCGCACCATGCGGGGCGGTACGGCACCCGCCGGGGGCTGGGCCTGGATGTGACTTGGCGGATAAGGCATGCTGGGGCCGGAGGGCGGGGTTCCGCATTGGCTCGGGGCCGGAGTGATGCTGTGGGGGGTGTCCAAGCCGTCGCCCGGCAGATTCACGTCAAAGATGGAGTTCTGAGACGCATCGACGTCCATCGAGAGAAGCTCGCGGTGGAAATCGTCCTCATGCGAGACTGCGTGGTGCTGATGGTGCGACATGGAAGTCGCCTGTTGAGATTTCATGCCCAAACCACCTACGGCTGCTCCCCCTGCACCAGGAGTCCCGGGCAACAAGCCCCCCTTTTCTGGGACTCGCGGCCGCTTTTTCTTGCCTTTCGCACCTCCTCCGGGGCAAGCGGCCCCCATGCTATCGGTACGAGGCGATCCCGAGGATGAATTCTGTCGCTCGAGCGGACTGGAACCGTACAGGGCGGCAAAGTCTTGCGAAGGGTTGTCTTTCAACAAGTTCATAAGCATGGGATGATTCTTGGTATTACTAGCAGGCGATGACGTCGGCGGCGGAGTCTGGTGAGGCGGCGGCGCGTTCTGCGAGCTGGGACTTGAACCGACGCTTCCCGTTATCTGCAGAAGGCTCGTCAGGATTGGATTCTGCGTCACTTTGCTGTAGTCGTCCGCATGGCCTTGACCCTGCTGCTGCTGTTGCTGCTGCTGCTGTTGTTGTTGTTGAACCTGCTGTTGTTGGCCGGCTTGAGTTTGGCACTCAGCTACTTGTTTTTCGTTGCGAGACATCCCGAACAGAGAAGTGATCGACCCGCTAAAATTAGGCCCGCCGGTTGGTCCTCCTCCAGTGGGGGTGCTGCCGCCCGCGAGTCCCAAGAGCCCCATCGGATTTGTCGCATCTCCGCCGGCCATGTTGTAGGCGGGACTGCCGGAGGGCGGCGGATTATTTTTCACCATGGTCTCCACCGTCTGCGCAATCAAAGACAGGGCCGGAGTGTCTGCCTGGATGGTCTCCGCTTTCCTCCGGATGGCCCGCATTGTCACAGGAATGGACATGCACCTGAGACGAGAGGAAGAACAGAGAGGCCGGTTCATTCGAAGACGAGGTGTATTTATAATGAATGGAATTTTATTGAACCAGTTATTAAGATAAACAAATATATCCAATAGTTTATTTTACAAATATTGTATGATGTGCGGTGCAATATATTGACTCAATTATTAAATGAGATAAATTGTATGTAATAATGCTTGCCCATTCCTGAAGTAAAACATTGACAATGCTACCAAAACAAGCTTTTTTTTTATGTATCAAATACCCTTACCTCTGGACCACTTTGGTAATGAAGTCATCGGTGCAGATCAGCGCGTCAGACAGTCCTTTATATAGTTTGCAGGACACCTGTCTGGAGTCCAGCACGTCCATCACAACTGGAAAAAAAAGGTTGCATTGAAATATGGTGAAGACTGCTGTCGGTAGGTGTGGCCTGCTCAATGGTCTTTTATTATGAAATAACAGGAAGTGCAAAACTCAACTCAAGGGGAGATATGAGCAAGAGGAAGTAGCAGCTTCAAATTCAGTATGCGGGGCTTCTGTTAAATTGCGCGGGAGCGAGAGCTTACCGCAGACTAACGACTCATTGACGGGATGCTGGAACGAGACGCTGAAGCTCGAGTCGGTCAGGGGGCAGACCTCAAACTGCAGCAGGCCGATGCTGTCTGAAGGCCGAATTAAAAATAAAAGCGAACGAATCGGCATTACTGGCTTTACACCACCCCCCAAAAAAATAAATGCCGGCCTACCTTCTTTGATGTACGTCCGCTTCACACAGCTACCAATCAAGGTGTTGTAGGCTGCCTGGTGCCGAATGATGTCCAGCAGGAGGGGCACCTGAGCCGGGTGGCGAAAGGGAATCTTGCTGACCAGGGCACCTTGCAGGGAATGACCGTCCTGCACCGGGGCGTCACCGTTCAGGAAGTAGCAGTGCTGCTGGTCTGGTAGCACCTGTTAGAGCGCAGAGAAAATCGATTGAGTTGTTTTTTTCTTCCTATGTCTGATTCAAATCGATTTCCCCTCCCCCTTTCCGGTGATTCAATTCAAGTTGATAAATTGCCCAGCGTTACGTCCGACAATGTGTCTGGTTGCATACTAGAACCGCTTACCGAGTAGAAGTGCATGTTGTGTGAGGGCGGCAGGGCGGCCCGCCCCCTCCTCCGGGGACTGAAGTTGACTCTGGACAATCAGCTGGTAGAGAGCAGACAAGCTTGGCGTGCTTTCAAACACAGGGATAGCTGTAAAGCACACAAATTAATCCAATTGTCCACGAAACGGCGAATTTTGTGCTTGAGTTGCCGCAGAAACAACGGCATTCTTTCTCAACAATTCACCTGTAGCGTTGCCCAGTCTGTGAATGAAGGACTGGGAGAACGGCATGGGCCGATTCATCTTGAGGAAAAAACAAGCCGGCAGGTCCACGCAGTTGGAGTTGGTCACCGTGGAAAAAGAAGGGGTTCTGAAACAAATCCAAAATGATCCACCAGTACATGCCAGTCACTGAAATTAAAACCGATTCTATTTTGTGACGGTGTATCCTTTACCCCTTGCTGTCCACGGCGTGCGATCCAGTGATGAGCGGCGCAATGGGGAGCTTGTAGGTGTTGGCCGTTCCCTCGATGGTGACGGAAACGCTCACGCCCAGCGAGCGTGCGACTGTCGTACACAGTTTTTCATTCGTTAAAAAAAATACAAAGTGACGCTCAAAAGCAGCTGACTGCAGACATCCTCCAGTGGCTTTTACCGTTGCCGTCTGTCAGGCCCATTCCCTCGTCGAAAATGTCATACGGCGACACGTAGCACTGGAGGGTGACAAGATGGCCGCCGCTCCTGGCGGTCAGCAGGCCCACGTTGCCGTGCAGGATCGTCTCGACGGCGTTGGCGTTGGTTGCCAGCCTACGGGCGGACAGGAGGGTGAAAGCAATTAAAAAAAAAAAAATGAAATCATTCGACGAGTAAGTCGCAATTGGTTGATCCATCGATTTGATCACAGTTTGAGGAGACGCTTAGTAGTGAGAAGCAAAGTTACAGTGCTATGAAGGGAAAATGCATCAAAGAATACACTTTTTATTTTTATTCTGTGGAATTCGGTGCTCAGTAAAACTCAAGGGGGAAAAATACTGCCAAAGAAGAAAAATAAAGCAAAGCCTATGAGCTGAAAATAAAACCAAAAGCAAAACCCTTGTGCTTCGCTATGCAACTGAGGCAGGAAAACTGACCGAAACATGTGCATCATCTTGGTGAGATCCAGCTCCAGGGACTGCAAGGCAATATACATCTTTGTTTTCAGTTTACTGCAAGGCACAAAAAAAAAAAAAAAATTATAATCAAAATGGATACTGGGAGGAGTTAAAAAAAATAAAATAAAATAAAGAGGCAATTAAAAACGTACTTGTCTCCAGGCAGCTTATACAGGTCAACCAGTCCCTTAAGATGCTTGGAAAACTCCTCAAAATTCTTCTCCCTTTGTTCGAAAAAACATGGACGAAATGAGCATATTCGTTCCATGATAACAGTGGCAAATTATAACTCACCTTAGATGTTGAATCAACTCAGGGCAACTCTGTTGAAAAACAAAAACGTTCATTTTGATCTGACAGCATCTTCAAGAATTTTTTAGGTGTTGGGGTCAGCCTTACCGTGGGGTTTTCGCCCTGATGAGCAACTTTGACGTCCACAAGCTGGCCAGCGCCGTCCAGTTGCACCTCCACGTAAAACATATCCGAAGTGATGTAGCACTCGGTTCCGGACGGGCTCAGGTGGGAGCCCAGCCTGGCAAAGTAAAGAGCACAAACCATTGGAATAAATTTCCTGTATCTTCACGGCAAGTGTGAACACTCACATGTTTTGTCTCGCTATGGACTCGAGACGATCTGTCATGGAAGGCAAAGATGAAACTGGAAAAACAGAGGGAAAGAGAATCAGTTCATATTGTTGGCCCTGAGGCCCAACCAGGCAAAAGTACCGGAATCTTTTAGTCCCCAAAAGCAAATGTTATTGAAGCCTTAGTGGAAATATGGCTTCAGACTGTTCAGGAAAATGTTATTACCCAAAATTGAAAGTAGCCAAAAGCAAAACTGTAAGTGGAAATGCGACTACAGACTGTTCTGGTTTTCAAGGCTGCTTTGAAAAGGTCTCACTCTCACCTTTGAGTGCCCGCTGAAGGGTTTCCAAACAGGTGAGCAGCAGCTGGTGACTGGCGGCGTTCATCATCCCACGTTTCTCCTACAGAGAAAACAAGACAAGGTCGTACACATGTAAGTGAAGAATACTAATAATAATGTAATGAGTGTGTCTCACCATGGCTTGACGCACCACCTTGCTGGTCTCCTGCCACGGGCGGGCCGCATTGTGTTTGGCATGAAGCCTCTCCAGCAGAGCAACCATGCGACTCTGCTTCTCCGATTCTGGAAAACAAACACAGCGCTATAACTTTTGGACGGGCAATTTGTCCTTGTTAGTGCCAGCAAACTGAACAATTTTCACATTTCGATTGGCTGGCTTCCCTCACCTGGAAATGTCTATATCGGAAAAGAACTGTCAACAGACAAATTCACCAATTAAGCCAAATTTGACTGCTCATTTTAAGATGTGAAATAAATGACCATTTCATGAACATTTTCTCATTTATTATTATCAATTGTGTTTACATAAAGGAAACACTTATTTTACCATTACAGTATGATGTAAAGAGGACATTATACTGTGACAAGTAGGGTCGTCATTTTAATTAATTCCGTTCATTTTCGCAATTGAAAGACCTTATTGCCCAGCACTATATTAACTCCATGATTTAAATTATGTAGAATCTCGATTTTTTTTTTCCCTGGACTAACTGTACATGACTGCAACCCGAAACCAGTCACACACTCATAAAATAAATTCATGAAAAGCTTTATTAACGCAACACATGCACATTTGGGTAACTTCCTTCATGAACTGCAACTGCAAGTTTTGGAAGCCGATGACTATCAACGTTACAACCAAAACATAGAAACATTTTATCCAACCGACCTCGGTTGGAGAGTGTCCGTGTAGCACAAAGACTGTAAATGTAGTTATTGCTTCCACCTCACCGCACACGAATAAAAATTAAAACAAATACTTGACTGAGGCTAAACCGTGTGCTAACTTCATGTTAGCCTCCGCTCGCGAGCTTAGCCAGACTAACCAAGGGGGCATGGCAGAGAGTAGGGGGGGGGCCGACAGTAAATCACGCTCACCGGTCACCTCTTCGGTTTTCACCCGCTCCCCGTGAGGCTGAGCCCCTGCAGGCGGAACCGGGACCGAAAGTTCGGTGGCAGGACTGCGCTGCATCAGTACCGCAGGCACCGCCGCCATTGTGTCCACTTCGCAATTCATCGCCGACTCCACCCCCTTCCGCCCCCAACAGCTTCAGGACCTGTGCCGGCTTCCGTACTTTACCGTAATGCTCACACCAAACACGCGAATACTATTGACTCACGTCATCGCTTTTTGGGATGCACGCTAATATTAGTTATCCCACGTAGAAGAAAACTTGTTGTAGACCTTTAGGTGGTAATGCATATACAGTAGATTGTTTTTGCAATCGTTAGTCCCAAACCAAAATGATTTGGGAATTAAATGCAACTAAAAAATTAAAACTAAAACTTTTAGTTCCAGTAGGATTTGATTTCAGTACACAAAAACAAATTTGCTGGAGCAAAAAAAAAAATGGAAGGGCGGCTACAGACTGTTCCTGCTCCTTTTAATCCCAAACGCCAAACGTAACTCAAATTTGCAGAGGAAACGTGCTCTAGGTGGCGCCCGATTGCCACAAACCAGCCGTCCCTGTTTGGTGCGGGTTTCCCTCCAGCGTGACCCCTGAAGCATCTCGTTCATCGACCCGTGGTGATGAGTGCCGCCTTTTTACAATGACTTTTTTTTTTTTTTTTTTTTGACAGGGAGGTAATTAAGCAAGTGGATGAGACGACGTGGGAAGGGGTGCACCTGAGCCCAGTTGAGCAGCTGAGCCTGTGCCAGCCGACGTGCTCACGACTCTCCGGGGACGTTTTTGCCACCACCCATTAGGACCTGCCCGTCAGACGACGCACCGTGCCAACAGTAAGCACAAGCTTATTTGAAACCAACCCTCCCTTGAAACCCAAACCCCTGCTGTAAAACCCCATTTTGAAACCATGCTTTGACACGAGAGATAGGCACGTGGCATCAGGCCATACCTGTCTTATTTCAAGGTATCGGGTACTCATAAAGGTCACCGATACCAGAAACCAATATGCAAGATTTGCTTGAAACCCAGTCTAGAAACCCCAACCCAGTCTTGAAACCCTAATTTGCAACCCTAACGGAACCTGTGAGCCAATGGGCATTTCGTGAAGCCATCTTCACACATCTCAGCCAAGAGGACCCCCGTGCTTGCAGTCAACAGCCACCAGGGGGAAAAGGAGGCTCTCTTTTGTAATTGATGTGCCCCAACAGAGCTGCAATTGGCACAGGAAAGACGCATCGACGAGTACTGGTGCCAACACAAGGGGACTGGGAGGCCTACAGAGGGCTGAAGGCGTGCCCATCAATCAGACTCTAGTTCACCTTAGTGTGCCAACCAAAGGGGGGGGGGGGCGGGCACGCGCCGGGGCCCCAACGCGCTCCTCTCGGTGCCAAGGGATGAGGGGTGGCGCAGGGATGGAGACTGGCACCAGCCCGGACTAATCCGCCGGGTGCAACAGCGCCACCAGGACTTAGTCTAGTTCAACTGCCGACGCTGGTCCGCATCCAAGTTCGTTTTTGGATGCCATTCCCACAGTTTGAGATTTGAAGCGCAGGCGTTTATTTGGTTCAGTGACCAAGTCTTGAAGCCCTGATTTTAAACCTGCTTGAATCCTATGTCTTAAAATCCTAACTTGAGCCAGTCTTTTGTGCAGGTGTCAGCAACTCCGGTCCTTGATGTGTTGGAGGAAGGAAACATCGAAAATCAAGGACCGGAGCTGGCGACCCCTGCTTGAAACTTTCATTTGAAAGGCCAACTTAATGCCCTAACTCAAGCTTGAAACCCGAACCTTAGCCCCCTGATTTGAACCACTAACCTTGCTTTGAAAGCTTACTTTTTGCCTGGCATATGAAGCCGAATGACGACATCAGCAGATATGACCAGCATACATCAGTCATTGTGGTTTTTTAAAGCTTTTTGAATGTGCTTCTTTCTTCTCCATAAAAGTTGGATATCAGCGAGGAGCCTGAGGCCTGGACACGGTCCAGAAAGCAGTGCGGTATTATGAGGGGGTAGGGGGGGGAGGGGGGGGGGGCGCTTTCTGCTTCCGTGGCGCCGTGTGCCTTGAAGTGTAAGGGCAGATGGGAAGAGGAAGCGGGAAGACAGGGAGGAAAGGAGACGAGAAGGAGGAGGAGGAGATGGGGGGGCCCTGTAGGACCATTTGCGACGAGGCTCATTTGCACGGCGCCACTTAATTGGCTAAAACAATTAATTAATGTGTTGGAAAGTTGGCAGCAAAAGTTCATTTAAAAGGGTTTTAATATGCAATTAGGGAGAAGGCGGCGAGCTAGAGAGGAAGCACACGCGCAGGAAAGAGAGAGGATGAAAATATCCTCTCTTTTTTGGGGGGATAGTGCGGCATATTTAGAAAATAAGGGAGGGGGCGAGGGGAGGACGAAGTTGACGCCTTTAAAGGGAGTTTGACAGCATCCTGTTGTGAGCACGTGACTTTAAGACACATTATGCACCCCCCAAAAAACAACAACAACAACATCACCCCCACCCCCCCCCATCTCTTTTTTTCTCTCCTCTCACCCGCGTGAAACATCGCATGACTAATGAGCGGAGCAGGTTGAAATCCTGGGGAAGATGTCCTTGGAAGACGAATGCATTTTCAGCAGAATAATTAACTTAATTAACAAATCCGCATGCATATTCATCAGCCTATTAATGTCTCCTCTGTGCTGCTTGATGAGCAGTGGGGTAATAACCGCCTCATTTGCATAGACGGGCCCGTTCGCACGACGCCCTTTTTTAAAGGCGCACCGCGGATGAGCGGCCGGGAGAAAAAAAACGCCAACTCCTCCCTAAATCCGAACACCGATCCTGGTTTAAAACCCTAATCCAGGCGTCATGCCAGAGCAAGAACTTGTTTTAAACTACCTGCAATTTGTTTTGTAACAAACCGAATGACAGAAAAGTCTCCATGCACACCTGACTACTAATTTCAAACCCTACAACCATGAATTGAAACTAGACCCCTGACTTGAAACTGTAAGCCTCGCCTGAAAAACTTATTTGAAACCCGAATTTATAACCCGGGCTTGAAACCCTCCTCCGCAATCTCCTTTGCCTTTACGGGCATATCATGTGGCCAACGGAGGGCACATGATCATCCCCATCTTCCTCTGCCTCAACTCTCAAGGGGCCGAATTTGTGTGTGTGTGTGTGTGTGTGTGGAGGGGGGCGGGGGCTCTTGTGGGGGTCTTGTTGGCATTGCTCCACTCCTTTCTTCTCCAGTGCCATGCTGCCGTGTCAGTCGTGCATGCGTGCCGCTGTCTGCTCTGCACGCAACCTGGCGCTCCTAGCAACGCCACCTCGCTCGGCGCACACACGTGCCACATGGCGGCCCGGGTGGCGCACGCGCGCGCACTCGCGCTCGCGCGCACGCACGCCCGCTGTGCTGTTTACTGAGGCTTCATTTGCGGCGTCTGTGCTAACACGAACCCGCGCCGTGAGTGTTACTTGAGAAGGGAAACAAAGGAAGAATTTCAAATGCAACCAGCCACCGAGGGTGGAGAAAATCAAAAGCATTTCAAGTCCTAATTCGAGTTTGAAACCCTAACGCAGTTTTGCACTCACCCCAAATCCTACTTTGACACCCTAAACCTAGTTTGAAGCCCTAATTTGAAACTCAAACTTTGTCTTGAAGCTGTTAAACTGATTTGAAACCTTACCCTGCCTTGAAACCTTACCCCAGAGTGGAAAACATTCTTGAAACTTCAATTTGATACCCTTAACCTTGTTTGGATCCCTAACCCAGGCTTGATACCCTAAATTCAAACCCTATGCCTCTCTTGAAACATTACAATGGAACAATGACTCTGGCTTGAAACCTTAATCTGAAGGTCAAATGCACTCTTCCCAGCATCCAGCGTCCGTTTTGCTTCCCTCTCATGCCAGAAGAGCGCGAGAGGAGCCGGGCTCCTCGAGGCGATTGAGACGCGCGGAAGGCATTAAGCGGTGTCACGAGGAAATTAAAGGCCAGATCGTTTTCTTAATCAGAGCACAAGCGCCCTGGTTAAGGAGGAATTAGGTGGACAGCTGCTGTGTGGCTCCCTCTCTCGCTCCCTCGTTCACACTTCTCATTTCTCATTTATTAGGGGGGGAGGCCTTCATTTGTATATGAAACAACATACAATTTGTTGTCATGTAAAATTGAGTTCGGAATAAAAAGCTCTTCGAAATGATATATGAAATGATATGAAATAAGGTTAGGGCTCCAAAATAGGATTACGGCTTCAAAAAAGGGCAATAATTTCAAATTAAGGTTTCCAGACCTGATCAGGGTTTCAAGCCAGAGTTCTGGTTTCATGACAGGAATAGATTCAAATAATACAAAATAAATACATGATAATAATAAGAAGAAGAATACCTGTCTCTGAACAAAATTGAAAATTGATCCCTGTCTTGAAACCGTAATTTGAAACCATAACCCCATCTTGAAACCCTATCCCTGTCTGGAAATACTATAAATGAATTTGAAAACCCATGCAGGATTGAGGCCGTAACTCTCTTTTTGCAGCCTAAGACTGTCTGGAAACAACATCATCTGAGAATTCGATTCCTCTCTGATTTGAAGCCGTCACCTTGAAACAGATGCGAAAGCCGAACTCGAGACCCTAATTTGAAGGCCCCATAGACACAACTAACAGGAAATAGTCCATTTTGTTTTGAAGCCTCCATTCTGGGTGCATTCCAGGGCTTTTCCTGGGGAATTTGGTGTCGGAAGCAGGTAACCTCGACAGACGGGCGACGCTAAATTGCAAAGATTTTTTATTTCCCCTTTGCCTAATATGGGAGGAGCGTGGCATCAAATGCTGGCTTGGGCGACTCGCTGTGAAAAGCGAGTGCTGGCGCCCTTTGCTTGGCTGCTTGAATTCTCTTCAGGAGCACCAAGCGAAGACCCTTTCCTCTAATACGGGCCATCAAACAGCACGCTGGTGCCTCACTGGAGAAATTGCTTTGGTAGCGTTCCAAGAGCGCCACTCACGGCCCCCGTGGCTGACAGATGAGCTGTCGCCGTGGTTGCGCGCCTCCATTTACACCTGAGGAGATGAGAGGAGCGGCTTCGGGGAGGATTTGTCGAAGTCTGCTCACAAAAGGTTCACGTGTCACTCCACTTTTTAGCCAAAGCGAACGCAAGCGCATCCATTTTCATTTGTGGGTTAAATCAGCGGAATGAACCGGAATGATGCCCTCGGGCGCAGATGCCAGCCTCTGTTTGGACACTGGACGCGCGTTCTCCCCATTAATTATCTGGAAAAAAAATTAAGAGACTGCGGTTAAATGATCAGTTTTTCGGATCTCGCTATCGCCGGGTAAATGTTTGAGTAACTTATCTCCCGATTTTCTAACACACAGTGGTGCCTTGAAATCGAAATTCGTCAATAGGCCAAAGCAATTTTAGTGGTTCTTCACCAATGATAAAAAAAACGCATTCTTGTGAGTGGTGTTACATTGTCTGTCTACATGTGTTGCACCACAGCCTGTGTACATTGTTTTCAGGGTTAATAACACCGCCACACTGATGCTATTTGTTAGTCCATTTATGGCATTTTGCCTTCGGATTAAGCAAAGCAGCTTTCGGCAAGGAAAAGTCGACGCGCCTCTGTAAAATGCATGCACAACATGCAAACCACTTTGATGTTTGACAGTCCTTTTCGAGTGAGCAAAAGTCTACACACCCCTGCTGAAATGCAAGGATAGATAGATAGATAGATAGATAGATAGATAGATAGATAGATAGATAGATAGATAGATAGATAGATAGATAGATATGACATGACACAACTAAATGTCAAAATGTACGTTTTCTCTGTTTTGAGTATAAAGACAGCGTTGATCTTGGGTAGTGTGTTTGTGAGCAGGGGAGGCGGAAGGGGGGGGGGGCAACACAACAGATGGCGCGCCACGCTGCGAAAGACATCGGCTGCCACGGGTGGGGATGGGGGGCTTAGGGGCGTTAGGGGGGCAAGTGGGGGCAGATAAATGAAAGAGGGAGGAGGGTGGAGGGGATTTTTTTTTCCCCCATCGCGCCAATGGGGATGATGAGGATGAGGAGAAGGAGTAGTTTTTGTGTGTGTGTGTGTGTGTGTGTGCCTGTGTGTATGTGTGTGTGTGTGTGTGTGTGTTCATATGTGCATACCTCCATGTGTGAAGATAGCGAGACTGGGACACATGCACACACGCACACACACACACACACACACACACACCTGCACACAGCTAGTGGAAAAGCCTCCACGCGATCATGCTAGAAATTACTTTTAACCCAGTTGTTGTGATGAACAACAAATTGGGATGGTCACGTCACATTAATCAGCCTGCGGCAAAATGAACATGTGTGAAGGAAATGTAATCACTCTGCTTTTGTTTTTTATTCCGTCGCAACGAATTTACTATTTTGTGTGCTCAGCCGAGAACTTTCAAAAGAAGACAAGCTGTTTGTGCAGCGTTTTCTTAAAAAGAAGACAAAATACTGACGCTGCACTGTCCTAAAAAGAACAACGTATGCATTTGTACTTATTGAAAAAGAAAAAGTATGAATGTAGCTCTTCCCTAGCAACAGGACAAAATGTCGATGTTTCACTTTGCTCAAACAGTCCAGACAAGCTATTAATTTCGCACTTCCTAAAAAGAAGACAAACTATTGGTGTTGTACTTTATGAAAAAAAAGACAAGCTATTGATGTTGCACTTTCCAAAATAAAAGATAAACAAAAAATTGAAAAATGAACGACTGTACTGACCGATATTGCGCATTCTGAAAAATAGCACTTGATTGGGCCCGCCATTTAATTCTAAAACCAAATAAAACCTCAAAGGAAGAGTTAGAAATGTTCCTGATCTTTATAATAACAACTTGGAATCATATCTATTTTCTGTGTGTCTAACTTGAGTGTGGCTCTTTCTATATGAAGTGAAACGCCCGCCTCCCCCCCACCCCCCTCACCCCCCACCCCCACCCCACTGCTGCTTTGACACACACCAGCCTGGTTGGTAGACGTATATGGTGCTGCCTACTGAACAGATGTTGTGGAATTTAACATGCAAAACAAAAACCCCACTAAGTTCAGCACACACACACACACACACACACATGAACCCCCCCCCCCCCCCAGCTGGCCTCACCATCAACGTGCCATGTGGCGCTTGATTCCCTCTGGCATTCCCACTCTGGCAACTCGGCCGCGTCTGGCAACTGGAAGGACGAAGGCACATGCACACACGGCGTCCACTATTCACCGCCACACGCTCGTTCTGCATGGATGCAAAGTAACGTCGTGTTATTTGCGAGCATTCGGACGCGATCCTTTGCTCCAAGTTTGAACGCGTACGAGCCAACGGAACCGGTCGGGCCGTTGGCGGGCGCGTGCCACGCTGGCAAAGCCGCTTGGGATCGCCCAGCAGAATTCCAGTTACCATGGTGATGTCCAAGCTCATTGGTAATAGAATCTCAATTTGAGAGAGATTAATTCAGGGGGAAAGAGTTGATTTATTCATCCTGTCGGATGCTGACGAACCCTCCCACCCACCCCACACACACACACACACACACACACACACACACACACACACACACACATTTGCTCCGATCCTCCGGCTCTGACAGACGCTTATTACCTCTGCCAAGGAGCTTGTGGTTTCCGTCACCTTGTGTTTGTTACTTTCCTTTTTGTTTGAAAAGTGCAATCATTGTTTCTCTTCTCTTTCAGAAGGTATCACTCTGATCGTCTTCTTTTTAGGAAAGCTCAACAACAATCATTTTTCTTTGTTGAAAATGCAACCCGGATAGCTCGTCTTCATTTTAGGGAAGGATGGTACATTCATTATTTGTCCTCTTTGGCAAGTACAAAATAAAACGATTTAGATACATAATCAGCCCTGCGATTGGCTGGCAACCGGTTCAGGGTGTCTCCTGCCTACTGCCCGGAGACAGCTGGGTTAGGCTCCAGCACCCCCCCCTCCCCCCGCGACCCTAGTGAGGGTAAAGCGGTTCGGAAAATGGATGGATGGATGAGATACATAATCAATTAATTAATTCAATAAACCGGCTTTATGATTATTCCAACAATTCTCAAGTATTACGGAGGTCGGTTGACAAAAGGAAGTTGTTTCATTTCGCCCCACGAGCGGACAGATGTCGCTGTGACGCCGATGATGGAAGTTCTCCACAAGCAACAACCAGAATGATAAATTCCCAATTACAGCGCCACAACTCAATCTAAACATTGACAGAAAACAATACAATACAATACAGGCTGATGACTCAGGGCCGCTGTCCCCGGCCAGCAGTTACGGCCACCATAAAGGACATATTAGTCCTTCACTTTGTTCACAGCTGACTCCATCAATCCCGGCTAAGACGTCCCCCCCCCCCCCCCCCCGCGTGTGAGCGCTTGAAAAACACTTTGCGAATGCTGGCGTCCCGTTAAAAGTGACTCCGTCGCTAAATCCATAATTGGACGAGTCTTGTCGCTATACGCCGCATACATTCATTTATGAGCGCATATGCATGAGCATATGTTCAATACCAGCATGTCTCTACGCGACCCTCACGTCCCCCCCCCCATTTCCCCCAATTCGGTGCTAGAGTGCCCCCCCCCCAGCACCCACACGGAGACCTCCTCTCCTCTTCGCTCCTCTTCTGATAATCTTTTAATCCAGAGAGGCGTGCACTCTGTTCCGTTGACTCGCAACTGAGACACACTTGACAGAGTCATCATAACGCTGCCGTAAATATTGCCGTCCACTCCAATTGACGCCGTGCCTCACATGAACAAATAAATGTCTCAACCCAAATAGCAGCCCCAAAAAAATGGTGTCTTCTATTTCAGAAAGTCCAACATCATGAGTTTGAACAAAGGTGAGAAGTGCAACTCTCACAGTTTGAGCTAAAACTGTTCCATTTTATAACATTGCATTGTTCATATCTATTATATATATATATATATATATATATATATTTATGTGTTAATTAACATTATGTATGCAGTATCTGCTTGTCAGTTGCAGCAGTTTTTTTACCCTGCACCGCATCCTACCGAGAGCTGTGCCTAATATTTTGGCCGGCGAATTGACTGAGCATGATTATGGTTTGTCATTTCCGATATGAGAACTCGTGACAACAGACGGCGGCCAATTAGGTGAAATCCGCGCAAGGTCAATCTCACTTTCAGGTCAAAGTCGAAACCTGCAGCGGGTGGCGACTGAGGCGTCGAGGACAGCGATTAAAGTGTGTTTGCGTGTGCGTCTGTGTGTGTGCGCGCGCGCGTGTGTGTGTTGAGAGCATCTGTGTGTTTGAATTCAGTGACAGATGTTCATTAGTCTTTGACAAGCCCGCACTGCTCACATCTCGAAGCAGTGAAGGCATGAACATAAGGGCGAGATGTTTTTTTTTTTTTGAATAAATATCTTGTTGTCGTTTTGGCTAAAAATACATTTTGTATCAGTTATTAGCTTGGGTCTAACTTGCTCATCACTTTTCACATGTAGACAGAACCCGGTTACAATGAAACCAGGTTCCTCGTAAATGGCATAGACAGTTTATTGACGTGAATTCAGAGATATGTTTCGAAACACATGCAGAGAAGATAATTGCTGAAATTGTGCAAAGGATGTTACTGAATTGCGGAAATGTAGCATGAAACTGTTTTCTCCATTTCTGTTTTACGCCTGTTTTGGCTCATGTTAGCCATGCTAGTTAGCCATGTTCTCCGCCTCGGCGACGAGTCTGTCGGATTTATTTTGCCAAGTGTAGACAGGTTGACTCATGCATGCAAAAGTTCACGACGAGACAAATGTGAGTTGATATCGAGCAAATGACCTTTGCGAACAGACACACTTCATGAGCACGCTCGCTATATTCTTGCTGGACCAAACTGCAGGACCAAGAAACTTATTTTTAAAACCGCGGTATGCCTTAGAACTGGTAACTGGCCCATTCGTAGTTACCTTTTAGTTTCTGGACTAGCTGGTAGCTCGTGCCTCTTGGCGCGCCATGCAGAGCCCCGTCGTCACCCGGCGGAATATATTTAATGGCTCTCATGTTGATATTTTGCAGGAGTCCGAGAAAGGCTCATGATACGAACTGAGGCATTTTTAGTTTTACACACATTGAATGAAGTGTCCCAAGACTTTTTGTCCATGGCGTGCGCATTTGAAAAGGGACTTTTTAGAAAGCGTGTTAGTATGTGTGTGTGTGTGTGTGTGTGTGTGTGTGTGTGTGTGTGTGTGTGTGTGTGTGTGTGTGTGTGTGCAGAGAGCCAGCCGAGCCTGAGGCAAGGGTGTGATGTACTGGGAGAAAAAGGTGTGAGTGGCAGTGACTGCGAGGAGAGAAAGGTGATATGGAAAGTGTACGTGTAATTTGGAAGAAAGAAAAAAAAAAAGAAAAAGAAGTCGAGTGCAGTGGGATGATGCAGGAAAAAAAAAAAACTAGAAGAAGGAGAACAACAAAAAAATGGAGGCAATGAGCTGGACTGAATACCATCTGACAGGTCCAGCTGGGAGTTTGCCCGCCCGGCAGCACTGCAAAACCCCTCAATATGGCCGCCAATTACTGCTGCCCGCGTGACCGTGCCATGGCGGCGGCGGCGGCAACGGCTTCGCCCGGCATCCTCCTCACTCGCCTCTCCATCACCCTCCCCAGTGCTCATTGCCTCACACTCCCTGAAAGATAAATAAATAAATAAATTAACAAAAAAACAAAAAAAAAACACACTCCTGCCATCTGTGCGGCAAAACACCACTGCATAATAGACACTCGCAGGCCACTTCATTAGGGACACCCGCACCAGCTCTAATGAGCTCCATGACAGGAGCCGCAACAAGAAGGTAAACAAAACACTCGTTTATGAATATGTTTATTCTCTTTTGCATCGATGGAGCGCCGCATCGTGTATTTCTGCAAATGATCAAACAGGGGAAGGGGGGCTCATATTAGAGGGGAGGGATTCATTTCTGCTTGACTTTCTACTTTTTTTGTTTGTTTGTTTTGACATTTGACACATTACAACTGATGCTGAGAAAACAAGTGTCATTTAAAACCAAAATCTTTTCCAACTATGATGGAGAAAGCACAGAAACATGAACATGGGGACGCATGCAGTTTGTCAAAGTGGACACACGTTGAAACTGTTAGAATGCACTTTTTTTACCTTGAACGTGTTTAAATATTTTAATTCTTTTGAGGGGCTTATCTGCTGCTGTTTTGGTTAGCAACAGAGCTCCGACAGCACGAGTGATGATCAGGACAAAAAAGGACTTTGGAAAAACAGAACACGTTGCCTTAAGATTTGCAAGGAATGAAGCATTTCGAACCTTGTAAGTTGAATGCATGAATAAAATGGAGTGACAGCAGCTAAAGCTTTAAACAATCATCCCGTCACCCATTTATTTATCTCATCGGAAGGACACTTGCTTGTTAGATTTGTTTTTCTTTTGCAGGGATACACCGAATTAACCTTAAATATGAAGATAGCACGATAGTGACCCCCCCCCCCCCAATTTGGACATAATTTCGACTAATACCACCAAAATTACTGCAATGCAATCACAGTGATAATATGATGAGTGTGTTGGTCCAGATGGAAATTAAAGCCTCTGTACTATGACACAAAACGAACAGTTCGCTGGGTTATTTGATTACATTTTGCACGGTATTTATTAAGGCATTTTACAGACATCCATTTTAACAAATAGGCTTGAACTAATTGATTTAATGGCGATTAAATCCATATCACAATTTGAGTGGCGGAAAAAAAGGAGAGGCCTGGGTTGTCAAAGACAAAAAGACACTCCTGTATTTCCATTGATGTGACACATCCATCCAAATAAGTGTAAAAAGTATAAAAAGGAATCATTGTATATTATGAACGAGTCCAACTACATTCTCATGCATGCATGGAATAAAAAAAATCGAAATGCAGTTTTGTTGTTTGTTTGTTTTTTTCAGCAGGCTGTGCAGGAGTAATGAGCAGATGTTGGTGGAATTAGCAAAGAAACACAGGGGCCCTCCCACAAGGGCCGGTGGACGTTTGGCCGGGTTGCGGCGTGCGTGGCGTGGCATGGCGTGGCGCGGCAGCTGCAGGGGGGGGCAGCGTGCACGCGTGCCTGGTGGACGTGCTCGCTGCGCTCTGGTGGTGATTTGGTGCGAATTGCTGCCACCTGTATCGGTCCGCAAAATTCTCATCGAGGATGCGTTGCAGGAAGGACATTTTGACGGACTCAAATCACTTCAGAACGTATATGTTTTCCATTTTATAAACTAATTATTCACAGATTATTCAATTAAAAAGTCATTTTTTTAATGTGAAGATAGTTACACATAGACGTTGTTTCTCCTGCGTGGTAGGTGCTTTTATTTCCCTCGCTTCCCTACGCTTTCGTTATTACATAGCACACATGAGTGGCTCATATTTTAATTTCGGCCTTTTTTATAAACTGTGTAAAACGACAAAACATCACACAAAAACCTTAAAGTCATTGTCACGATTATTTTCCCATTTTAAGATGGACTGGACATTTTAAAAGCCGCTATATGCACATTTTTTTAATTCACTGGTTTCTGGATTATTTTGGCAGATTCGGCGCTTTGAAATGTGACTTTCTGAGTCATTCAAAATGAAAATTCAGCTCGTTTTTTGTTTTGTTTTTGGTTCAAAAGGTGGAACATCTGGTCCGGGGAAAAAAAACGCTCCATAGTATGAAGGTTCTTATTCCTTATATAGGGCCATTTCACTTTGTATCAGGTCATGCAAGCGCCATTTTAAATTCATATTTATGTATCAATGTTCGTTCTCTTCATTTGTGTCCTTTTTTTTTATTGGATAAGAGAGTGCGCCTGCAGAGCCTCGCACACTTGACCAGCGAGGCAACATATGGGACCACGGGCAGTGGTCCAACATGACGCCCGCACGCTCTCAGCGTTATCATCATTATTATTAGAATATTATTATGATTATTATTAGCATGGATTGGAGAAATCAGCACTGGTAAGCCTGTACACACGATCGACATTGTGATTCTGCCGTTGTCCCAGCCTGAAAAAGCAGCCTCCGTGCAGTGTTTGAAAACGCAGGAATAGAGAGTGTGCAAGGAGCAGGTGCTGACATTAATTTATATCATGTTCAATTTTTCACTGAAATGTCCATTTATATAAAAAAAAAGAAACCCAATTAAAACCATTAAACATGTATTATTGTGTCCTCCTGAAAGATGGCTTTTCTTTTTCTTTTTTTTACCTGTGCAAAATAGACTTCGTATAAGTTAATTTGAGGTGAATAATTCAGATGCCCTGCTCTTTAAAATCGGGGCGAATCTTGACAAGTCCTATAATATTCTGCTTTTTAATTTAGATTTTTTAGGGGGGGTAATGCATACAGAACCCATTTAATAACGTCGCAGTGGCTTTTACACACCACGCCTTTATGATGGTGTAACCCGCAAGAACCTCAATATATAGAAATAAAATATTTGAGTAATTTAGTATAATCTATTTTCTCGTTGTAAATGATTTTGCTTCAACTGTTTGAAATGATGCAGAATTCGAGGGTGGGTGCACATCCGTATAGATTAGAATGACGCATAAAACAATTATAAATCTTGTTTTATTTGTGTATTTCGTTTATATTACATGTGTCCGATCATTTCGCACACACGCACGCACTCACACACGCACGCACTCTGAAACACACACACACACACACACACACACACACAAACACGCATACATACGCACGTACACGGTACCACACAATGAACAACAGCATGTAATCGGATTACAGGAGAAGATAAGGATTGTGACTCAATTGAGTCAGTTGTGGAAAAAGGCGCCGATGTCCTCGTAGGGGCCCACGGCGCCCTCGTGGTGGCCCTCGTGGAAGGGGGGGATGTTCTCGGAGTGCGCGCCCCCGCCGCGCGCTCCAGAGGGGCCAAACGTCAAACCGCGTCCGGCTCGGGAGTAATGCATAGAGGAGAAGTGATAGTTCCGCTCCGCGTCGAGCTCCTGTTGCTTGCCGGACGCGCCCACGCCGACGCCCAAGCACCCCGGCGGGCTGCGCTGGCCCTCGTAATCCGGGCTCAGGTAGTCCGGGGAGGCCCCGCCTGGACCGTACGCGGCCTCGAAGCCGGAGGCGTACGAGTGCCCGCGTAGGTTCAGGGGTCCGCCGCCCGGGCCTTGGTAGTTGGGGCTGGCGAGGCGGCAACGGTACGACGACGACGAGGACGACGAGTACGGGTGCAAGGAGAAGGGTGAGCCGGGCATGTGGAAGCGCCCCGCGTCCGGCTCGGTGACGAAGTTGCGCGTGTTGAGCTGCAGGCAGCCGGCCACCAGGTTGGTGGTGGGCTGCGAGAGGCCCTTGCACAGTATCTGCACGTAGCTCACCACGTCCGGCCGCTTGCCGTTGCGCAGGATCTCGCCCAGCGCCAGGATGTAGTTCTTGGCCAGGCGCAGAGTCTCGATTTTGGACAACTTCTGCGTCTTGGAGTAGCAGGGCACCACCTTGCGCAGGTTGTCCAGCGCCGAGTTCAAGTCGTGCATGCGTGTGCGCTCCCGGGCGTTGGCCTTCACCCGGCGCACTTTGGAGCGCTCCTGGCGGACCGCGCTCGTTTTGCGCTTCTTCGGACCGCGTTTTTTGTTGCCTTTCTCCCCGGGCCCTTCATCAACACCGCCCTCCTCCTCCTCCTCCTCCTCCTCCTCCTCCTCCTCCTCCTCCTCCTCGTCCTCCTCCTCATCTGCCATTTCGGACTCGGCTCGGCTGCTGCTGTCGCCGCCGCGCGCCTCGTCCAGATCGTCCTCGCCGCCGAGGTGCCCGTCATGCTCGCTCCTCACCTTGGCCACCTCGCTGGGGGTGTCGGCCCAGTCTGCCGCCAGCCGCTGGACGTCCGGCAGAACCTCACTGAAGAGACGGCTCAACATTGTCACCTGCAACAGAGGAGGCGGGGTCCCGCGCGCGGTGTTTATATCCAGTCTATGATGTCATCTTCATGGAGAAAAAAAAAGGCTGGAAATGGATGAGCCATGTCACACGAACCACGTGATGATAATATAAAGCTGAAGAGGCCATATTATTTGGGATAGCTGCATGGCATGTGACAAAAAAATGGTTGTTGGAAATGCATGTCTCTTCTCACATTATTAGGGACACCTGCAAATGGGATGAGGGGACAAAAAGGGAATGCATGTGCCGTGCCATATTATTAGGGACACGGGACAACATGGCATGAAATGGAAAATGGCTGGAAATCGATGTTAGGTCACATTATTAGGAACACCTGCAACATGGGATGAGAGAAATGTGATGCATGGGTGAAGATTGCACAGAAACAAAAATGTCTGGAATTGGATGTCTCGGGTCATATTATTAATTGGGTGAGTCTGGGCCATCGGCAGCATGGCATGAGACCCAAAATGGTCGGAAATGGGTGTCTCCAGTCACATAATTAGGGACACGTACAAAATGGGATGCAACAAAATGCCATCGTCCGCCCACATTATTAGGGGCACCTTTAGCACGATGAGACAAAATGGCTGGAAATTGATGTGTCACATCATTAGGTACACCTGCAACATGTGCTGAAACACAAAAAAAGGGGTGGGGACCGGATGTGTTGGGCCATATTATAAGGTACACCTCCAACATATGATGGTCCACTAAAAAAATGAAAATGGATGTCTCCGGTATTAGGTAGCCTTCACCTGCAACATGGGATGACAAAAAGAAAAAAAAAAGAATGGATCGGTCATAGAATTAGGTATGAGTGAAATGCACATGACACAGACGCGCACACGCAGGTGTTCCTAATATTCTGCCTGTCGTTTCAGCATGTCAAATAGTCAAATCAGCACCTCTTTGACAGTGTCGATCAAAACAATCATATTTGGTAAGGGCGTGGCATGGCGTGCAGGTGTACCGAAAGCTCTGACCAATGAGCAGAACCTGCAGGCCCTAAGTTCACCACCCCTGTATATAAAATAGTAAACATTTGTATTCTTAAAATATATCCATCCACTATTTTTTTTGTTTAAAAACTGTGATCCACACAATTTAGAGCATGGTTTCCAGTAGATGGTATCAGGGCAAGATATGATTTATTTGAGCGCCCCGAGCGAGGACCCAAATGTCAAATTTGAGCTGAAAAAAAGTTTTCAAAGAACCCTGATTCGATTAAAAAATGTTGATTTTGTTTTGAATAATGCTGATTTAGGTTATTGTTATGCTTTAAAAAAAAATCACAAATGCCTCACTCATCATGGACTCCATGCTATTTATTGCTTAATTGAAAATCAATTGAAAATACAGTCCTCAGCATATGAGATGCTATCAGTTTTTTTGGGGGGGGGGTCACCTGTTTCCACCTAAAATAAACACCCTCCAATTCACGCTGGCGTATACTTCGTCAATTATCCTGCGTGTAGCCCAGAGAATTCGACCCGCTTAGTGTTCAGATGCACACACACACACACACACACACACACACACACACACGTCTCTGTAAAGCTGCCAGCAATGAGGATCCATGAACGACAAAAAGATGCCCGCGTGGACAAGTGACGGGATGGAGGTGGACACAAAGAACTATTTTAGAGGAACCTACCTGGGTTTTGTTTACACCATGTCGACGACGCGTCGTGCAGGGCAAAGAAGAGACTGCCGTGTGGTCCTCGCTTGTGCGCCTACCTCCCTCTTCCTCCTCTTCCTCCTCCTCCTCCTCCTCCTCTTCTTCTTCTTCTTCTTCTTCTGCAGCCACCCTGCCTCTGTCTGCAGCCCAGACGCGTGCAAGGGGAGGAAGCGCACGGGTGACTTGCGTAGCGAGGCCGTGTGATGCCAGGCCCATATGGCTGGAACGTCATTGGCAAGAGCCATCACATGAGAGCCGCTGATTGACATGTGGCCGCATTCACAGAGACTAACCCCACCCCGCCCCACGCCCCCCCTGGGGCGGGCGGCTGGGTGAGGTGGTGGTGGGTGGGGGTGGATGAGAAGAACTCGCCATCTGTCAGCGGGCACTGAAAGGCAAAATGAAATAAGCGGCAAGTGAGTGGCTTCACACTGGTTCTGTTTTAGAGGGAAAAATGGGGTCAATGGCAAAAATGTTACATGTAATCCCATCATATGCATCCACTTTAAAGCATTCCGAGCAAGCCATAGTAGAGTTACACCTGATTTGGGGTGTGTGGAGGGGGTGAAGGTTAATCAGGTCAATCAATTCAAATTTGAGTTAGGGGTTTTAGACGGGGTTAGGGTGTCATGTTAGGGTTCCAAACTAGTGTTTAGGGTTCAAAGCCAGGAGTAGGGTTTCAAAGAAATTAGGGTATAAAACTAAGGTCAAGGGTGCTCGGTCTTCAAGTCTGGGTTTGATTTTTAAGACAGGGTTAGGGTGTTTGTTGAAGTCGAGCACTCATTTCAGCACAATTACGGCAATCAAAATTCTGGTCAAATGAACACCTTGCTAATGAGGGTTTACGATCGTTAAACGATTCATGGCTGAAATAATTCCGGAACAATCCCCAAGTTCCCACGTGGGGAAGCGGGAACAACACGAGACAGACGACACAATATGGCGGCCGCCCCAAAGCCGGGGTGTCGGGGCGCGATCGCCTAAACGAGTCAATTGAACCGAGCTAAAGCGGTGCCCTCGCAGACGTGCCCGCTTGCCAAGCTTGGCACGGACGGGTACCAGGAATCGCGGACGGGGGCCAAGAGACGAGAAAGGGAGAAGAATGCAAAACTAGACAAAGACGGAATCTTTTTTATAGGGATATGTTCGTGGAAATGTATTTTGAAATGCTGCATCCAATAATGATAACTGCCACATTTGTGCAATTAAATTGTTAATTAAATTGCCCAGCAATTGTCTGGCGATCGGTTCAGGGTGTCCCCCGCCTGTTGCCCGAAGACAGCTGGGGTAGGCTGCAGCACCCGCCGCGACCCTTGTGAGGATGGAGCGGATCAGAAAATGGATGGATGGATAAATTATTTCATGATAATCCCAGAAAATGTTTTATACATACCCTTTAGAAATACCTTCCACAAACCCCATGATGGATGCTTGATTATCAGGTCCATCACCACCCTTGTGGTCTTCTCTGTAAATATGTACGACATTATTCGAACAGGTTCTGAAGGAATGCTTTAGTACATGGGGAAAAAATTGCCGTGTATCTGGTGGCGCAACCCCAAACACAATTTTGCTTTTGTAATCGTTTTCACTTAAAGTCGGTAGTGGTCAATGACCTTTCTGCCACCCGGAAGTAGCCACGTCATTAAATTGTTCACAATATACTCGTTTCATTCCCCTGCTCTCTTTAGTAGGGGCTGACATCTAGTGGACATAAACTGTTAGTGGGACTCACTGAATTTTGGTCTCAATTAATTTGGGTTTCAACTCAAGGCAGGGTTAAGGTTCGTCAATGGGATCTGGGTGTCATGTTAATATTTAAGACTAGGGTTACAGTTTGAAATTAGTACTTCAAAATAGAGTTAGGGTTTCAAAATTCAGTTTTAAGAATGTGTTGGAATTGTGGTCTCAAAGCGAGGGTAAGTGTGTCATGTGAGAGTTTCAAATTATTTGAAATTATGGTTTGAAGATAAGGTTTTTGATTTCAAGTGATTTAGGTTTCAAAATTGGGTTTCATGCCAACATTACGGTTTCAAACCGGGGATTTTCAATATAAGGTTCCGAGGTAGACGAAGGGTTTCAAGTTAGGGTTTTAAGACTGAGTTATGTTTTTAATGCTGGGTTAGGGTTTCACATCGGGGGTCGGGTTCGCCATACAAACACAAATATTTCATAATGAATATAGTAATGCTTTGTTGCCAAATTTTCCTCCAACAGGTATGCACCTTGAATGCCACACGAAGTCTGCCAAGCAACAATTGGGCGTGCAAACGTCACGTGACCCGGAAATGAAGCACGCCGTTTCCGACGGCAGTCAATTACCGATGTCGCAGTGTGCCAGCTAACTTTTAACATTACTCCTGTCGTGAAAGGCATTGCGTCTTGTATCTTTTTTAGGGTTGGGAACGAGTTCCACGAGGAAATTAAACCCAGGAGACTCGACTGTAAACGAGAATAAAGTAAGGCAAGTACTCAGGTACCACCTGTAGCGGTTTGTACCGCACCTGTTTTGCTCATTGTTAAATGCGTCTTGTTTGGAGTATGTTGAAGACGTTAATAGACAAGTTGCATGAATCCCTCTTAGCTTTGCTAGTGAATTCTTTGTTTGTCAGCAAACCTTTGTTGCTGCTGTGAGGGTTATTATGACTATTTTTTAAAAACATTTTGGAACGAACCGAGGGGCTTGGAATCTTCCACGCCACTTCGCTGAGATGTCGCGATATTTGCGGCAACAGTTGATTGCGTCATAAGCCTTCGCACGAACACGCGCCGCTGTGTTGCTTCGTGACCGGGTGTGCATATGTGGGAGTGGGACTGACACGAAGAGACGGAGATTGGAATTTTTGACAAGGGTTTGGAGGCTTGTGATCATGGAGCCTCTTCTGCCTGCAGGGATCGACACGACTAGAGTGGAGCGAGAGCCTGAGGACAGCGATGCCAAGAGGAAGATCCAATTCTCGGTGCCTTCGGCGGTGCCCATCCAGCTGGACCCGCGACAAGTGGAATTGGTGAGAATCATGCGGGGGAGCACAAGGCATCTATTATATCACATTAGAGTGGATAGATGGACCTAGATGGAAAGTGTTCCATATCATAAAAAGTAATTGATACCAAAAAAAACGAATAAAACTGCAACAGTAATAGTTCATTGAGTAGATAGAAAGCCTCCAATGATATATCATTAATAAAGAATCATGACAGTCCTAAGACTCAAACCTGTCGTCTTTGAAATGTCAGAACCGTGATACACCCATTCCTACTCTCACAATTTCTGTCTTCAATCCAGACATGAAGTTGTTGTGTTACCAAGCGTAATATATGCTTGAGGATGATAACCATAATGATTTTAAAAAAAAAATCACCCTAAATTGAAGCTTAACTTCTTGACCAAGCCTCCTCTAACTGCCTGTCATGCGACTGCTTTTCCAGGTGATGGTCATCTGACATGAGTGAGCAAAAGTGTGGCTCTGTTCTGTTTGATTGTGTGAGGCATCTATTTGAGGTATGGCATTAATTTATTCCGGAGGAGATGACCATCATTTTACCACAGCACGACGTCTATTTACAGTAGGCTCTGACTACTCTTTATCGATCAAGAAGTGGCCTTTTTTTAGTCCAAAAGTGCATTAAGTGAACTTTGTGTAACCTTCGACTGTATTTTGTCAGTCATCGTGTTGCCCTCTTATCCCCGCCCAAATTGACTGCTACTTGCATAATATGAGGAGTAGAAGAACTCCAGTTTTTTTGATGTATTACCATCTGTTGGTAGCAGAGTATGGACAGCACTGGGATTAAACTGAGCTGTTTAAGCTTGACTTTTTGCATCTCTTAGAAGTGATGAGGCATCAAAAGAAGTGGAGGAGGAGCTGACATGAGGGATAAAGCCGCTCCCCTGTTAGAAATATTAAAAATGAGATTATACACCATCACTGCCAATTTGAGATGCAGAGCAAAAGTAGGGCATTTAATCTTAGTCTTTCAAACGGGTTGAGATTTTTAAAACGGGGTTGGCATTTCAAATCAGGGTGACAAGGTCAGTGTTAGGGTTTCAAAAATGGGGCCCAGCCCAAGGAAAGGTTTTCAACTCTAGTTGCAAATTTCATACTTGGCTTTCAATGTAGGTTATTGTTTTAAAATGGGTAGGGTGTCAAATGAAGGCGTCAGTCGAGGGGGTTGCGTTTCAAGATCGTGTTTCATGTCAGGGTTATGGTTTAAATTTACGGTTTAAAATCTCATGTCAGATATCAAAACAGGGTTTCAATCCGTAGTTATTGTTATTGGTTGGGGTATCAAACTAGCGATAGGGTTTCACGAGAGGGTTTGGGTAGGTTCAGGCCATGGTTAGGGTTTTTTAAAGAGTTTTTAACTTCATGTTAGGGTTTAAACTAATGTTTCAAGCTTCAATTCTGCTATAAAGGGCCCTTACAACTCTGGCCATGTTGGGAGACTGGAACAGAGGACAATAACGCTCTAAAATCTAAATGGTTTTGCCAGGCCTGATGTCTGTGCAAAGTAATGTAAGTTTTCATCTCCACAAAATGAGCACGAATCCAACACATGAGAGAAGCAAAAGCGGAGATGCCAAAAAGCCGCCCACGTGTCGAACCCACGCTCTTCGCTGCGATTGGCCCACGAGCTCTCCTATGTTGCGGCAAACTGTCTTATTTCCATAATGTTACCAAACATGGGTGATGATGACTCTTCAGCATGCTTTCACACTCTTCGGCTCGTCATTTTCTACCAACCAACATCCTTTGTTGAGAACAGCTGCTACAATAGGAAATGAAGTCCATTTTACATGTATTCAATTGCATAACTCTCAGCGGTTGTTATGACTCACTCTCTTTTGTACGAGAGTGTGAGGATGGTTAGTAACGCTAACCATGTGGCCTTGGGACACAACAACGGAGCCTTCGTTGTGAATTACTATTCGTTTTTATCAAGCAGGAAGTGAAAGGTTTTTCCCTGGTCTGTGCTTAAATGGACAACGACGAGGCCCCAAAGCAACCCCTACCAGGGCGAATTGAAAGAAAATTTAGAAGTGTGTTCCTCCAAAGGTGAGTCAATGCCCTTCTCCATGTGTTCAGATTCGACGTCGGAGGCCCACTCCCGCCACCCTCTTCCGACTGACGGACCCACCGTCGCCTGAAGATGACACTGGGTCTCATCAGGTACACCAGTTTTGCACCATTTTAGCGTGTGTCTCTCCCCGGAGTGTATTGATATGTTCCGCTGCCCCGACCCATGCCGCCTGCAGTGGTCAGTCGGAGAAAATGGGGTCCTGAAGGCGAATACTGTCAACAAGATGCCAAGCACCTACCAGCCGCCCTCGCTTAAAGGTCAGTGGGCTTGCGAGGCCTCGGTGCTCCACATTTGTGTCGTACAATTATGTAACAATTGTAGTTGTAGTGGTCTACATCTGTCCCAAAAAAACGCGTGTGTGCGCGCGCGCGCGTGTGTGTGTGTGTGATTTGAGATTAGAAGCAGAGGCAGCTCTGGATCATCCCGGATTATGAGATAGACACAGCTGCGGCAACACGGCCCCCCCCCCCCCCCACAACTGAATGTCATAATAAGAAACTGTTGACAATAATTGCTATTGGTGATATTGAGCATGGGTGGGGTTAAAAACAACAATTGGATATGAGTGGTTGAAATGGCCTGATCATCAAGGTTAGGACGCCATCTGTTGCCATGGTATTGGCCCGTGCAATAGTGTAAGTGCAATCCTGTGTTCCACTGTAGTTACCGACGCAAGGTTGGTTGAATGTTGGAATGAGTGCCGGGACATGGAATTGTTTTTTGGTGAACTTTAATGGATTCATTCCCATTTAAAAGTATATATAATATATTTCAGCTGTGCAGAGAATGGCCCAAGCGCACCTATCCTCCATAGACATGAGCTCTGTGGACCAGGACGACCCACCTTCCAGAGAGGAAGAGGAGAATGTAAAGAGCACGCAGCTGGACTCAGGTAAAAATAAAATAAATTAATAATTAAAAAGTCAGATATGAAGACAATTTTTCCTTTACTATATGTTTTAAATGTGCATTATTTGACAACAACAAAAATACACTCAATGTCATTCCTTTTCCGGGAAAATTATGATAACTCATCCTGACGTGACCCAAAGTACACAAAAAGGAACGGACCCAAGAGCTAAGAGGTCAAAGGTCGAAATTGACCCGGAATGTCCATTGTGTGGAAAGGGAACGGTTTATAATTGTTTTCTCTATGCCATCATTTCTCGGCAGATGCTGGAACGCAAAACAAAGCGCAGAGGTATCCGTCACCGTCGCCAAATGCATTAGGACCCACAGAGGAGGCCGACGTTGGAGATAAAGTAGAACGGCGGAAGATCTCTTTTGCATAAAAGCATGGACAGGAGGTTTGTGTGCATGCATACTTGTAAATGTCCTGCAAATACAGAATGTGCAAGAACATCTCAGTCGGTGCCACAAAGTGGTGTTTAAAAGAACCCACAATAATGTAACCAGACATTCTTGTCCATTTGATGGTAACAAGTGATGGTTTGTCTATTGGGCATTTAATGTGCTTCTCCTGTATAGTATAGTAGTATTCAAAATATGCTTTGTGATGGTTGCTAATAAAACCTCCGTAATGGCTTTTGAAGCATATTCTGTAGTGTCTTTATTAAAAGACACACACGACTTTGATTTACCAGTAAATGAAGCTCTTTTAATAGTAGTGTTTCAAAACAAACAAAATAGATGCAGAGGGTGCATACATGTGCATAGTATAAACACCAATGTATTTTTCATGAAAATAAAACTGAAATACAAGATGTAAAATAGTACCGTTGTGCAATAATTCTTATTGAATATCTAAGTTCATTTTTAAATGCATAGAATTACAGTTTTATACCAGTAATCTGGTTTTATATATTTTTCCATAAATATTTAATACATGCACAAAATAAAATATGTTATCATTATATTATGGACAATTTTAAAAGTCGAATAAGTGGAGAAAGACTTGGCTAACTTTGGTTTTCCTGTAGTAGCTCTTTCGGGACTGCAGGGGGTGATGTGTAACCATCTAAAAATATAACTCAATTCAGCAAAGGCACATAGACTGCAGTTGAAGAGCACTTTTTGGACACTATCACCATCTTTCAATCCTTCTTCGCTTTTGCAAAAAACACCCCAGTCACATCATCCACCCCCACTCTCATGTCCTGAGGCAACGTGTAAACTTCCAGCCGGATCAGGGTGTAGCCGGTCTCCTTCAAACTGGTGCACACCTCCGCCTCACCTAGTGGCACTACGGGGATCTTCACCCCGGGCCCCCCGAAGTAAAAGCTCTCCCCCAGGGCTCCGATGAGCAGGAGGTGGCCGCCGGGCCGGAGCAACTTCCCGATGTGGCCCAGGGCCCTGGTGAAGGCGGCCAGGTCAGGGCTGACGCTCTCCAGGCAGAAGCAGGACACCAGGCAGTCGGCCCCTGCGGGAGGGAGGACGCGAGGACCCAGAGGCTGGGGACGGTGCACGTCGATGGGGAGGATGTCGGTGATCGCCTGACGGAGCTTGGCCGCCTTCTCGGTCCATGCCGAGGCACTGAAAGTGACAATTCATGCAAGGGAGTTCTGTACGTCACATGAAAAATGATGTCATTTAATACCGTCGCCCCTCCAGCTTGCAGACGTGCTGCAGATATGGCGTCCAGTCCAGGCTGCAGGTCTCGTCGCCTGCAGCCAGCGCCTCAGCTCCTTTCGGTTGGCCTCCAGGAAGTCCGTAAGAACCACCTCGTTGAACACCTCGCAACCGCTCAGGACTTGGTACAGGGTGGGTCCCGAGCCGATGTCCACCAGCAGCTCGCCGCTCATGTCACCTTAGCAAAATAGCAGACGTGCGTTTATATAATACTTACTGTTTGTCGGGGTTACAGACCAAGCCGTAACCATATCCGTTTTTTAGCATCTACAGGCAGGGCTCTGTCCCTATCCTGCTGTGAAATCCAAGCTATGGTCACTAACCTTAACATTAATTCAAACTTAACTTACCGCATTACCGTTACACTAAATGTATTAGAAATGATTTCGATTTTGGGAAGGGAAAAAAAAAAAAAAATCAACGGACGTGTGCGAATGCTGGTATGTATGTTGCCGTAAACGCAAACAAACACAATGACTTCTAAATCTGCTTTCCTATTAGCCAGTTTATTGCTTTTGCGTTGATAATAACCTTACCTTCAGTGAAGGCTCTATGCAGGCACGCCAGTTTCCACGGCACAATGCTGTCTTTCCTCTCAAAGTCGGCCCGCGGTGGCGTGTAGTTGTATTGTAGATATGCCGCCGGGTCAAAACGCTGGTAACAGGCTGCCATGGCTGCCACTCCATTTTCTGTCCCCGTTTGCTCCATTCTTCCCCTGCGGATAGAAGTCGGTTCACTTGTGAGCTTCCAGGTGCACCGTTTACCCCCCCCCCCCCTTTGGAGCCTTCTTATATAGCCGTTTTAGTGTGGGTGTACCTAGGTCGTAATGTGTGCGCCGGTGCTTTAGGCGTGCGTTAAGTTTTGGGGACGGTCGTGTCGAATCCTGATAGCGTGCGTTCGTGCCTTCGTTCTCTGCCCTCAAGCACTGATGCCATCAGATTAGGGGGCTTTCAGCAACACTAATGGATGCATCATTGCTTTCAGGTCTTGCAACCACCCTTCAGCAGGGCTCTATCTTCACGATCAGTCCAGGTTTGCCTTTGCCTGCCCACGAGCAGATCACGGCTTTGCCTCTTTCTTCGAGATATCGCAGTATCTGCGGGGCATCCATCTCTGTATTCCAGTGGTTATTGGATTCTAAACTTTGTAAAACGAGAGTTTAGCATTCATATTTTGGTCCATTAGGTCAATCCCTGACGGATGGAACTACCGCCTTCCCAAATGTACTTCAAAATATTCCGCACACATAAAAACAAGGCAAACATGCGTCATTTGTGTCGTTTGGACGCATTCTGCAGAGTCATAGCCAACCAATATTCACCGTTGGTTGGTTGGAGTCCTATTTATTGCGGGGTTGAAAGGCCCATGTTAGACTTTGAACAGCGCAAGCAACCAAGGACAGCTGACAAAACGCGGTTTGAGCCGCTGATTCGATTAATTTAACACCTATTCTCAGTGTACGCAGCAGCTGAACTGCTGTGGAAAATTGCCACGTTCTCTTCAAACTGCTTTCCCCAGGGGTCCTTTGACACCTCGTTCATCCCTGGCAGATGGACACACACATACAGAGTCTCAGTATTTGGAATGTGGAATTTTGCCACATGTCAGTTTTAAAATTAGGTTATGTGATCATCTCCCTGGCATCACTTTTGAGAGCATTTGCCAGTTCTGTGATGAAATAACTCAAAACTATTCATATATCTGAATGAAAACAAACGGGACAACCCGGTCACCTCTGCTTTGTGGTTTATTTAAAAAAAAAAACAACAAAAACTACATTTGCGAAAGCATTTATATCCATTGATAATCAGCATATCCTTCATCCCAGGAACCTCGGCAAGGTCATCTTCATGGTCGTCGTAGTTTCTAACACGAGGCTCTCTGGAGTTTTGCAGTTGGTTCCTCCTTCCTGGATGTGCAGTGAGCTTCCATGCTCAATCTTTTTGAAGGGCCCCCTTACGGTCTCTGGTGGCAGCCTGTGACTGATGGCCCCCGAGAGGAAGCGCTGCAGGAGTCGCCTGGCTTCCCAGTATTTCTCCGAGCGCTCTGCCTCGGTCACTGTGGGCCTGGAGAGGGGAACACAAAGAAACATATCCTTGGAATTGATTGTCCCTCCTTCACATGGACTCACCTATCCAGATCCGGAGCGCCTAAATCTAGCTACATATCCCAACTCAAATTTTAATCTTACCCCATACCCGAACCCAAAGCACAAAGTTTAACTCTAGCCCAAAACATACCCTAAAATCGTAAGCATAATTTTTTGCATTTTCAAGGGTTGCAATGGCGGCCGTGATAGCGCAAAACACCGTCGAAAAAGAACAAAAAGTCGGTCGCTCACCTTTGCACCCGAGACACACCGAGACTGTGCCAATGTGCCGAGTAGGTCTGTCCTCTCTGCCAGTCCTCCTCCATCAGGCAGCAGTCCAGCGCGCCGTCGACGTTGCTCATCTTTACAGAGTCAGAACCGAACAGAAATGCTGTTGTTAAAATTTGGCTTCCTTTTTTCTCCTGCACCCGCCGCCGAGTGCGCCTGACAGAATGTGGTACAAGTGTTGGGGCAGGGTGGGTGGAAGGCGGATTAGTGCCCTGTTTACATAGTTGTGCGTCTGCGGGTTATTTTGGTTACATGCCAATGTGAAATACAAAAGCGCGGTCGGGCCGACGTTCTGAAAATCTCTTTCCAGTGTGACCTGGGATAGTGAGCCCATAGTTTTCATCGAGGAAATGTTCCAGACGCAACTGCAACCCCCCCCCCCCCGAAAAAAATGCTGTGTGGAGAAATCATGCAACCAAAACAATTTCGAGAGAAGAGAATATGTTACCACACTTTGTGTTAGTTTTTATTACTATGGCCCTGCAGCATCAAGGTAAGCAAGGCTCAGCTCCTCCTACTCGTCAAATGGACAAATAACAGATGACGACGAAGTGTAGATAAAGAGCAAAAAGTGGACTTGAGAGAAAACAGGGCCGAAATAATGGAATAACGTGCATTTAAACCCCGAGACGATTGAGTTATGTTGGACGCTGAGGGACAGGTGGCGGGGGAGTCCGCTGTGCTTGGGGCTCTCTGTGCTCACAAACTCGCCTTTACCTTCACCTATGCACTTTTTTTCCAGTAAATATAAAAGATGCACAAGTCACGCTTTTGTTTTCAATACATAATCAAATGGCAAAGTCAAAGTACTCTCATACCTCATTTTTTATGGCTTGTTCTGTATAGAATTTTTAGAATTCTTTTGTGTTATTGATTTACCGATCCCGCATTTTATTATTTATTTATTCATCCGCTGACCTTCAGGCGGTGCAGAAAGCAATTTACGGTATTTACAATGGCAGGCGCCACCTTTAAAGAGCATGGAAGCCGAAAACTGCCACTTTCATCCGCCGGTTTGAAAACTGCCACTTTCATCCGGCGGTTTGTGTCAGGATGGGGAGGGGAGGGAAGGTGAGGGAGGGCCGAACCCACCAACATCAGCCTCCACTTGCCACTAAAGTTGCCATAAAAGGGCCAAAAAGCTCACCGACAAGTTGGATTATCATCAGCAGTGTAAGTACGGTCACTCTCGCACTCTTCACCTTGTGCTGTGTAAACTGATGCCAATTGAGTTGCTGTGGATGCTCTCGCAGGTGCTGTAAAATCTGCGAGAAACTGTCAAAAGTCGGCATGCTGCTCCAGAGGCTGCGTTCCGGGATTCAGCTGGGCCCCCACAAACTCTGTTGGAGGATCACCAGGACGCTCTCACAAGGCAAGCGAGCGGCATCCCAGATTCTTGATGTTGAAACGCGAGGGCAGATGTTTCTATGGCTTAATTGCCAGCTTTTCAGTGTAGGTTTGCGTCGAAAGCTTCGATCTTTTTACACGATGCACATATACATTCTCCTTCAAGTGTCAGATGGTCAACCTCACACTCCTGTTTCATCTTTCGGGTATTCCCTTGTACGCCGATACTCATTCCAAAGGTCGCCTTCATTCCTACATCCCCAGGGTTAAATAATATCCTCGTTTGACTTTGCTAAATACTTTTAAACCGGTTAATTTAGCGACAGCGTTGATGTTGTGAGGAGTAAAGTTAAGTGCCTTCACAATTGTTGCGTAAACTGCTCGTGGTGAACTTTTTCCGCATGTTGCACACCTCATTGTTCCCGAGTGATGTCTGCAATTTTTTGTGCTGATGCGGCTGTCTGTGCGTGCGTGACCAAGGTTACAGATCCACGTGAATGGGAATGGCTGCTCGATGCGTTCGATCGTAAAATAGCATACAGTCGATACCGTAACAGTGGTGGGACATTACATTTAAAATATTTTCATTTTATCAAAATGACATTTTGCGTACTTTATTGCTGTCAGCTGACAAAATGGGTCAAATTTGACCAGAAGAGTAGCAAAAAATAAAATAAGAAATCTTATTTTTTAAAAAATGCTGAATAATAGCTTCCACTATATTCCCTCAGGCCAAATTTGTATGTCTGCCTCAACGGGTTGCAAAAGTACCACCTGTCGCCACCTCTGCTCGACATGATTCTTTTGACATACTTTTGCTTCCCTGTTGTTCCCCCTCCACCCAGGTTCCCGGAGAAGCGGCCCCTTCGCCCGCCGCAGCGAGCTCCGTCACGCCAAGAGGATCATGGTGAAGCTGGGCAGCGCCGTGGTCACCCGAGGCGACGAGTGCGGCCTGGCCCTGGGGCGGCTGGCGTCGATTGTGGAGCAGGTGAAAATTTTGCGCGAGCAAATAAAAAGTCTTGCCTGCATCCTCCGATAGTTTTACGAGCAGTCGTAACAAGGTGACAGAAAACACCCAAAAGGTTTATTTCTCTTCCTTTTTTTTCTGTTAAGTTGCAGCATTAGAACGCGATCGCTTCCCAAAACAGCAGTAACTCCTCCGCTTGAACTTGACGCTGTACTTGGCCCACAGGTGGCGGTGCTGCAGAACCAGGGCCGAGAGATGATGATCGTCACCAGCGGGGCTGTGGCCTTTGGCAAGCAGAGGCTGCGGCACGAGATCCTGCTGTCCCAGAGTGTCCGGCAGGCGCTGCACTCGGGACACAGTCGGCTCAAAGACACGGTTACTGAAATCGTCTGCTGCGCTAACTTGACTTATAAATGCGTCGACTCAAAAATTGGCCATTTGAACGAGCTTCAGACACACCGCCGCTAGATGGCGTCATTGCGCTACACATCATCCGACCGCCGTCAGTGGTTACCTCGCTTAGCCACCAATTTGTGGCATTTTTAGTTGATTACAAACCACTCTGTTTCTGTGGTGTTCGGTGACAATAAGGTGACAGTTTGCCTTTACAAAGGAGCAGCCGATTTGAGATACAAGTGATTCAACTTTTAAGTCAAGCTACCGCTGTACATTCAACACATTAACTCAAGCGAATGTGAACATTTATTTTTTGTTTGTCGTTTTTTTTTCTGCATTGTTCTTGCAGTCGTTGCCCGCGTTGGAGGCCCGGGCGTGTGCGGCCGCCGGCCAGAGTGGCCTGATGGCCCTGTACGAGGCCATGTTCTCACAATACAGCACCTGTACCGCACAAGTACTCACTTGGCTTCCTTAAAGTGACGTGTTGTGGGGAGAGAAATTTTCCCGTGTCCCATCCTACCTTCCTGCGCAGGTTCTGGTGACCAACCTGGATTTCTATGACGACCAAAAGCGCCAGAACCTGAACAGCACTCTGCGGGAGCTGCTGCGCATGAACATCGTGCCCATCGTCAACACCAATGACGCCGTGGTGGCCCCGCCGGAGCCCGACAGCGACCTGCAGGGGGTAAACGTGGGTAACGATGTCAAGGGGTGGTCGAAGGGTGCGCGAGCTGGAAAAATATGCGACACTAGCACAGTCCAAAGAGATCTACGACAAGAGCTGTATCTTCCCCTGCAACCCGTCGAGGCAGCAAACAAGTACGGCCTGAATTACAGAACTTGGATATTAAATCTTGCTTTTCTAGCTATGAAAGGCTGTTAATTTCCTCTGCCACTTATTTAGGCAGCAAACTAAATCTTGAGATGTGGACTTCTGTTTCGTTTGATTTATTTGTTGTATATTTATAGCAGGATGATCTTAATTAAATTGATCAAGAAACTTGTCAGGACAAACTTAATGATTCAGCTCTTCTACGTGATCCGATTAGATAGGTGCTATACTCTTTTTTTTTTTTTTTTCCTGCACTGAAGCAAACATTACATTGGCTTCCTCCAGGACAGCTCAGTGACTGATGTGTGCTGACATCAGCCCATCCCCCCCCCCCCCCCCTGTAGGTGATTAGCATTAAGGACAACGACAGCTTGGCGGCGCGGCTCGCTGTGGAAATGGAGGCTGACCTCCTCATCGTGCTGTCTGACGTGGAAGGTATCTGTTGCCATGTCAACACCACTTTGGAACTACTCTTAGGCAGTGTCAGTAGTACGTGGGCTTGATGTCGACGAGAGATGTCACGTCACAATACAATATTTTCACAATAGGAACATCACGATACGACAATGATCACCTTACCCCTGACCTTTTCGATTATAAGGACTGTACAACTGTTGCCCTGGAACCGACGACGCCAAGCTTATAGATATCTTCTATCCTGGAGACCAGCAGTCCATCACGTATGGGATGAAGTCCAGAGTCGGAATTGGGGGCATGGAGGCCAAAGTGGGTGGAAACGCGTGCTCCTAAAATGGCCTGGCATCATATTTGCGCAAGTCAAAGTGATTTGGCTAAAAGTGGGGACCTTATTTCCACACTTACCTGTTTGAGCTTGTCAGTTTGCCTGTCGTGCAGGTCCACTCGTCCATCTGGGCACTACAAGGGGGCACCTCGGTAGTCATAGCCAGCGGCACGCATCCTAAAGTTACGGGCCACGTCATTGCCGACATTGTGGAGGGCAAAAAAGTGGGCACGTTCTTTTCGGAGACCAAGCCGGCCGGTGAGCGAATATTTTTTTTTTTTCCCCTCCAACTCCTCACCTACTTTTTACACCAGTGCTGTTAGCTTCTGACTTCCCCTCCAGGCATGACTGTCGAGCAGCAAACAGAAGTGGCACATACCGCCTGGAGAAAACTGGCGTCACTGAGTCCGAAGGAGGTAGAAATTCTAATTCTGTGCGTGTATCAATACATATGTCCAAAGCTGCCCTTCGTGTATGTCCAAGCGTCCCAGCACATTGTCCAAAGCTAAACTTCCTGTGTGGCCGGGTGTACTAAAACTTTTGTCCATCTGCTGAAGCTCATCCATATTTGCTATTTGATTCCTTTATAAACACTGACATCTTACGATGGAGTGCGGTATTGCATGATTAATTTTTCTTCATCTTTTCAGAGGAGCGATATCATCGACCACCTTGCAAATCTTTTGATTGACAGGAAAGACGACATCCTGTCCGCCAACAAGATGGACGTGGATCGGGCCGTCAGCCAGGGTAAGGCAAACGGAGTACTTTTTGGAGTCGTATCACTTCCTGACGTTATTCCCCAACCCCCCCGAAGGTCAGCTGTCGGCTGCCCTGCTGGCGCGTCTGATCCTGATTCCTTCCAAACTGGACAACCTGGCCGTCGGTCTCCGCCAGATTGCCTTGGCAGCCCTGGACTGCGTGGGCCGCGTCCTGCGCAGGACCAAGTTGGCCCCCAAACTGGAACTGGAGCAGATCACCGTGCCCATTGGGGTCCTTCTGGTTGTCTTCGACGAACGCCCAGACTGCCTGCCGCAGGTGACCCCCAACAAACTGAATTTAAGAGAGAACAAACTGGACAGTTTCTGCAAAACCGAGCTAATAAGTTCCCTAACCCCGCTCCCCATTCAGTTAAAAATTGAAGCGCTCATTCGGTGGGAGGCTTCGATTCGTTGACTGTCAAAGTTGATGTTGTGTCTACTTCCTCGCTGCAGATGTCCGCTTTGGCTATCGCCAGCGGCAACGCTAGTCTGCTGAAGGGTGGCAAAGAGATGGCCAACACCAACCGCGTCCTCCACCAGCTCACCCGGGAAGCCCTCGCCCTGTATGACGTCACGCAGGCCGTGCAAATGGTAAGGTCAGTTTTATTTGTTTTCTTTGATTGGCTAGAAAAAGAAGACTCAAAGTCAAACTTGCACGTATTTTTTTCCCCCTCACATTTATTGAAAAGAACAGACCATTAATTGTGTGATTTAGTTTGCATTTTAATGTATTTTTATTATTGATTTCTTTTGAAATTCTTCCCATTCACCATTTCATTTTTTTACATCGAGCAAATTTTTATGTTGCCATGGAAACAGGAGCCTCCCACTCTTTCTTTCCAGGTGAGCACCGGTGAGGAAGTTTGGGACCTCTGCCAACTGGACGAAACGATCGACCTGATTGTCCCCCGCGGCTCGGCCGAGCTGCTGCGAGATATCCGGCGGGCCAGCAGCGGCATCCCGGTGCTGGGCTATAGCGAGGGAATCTGCCACGTCTACGTGGACGCCCAAGCCAGTGCCGACAAAGCCCTCAAAATTGGTAAAGATTGTGGAAAAGTTGGAAACTTTGCATGGCAATTAAGGGAAAATAAGGTACGTTTCATGGTGATGAGGATGATGATGTGGTTGCAGTCAGAGATTCCAAATGCGACTCCCCGGCAGCGTGCAACTCCATGGAAACGCTGCTGATCCACCAGGATGTCCTCGGGATGCCACTCTTCAATCAGATGATTGACATGCTGCGCGCAGAACGAGTACTGAGTGCACACACAAACAGCCAAAGCCATTTTTAATTTATTTATTTTTTGGTATGGAGAAGAAGAAAAAAAATCACAAAATGTGTCTGCCATCTGAAACATTTTGTGATGTCACTTTTTTTTTTTAAACTCTCAAATCACCACCAATGAGCGATTGACGCATCTCCCGTGATGGTGTTGCGAGCAGGTGAAGATCTATGGCGGCCCCCGCTTCGCCTCCTACCTAACGTTCGGCCCTCTGGAGGCACGCTCGATGCGCACAGAGTACGGCGACCTCGAGTGCTGCATCGAGGTGGTGGACAGCGCGCAGGCGGCCGTGGAACACATCCGCAAGTACGGCAGCTCCCACACGGACGTCATCGTCACGGAAAACGGTACACCCGGCGCAAGCGTGGTCGCTGCAAAGGCATTTCATAGGGGGGAAACACGCAAGTTTTGAGTGGTGTCGTTTTCATCTGAAAAGCAAACCAATATTTGATTTTCAAAAAAGAAAAAGTCTAAAAAGAAGGACTTTTCAGCGGGCACAGCGGAGTGGTTCCTGCAGCAGCTGGACAGCGCCTGCGTCTTCTGGAACGCTAGCTCCCGTTTCGCCGACGGCTACCGCTTTGGACTGGGTGAGTGCCGCGTGACTTCTCTGTTGTCCGGCAGCTATTCCTCGTCTTCCTACTTTTTTTTTTTTTTTTTTTGTGCGCGCAGGACCAGAGGTGGGCCTCAGCACGGCGCGCATCCACGCCCGCGGCCCCGTGGGCCTGGAGGGGCTGCTCACCACCAAGTGGGTCCTCCGGGGGGAAGGCCACGCGGCCGCCGATTTCAGCGAGTCGGGCACCATGAAGTTTCTCCACGAGGATCTGCGGGCGGGCCCAGCCGAGGAACGGCAACAGCTGAGTTGAAGAAACCTTTTCATTCAAATGTTGGTGTTTTTATCTCACAAATTATTTTCTTGGAACTTGAAACATAAATTAGTCATTTAGATTAGCGCCGTTTTTTTTTTTTAATGAAAAGGAGGCATGCAGGTTTTTTTCATTTGGTAATTTGAAATGTTTATTTGAACCTGATATACACACACCTTATTGTTTTTTTTTTTAAATCATAAAAACAAATGTGGCGTTACACACATTCCATCCGATGAAATTCAAAGAAAATCGTGCGGAAAAGTGCAGATCTTCATCAATAGTATATTCCTTTTTCTCATCTTTATCATGATGAGCTTCAATCTGACTGTAATAAGAATTGTTGAACTTTTTTTTTTTTTTTTGTCCTGCTGATCACAGAATTTACACTGGAATTAAATCAGATGAAACATGCACAGAGTGTAATCCCTATTTCCATCGGGGACTTGTTAGAAAATGACGGCGTCTTAAATGAAGTCTCTCCTTGAATATTATCATCGGAGCATCTTAAAAAAAAAAAAAAAGCCTTAAAAAAGAATATTTGGATGTTTAGTTTCAAACGCGGATTTGGTCGACACGGCCGCCGTATCGTCCCGCTTTTCCCCCCCCAAATTAACGAAGGGCTCAAAAGGAAAGAAGTGCTATTGATGTCTTCGCATGCATCGGGCCCACAGGGGAATCTCCCCCGTTGCTGCTGCGAGTGGGGCGAGAAGAGAAAAGATGCAAGACAATACTACAGAGGTTTAATTATCCGGCCGTCACAACTGAAAAAAGAGACAGAAGGAGACTTCACAATGGGAATCACAGGATTTCTTGCTCTCTTTTTTTCTCCCTTCTTATCACCTAAAGAAGTCCCGAAAATGCACTACTTTACCCTTCAATCAGCTCCACGGCACCAAAGAGGCGCAGACAAAACCCCACAATTTTCTCCGTTCAAAAGGCAGGAAAAAGTGGAGTGCGCGTCCTGTTTTTAATTGCATACTACTATTAAAACATACGTTACCACATGCAAGTGTTATGATAGGACATTGGTGGGAAAACTTTCAAAGTTTTTCCCCTCATACCAACTCATTAAATGATTGAAGTTAGTCTACTTTTACCATTAAAAAAACCCAAAACATTCTGAGTGGCCAAAAGAAGTTAAAACATGCTACAATAAAAGAATAACACTTTTGCACTCAACTTATTTTTTGCCTGGTTTATGGAGTGCATTTTCTACCACTAAATTGTATTAATATTGTCTGCTTTTATTTTGAAGGTCTGGCTTTTGACGGGATGTGTGACGCTGAGGTTGCGCAAACGGTGCCGAGCAGACTGCCGAAGATTGATTGCTTTGAGTTATTAAAAGGTGGCATTTTGGAATTTCCCTCGACATCTGTTCAAGAAAACCTTTATTTGTCGCACAATGGAGAGAGAGAGAGATGATGTACTGTATATACAGTATTTAGGTATGTATGTACACTTCTTTCACTGATGTGGGACATTTAACTTCCGAGTTGCTCTGACATGGTCCACGGGGCGGATATCCACTTCGCCAACAGTACGAAAAGTCAAAGCGCTTGACGGGTGCACCGAATAAGGCGGAAATCCTTTAATTGGACATAACTGGGGGCCAAAACTCATATTTTCTCTCGCAGTTGATCTTTAGAGACCCTCAAACGTGCTCCATTCTTTTCCTCCTTTCCTTCGCAGTCAATAATTAATGCTCAGACTGATTTATTCATGTGAATCTCGGCCAATTACGCAGTGCTTAATTAACAATTTCAATAATTGATATTTATTTCTGAAAGAGGAATCTCAGGCTGATGTAAAATGCATGAACAGGGTTTTATTTTATTTTATTTTTTGTGTGTGTGTGTGTGTGCATGTGTTGGTTCTGAGCGAGTTTCCCGCCCGCTGGCTCGGGGCTAATAGCGGGACACTTTGACGGCGTGTCTTTGACGCGTGTGATGTGGATCTAACGTGGACGTCTTTCATGGCGCCATGTGATCTGCTAAAGACGCTAACTTGTTGTACAGCCGCCTGTAGCCTCTCGTGCTCTGTAATAGCAACGCGACCTACAAAAGATGGAGGCCGCCGCTTGCCTTGATGATAATGGTTGACTATGTGCCAGCAAATGCCACCCCCCCAAAAATAAAGTAGAGGTGAATAACAGAAGCAGAAATAAAACACTTTTTTTTTTGAAAACCGCATACTGTTCATGGTTTTTTCCCCCCCCCCGGCTAAAACGCATAACTGTACATTGTGGCATGTAACCACAGCCACAGGGTCGTGTTACGGCGGCGCGATGTTATGGCCGTAAAGTGTAGATATAAAAGGTGGCTACTGACAAACGGCAGTGAGCACAAAGTCAGATTCCAAGCGTTTTGTTAAACATAACATACTTGATCGGGGGTTTTTCGGACAGTACATGGTCGTTTTGCATCAGGCTAAAGCGTCCCACTAATCATCGTTTTTGTTGGGCTAAAAATGCCCTATGGTCATTTTTTGAGGGCTAAAAACAGCTTATTATAGTTTTTATTTGGCTTGAAGTACTTTATGATACATAGTCTTTTTTTCCCAGCTAAAAACGCTTTATGATGTATGGTTTGTTTTTTTTGGGCTAAATACAACACTCGGTCACCGATGGTTTAGTGGTACACTCGCTGGATTTGTCTGCTGGCAGTGTCTATGAAAATGCAACTTCACTTGGGATCTCATTTCCTGTGAAAAAAAAGTTGGTGTCAAATAGGACGCAAGCGCACACCAAGTTACAGTCATTGGTAGTCTAGTGGTATATACGCTGGCGTTGGGTGCAGGCAGTGTGGGTTCAAACCCTGCTTGGTGACCTGTGAAAATAAAACTTGAGTTACTTTTTCCTGTGAAACGTCAAGGTGTGTGAAAATAACTTGAAACCTCAATTGTGCGCGTCAAAAATGCCTAAAGCGCAGAGCACTGGTGGTGTAGAGGTATACATGCCGCCTTTGGAAGCAGACATTCTGGGTTCAAACCCTGCTCATTGATGTGTGAAAGTACAGTTTTTCCTGAAAACCCTCGAAAGTGTATGTCAAATACGCCTGTAGTGCAGTTCAAGTCACCGTCACTTGTGGTGTAGAGGTATACATGCCGGCTCTCCGTGCAGCCAACCCGGGTTCAAGTCCCGGCTAGTGATGTTTAAAAGTACGACATCAAACGCTTAGTTCCTTTTTCCAAGAAACCCTCGAAAGCGCATGTCAAATACGCCTATAGTGCAGGACAATTCACAGTCACTGGTGGTGTAGAGGTATACACGCCAGCGTGCCGTGCAGCCAACCCGGGTTCAAATCCCGCTCAGTGACGTGTCAAAATACAATTTTCTTGAAAACCCCCGAAAGCGCATGTCAAATACGCCTATAGTGCAGGACAATTCACAGTCACTGGTGGTGTAGAGGTATACACGCCGGCTTTGGAAGCGGGCAGCGCGGGTTCAAACCCCGTCCAGTGACAACATAAAACTGCCAATGCTGGGACAGGCTCCAGCAAGAGCGAAATGGGACTTAGTCACTGGTGGTACGCGGGTACACCCACTAAAGGGGTACTCGCAGCGTGGGCTCAAATCCCACCCAGTGGCGGTCAAAATCGGTTCCGGAACGCCAACGCTGGGATAGGCTCCAGCCAGAGCGAGGCAGTTCCGGACACAGCGACCCATGAAGCCCCCCCCTTCCCCGGGGGGGTGGGGGGGGGAGGAGAAAAGGAGGGGGGACATGCACCCCGGGACGGAGAGGAGGGGGGCTGCTAGTGCAGAGAAGGAGGAAAGCAGTGGGACATAGAAGAAAAACACTTTATGTATATGGGGTAGAGGATGTTGGGAAAACAAATTCCCCCTAAGTTTTTCCTCTTCCTCCTTCCTGCGCTAACACCCCTCCTCCTGTCCTTCCCCGGTCCATGTCCCCTCTCCTTTTCTCCTCCCCCCCCCCCCCCCGGGACCAGGGGGGATGTTATGGCGCACTTTGTCCTCAACCGCCTCGCTCTGGCTGGAGCCTATCCCAGCGTTGGCATTCCGGAACCGATTTTGACCGCCACTGGGTGGGATTTGAGCCCACGCTGCGAGTACCCCTTTAGTGGGTGTACCCGCGTACCACCAGTGACTAAGTCCCATTTCGCTCTTGCTGGAGCCTGTCCCAGCATTGGCAGTTTTATGTTGTCACTGGACGGGGTTTGAACCCGCGCTGCCCGCTTCCAAAGCCGGCGTGTATACCTCTACACCACCAGTGACTGTGAAGTGTCCTGCACTATAGGCGTATTTGACATGCACTTTGGAGGATTTCCAAGAAAACTGTTATTTTTCAAACATCACTGAGCGGGATTCGAACCCAGGTTGCCTGCTTCCAAAGCCAGCGTGTATACCTCTACACCACCAGTGACTGTGACATGTCCTGCACTATAGGCGTATTTGACATGCGCTTTCGAGGGTTTTCAAGAAAATTGTATTTTGACACGTCACTGAGCGGGATTTGAACCCGGGTTGGCTGCACGGCACGCTGGCGTGTATACCTCTACACCACCAGTGACTGTGAATTGTCCTGCACTATAGGCGTATTTGACATGCGCTTTCGAGGGTTTCTTGGAAAAAGGAACTAAGCGTTTGATGTCGTACTTTCAAACATCACTGAGCGGGATTCGAACCCAGGTTGCCTGCTTCCAAAGCCGGCGTGTATACCTCTACACCACCAGTGACTGTGACTTGATCTGCACTATAGGCGTATTTGACATGCGCTTTGGAGGATTTCCAAGAAAACTTATTTTTCACACATCACTAGCTGGGATTTGAACCCAGGTTGTCTGCGCAGAGAGCCAGCACTTGTACCTCTACACTACCAGTGACTGTACCTTACTCTGCACTATAGGCGTTTTTGACACCAACTTTTTTCATAGGAGAATTGGCAGATGCCCACGAGGCTTGCACACAAATCCGGTGAATGTACCACCACATGATTTGTGACATTTTTTTTCTCCCCCCCCCAATTCTGCTGCTGTAGATAGAAAATGTCCCCAGTGTAGTCCGAATAAAAGTTAGCTTATAGCGTTTTTAGCCCGAAAAAACGACCATGTATAGTAAGACGTCTTTAGATGAAAAAAATGACCATGTATAGTAAGGCGTTTTTAGCCGAAAAAAATAACGACCATGTATAGTATGTAAAATGATGTTCTTAATTGACCTTATTTTTCAGGGACAGCTCCTGAATTGAATAAAAATCCTAAAAAACCTCACCTGTGTTCATTTCATTTGTGTACGTCATTCGATAAAGATGTGCCCTTCCTTTGGCAGCGTTGATTTTAACATCAGCTCAGTGATATGTGGCTTTATGGTCATTCAATCCACCGTGAATCCCCTGCAGAAAGGAGAAAAAGTCATTAAAAAATGGCTAAATCAGCCCACAAGTCCTGAAAAGGTCCATCAATAAAATAAACATTGTTAGCCTGATGCCACTCGATTTATTCGCCGTGCGTTTCGTGACATTTCGACCCTTCTTTCACCCAGCAAAACGAGCCTGCCCACAAACCTGCTTTCCAACTGACAAACACAAAGTTGCTCTGGATCCAGATAAGTCAAACAACAAGCTGACCATTTCGAACACGCCTTGCCAAAGAGTACTCGAGTGCCCACAAAGACACGGGTTCCACCGCCCGCGACTGCCACCGTTACCATCGGATCAACCCACAGTGAGGACCGAGGCGCACCGCAAAGCTCAATCCCCTGGCCCCTCCTGTTCAGAATTTTTCGGGCAGCCCGTGGACGGATGATCTTCATCGGTGTGCAACTGCTCCTTCCACAAGATCATGGACAACTCCCAACAATGTTCTCGTGATGGGTCCATGAGGCGGCATGAAGCGTGTTGATACTGACCACTGACACCTGCTGGACTTTCAGAATCCCTGCAGGCAATCCATATGACAGACTGATTTGATGACAAAGTGTATCCAATATCATTGACATCAATGCATTCATATCGTATGATTCGTTCTGTTTGAATAATGTGGAAATGATGTGAATGAGCATGCTCGCGACCTTTTGTCTTCCAAAATATTTTTTTCAGAACAATACGTTGCTCCAGTGTTTGGAATTTGTGTCTGTTGCGTTCCTTGCATGCTATTTCCCCTGCTGTGCACAACACACGCTCACATGGCGCTGATGATGCCGACGTACAGAGGAACTCCTTTGCGAGGCGGGAGAGGTTTGGGAAAAGTACTGTTTTGGTTCCTGACCATTGGACTCATCGGGTATTTGAAACAGCGAGGCGAATATGACGCCAGTTTTGCAACTTGTGAAGGCTGCGCCCTCAGATGATCTTCCACGTGGAAAGCCAGTGGGCCTTTATTCATTCATTTATTTTCTCAAAACATTTCTACGCCGCTGCCTCAAAGTGCCAGGAGCCATTCGTGTGATTAGCGGAATTAGAATGAAGGCGGCGAGTCTTCTGGGGTTGGATGATCCTTCCTTTTTCAAGGCTGACTGCTTCTCCTTTGTGGGCCTCGCAGGCGGAGCCTTTCATGCCGCGACCTGCCAGCGGATCTCCAAATTGAATCAAAAGCCGCGCTGATTGACATCCATTTTGAAAAGGCGGCCATTTGATGTGCAAGGTGAGCGGCGGTACAACGGGGGCGGGGTGGTTGAGTGGTGTTGGGGGGCGGGGGGGCTGGAGCTGTCTGTTTGATTGACTTACCGGCGGGAACGGCTGGCAGGAGCGGATGCGGTCTTTGACGCCCATCCAGCTGCGCGAGTCGGGACCGCCGGTCAAGTCGGCCTTCTCGTGAGCCACTCGCAGTGCCCGTCGTTCGCCCGGATGGAGTCGCGGCGGCAGGTGCCGGCGCTCGAGCCCCGCAAGCGGCGGCCTTCGTCGAAGACGACCTGGAATGCAAAAGTGGAAAGCGGCGTCCCTTTAGGACAGCTGACGCACGGCAGGAAAAAGTCTTCCAACTTCGCACCGTTGAAATTTCATGAGGAGAGGCACACCAAAAAGTCTCAACAAGTCAAGTCTGCCATCTTTGTCGGAAGGTGCGATGCGCTCACTTCCGTAGCCTGCGGCGTTGGCGGCGTCGAGCCAGGCGGCGTTGAGCCAGGCGGGACGAGCGCGTTTCCACCGGTGGTCCTTGCGTGCAGATGAAAGGGAAGGTTGGGGGGCAAGGGTGCAAGTCTTTGTGGAAAAGCCCAAGATTGTTTGGACTCTTGAGCTCGTCGCCGCGAGCGCACACGGGCCAAAAAGCCATCCCGCCATGAATCGGCGCTTCCGATCGTCCCGCTCCGTGCCAGGAAGGTCACTCTCGGTCTTTTAGCCTTTCGCGGCGAAACAAAGAGCGAGGGCCCCGCTCTCTTCGCGTCGGCTTTTTGTTGTTGCTCTGCGGAAAGAGAATAGCCGCAAAGCTTTGGCGCCTTTTGATGTTTCACGTTCCGCGCGCATTTCCTATGACACAAGCAGATCGCTCCGAGCCTTTCATCACGCCGCGCTGCCTAATGGCGGCAGATTAGCGCACGCGCCGGATGCTTTTCTTTGGTGACTTCAACATCCGTGTTTATGTCCAACGTATGAGGAAAACGACTACGGAGACCGAAGAAGACGCCGCACCGAAGTACAAACGCGTTTTTACAAAAAAGAAAAGTCGTCGTCATCATCATCATCATCATCACCCCGACCACGGCACGCGACCTCGGCAACTCCCCAAACGTTCATCGGCTACAAGGCGCCTCCCCGAAGGCACTGTAACATCACATAGCGCGTTGCCTCGCCGTCTTGCTTCTTCCTGGCTTCCCCCTTGGAGGAGAAGAAAGCCCCCCGCTGTGGAGCATAACACACTTCATCTGAGGATGACGGAAGACGGGGGGGGGGAAAGGAGAACAGGGAACAGCGTGATAGCGGCGGTGTTTGGGGGGGGGGAAAGGAGAACAGGGAACAGCGTGATAGCGGCGGTGTTTGGGGGGGGGGGGGGGGGGGGGTGGAGTTCATTTGTGTCCGAGGTGCCGGCTGCTGCGCGTTATCGTGTAGCCACGCGGGAGGATGATGACACCGTTAGCCCAGAGGAGGTCTGCCAAGCGAGGAGGCGCTTGATTGACGCGCGCCCCACCGAGCGAGGAGAAACTCGGGCCGACAGCCCTACCTGGTGAGAGTCGGGTCGCGCCAGGTGGGAAAAGATGACGCCGTTCATGGAGGGAATGGTGAACGCCATGGAAAGCAGCCACTGGAAGAAATCAAACAACAAGTTTAGCATTTCTTTGGCTTCTTTGCATCAAGATGAGGGGAGGGGGGGGGGGGGGGGGGGGAAGCGCTCGAAAATGGCCGGCAAGATGAGGAACTTTGCTTTTGGAAATGGCTGCCGGTGACTGAGTTCAGGGCCATTCACATACAAAAGGTTCAGAGGTCAATTCGGAGTCAACAATATGATGCTAGCACAAGAGTGTGACGCACTACACGACCAACTAACTGCCCCCCCCCCCCCGCCCCCGAACTTAGTTGAACATACTCCAGTTCGCAGGCCACTTTTTGTCAATTAGCATCCCGACAATGAGACGGGGCCTTCGCGAATCGTACGATTCGCACAATCCAAAACAGACACGCGGGGGTGACCCCCGGCGTATAGAACAAGTGTCACCCCAAAAATGTTGCCGTGCGAGATAGGAGAGCGGTCTCCTCTCGCTCTCAAAAGCGCCGCGCCGCCGAGGTGTAAACAATGGCTCCCCGCACGAGGACTCTGCTTAATCTGGCGATGGGAGAAAAAAAAAAACAACAACACAAAAAATCCCCCCAAACAAAACTGCGCCGGCCAAGTAAGCCTTCCCAAATGAGGAGCCGGCGAGCTCATCCTCACCGTTCTTTGTCGGCCCCAATCTGCAGGCGTGCCGCCGCCTCTCTTGTCACTGCCAGCGTCGGAAAGTCTATCGGGAACGGCAGGCGGTGCCAGGGCCTCCGGATTTGCCGCCATGTGTCTGATGTGCTCCATCTTTTTTTTTTTTTGCTGGGGGGATAATTAAAAGAGGAAGCGGTTTGTTGGAAGAGCGGGAAGCAGGCGTGAGGCGCTTGGACGAGTGGCGAGCGAATGCATGCAGCTGTCAATTATGCTCACTGCAGCTCTTGGAAAATGTGCGGCAAATCTTCACTTCATGGAAAAACACCATTAAAAAAAAAAAAAAAAAAAAAGTACTCCGACGGCTGTTTTGGCATTCGGCTGGTGAGCCTTTCGCGCCGTGTTCATTGCTTCGTGCAGTGCGTCATTATAGCTGACTTGGAGACTCTTAAGTGGCGGTAGAAAGGTCAAAGGTTGGTCGGCGTTGCGCCATTGATCAACGGCTCGACCGAGTTGAGCCGAGTTCACGGCTACAGATTCTCCGCAGGCAACTTTTCACTCACCCTGCCATCCGGGTGCCTTTCAAACAAAGCTCGCCGTTTACTGACACATGACGAAACCTCACCTCCGAGTTTAGCCCAGTCGGTCCTACACAGCCCCTCCCCCTCGTTCCAACCCCCCGATCCGCCTGCCTTTCAGCTCTCTAATCACATGTGACGCCCTTGTTCGCATCTTCAAATTTGTCATCAAAGCAAATGTGTTCTGACAACAGCAAGTGACAAGCGCACCAGAGGGGAGGCGGAAAATCAGCTCTTTTTTTCTCATTGCACCGCCTATCAATTATTGATCATGTTACCCACCAGCACTCCTGCCCACCTGCCAACCACTCCCGCCCCGCTAAGTTATGCTCATGATGAACTACATCCGTTTAAAGGAAAGAAAAAAAAAAAAAATCCCCTGACTTTGATTGACTGCCTGCACTTTTTTTTTTTTTTTTTTTTTGCAGCTCAGCAACATGAAAGTTATTTTTTATTTTAATAGCCAGAGGCCATTTGAAATTTATTTAGAGGAAGCGCGTCGTCCTGTCCCGGCAGGTAGAGCGAGGCAGCGGGGACAACAGACACCTCCATACAAAAATTAAAGGAAAACATTTTTTTTTACATGAGCAAAGCTCACCACGAGCTCCAGTATAAAAGTTTTAATCAATAAAAAGGGCAATTTAATATGACGTTTGAGAGGTTTTAGTTGAATTCGTCTTTTTTCCTCCAAATCACAAATATTTGCTACGCACGAGTCCACTAAATATCGGGTTTTGTTTAAGATGCCAGCGCTCGGTTTTGATTGTTCCATGAGCACGTCTCTGCCGATGACAATCACATTTTTTTGGGAGTCGTTTTGGAGCTAGTTGGATTGCGTCACACCGAAAAGCGCCTCTATTGAGTACTTGTGAGTGACACCTGTTTGATGGTGGTGGTGGTGGGAGTGGGGGGGGGGGGGGGGGGTTGTACGGGATGTGCTCCTAGAAGATCAATATGAGGACATTTTCTTCCGACAAAATCACATCAGGCCTTCAAAAAACAAAAACAAAAACAAAAAAAGACTTAAATGTCATGACAATTGGGTACAGTAGCTGTAACCTAATCAGACGTCAGCTTCATGTGGACAAAAATACCCTTAAATTGTTTTTTCTCTCTCCCAGGATTGAAAAAAGACATGTGCGCATTATTAATGCAACATAAGCACCTGCGCCTAACGATCAAATTACAATAAAAATCGACTCCAAAGTGAAGTAGGTGTCTTTCAACATACCGCGAGTGTTTGAACGATTTGGAATCAGTTTTTTCCCCCTGCCCTCGTCTCACAGCAGGCGCGCGTATAAAATAAAAGCGCAGCATTAGAGGAGTTGAAGTGATGACATTAGAAGGCGGCGTCCTAAGGGGAGCCTTGCGCGCTGTTTGAAATGAGCTTCTGACTGCGCGGCAACAAGAACGAGAAGAAGCAGAAGCCCAAGCAGCTGCCGCCGCCGCCGCCGCCGCTCCTCGCGCTCAAAGAAGAAGAAGAAAAAAAAATAAAAACACATCTGCCTTGACTTCATTAAGCCTGATAATAAATGCTTTAACTATTCATGCTTTAACTTTTTACACAGCGAGAAGAGCAAACACGTGAAGTAAATATGAAATAAATGGCCAGTGTTTTTTTGGCACATTTTAAAGGAAAGCACGGATAAATTACGCCTTTTATTTTCCCATTTAAATTTGACTTTTTTTCTCTCCATTTTTGACACTCTCGCTAGCTGTCCGTCCGTCCACATATTTTAAAATCAAACCAATTTAAATATTAAAGTGTAAGTAAAAATAAGTAATTTAATCACTACTTTTAGCCTATTTCACACCCATGAATAACAACCTTTTTTATTATCATCAAACTATATGAATAACAAATCTAATCAAGACATAAATCCTAACAATAAATACAACAAAATGAAATGTATACATTTTCTAATTCAGGAAAAAAGTTTGGATTGATATTTAACACGAAAATACATAAATTACAAATCCAAACATGAACAACTAAGCATATATGAATGTTTTTTTTCTCTCTTTTTAAAATCGATGCCAATTCCCATCCAGATGAAACTGACAACTCCTTTCCCAACACTAGAGGGCACTGGAAGCCAAAGCAAAAGCTTCCAGAAGAACTTCCAGTTTTTTGGGGGTTTTTTTTTATGGTTGCCTCTTTTTCTTTTCAACAGCAGCCATGTCTCTGTTGCAGCTTGGATGCGCATTTGTTTGCTTGCATCTAAACATTTGTAACACATGAGAGCTCGATGTGTGTGCGTGCAACAGAAACAACAACAAAACACCCCCCCCCCCCCCAAAAAAAAAATCACTCGAAGACTGACATGACCCCCCCGTCCCTCAGCACGCAACCGCTTTCAAAGCTAACAGTCAAAAGTCTCAGACAGGCACGCACACACACACGTCATGCTTTTGTAGCACCGTGCGTGCGTGCACGCAGGGCCGTGGAGAATGTCGGGGCCTGGCGCAGGAACGGCCCCCCCCTTTTGTGGCTGTGACTCGTTTTGTACTGTTGTTGCATTTGGCCTTTTCGAATGTTCTTCCGTCTTGTTTTGAAAGCGGCACGGTTGCCATGTTTTGTTGGGTTTTTTTTTCTTTAAGATAGTACGTTTTTGTCTGGCGACGACGCATGCGGTGATATTTTGGGCAGCCCTCCAGGAATGCTTTCGGGGTTTTTTTTTTTATATTGCTGTATATTCTTAGGTCAAACAAATGATATCATTTAGATGGTTTCGAGTAGTCAGGATTGAAAAATGACCGGAAGGCTGCCATTTTGATTTCGAGCGGACATTTCAGTGGCATTTTGGTCATTTCCGGTGAGCCTTGAAAAGTGAACTCACCTGCAATTTGGGGAAAGCTCATCTCTTAAAGCCAGTTTCACTCGGCAACGAGAGATTTGGTAGGCCCGCCCCTCGCGATCGGTGGCTCAAAAAAAGTGAAGAAGCCATGCCTGAAAAGACACAAAGTTGAGCAGTTGGGTTTGAAGCAGACATGATCGGGCCATTTTTGTGACTCACTTTAAAAGTCAACTCGTCCGAGGGATGTCATCCCATTGCTAGCGTACGAGACGAATCATCAGCACGACATTCCGCTGAATTTGAGTTTCCATCCTTGTGTGTGTGTGTGTGTGTGCGGGCGGAGCAGAGCGACCAAGTTTGATGACTCACCATAAAAACGGAGACGCTAATAACTCGGCTTCAGCCGCACATCTCCCGTTCGAGAGTTCCTCTGAAGAGGCCTCTTCTCCTTTCCCCCCCGCTTTCCTACTGGGACTGATGAGCAAAGGAGGTAGAAATCAAGCGTGGGATTAACAACCGCACGCCATCTTCCGCCTTTAAAAGGTGCGCTGGCGACTTGAGAGCGAGGCCTCCGAGGAGCGGAAGGAGCTCCGGATTTCCCGCTCCTTGAAGACCGACGGCGGCGGCGAATTAAAAAAGCATGACCATCTAATTTGCGACATCAAGACCCACATTCTTACCTCTTTAACTTTTAGGGGGGGGGGGGGAGTCCTCCTCCCTGCCCTGCTGCTGCTGCTGTTGCTGTTGTTGTTTTTGCAGCTTGTTGTCGCCGGCGCCGCTACAGCCACTTTCAAACGCTCGCCTGTCAGGCGTCGCCTTTGAGGCCCCGTTTCAAATGTTCCTACGTACACGTTGTCACGGAGCCGTCGAGCCGTGATTGACGGGGGGGGGGGGGGCGTCCCAGAACAACAGCGGGGCTCGGCAGGCAGGCGTGGATGTCTGCAACAAAGGCAAAGAGCCACAAGAAGGAAAAAAGGGGGAAAAAAAAACCCCACACAGAGATAAAAACTGCTCTTATAGCCATTAAAAAAAATCAAGGTCTTCCGATTGCATCTATTAGGAGGTAAGGTATTGATTTCGTTACCTGGGCGCCCAATCTAGAAATTCATTATTGCATAAGCATGCAACCAAAGGTACAGTTTAAAATTACATTAGAAAAGTGATAAGGGTAAGGCGTTCAATTTTTTTTGCTTCTATTTGGGGTATTTCTCCATCATTTTGCCCAACTAGCTGAAGCGGATGATAAAGGTGAACGCAAGCATTATTATGGGTAAGGCGTTCATTTATTCTCTCGGTCCACGCGTCAAGTTTGTTTGTATTTCCTTGGCGCATCTTTTGTCCCAGCTAGCGTCACGCCGCCGCGGCCCTCCGAGCCAACGCAACGGGAGGGCCAACAAAGCCACCGGCGGCGGCGGCGGCGCCGCCTCTCCCCGTCGTTACATAATTCATGTCAACCATATTCAAATAACACTTATCACATTGTCAATCACGCCGCGTCGCGCCCGTAACCTTATAAATTAGTAAGAGCCGCCGCGTTTAGTCATTCTGTTTGACAACACCAGGAAAAGGGGACGATTCCGCAGGGGGACGGGAATCAAATTCCACACTTTTTGCACAGATATTCTTCCCCTCCTCGGAATGCTGAAAATGTGGAGAACTTGGAGTTTGGGCCATAAAACAAAACATTCTGTGACAACATGGACTTATGCAACTTTAAAAAAATAAATAAATCAAGTGGTAACATCTTCCCTTCTCTTTCAAAATTTGGGGGGGGGACTGAATTAAAGGTGCAACTTACACCCCCCCCCCCCATTGAAAAAAATAAGTATGCCTTTCTGCTTTTCATTGGTCGACAAACTAAGAGGCATCATTTGTTTCTCAAATTAACAAGTTGGTCCTTTTGCTAGCAGGCAGAACAAGATTTAGATTGCCCCCCCACCCCCACTACAGCTCCCTCTGCTGGACATGATCGATCAGAACTTCGCTTACTTCATGACAAAAGGAGAAAAATCTGCAGAAATCTGCACGCGTTGACGTTTCCGCAACTCCTTTTCTGTGTCCTTGTTTCTCAGAGCCGGGCGGCAACGAGGTATGACTGGAAAACAAGAGCGCCTCTCCGCCAAGCTCACGACCCCGCTCACGACCCCCGTCAATAAACGATTGTGACAGGCCGCTGTCATTTGCATACGCGCCAAAGTGACACCGCAGCGCTTTAGTCTACCGAGACGTCTAGAAGGTGTTTTTTTTTTTTTTTTTTTTTGGGTGGAACGCAAGACGGAGAGGGAAGAAGGGCTTTCATTAGAAAAAGGTGCGCTTTGTCAAGGCGATCACACCGCGTTCCTGCAGGCGATCGCAGCCTCGGCCCCTCGCTTCGCTCTAATTAGGCGACAGACGAACGATAAAGCGGCTTTGCCCTTGTCTGTCTTTTTTTTAAGGTCATTATGCAAATGGTTGGTGTTGACAAACATGAAAGGCGGCGGCCGTTTCTTTTCCAATTTTTGATGTGGCACATCGGATCTCGGACGGTTTAATGCTTACCCTCGGCAGGTGCCGTGTCAATACCGAGTGGCGATCGATCCAAGTGGGCCCGTCCGAGGGGATTGTGAGAGGAAGGCCCCGGAAAGAGAAAAAAAAGGGGTGGGGGGGGGGGGGTTATTAGCTACATATAAAATAAGAGTCACTTTTTTTCTTTTTATGTAAAGGTCATTTTAGAAATGGGAAAAAAAAAAAGCAAAAAAAGGAAAACATTTTGATGATTCAAAATGAAAAGGGCCAACATATATGCTGTGTGTGTGTGTGTATATGAACATTTTTTTTTCCGGATAAGTAAACAATATTCCATCAAAACTTGGCTCCTAATCCAAAATCTGCAAATTTTCTGGGAGTACAACATAGTTGATAAAGGAAACGGATTGATTTTTCTGTGCCTTATTTGAACTTTTAATCTGAAAAACTTTTTATCCAAAATAGTCCTGGAAAAACAGAATATGATTCTTGTTTTTACTTCCAAGTTTTTTACACAAACAGTCAAACCGAATTTTTGTTTTTCCTTTTGTCATCTGATGAATGACGAAAAGATTTCTGTTTTTTGGGCAGGATCCACCTTCTTTATTATTTGATCCCTTGGAAATAAAACGCTTTGATTTGATCAGTCACGCACTCTGATAATAAGCTAGGGTTGGTATGTTCGATCCGAAAAATAGCTCCAAAAGATTTTTTTAATACAAATAATATTCCAAGAAAAAGCATAAGGCGAGATGTTTTCTTTAATCAAAAAAAAATCCTATAGACTTTTCAAAGTTTTTTGTACGAAAAGGACAAAAAGTTGCCAAATTCAACTATCTTGATGAAAAGGGTTTTTCTAATCCGACGAACGAGGCAAATGTCTTGTCGTGCACTCCAATAATTAGCTCGTGCGGAAATGTTGAAGATCAACTTTGTTCAACGAGCGCCCACAAAAAGCCACACGGGGCGGTTTAATCTTCAAGTTTTTTTCCCTTGATAACAAACTTTGACCTATTTGTTTGACGAGCGTCAGCCTTTTCGAATGAAAACGTCGAACTTTCCCCGAGTCAACCGACGACTTGTGACGCGAGTTCAAAAAGACAAAACCAATATCCTCGCATGTTTACCGTCACCGCGACGCTCGTGGAAATGACAAAAAAAAAAAAAAAACCCCAAACGTAAAAAGAACAATTAAACCCGCAGCCAGGCTAGCAATTAGAAAGTCGCAAGTTCTTTTTAGAATGTCGCGAGTTTGACGCCACTGATGTCGCACTTTAAATTAAAAACACAAAACAAGTTTGAGCCCTGTGATCTATTTATAAGAGGTCGGAAGACTTTGCGTTCGCTCCACGATATATCACAGGAAGGGCGGGGTGTGTCAACGGGGGGGGTGGGGGGTAATTGAGGAAACAGCCCACCCGCAGTCAACCTTTCCCACCTTTTGTCTCGCAAGTCTTGTGACTTCTTGACAAAAGCGCTCCTTTCTGGGAGGGGCTGGTTGAGGTAGCGGCAAGCGCTAATTGCGCGGGGAGACTTTTTAGCGCTGCTAAAAGTTGGCTTGCGACAAGGGCCGCGCGCTAATTGCTTCAAAACTTTGGCGAACGGCGGGTGCCGACGGATGCTTTTGACAGGTTGCGCTGAGGCGGCGGCAAAAATCGAGGAAGCCTGCGACGCAGCTCAAAATTAAACAGACGCCTTATTTATTTATTTTTAATCCCCCGGCTAATTTATGTAGAAGTTGTGCGGTGCTGATTTTTTTTTTTTTTTTTTAAAAGCTTGCCAACTCTCAATTAGCGTGCAAGCCTCAGGGAGCTAATTAACAAATAATTAATAAATTCCCTCAGAAAAGGGGGGAAAAAAAATCCCTGACATTTGCAAGCCACTCAAGATGTCTCCACTGAGTCTTATGGGAAATGATTGGTGTGTGTGTGTGTGGGGGGGGGGGTGTAGGGGAGCAAAAGATGGCCCCCCCCATGACCTTTTATCGAGTGTCCGATCAATATCACACCAGGGTCGGCGTCTTAGAGCTTCTGACAGCAAAACAGGATGGGAAGGAAACACGCAGCGAAGAGGGTGGGCTCAAGAGTTTGTATGGGGTGGGGGGGAGGGGGGGGGGCCCAGAAAGCAGAACATTTACTCTTAACGACCTATTCTTTGGTGGGTCCAATTTGATTTGGCACCGCTTTGAACCCTATGGTAAACCTCGGCTCACTATTGGCAAACTCTTGAGTCTCCAATTTTTTCCCCCCATAGACATCGCTAAAACGATTGCGCTGAAAGATGATCAGAATTCCTGGGGGGGGGGGGGGGGGGGCTCGTGGGCTGATTTAATTTGTCGTATTGGCACATCGCATGACCGCTTCACGGGAGGCTCTCGACACTGTCGCTGAGTCATCAAACCTACGAGCAAATCACCAAACATCCTTGTGTAGTTTCTTGACGGCAATGACTACTTTCCTAAGAACTGAGGGCGTGGCATCATCTTATGGCGTCTCAGAGTATTACGGAAGGAGCGCCAAAATTGAGAATGCGGATATTTTCATTTGTGAACAGACAACCACATGTTACGGGCATGTCCATTGTATTGGATTTTCAGAGCTTACGCCGCTAAGCCTTCGAGCCAGGTTGTGATTTTCACTCTGCCAACACTTACCGAATGGCTAACTGTCATCCCGCATTAGCCGCCGCAACAAAGGTCGGGACGAGCTTCGCTTGGCAACTCCTTGGCCGCCCCCCCCTCTGACGGTCAAACAGGGGCCACCTGGCGGACCTGCCCCCCCCGCCCTCCAACTCCTGCACCCTGGCAATCAAATAAGACAAGGAGTAAGATATCAGCGGCTGAAGTCCCATTAAAGGCAACGCCGGCTCATCACAAGGCGGCGGCGCAGCGCATCGATCGCCAGAGCGGGTTAAAAAAAGAGACGAACGCGAGTCAAGAGGGGATCTGAAAGTGCGCCGACCGGCAGAGGAGCCGTCCCGTTTGTTCCCTGGCAGCCTTGGACCGAGGCCTCCGTGACCGCGGCGCTCTCCGGCGGGCGGGCGGGCCCCCCCCCCCGCGGGATGGCTCCGCTCGCCCGCTTTGATGAGGAGACAAGGCGGGGAAGGTTATTTGTGCAAATATGCCGCTCCGGCGTCTTAATCTTCCATAAGGTGATCTTTGCATGGGGTGCGGGAAAGCGGGAAAAGAGGAGGCAAGAGAAGAAGAAGAGAGCAAGTGTACTTGCGAGAGCGCTGGGAACTCGAGTTCACTACGGGGGCGGCAGGAGTCAACCCCTCCCTGCGCCATCACCACCCAGCCGCAAGCCCCGGGCCTTTTTTTTTTTTTTTTTCTTCTTCTTCCCTGCAACATTAAAAAGCGCCGAGCAGTCAATACGGAACGTAACTCACAGAAAGAGCAAGGGAGGGATTTCAACAAAAAAAAAATTCAATAATAAAAAAAAAAACAACACAAGAGGAGCGCAAAAGGGTTATACAACACGGCGAGATCACACAAAATGGAGGCAGCGCGGCGCAAAGGAAGCCGCCGTCTCCGCGTGCTTGCTTCATTGGGGGTGGCAGTAGGAAGGGGGGGAGCTGGAAGGAGAGGCGAGTGCACTCCTGCTGCCAAGACACAAAGTCACGCTCAAAAGACACTCACCCCTAAAAAAAAAAAAAAAAAAGTGCACGGAGCGGCTGCCAGGTGGAAGGATGGAGCACTCCTACCACAACACCAAAGTGGTCTCTGCGGAAATGCTAACACCAAGCTAAGTGGTGAGAGCAAAGTTTTTCCTCACGGGGGTCGCGTGTGCGCCGCAGTCCGGGAGTTTCGGGTTCGCTCCCTGCCAAAAGATGACACCAAAGTGACGAGGGCAGAGCCGCACGTGACGCAAAGGCAGAGGGGAGGAAAGAAGTTGCTAAAGAGACGGCGGGACGGAGCCGAGCGGCGAGGAACGCATGCTCGCCATGCTAATGAGCGCGGCGCGGAAGAAGGCAACTTTCAAACATTCGCCACTCGCGTTTGGAGATGTGAGGACTTGTTTACGCGCGGCGCATTGTTCTCAAACGCTCGGCGCTCTCGCGTTCGTTGTCTTTCTGCGCCTCTCACAAGTTCTTTCAAACGTGAGCTCTCCCAAACACTCGACACCTGGCTGGCTGGCTGGCTGACATCAAGAGCTTCGAATCGTCTGCACGCCTCCATCTCGTATTTTATTTTATTTTTTTTTAATCAGGTATTCAGCTCTTTGCGCGTTCCAAGCAATCGGGGAAGACATCTGTAAAACAGGGAGAGGAAAAAAAAAAAAAAAGGGGGTGCGGGACGGTCGGTGCGAAAACAGGTGGGGGAAAAAGAAGGGCCTCTGCAAATAAATTCCAGGAGTAAAGCGCCTCGGCCTCCGCTGGTGAAATTACGGTAGCAAAGGCTACATCGAGAAGCTGTCAAAAAAAAAAAAAAAATGCATTTTACCTCCCTGAAGAGGAAACTGAAGGGAGATAACGCCAGAAACAAACAAGAACTAAAAAGGGAAGGCCTGCAAAAGCATTTCAAAGAGTCTGGCGAAGTCAGCGGCTTTATAGCAAGCAAGGCTGACGCCACCAAATATGCAATTATTATTTTTCACTTTAAAATCATACTTTCATGTCTGTTCCAATACTTCTGCTTACTTAAAAAGTAAAAAAAAAAAAGGGGGGGGGGGTGGGTCTGTGTGTAGGTAAGTCCGGGACAACTGTATTTCGTGAATTTTAGCCTCCAAGATGAATCTCATCTGTCTCATTCAATCTACATTTTTTTAAAAACAACTTTAAGGGTAAAAAAAAAAAAAAAACTTCAGAAGAATATGCTTACGCAACCGCCAAACAAACGAAGACGCCTTCCATTTCAACTCCCATTTGTGGCCATCCCGTCCCCCGCAACCCGTTCCAAAACCCGCCGATGACAACAAGTCCCCACGAGGAAAGCGAGAAGATTTAAAAAAAAAAAAAAAAAAACAAGAGTTTACGGCAAAATAAAGGGCCGGCGGCACGTGACGAGCCTTTAAATCTGGGACAGCGCTCCCAAAGAGGAAGGCGCGCGCGCGTGCATCAGTTGCGGCAACATGAAAGCGCCGAAAGAGTTTTTAAGCGCGCCGACCGGGACTCGCAGACGGGAGGCCATTAGCCGCATTGTGCGCTTCGCGCCCGACAAGTCTCCTACCCGCGTTTGAACAGCCTTCTTTTTTTTTTTTTTTTTTCCTCCGCTGTGGACGCTCAGATTGCCCGTGTCAGTACTGATTTGTAGCTTGAGACTGGAGCAAAAAAAAAAAAAAAAGCACCCAAAGTGTTTCAAGCGAGAACACGGCCCATGTTGTTTTATTTTTGAAAGGTTGGGCTTTCATGTGGAATTTGTCTCCGGGTGGAATTTAGCCTCGTTTTACGTCGGTTACGGTAGCGTTCAGAGCGGTGATCTGCGTCCGGTTTGCATAGCCTCATCTGAACAACAAATGTGTCGCCGAACAAGTTGCAAATAGCCGAAAATTTAAAAAAAAAATATATATATATTTTATGTCAAACTAAAAATATTGTAAGATTTTTTTTTTAGATCCACTCAAACAGTGCGACGTGCGGGGCATCAATGATTGCGCAACTCACATTCTGCCTAGCGACAAGCAGAGGACACATTCCGATGGTATATTTGCGCTCCTTCAAGAGGGAGAGCAAACCAAATGGCGCTGCCGGGTTATTTCGGGAGCCTTTCACGACCTGACAGGTGAGCCAATGCAGGCCCAACGCTATAATTAATTTCGCTGTTAAAGTGTCGATTGGTTGAGTGTTTGTCCTGAGGCTTATCACACACGCATGCGCGCGCGTAAACAATCCCGCAGCGCCGACTGGACCGTTTAGCAGCAGAGCGAGACGAGAAGGCCCTTATCGGCGCTCCCGATAATAAATACCTTACCCTACAGAGGTAATGCCGCGGTGCAAATAGAAAGATGCTATCTCCGAGAGCGGATCATGGGGACGGCGGCCGCATCCCAGCAGGCTTCTGGCCGAGGCCTTCGAATGGGGTGTGGGGGGGGGGGGGACACTTTCATTTTCCCCAATTGCAGCTTGACATTTGTCACACTTTTCCTATCGACTCGCTTTATGATCAATAATAATCGCCGGCCAGGAAGATTAATTTCGATTGAGAGTCAAACTGCTTCACTTGAATTATGGAGGAAAAGCTTTGAGGATTAAAAAAAAATTAATTTTAAAATACTCACTACATGAAGTCAATTTTTTTTGGGACCAATATTATAATTGTTTTTTTTTTTTTGGATCGCAAAATATGAATTGAACAATATTAGATGTATATTATAATAATATCATAGTAGATCCCTCCATATTTTTAAAATGAGCACATTTTTGTCATTGATATGTCTGAAAATGGCCACAAGCCTGTTCGGGGAATTTATATTTATTCATCTAATACAATCATCGGTGTTTATACATGATTTCACCAACGCTTACCTGACCGAATAGGCGCACGATGCTCCCTCCTAGCAGGTGGGCTCCTTTGCTCACCTGCCCTTCAGGATATTTTGGGAGAAAAGGTCTCTACCTGCTCAGTGATTCATCCCCTTTGTCCAACGTCAAACGTTTCGCATGCCAACGCTCATCTGGTGGAGCTGGGGGGTAAAAAAAAAAAAGAAAAAGAAGGGGGGGGTTTGCATGGGTTCGGTTAGCGAAGCTGAGGAGACAACAGCTGGCTTGGACCATGTGTAATTTCACCTGTGCAACTTTTGGGAGAGTAAGTGTTTTGCATACAGGATAGATTGAATGGTTTACTCTGACACCCCCCTTTTTTTTTTTTGGAAAGTGGAGCAAGTGGGTGTGTTTGTGAGGCTGACAAGAGGTGAGGGGAGAAGATCAAGGAAGAAAGTTATGCGCCCATTTAACCTGCTGGCCGATTCAACAGTTTATTCTTTGCAGCTTTTGCAAGTGGGGCAAGGCGGCGTGTGCGAGCCAGACAAGCGGTGAGGAGAGCCACTTGGTACTGAGAAGTACCAAAAAAACCCCCCTGTAAAATCCCATTTTTGTGGGCTGATTAGACGGCAGATGTACACCTATGAGTTGATTGCTTTTGCGGGTGGAGCAAGTGGGTGTGGAATGAATTAGACATGTAAAGTTTTCCACGGCAGTGTTTTCATCAGTGTTGGGGGAGGGTGCTGCTACATTTGTCCATATTTATTATTTTTTTAAATGTCTTTGTTGTGGCAAAACAAGAAAAAAAAAAAAAAGACCAAGAAGGAGGACGACGTTTAATGAAGACGCCTGCGGTCTCCAGAGTCTAAAACACAGGCGACTCCATTCAATTATGCAAATGAGGGCCTGCGACTGACGCTTCGGCCGTCACTTTAATGACGACAACACACACACACACACACGCGCGCATACACACTGAGGAGACCCTATTTAGTTATTTGGAAGTTAATTGTGTTGGTCATTAAAAGAACTATCAGCTGTCATGAGGATCTCACACACAAAAAGAAGAAAAGAATGTAAGCGTGTATGTAGTTTGAATCTTCAAGACCCAAGCAGTGTGGGAAGACTGTTGGTGGCTGGCTATGGCAGGGATGGGATGTGTGGGGGGGGGGGAGGGTGTCAGAAATCCAGACACTCACCACCAGGTGGCAGAAGAGCACAAGGAAGGAGAAGACGCTCACTCACCACGCTGAGCGTGTCCAACAGCCGTCCACTCCGTTCGGTACACTCAGGGCAATCGAGACTGGAGGCAGCTTGGAACATGGATGAAGGAAAAAAAAAAATGGATGAAGTAAGGAGGTATCACCAATAAGTGTGTTTCCAAGAAAAATGCCCCCCACCCCCACCCCAAAAAGAAAAAGTACAGTACTTCAAGGCATCACTGTTTGACCACATTTGCTCTAAAGCAGTTAGCATTGCAGCTAACGCAGGTAGCATGTACGCTTGAGCACGGAAGCTGACAATAGCTTCTGCATTTGATTTGCAACCCTGTTACTGTCAGTAGAACAATGCGAAAATGATATTTTTTTGTTACAATCAAATTGGACTTTAATTCCTCGACTGCTACATATGTAGTTGTCCACATGTAGTGATCCTGTTTGGCCTGTAGGTGAACTCTCATCAGGCTACATATCAAAGTGACAACATCGTTCAGAAAAGTGAGCGCCCCCCCCCCCCCCCCCCTCTTTCTTCCGTCTTCTCCTGCTTTTGTGTTCTTTTGCTTTGTCTTTTGACTTGATGACTGCACAATGGTCGCCGTGAGCGCTGGTGACTGAAGACAAATTAACTTGGGAATGATTGTCACATCAAAGCGCCGCTCGCCACGCTTGTCGTTTACGACTGCGGGCCATCGCGGACGGACGCGCGCGTGCACACACACACACACACACACACACACACACACACGCGCGCGCGCACACGAGGAAAATTGCGGCCGGCTATTTTGCTTCTCGTGCGCCCACTTGTCTTTTGTGTCCGGCGAATAAATAATGACCGGCAAGACGTTGAGGCATTCAAGGGCAGGATTGATATGGAAAGTAGTGATGCTTTAATATTGACATGAACCATACCAATAACATGACAACATGCAGTGAGCAGTACCTTGCTTTAGGATTTGTAGTCATGCCGTGGCCTCACTTTGTTTGGTGGTACCTCAACTTCTTTTTGGGTCAGAGTTGTCCCTTGCGCGACTTTTTCAAATTCCTCAATTGCTGGGTCGAACGAGAAAAAGAACGGAGAAATTGAGGTTATGAAATGACAACGAGTCACAGTCACCAATACACTTTTATGAGTTTCTAGAAAATGAATCAGACACTCCCAATATTATTTTAGCTCATAAAAATGTGACCGGCTTAATTTGGTATCCTTTATTGTACAATCAGCCCTCATTGTAACTTTTTTTCAGGTTATTAAAAAGACCTTATTTGCCAATATAATTTAATTTGAATACTTATATATGAGCTCTGTCAAGTCCAAGCTCTCCAAATGTCTGTCCAGGCATCATCCAAATCTCCCCCCAAGGGGGATGATGTGACAAGGGATGATGATGTGGGTGTTGAGGGCGAAGGGGGGGCTTCTTGACAGTATGCAGCACTCGGTGGGACACACGCACACACAGCTCACTCTTTGGTGTGTGGCGCACTAATGATTTTAAGAGTCCAATCAAAGGTAGCTTGATGTGATGTGATGTCGCAAACAAGCAGGGGGGAGGAAGCGCAATGATTCGTGTTCGATTCAGTGCAAGCACCACTTTGATTTCTTATTTTGGGAAAGAAGGTGGGGGCAGGGGGGTGCTGTTCATCAATGCTGTCACAACATGATGGATAACTTGCATTTTTGGGCTTTGTTTTGGCACTTGTTTATTTATTTATGCCTTGCTTCTGGTTTATTTCGGGCCTTTAAAAAAAAAAAAAACGTGATCCCAAGAGAAATACATATCTATAATACCATCGGGAATATCGATATAAAAAAGGTTGCAAACCAAGAGTTTAATCAGATTGCTGTTGAGCATTTAAGTACTTTATTCATTTTTTTAAAAATTACTTTTCTCCCAACCCCTCCGTGGTACCTTGTCATACGAATGCCCTAAAATGTAACTGTAGATAGATCGATGAATAAATAGCTCGAAAGATAGATGTCTGCGAGCTAGCTAACTAGCCAGGTAGCTGGCCAGCTCGAACTTTATAACCCGACATACTAAACATTTGCAGTTCATCCAGAAGTTTCAATCATATCCCGAACTTTGCAGAGTCTGCTCAACAAAAGTCGCGAAACACTCACCAGTCACCGCTTGTTGTTGAACGTTTGCGGTGGCGTCCAAGTCTGCGGTCGTGTGACAATTGGCGTCCCCGGCTGTCAACACGTGACGAGTTTCCTCAAACAACAACGAAACAGAGTTAGCACCATTCTTTTTTTTTTTTTTTAACCGCTTCACATTGAAATCAATCGGAAAACAACATTTACCTCAATGTTTTATCGTAAAGCAAAACTATTTTGAAAATCTACATGATTAGAGTGACATCATGTAGAGCAGGCACGTCCAGAGCTGCTCTGGGCCTGGAGGGCCATTGTGCGGCCTGTTTTCCAGCACACCTGATCCAGATGATCAGCAACTCTGAAACAGCATTAGAACGAGCCAGATTTTTGGAAAATCAGGTGTGTTGCTCCTGAGAGAGCTGGAAAACAGGCAGGACAGTGGCCCATGAGGACCAAGTTTGGACACCCCCTGATGTCAAGTGTCAAATTGTACGTTTGGCCCACGTTTGGCCCGAGTGCTCATTAGCGAGTGAGCACGCAGCACTCGTGAGGCCTGCCATGATAACAGGCTCAAGTGGTCTCTTTATAGAAGCTCACGCCGACCAGACGGCCTGCCAGCTGTTTGTTGGCTCAGACACAAATTGCAAATACGGCTTCACCACATAGGAGAAGAACAGGAAGAGATTGTCGCTGTTCGGCTATGTAGAACTCCATATACCAGGGGTGGGCAATCCCACTCCTGGAGGGCCGCTGTCCTGCATGTTTTCCAAGTCTCCCTGTTGCAACACACCTGATTCCAATGAACAGGTTCAATATCAGGCCTCGTCAGAGTTTACTGATAATCTGACCATTCAAATCAGGTGTGTAGCAACAGGGGAAATTTGGAAAATATGCAGGAGAGCGGCCCTCCAGGACTGGGATTGCCCACCCCTGCAATATACTGTATTCAAAACGGCGGGGGTAGGGGCCGCTGGTTTTCTTTGACAGGGCTCACAGGTTTTGGCCAACAACATTTTCTTGGCATTACTTCTTCATATCTGCATTTTGGAAGCAACATTTGACTTGGAATGCAATGACAAGTTGCGGGATAACCCTCACTGCCCCCACCCCATGCACGACAATAGGAAAAACTGACAGAATTTCCTCTGGAGGGACAAGTATTTTTCGTCTTTTTGCTGATGTACACAGTGGATGTGCGACTGTGCGCGCACGCCAAACGCCGACCTCATCATTTGGAAGACTCCAAGATGGAGCTGATAACAAAAAAAAAAAAAAAAGAATGAGAGGAGGCTCCACTTCAGACAAGTCTCTCTTCTTCTCCTCGCTAGTTTCAAGTTGTCCCCGACTTTTATTTGGAGAAATATTAATTTGGGAAAGGAGTATGGCGGCGGCGGCGGCGGCGGCATCAGAAAGCAAAGGCAAAAAGAGGAAGAGGTGCAATGTGAGCACATTTCCCCTCGTTTGACGTTTTGCTGAAGTTTGTACGCCACTTGAGCCGCGCTAATGATACCAGCAGAGGCTCCCTGGGGAACGCCGTCCGCGGCTTCCGAGTTTCCAGCGCGAGGTATTTCAGGAGACGCTAACGCTCGGGCGGGCGGGCGGGGAGGGAGGGAGGGATAGGGACGACTGGGAAGCGTCATTCCAGGAGCTCTTCCTTCGTCTTCTTGTTATTGTGCACACGCAGACATTGTGCGTCTTTTTTTGGGGGGGGGGGGGGGGGGAGCATTTCAAGCGCGCCAGAGAAATCTTTTTATTAACCTATTCATGGTGTGGGGGGGGGGGAATCAAGCACCTCCTTCCCGCCTCTCTTGCCGCTCTTGGTTAAGCCGATGAATGTTTAAAGAGGTAATTGACGACGAGGCCCTGGCACTGTCGTTTACAAACAGGCGCCAACAAAAAGAAATTCCGATGGAGATGCGAACACGACGGCGCGGCGCGTCCTCGGCGGGGGGGGGCCGCGGATGAATTATACAACAATCTGTGTTATGGCTCCTTCCTTTCATGGGAAGGTCAAGAACAGTGTTGGAAAAACAGCCCCAAAAATGCACATGAGAGTAAGAAACGCCTGCAAGATTGACCGCCGTATTGGAAAACAAGTGGGGCCCCCCCCCCTTTTTTTTTTCCCTAAGGAACATTTTTATCCAATTGCAAGTCATAAATTCCTTCTCAAATGTCAATAGAAATTCAAAAACGTTTTTTTTTTTTAAAAGATACATTTGCAAGTAATCTCAGTCATATTTTAGAATTAAAATTCTGATTGATTTTTAATGTATTTATGAAATAAAAAGTATTTTGTTAACATTTTTTAAAATATCACTTGGAGTCCAAAAACATGAATAATAATTGTACTAATAATTGTTTTTTTTTTTTTGTTTGAAATGTATTTAAGAATAAGTGAAAAAGTAAAAACAATTGAAACAATTGTAAAGTGGCCTCAATAATGTATTTTCATTAAAAAAAATAACTACATACAATTTCAAAGTTGACATGAAATTATGAAATTTGCTCATTTGCTTTGATGTGATTGATATTGAGCCAAATCGACCCCTCCCATATATTCAAGACGTATTTTTCATGATTTATTTCAGAATTTGTACTATGCACTCACCATCCTGGACCAAAAGTAGCCCTTCTATTTTTATTTATATTTCAAAAAAAATCTTCCTGACGCAACGCACCCAAGACGCCGACTCGCCTCCCAAATGTAGAATTGCCGATTTCGGAAGATGGAGCCGCCCGCAATCGCTACGCTGCGAGGAAGTTAGCGGCCTTGCCTCTCCGGAGGGCCGCCGCTTTCCTCTTGATCTAGGCTACGGATTGGGGGAGTGTGAGAGTACGTGCGCGTTTGTGTGTGGGCGACACAAAAAGTGCGTCATCATCCCGAAGATGAAAGCGCGAGTGTGTGTGTGTGTGTGTGTATTTTGGGCAAGGTGCCTGCCCTGGAGCGAGATAATGCAAAGACAAGCAGATGGGGGAACTTAAACGTCGTGCCACTCGGGTAAAGCCGAGCTGGCACAAAAGTGAGAGGAGGTCTTTAGAACATCTCCCAGCCCAGGATGGTGAATGCCAGAGCTTCTTTTTTTTTTTTCTCCCCCCATGCATATTTATTCTTTTAGCAAACTCGCACTCGACAACAACTACAAAAAAAAAAAAAAATCCCAACAATCCCTTGTACACGCTGAACTCTGCTTCTCGGTTAGATCCGAACGGGAGCAAAACTGTGATGAGGATCGATGACAGGAGAAGGCTGTCGTTGCGTCGCGTCAATGACAGGCGGCGCGCGATCGTCAACATTCCAACGCGTTTTTCCACAACGGCGTATATCCGACATGAAAGAGTTGCAAGGCGGCGTTTAATCAGACGGCGCGGCCCCAGCCAACAAATGACAAACGTCGAAGCGCAATTCAACAACGGATGCAAATAAAATAAACGCCTTACCCTAAATAGGCGTTGGGTGTATTGACACAAAATTGACAGATTGGCCTTTTCCACGTGACTATATTTCCTTCATATTGACACCCCGCCTTCTGTCAATTGCGGGTCAGTCGAAGATTCCAATGCCTCGCCCCCCCGAATGAGAAGTCGCGGCAGCATTTGAAGGGGCCTTGTCGCCGTGGCGGCGGCCATAAATCAGGAGGCCCTCGCCGCACAACGCGATGCACATATTGCCGCCTGGCGGGCGGCTGCCGCGCAGGTCATAGGTCAATGTGTCGGGTTAATAACACTAAAGAGCCATAGTGCCCCTTCCCAGTGGGTGAGAGGACACCGAATGTGACCCACTGTGAGCCAGGTTGCAAGTCCAACTGAGCTCGTTTTGAACATCAAGCAAAAAAAAAAAAATAAATCTAACCGAATAATTGTCATATGTGTTTTTTTAAATAAAGTTGAAAATGACGTTGCGGTTTGTTGCAAGAAAAAAGGTGGAATGAGTGACGCATTGCGATTACTTGCTGGATGCAGGTGACATCCAGCGCCAACGCTCGCCCCGGCGTAAGATTTTGATGGAGGGGGAAATGGATGGCAAATTGGGGTGTCCGTCCTTGATGGATGACACCATTTGGCCCCCGCATAACAAAACCACACTTGATGCCTCCCCCCCCCCGCTCTTTGAATGAAACGCATGAGGACGGCGCGAAGAGTTGACGCTGCTTTTTTTTTTTTAATGCCAGCCCTCCCATCCATCTTCATTTAAGGGCGAGCGGCGGGGTTTCGGTCGCATTTGTTTTCATGACAACTCCGTGTTTAATGGTCCCTTCACGCAAGAGACGGATTATTGTTTGCGCCGCTTCAATTAGCGGCGCGAGCGCTATCGAACCCGACATGGCCGTCGGCGGATGGTCGGAACCCAGGCGTGCCCGCGCCCAATTCAAAGATGGCTGACGGGCGAGGAAGAGCAACAAGGGTGGGCCTTGGGGGAGGCCTTTCGGATAGATCTATTATTTGCGTTACGGCGCAAAGTGGGCGGCGGCAGACGCGCTTCAATGACGAGACACGCAAACGGTGACGAAGAGCGTGAAAAAAAAACCAAGAATTCTCAGCGGACGTTTTGGCATTTTGAGACAGCCTCGTCATCATAAAAAACGAGCAGTCGGGACCCTTCCTCCGTGGAGGAAGGGTCAAAATTCACGGTGATTTTGTTCATCGTGCAGAAACAATTTAAACAGTTAAAGATCTTTAAGTTCTTGAGTTCGTATTTAAAATGTCTTATTTGAACCAACAGAAAGGTTTGCGCGCTTTCATCCGGCAGCTGTCGGACGCTAACGTTTGTGGAGCTTCCTGGCCGATGCGAAAGTGCCGACATCTTAATCCGATATTCATTCAGATGTGCGCCGCACTCCTTCAAACGGCGGAGGAAGACAATAATTGGCCCTTTAACAGTAATCAATGCCCCCCGCCCCCCTGTGTTCAATAAGGAATCCCCCCCCCCCAACCCTCACGCCCCCGTTCCCCGCGCCTCATCTGGAAACGTTGCGGCGCTCCGCGACCCGCTCTTCCAGCCGCCAGCTCCCCTCGTGACCCCTGGAACCCGCCTTATCCCAAGACCGCCAGGCAACATATCAAAGACCATTGTTGGGGGGGCGGGGGGGTCTTTCTGGCAAAATCATCTCAATAAATAAATATCACAAGATGCCGCTGGAGGGCAGGGCTTTGATGTGAGGGGGGTGCAGGGGGCACGGGGCCCCTTTTTCTTTTTTTTTTTTCCCCCACCCCCTAAACTCACCTTTTCCTCAAGCTTGCCGCTTGATTCAACCAAAAAACTGCTTGCCTGCTGCGGTTTTGGTTAGCAAATAATCATTGTTAATAATCATAATCACAATAATTCTTGCATCCTCTCGCACGAGTCATCAGCACTTGGCTGGATGACTGCGGCGCACTTTATTCTGGGATGATCAGTCCTCTTAACTCGCCTCTTAACTGGAGCACGTAAGAGGGAGCATATTTTGGTCTGTTTTTCGCGCATTCGATACGCAATTAAAAACACATAAAAAGTGGCTCTTGGAAGCTGATTAAACTTCACAGCAAATTGTTTGATTGGATCTCGCAACTAGTACTTGTGATTGCGCCTGCCCAAAAAATAAAAGTTTGAAAACAAAAAGGCGGCAGACAGAAGCGAGGGGGGCGGGGGGTGAAGATGTTCCGCTTTTGTGCACGGCAGCAAACGCAAGTCGAGCAACAGTGTAGGAGGATTTTTTTCTTTTTTTCCTGTCTCGCGTTTGCCTGAGTGGCAATCCGTCAAGTTGAGAGCCGCCGAGCTCCTGGCAAGCCTACGAGGCATGTGCGGCACAGCGCGGCGCCGAGCCGCGCTCTGTCCTGAGGGCGAGAGAGCGCGCGCTCTTTTTCCAGGGGAATCGACGAGAGGAGGAAGAGGAAACTTTTTTTTTGGTGTGGAAACAGCGCAGAGGGGGAAACAAGCGCTCGAGCGAGTTAAAACACCTCAACTTCAGTCCCACACACATTTTCCTTCTTCGCTTTTCCATTTTTTTTTTGTTTTTTTGCACGACTACACAAGCTCAAGTTTTTTTGAAGCCAGCGGGTTGAAGGAATTTGCCGGGAAGTCATCGAGTCCCTCGGCAAGCCACCTCGCGAGTGACAAGAAGTTGAGCTGTGATGCTTCAAGACACGGCATCGGCCAGTTCGCGGTGGAGTCGCTAGGTGGCACCACCCGCTGGGCGGGGAGGAAATGAGTGATGACATTTCTTTGGAGCGGCAGCGTAGGCAAACTTTTTGGGGCTCAAGGGCAACATTTGAATGCTAAATGCCAAACTGACTGGCCGATTTATTGATGAGGTTTAAAAAAATATATATATCAAAATGAAAAAATCTCCAATTACAATGTCATTTATTTTATAATTAAAAAAATGTGTTGTCAATTGATATATTATGTCACCAATTACTGTACTTAAAAATTACAAATAAATATATATAAAGTATCCAAAATGGTTCATATATATTAAATAATAATTAAAAATGGTCATTTATAAATTTCTAACTCATTTCATGAGCAAACCGATCAATTTTTCTGTCATTATTTTCGCATTTTATTTCAAGAAAATAAAAAGTGAATATCACTCACTAATGATAAATACAAGTAAAATATTTTTGACTTTTACAATGAAATATTTTTAGCTGATGATTATGCAAATTAGGATAAAAAACAAAAAACAAAACTCGCTCTCAATCGGCCGCAACAGTGCAAAGCTCGACTTGCGCACACTCACCTTGTCTTTTTTTTTCTTTCCCCTAACTGCAGGTTGCGATCGCGGATCACTGCACTTACTTGAACAGCGGGGGCGGGGCCACTGACGCCTGACGTTGACACTGGGGGTTGTTTTAACCGCGTCCTGAAAAATCAGAAAAAACTGAAAAGGTGAAAAACAAAATTTAACACGTCCTGATGTTCAAACAAGTTTCACGTATTTAGAGACAAATCTCAAAATTTATTCTACAGGGTCTTTAAATAAATTTCTCGTACCAAACGAGCAAAAGGAAACTAAGCCACTCATTTGATCCGCCTTTGCCGATCCACAGGACAGTGTTTTTCTTTATTATTGATATGTGACAGCCACGCAAGTTGCATCACCTTGACAAGGTGGGGAAAAAAAAAACATGACTTTTTTTTTTCCTTCTTGAGGCCCTCTGGTGGGATGCGGCTTCAAATTTTTTTTTGTGAGAAAAGGCGCCAAGCAAGGTGCGCTATTAAGCCCGGGGAGTGTCAGGACTGTTTAATGAGGCAGTGTGGCAAACTTTCAGCCGTGCCAGATCATATGAATTATTTGTCATTGGCAACGTGTGTGTGTGTGTGTGTGTGTGTGTGTGTGTGTGTGTGTCCCATCGCAAAGCGGGATGAAGGCGGACCTTGATGGAGAGATGTGGCACTAGCCTGGGGGCTCGCTCCACTCTGAGGCTAGTTAGCCACCTGCACGGCACAGCGCCATCATTAGGGAGGAGGGCGCTCGTGGCGCCAAGGTGACACGCACGCAAGCGCACGCCCAGACTCGCACACACCAGTCGTCAGTCAGCAAGCGTGCGGACAGACGAGTGCGGAGGTGCGTGCCGTCGGGCCTCATATCGGACCGGATGGCACTTTGGTTTTCGTTATAGGGACGCTGGCTAAAAATAAAATAAAATGCAATGAAATCTCGACTTCACAAAAGGTCAAATGTCAATTTTAAAGGGATTTCGAGTCAAACATTTGGTGGCCACACTGGACGCCGTATCCCGATTAAAATTGCAGTCGTGGACAAAGAAGGAAGCCAATTAATCCAGCGACTTTCAGCCATCTCGGGGGCTGACAATTTGACATTGCCCCCCCTCTGATATTGACGTCAGAGTGCGCTCGCAATGAAATGGTCACCGCTCACTTGACTTTTGCAATGCCAGCCGAGGGCACTTAGACGTCAATTTCAGTTGACAGCAGAGGGCGATAGAGTATTCGGTAATGCAAAAAAAAAAAAAGGACATTAGCCCAAGTAAGTTTTGCTTGCTTGCGGGGATTTCTTGAGGTTTTGCCGATACATTACAAGCTTTAATACTCCCCCGGAAGTCAATTCAAAATCCATTGCGCAATGGCCTCACTGACTCAAATATTTTTTTTTTTAGATTATATTTTTTTCAAAACAAAGGGCCTCCCTTCACAAAATACTCAAGTAGCTAGCCAAGGAAGAAAACAACCTCCAAAACCAAAAGGACACTCAAAGCAGCTGAACTATGGCCAATTATCAAAGCTTTCAATTTGCTCAAAAGCATCGAGAAATGGGCAGGGGGGGGGGGGGAGAAAAAAGGAGACAACATATGTGATTGCGGCGAGCTGAGGGACGTGGAAAAACGGCGCGCTCGATTCGTACGCTCGCCGGCGGCGTTGGCCTTCGCCGTTGTTGTCGAGTCGCCACATCAAAAGCCGCGTTTCTTTGCCGGGGTATACAAAGCCTTTGGTTCTCCTCGCTATGAAATTGAACCGCTCCCGTGTTTACATGGCGCCAAGACAGTTCAAGGGCGAGGCCCACGTCGATGCATTGAGGGTGCACACTCTCGACGCTGCATTCACGGAGAACAAAGACCACCCCCCCCCCCCACTTCTCCTCCCCCGGTTGTTGTTTGCGTGATTGGAGGACAGCCTATAGCAGAATACCTGTTCGTAATCCATATAGCCAAGCAAGTATAGAAGCAATTTTACACTTAGAGGAAACAAATAGATAAAAAAAAAAAAACTACGAATGGAAAAGTCTGAGCGTGATGCCATCATGCGATGATAACCTCGATAGGAGCGCACGGTAACCACGAATGAGCTGGTATTTTGAAGGTCAAACAACATGTAGTTCTATGTTGGACATATACAAAGCTGCGAAGGCAGAACATGAGCAGATTCGCGTCGCTGTGCGCGCGCCGTATGGTGGCAGTAGACGCAACTCAGTTTGGCAGATGTTCAACTTTTATTGGGGGGGGGGGGGGTTGTTAAGTCTTCAAGCCGTTTCTGCCAAACTGAACCGAGGCACACTGTATTTTAAACCACACCATATTGCCTTCCAGTCTGCGAGCTTAAATAGCTTCCCTGTGGCGGAGCTGTAACACTTGAAGCATTTGGACATTTGAACACAAGCGGCGTATCGACGCCTGGAGGCAGACAGTATAAAAATACTCACGGGCGTACGTTCTTTATCCTCCGAAAAGAATATGACTATTCTAATACAAACGCTCGCCGTTTGTCAGAAGGACGATCATGTATGAAAATGTTGCACTCTCCTAAAATGAAGACAAACTTGACGTTTTACAGTCCTGAAAAGAAGATGAACACACACGCACACACACACACACAAGTGTCGACGTCAGTCTATACAGGACGTCCAGGTTGAGCGGAAGCAAAAGGACGACGCAGGCGTGCACATACTAAGTTGCTTTTATTAACACAGAACTGCATGCTACAGAGACTGTACAGCATTAACATTTATTTTCGTTACAAAAAACGTGGTTTCGGGGAACCATTTCAAAAGAACGGGAAAGAAAGAAACAAACAAACAAACGGACAAACAAAGAGAAGAAAAGATAAGAGCATAAAAGAGAACAGGAACATCACAGCCGTTAAGGAAACATTCAAACTATTTATCATTAGCATCTTAATAAACCAGAGAAGAAATCGACAGTTTACAGTCGCGTCATGTCAACTACAATGGCACCGAGTGGATGATTTCTCTTGTAGCTTTTTTTTTTTTTCTCATTAATATTTTACAGCCTCTTGCAACATCAACATGCCTATTTTTTTCCTACCTACCTATATGTAGTAGTGTACTTAAAAGTGGCAGTTTGTGTATTTTTTTTTGGCATTTAATATTTTTTTTTGTATGAACCTCCTAATATACAGAATTTGGCCCGTGTGGGTTTTATACAGTATGATGCCCGTGGATTTTTTTGTCCTTTTTTTTCATTTTTTTAATTATTATTATTAGGTTTAAATTTTTAATATTTGACAATTTGCTACCAAACACATTTGTTATAGCAACATTTATACTACATACATAGCAATCTATGTAACGTTACAGCAAAAAGGATGGCATTGAACTGAAACGAAAAGAGGAGGATCCTTACAGCGTGGTCTGGGGCAATGGGGGGGGGGGGGGGGGGGGGCAGATGAAATTAGCGCAAAAAATTGGCACGGAAAAATCTGTACACGGCGGAGCAACAGTCTGAAAGGTGAAAATGGTGACGGGCAGGGCTATCGACGCACTGGTTTTCGTGTCATGGCTTATCGACGCGTTCCTCGAAATACAGGTATGTGCAGATGTTCGCTTGGTGAAATCGACACGGGACACAAGGGCGGAATCTCGGTTTTCAGAAAGAGGATGGGGTGGGGGAGAAGAACTTCTTGTAAAAATGGATCACATACATATATATACATATATATATATATATATACATATCCATATATATATATACATATATATACATATCCATACATATATATATACATATCCATACATATATATATACATATATATACATATATATACATATACATACATATATATATATATGTATATATATGTCGCTTACCTTAAGAAAAAAATATTTGTACATTTTTTTTTTAAGAAAAAAAGAAATAAAAAGTCCAAAAAAAGAGACACGTACGAGATACGACGAGCAAAAAATCTCTAAAGCAATAAATACTACTGGTCCTAGCGTGGTGACATTTTCAATCCAACGACCCCTTTTAAAACACCCGCCCACCCCGACCCCCTTCCCCCAAAAGGTAAACAAAGAAAAAGCAGTGGAAGAATGCATAATTAACACGATATCCCCGACCCGACCCGACCAGCCCGTCCCCCCTTCGCCTCGAAGCTCCAATTTGTTTGATTCTGTACATTTTCAACAACAAGTAACGTCACAATTTAAAAAGTTGTTCCTCGGCGCGGCGGCGCCGCCGGGCTCTCGCCCTCGCGCGCTGTGTGTAGGGGTGTGATTGGTTCGCAAGCTCGTATTTAATACAAATAAGAAGGAGAACCAACGCTAGCCTTACGCTTGTCCTGTCCATTGTTGTTCGCAACTAAAAAAAAAAAACAAGAAAAAAAAAACGGGAAGGGGGCTGCTGAGAGGTTACGACGTTAGATTCTCAGTCATCCGCGTCACTGTCGACTGGACTGCAAGCGTCCAATTGCCTCCGCTGAATTTTGGCAGATCGACACAACCTGGATGAAATTCAAGGCGAAACGTCTCCGACGACCAAAAAGCTGAGATGTCGTCAAGTGGAATCTTCTTGGTTGTTGAAGACGATTTCACCTTGAATTTTGCTTCTAAAACGTGACGGAGGAAGGGAAGCCTTGTGGATTTTCAAGGTGAAAACATCGCGGGGGCGAAGCCGGACTTGTCTTGGTTGTTGACAACAATTGCGCATTTCATTCAAACGGTTTCTTCAGTCCGACAATAAAATGGAAGCAGTCTTTTAGAATCGCAGTAAAAGTTGGTCTCCCGATAACCGAGATACGACCTGGACCTGAATCAAGAAGCATTTTGAATGAAAGGTGAACATCTTCCAGAACCAAAAGGCAAATACAAGACACCGGAACGTTTCCAACCGAGCGAGATCTTGAACAAGAGCTTCTTCAGTTCTAAATGTTGACTGGAGAAATCTTTTGGATTGTTCACCGAATTGAGGAAAAATGCACAGTTTGTTCGAAACGCTTTGGTCACATTTAGAACTGACGAAGCAAAGTCATCAGAGTCACGACCGTCCGCAAACGTTGAATGGAGGCAAGTCATCTCTTCCTGGTTGTCGAAAGGCTTCTTCTGTCAAATTCAGAACCGGAAAAGCCTTTTTCGATTTGCGGTGAAACCGCAAGAAGATTCCAGGTCCTCCGATGACCACCGCGTCGAATTTTGACTGCAGAAGCCCCTTTGGCTCCAAAGTCTTCAACAACCAAAAGTTGCGTCACCTCCATTCGACTTTCGCAGAAAGCAAAAAAAAAAAAAAAAAAAAAACGTTTAAGCTGGTGTTGCAGCTCCGGGTGATCATTCTTGAGGACAATTCGACAGGCTCCTTGGCGGGTCAAATATTGACCAATGAACTTGGAAAACAGAACAGTAGCTAGCAGCGGCGGCTAGAAGGAAACCAAAAAGAAGAAGAAGAAGAAGAGGGTCCGACTGCTACTCTATGGACTTGGTCACGAGCGAAAGAGGCTGCAGCGAGTGGGAATGACACAGCAGTGGCGAGGGCCGGGCCATGGGGGACACCACCGAGGGGCCCGGTAGCCGCGAGGGTGGGGCGTCGCCGCGTTCCGGGGTCAGCGTTTTGCCGCCCGCCGCCGCCGCCGCCGTGGCGTTTTCCGGCGGCCGGGCCAGGAGGTGCGGGTGAGGGAGGAGCGGCTGGTGGGCGGGTTTCATAGTCAGTGAAAGAGGTTGCATTTGTTCAGTCTGAGGTTTGGACTCTTTTGGCGAGGGGGACGGGACCACGGAGGAGGGCGAGGACGGGGGGGAGTCTGGGAAGCTTCCGTCCGAGGAGGGAGGACTGGCGCAGCTGCCTTCACCTTGGATGTAGCGAATGCACTTTTTTTTCCTCCTGGATCGGGAAGGGCAAGGCGAGAGACAAGACAACCTTTCAGACGTCTGATTCGATGGCGGCTCGCGTGGATGCACCGCGAGGCGGCGGTTTTGCCATGCATGATCGAGAAATGACCCCGCCCACCCCCCACCCCAGAGTGGGGAAAACAGGACGTCAAGCAGGCGGGAAATGAGCGTGGCGGTGATGAGGAGTGGACACGGAGATCGAGTAATGCTCCCTCTCTGGGTTTACGCTGCCGCGCGTCTTGTACGCCGGTTTGTACGAATGGCGCCGGAAATGTGATGACCGCGGGCGCCTCTTCAGAAAGTCAAATCTGACTCTGATCGCACATTTCTCCAAGTTGAGTGGAAATTGACGAGATGAAAAGTTGCAAAATTGAATTGAATTGAATTGAATACACTTTATTGTCATATGTGTTGTACGTATGCGTAACATACAGCACAGATGAAATTTCAAAATGATTTCAACTCCACTTTTGCTCACCGACATCATTTCGTGACGGCGATGTAAGAGGTTGGTGAGGAGTGACCGATGCTCGAGGTGGATCAAAAATTGTTTTCGAAGCACCCTCGGCATTTTGGAGCATCCGATCACACTTTCCTCCAAAGGACTTACGGGTCATCGGAAAAGGAAAGTTCCTTGAACCCGAAGAGGCCCCAAGTCTGATTCCGAAGGAGGTCGCTGATGCTTGTGTGTCCGTGTGAAGTTCAACACCTAACACACAGACATCAGCCACCCAGCAATCTATCAATCGGTCATCTCGTGACCCGATTCTAAAATTTTGCGCAGGTGACGATTTCCCACATCACTTTGCGTGAAAATAGATTATGCAATGTCGTGAAGTTTCACACATCGCTTTAAGTTTGGCCTGCTCCTGTTGTGCGCTATCCTGCAAGGATTTTACACGTCAGACGCGGTCATCAGCTACTAGCGATCCAAATGCCTTCTTAGCTGGGTTCTGTGTTAAAAAAAAAATTGCTTTGATAAACCGATTTCTATGTGAAAGAGGCTTTTCTTCTAGAGAAAAGCTACAATTGCGTATCAACGTGCCCCGAGCCCCCCCCCCCCCCCAACCCCCACTCGCCACTCTACGTCCTCCTCCTCCTGAGGGGGTCCCAGTTTGTACACTCGGCGCAGAATTTTGCTTTCAAAAATAATCCAGAAAGATGCGCACTGGCGAGCACCTGCCCCACAGACACAAGCGTGTACATGAGGGGTCACGGCCTCGTGTTTGCATTCCTGTCGGGTTCGGGACCCCTCTCGAGTCCTAAGGTGACCACCCCGGGCTGGATCTGGTTAAGGGGGGGGTGAAATCTGCCCCCGCTCGTGCTTTTACCTTGACCCTGACGCTGAACCCGCCTGAGGGCAATAACGGAAACTCAGACTAGCAAACAAAAAAAATATTTTTTTCCAATTTTGGGGCGATAAAAACCAGAGAGAGCACATTACTGGGGATGAGGCAACACCAACAAAGCACATACATGCTCGGTGGGGGGGGCGGGAGGGGGGGGTTACACATGCGATTCAAGGAGGCGGGACGTTGAGAAAAGCATCGAGCGGGCCCACCGGGTTATCGTTTGGCCGCTAAACTCCTGCTAACTGTCCGTCAAAGAGCAACAAATGAGCTCATATCCATTTTTTTTTTTTTTTGAACACGCGCATCGATTCATCATATGCGCCGCTATTGATTTCTCTTTCTTTTTTTTTTTGGCTCCCGCCACCTCCCGGGAAATTACGGCGGATTTTCGGCAACGGGGAGCCCCGGAGAGGACTCTTAACCTCTCGGCTTCTGTAATGAAGACGGAATTATCGCGCGTTGATCTTGCGATCCGGATTGAATACGCCGTGTTGCTATGTTGGAAAAAAAGGGGGGCGGGGGGGGGGGGGGGTTGTCGACGTCGGACACGGTGGTCACAACACAAATGGAATATGCCACGGAGAAAAAGGAAAGGAGTGGGGCAGGGAATTTACTTAGCAGAAACAAATACCTACCATGAAAGCATTCCCAATTCAAAGACTGCTTGTGTCAGAACAGAAAGACAACAGGTAGGGACTAAGTCAGGGTTATTGAAGAGGAGGAAGAGAGGGAAGGAAGAGGAGGAGGAGGAGCACAGAAAAGAGTGTCACTGAGCGGGCCCCTTAAGAGGAAGCAGGGCTAAAATTTAAAAAAAAAATTAAAAATGGCGAGCATCACATCGCTATTCAATGAAAGGGAGGCGCCAATTAGGGCAAACATGACAGTTAATAAGATAGGGCGGGTCAGGGGAGAAAATGGATTTCCAACATTTAAAAAAGAAAAAAAAAAAGAAGAAATCCATTTTCTACCCTGGACTAATCCTAATGGAAAGGGATTTATTTTAAATATTTTTAAATATGTCTACTGCAGGAAGTTCCGGTGGGGGGGGGGGAAAAAAAAAGCAGTTTTCCATCTGTTAAGCCCAATGATGGAAACGTGGCTTCGAGAAAGCCAGAGAGAGGAAATCATCAAGGAAATAAGGAGGGAAAAAAAAATAAATAAAAGGCTCATGGCGGCCGCCTTTCCTCCCATTCAGGCAAGTTATGTACCTGCACGGTTTGCACCATAAACTCAGCTGGTCAAGCCCGAACAAGGCACGACACTTCTTTGGGGTATTTGCATCTGTTATAGCCAAAGAGGTAAGGACACAAACAAAAACACACACACACACAGGAAAAAAAGACAACAAAAACAAAAAAATGGACACGTCATTGCACAGACAAACTAAACAAACAAACGAAAACAAAAAAAAAACCACACACACACACACACACACACATGGAGCCTGGGTTGAGGTTTAGGCTGGTAAACACTGGGACCTCCTCCATTTTGGACCTCCCCAAGCCCCCATCTGCCAGTCAATAAATCCCCCCCCAAATTTGATCACACTCATACAAGCATCACTCAGGCACCCTTCGAGATAGAAGACAGACCGGCAGGGCGTGGCTGGAGGAAGCTGGCGTAGCTCGGCGATACAAACAGGAGGGGGGGGGGGGGGGGGGAAGACCAAATGAAGAAAAAACAAACAAACAAAACAAGGGAGCGAGCGAAAGGAGGAGGAAGTCCCAGCATGGCGTCACCCCCCACCCCGCCGAGCCTGCACCCGACCCCCGACCACCCCCCGGACTAGGTGCAAGCACACCCCATACACACCTGCACGGGCCACACCAGTTATTCTGTTGATCGAGCCCAAAGCGCGCTCGACACTTCTTAGGAGCGCTCAGGTCTGATGCCGCGACGGCGAAGAAAAGGGGGGAGGGGTGGGGGAAGCCAGCAAGGAGGAAGAAGAAGGGGAGAAAAAAAAAAAAAAGTCGCACCAAAATAAAAACAAAAACAAAACAAAAACAAAGCACAAGCAGGAGAGAAATAAAGAGAAAGTTACACTGAGTCTATGGAGATTGACAGCTATTCTCAATAGTGCCCCGTGGCTGGATTTACACTGCCTGGTTCCGCTTTGGAAATGGGTTTAAAAAACAAATTGGATTCATTTGTCGTACGCAAATCTGCTCAATGATTGGAAAAAAAGCCCAAACATGCTACATTCATCGATTATCCCCAAATGGGGATCGGGCCCGATCCCCGATCGGTGCCAAAAGTGTCTCGCCAAAATTAAATAATGTGTGAGGTGGACCCAAACGGCAGAAAATATCGCCAATTTGGAAATGGTGTCAACCTGCTACGTTTCAGCTGATCATTTTCCGTCCTCACGTGATCTGAAGACGCCGATTCCTGCCACGTACAGAACGAGCAGCTACGCAAACGACACAAAGTAAAAGACGCATGTATGTAATACGGCGTTTAGCAAAAGGCATTGTTCTGTTCATTGGTTAAGTATATATTTTTTAACAGAATTGTTGCCCCCGCCATTGTTAAGTTGCCCATTCCTGCTCTAAATGGAAATGACACAGAAGGCAAATGCGTTTTGCGGTTGAGTCACTGGAGATGATCTCCATTTAACCTCGACTTCGACCTGCAGTGTAAATCCAGCCTTCCATGGGATTGTTTCCAAGCATTATTAGTAGTCCAACCACATTCCATGCACACCATCAAATCAGGATATCAATCAATCGCATTCCAGTAGCGGAATCTAAGCGGAGAGTTCAAGTTAAGAAAATACGAGGTGGATTCATCAAAACGGCCAGACAGTGGCGACTAGTTGTTGTTGTTGTTAGCCCCTTGCCAGGGTTGAGGATTAATAAGGCGGAGGGGAAACCGACTTCCCAGATACTTTCAGCCACTCGCGTGTAGGCATGGGCCGGTTAACTATTCCAAGGTTCGACGACTTTTCACTTTGTCAAAAAAAAAAAAAAAAAAAAAAAAGTCAAGAGAAAACATTTAAAAATGCAGTGGACCCTTTGATTATTCGTGGTTCTGCATTTGCATATTCACCTATTGGCAGATTTTTGGGCGAACTTCCTAGCTGTTATTCCGGGAAACCCCTTTTCCATTTTTGTTTCTTTTTTTTTTTTTTTTTAACTCAATCCCTTGCTCCACACTCGGTCCCGAATCGCTGGGAACAGTGTGGGTCCACTGTAATAGATTTTTTTATATGCATAATATATATATATATATATAAAAATTATGCTAATCTTTATGCTAATTTTTTGTGCTAATTATCAGACCATCCAAATTTGCTCGAATCCAGCCCATGCCTAGTCGCTTGCATTAGTGCAGAAGAGTGGCTTAAAATAATCTCGAGTGGGCATGCTAGCCTACAGATGAGGCACAAGGGGGAGCGTTTTATCCATTAAGGAGGTTTACCCTGGCATCAAACCCATCAGACAGTAAGCTCATAAATTCTATCAATGTATATCAACATATATTTTTTTTTTTAGCATTTACAGATTTTCTTTTCTTTTTTAAAAAGCAGCAGAAAAAAAAAGGAGAATATTTTGAAAAATTCAACACATCCATAGATAGATCAAGAGCAATTAAAAAGGAAGGAAAACAAGTTAGTATATTTAAGAGTCAAAAAATGACATTAGCACCTGTAATCGGAGGGAGTGAAAGGCAAGGGTTTGGAAAATATTCTCTGTGTTCTGCAACGAAAACAAGAACAGATAGAGAGGCCTTCAAGAGGAGATCACCGTCACCAAAAAACAACCCAAAAATATATCTGTATTAAAAAAACAAACAAAAAAACAAAACAGCGGCAATAATCACAATGAAAGCGAACATGATCAGGAGAAATATATACGTGTGAATGATGAAAGATGGAGCAGTCACAGAATGAGGAAACCTCCTTAATTTCTGTTTCGATTGTGATCAAGAGCAAGGCAAGCGAGGGGGCAGCCCAGTTAGTGTCCACACACACACACACACATACACACATGCACGCGCACACTGCGTATACACGCGCGCGCACACAAACACACACAGAGTGTATTTGCAGGCTGCAGGCATTATAAAAACAGTTAATTTCATCGCAGGGTATTCTCAAATACACATATACCACAATGCTAGCGGGCAAAAAAGGAGGGGGGGGGGCGGTATGGGACGGGACAGGAGGGGGTCTTAAGGGGCTTCATGCATATTCAGCTGTTATTAGCAAGGGAAGACTACAGAAAAGAGGGAAGGGAGGGAGGACGGGGGAGTGTTACTGTACAGCCAACGCTACCATTTAAATATTGCATTGCATGACTATGATGAAAAAAAAAAAGCAGCATAAACACACACACACACACACACACACACACACACAACAAAACTAGCTTGACTTTTATCTGGCGGGGTGTCACATGTGGCTGACACATGACGGGGCCGCTCTAATATGGGAGATAATTGCCGCTTGCTTACCGTTGCTCTCCGCTTGCTGCTTTTCCCTTTTTCTCTTCTTCCTTTTCCCCTGTTGGTTAGCCGCCAAAAAAATAGAAAGAGGGGGGAAAAAAAGGGGGGGGGGGGAGACAGACACAGACAGGAACCTTAGTTATTATATTGCAGGACGCCCCAAAACATGAAACCGGGAGACTACAACTCTTCTTTGTGTTTACTTATTTATTTATTCACGGCTTCTTTCTCCGTCTTATTTTTTTCTCTTTTTTTTTTTGCCCTGCGGTTGGTACGAGCCTGATGAGGATTTGTGTTTTCTTGTAGCGCCTGCGCTCCCCTCGCTCATTTTCCTCGATTTGTCTTGATGGGCTCCCAAAAACCGGACTTTAATGACCAATCATTTGCGAGGCTGGATTCACTCGGCGCTAAAAAACGACTACGGGAGAGTCAACGTGGGCCAGCGTCAACACCAAAGTAAACAAAGACACATCAATAATAGAAATACCGAGAGTTGCGACGGTCACATTTGGACAGTGAGCAGCCTTGTGACCGCAAACAGCAAATTATGACAGATTGATGATTCTGTTCCGCTCACAAACAGCGTCCGGTGAGTGACGTGGGCGTCAGTGAATGAGCGTCGCCGGGGCTGATGGCTGTTTGAAGCTTTCGCCTTGTGGAGTTACAAAGACTTACGGTTCGACAGAATAGTTTCTCTGACAAAAAAAATGGATTTCTGGGGAAGTGGATCCAATTGATACCATTTGCATTCATTTCAATGGGAAAAGATGATTTGAAGAAGGAAGATATCACAAGGCACCACCGGTGTAGGTCATTTGAAGTGTGTCCCGTGAATCCAGCCCTATCAGAACTGAACGCCTAACATCGGTTGGCCGCAACTCTGACACCGTCCCCACGATCCGAGCGCGCCGGCAAAGCTAGCCAAGGCGAGAGGCTTGGGTTTGTCGGGGCGTGGGAAGAGGAGCCCGTTAACGACTTGTAAACTTCAAAACTTACATAGTTGTCTCGGGCCGACCAGCCGGGGTAGAGCTGCATGTGGAGCTGTCGCTCTTTCCTGGCCAGCTCGTAGTATTTGGCTTGCTCCTCCCTCGAAAGCGCGTGCCACTGGAAGAGGACGAGAAGGGGGAGGTGGCAGTGGGGTTCCCACAAGATGAGGTGAGCGGGGGGAACGCGGTCCGAGAGCGAAGCGCTTCCCGCGAGGTGACTCACCCTCCGCCCCAAAATCTGGTTGATGGCGGCGCTTTCCTTCAGCGTGCACTCGGCCACCACCTTGGCCCGCATCTCCTTCATGTAGAGCATGAAGGCGTTCAGCGGCTTCTTTATGTGGACCTGCTTCTTCTTCTCCTCCTCCTTTTTAGCATCTGACTGTTTCCTATGGCAAAGAAAGGTGGAGAAACTAAAAAAAGTCTGTCCTAAGAATGGGGCACAGGGGGGTGTGTGGGGGGGGGGGTATTTCATCATTGCGTGACTACTTACGAACTGTTGAGGGAGCTGATGTCGCTGTGGGAGGATTCCTGCTTGACGTTGGGTGTGACGATGGCCGGGTGCGGGATGCCCGTGGTGTGCAAACCGTGGTGGGGGGGCACCATGTGTGGGGGGAACCTAGAGGACAGAAGACTGTGTAAATCGTCAGAATGGACACGGGTGAAATGGGGGCAATGGCGCACATGTAACAATAACACGACAGTTCAGCGGGCTAAGTTCCGTTAGGCGGACTAATCGTCGCGGGCGGGGGGGCGGGGCCACAAAATGCAAACAGCGGACATATTTGCCAACAATCAGTCAACAGTCATTCAACGTTGAGAAACTTGTATTGTGTGGAAACGACTTTTTTTTTTTTGCTAAGTTCCTTGCACTCACGTGCAGGTGAAACATTGGTTTGAAGTCCAACAGTTAAAAGCTGCGAATCCATCAATCCGTCCATCTGCTTTCTTCCACTTATCCCGTTCTCAAAGTCCATAAATTGCTCCCTTGGAATCGAACAAGCTTTAACTTCGGCCAGTTAGCTGCTAATTGGTGAAACGTGGGCTAAAAGTCGAACAGTACAGAGTTGTTGTTTCGGTCGTGGACGACAGAGCACAAGTCGGGCAAAATCCCTCCATTTTCTACCGCTCGAGTCGGACGGGAGAGCCCATCTAAGTCGATAAATGGCAACATCGAGCATCGAGCATCGAGCATCGGCTCGGCTCGTTCTTTTCTCTCATCCTCCCCTTCTTCCCCGGTCATTCCGTCTTCTCCGTCAATTTATGAAAGCAGGCGCGTCTCCCGCAGGAATGCACTCGAGTGTGCACACATCCAGCCACCCGCAATTGTTGACAGTGCGGGGCCACCATGTGACCAAACATCCAAGAGAGAGAGAGGGATGAAGGAGGAGGGGGAGAAAAGAAAAGATTTTTTTTTTCTCCACAATTTCTGCCATTTCTCTCTTTTTTTCTTGTGTGCGTGTGTGTGTGTGTGTGTGTGTGTGTGTAAAGCTCATTATCTCGCCGTGCCTGGCTGCATGGCTCGGAGCCAGAAAATAATGATGAGGATAAACTCGCCAGGAACAACTAGTTTCTGTTGGAGGCCATCTCAGGGGAGAGCGAGGGCGCCACCCCCCCCCCCCAAACACACACACACACACACCCTTCAAACTCTTTTCCCTTCCCCTGCCTTCATCCCTGACACGTTGGTGTTTGTGCCATGTCATGTGCTGATGGGGAGCTCGGCGGGGCGGGCGGCGGCTGAGCGTCGCCCATCATTAGGGGCTGCCGCCGCCGCCGCCGCCGCCGCTTCCTCCCTCCCTTTCGCCTCTCGCGCCTCTCTGTGCACTTGTTAAAATTTCCTCAGTTCCAAATCTATTTCCCCCTCACCCCCTTTTTTTCCTTCTCTTTCCTGTCCCCTCGCCACCTCCACGCTGCCTGAACCAACGCCCCCCCCCCCCCCCCAGCCCCCTTCGGCGGGCCCAGGTTATGGTTAAAACATGACGGCCGTCCCTTTGAAGAGCAGGGGGCATCGTCATCGCCATCGTCAAGAAACGCGGCGCCTCGGTCCAATTTAATCAACACAGAGAAAGGAACGAACGCCGTGGAGGGCTCCGCCCCGACCCCGTATGTCTCAATCAGAAAGGTATGTCGGGGAGAGGGGGGAGGGCGGGGGGGTATCGCGAAGCAGTGCCGCTTAATTGCCGAGGTGAAGCGCAACCCCCCCGTGCCTGTTTAATGTGTAATGATCCGGCTGAGAAGGAGCAGGAACGACGGGATTTGGCAGGGGGGTGGGGGCATATCAAAGGGCGGCCCACCTGTCACAGGCAGCACACATACACACGATACAGGTACCGAGAGCCCCATCATTATCCAAAATCTTATCTCACCCCATGATGCATTTTTAACAGGAGGTGCAAGGTGCTAGCAGGTACCAGATCCATTTCCTGTCCGCTAATTTGGGGTCAGGTGTAAAGAGCACGATGGTTCCGAAGTCGGGAGAGAGGGAGACGATTCTTTTCTATTGCTCAAGTCTTCAACCTGCCGCACAGAGAGCGACGCGGCCGAACCCGCGCTAAACCAACCAACTTGCTGCATCCTTTGGGGTTCTTATCGGGTATTTTATACAAAAAACAAGGCTTGATTTTTAAGGAAGACTTTGTCATACTGAAATAATACAAAGCGAGGAAAGGGCTACGAGAGGCTGTTGGCCGCGTAGTCCAATAAATCTATGGCAGTCATGTTTTGGCGACAGAGACTCTCCACGCTCCGCTTTTTAGCCACAGGTGCGTATTGTCAGCCAATAGCAAAATTGCCAAAGTCAAATAATTTAAAAAAATAACTAAAAAATAAATAAATTCAAGAAACCAGCTGCATCAATTAAACTTTTGCAGATTATCACGATCTAGATATCTACACGAAGGGGAATTTAAAAAAAAAAAATAACGCTCAGCCAAAATGACTGAATGTGAAATTAGAAGTCGAATTTCATTCTACTGTACATTTGTACGGCTCGGTGGTCGCCTTGGAGCCCCCCCCCCACCCCACCCCTCTTTTTTCTATTGGGTAATTAAATTAGGGGTTTCATCACAGGGCATTAGCTCCCCACACACACCCCGCAGCCGGCAGATTCAATTAGCCACGATGGAAATAGGATGATGACAACGCCGAGAGTGAATTATCAGTCACTTAAAGGCCCAGTTGGGACGCGGACGCCACTGCCAGATGTCTGGACCTCCGCTCCAGCGGGGACAATCTGGAGAGGCCTTTTCCATAAAGATCGTCTTCAACGAGGTCGACGAGTTACTGAGGACAGTTTAACGACTTGGGAACAGCTGTGTCAGATTGAAAAATAAGTTTACTCGCCCCCCCCCCCCCCATCCTCTCCCGAAATCCCCCGTTCCACACTGCCTCCCCCCCACCCCGCATGGACATGATCCATCAATGTCGCGGAGGTCTAAATACAACACCCACAGGAGCTGCTTTTCCATTCGGGCCGCAATTAAACTCCAGCTCCAAAGGGTCCCTCGGCGCTGAACGCAGCCCCCCCAAGTCCCGGGCTGAGTCCAGCTACAGAGGAGGAGAGCTGGAAAATGGCTGACATGGCGGTAATATGTGCGCCAGGACACTAGTTGGAGGCTTTGCAGAGAAACTACACCCCAAAAAATGTCTTGTCCTCAGCGATTCGATCATTTTTGGACTACCTTTCATTGGCGCGATTGATAAATGAATACACGACATCATTTGTGTACTTAAGTACATTCGAAATCGGCATCTTGATGGAGTGAACGTGGAACATTGAGGGCATTTTTTAGGCCAGATTTTCGACTTCTGACCATGACGTGAGCAATGTCGGACATTGGCTTATCCGTAGAGGAACATGAGAGAAAAATGATTGATACTGTTAATCTATTTACTTTCAAAATAGTCCTTTTTTTTTGCAGCTCATTGATTTCCAATTTTGATCAAAGTGGATTCGCCGAAATCAAATGTTGGCATATCGAAAGTGTCCCGCAAGAAATGCCAAACATGAACATGTTTAATTCATTTTCCACACAAAGCCAGTTTCTCAAGGGCATCACAGGACTGTAAAAACAACAAAACAGGAAAACACACACACACACACACACACACACACACACGCATGTATGTATGCACAAAATGCTTACAAGTACACATAATATGCATGAACGTTCACTTTGGAATGAAACTGTGCCTCGTAACTTTTGTAGCTCCCAAAGCGCTGTTGTGTTTTGTTTACGTCTGGCAATTACGCAGCCCGGCTGATTTAGCATCAGCCTGACGTGCAGCGGGGGCTAAATGTTCTTCGGGGGCCTCATTAAGGGTTGGGGTGGGGTGGAGAAGATAAATACAATTAATATTTGAGCACCCTTGCTGAAGATTTGGCCTTTTGAATATGGGAAGGCGTGAGGGTCCTTCAGGGAAAACTTGCAACGCTAGCTAAGAGGGGTTTGTGTACACGGATGTGTGTGTGTGTGTGTGTGTGCGCGTTGCGCGCCAAGGGCTCGACTCACCTTGACATGGATGCGTTGACAGTGAGCGCAGTTGGGTAGGGGTGTCTAAAACCCCCTGTTGTGATTGGATAAACAGGTTGACCTTGCCTGGGAAGAAAAAGAAGAAAGGTAAAGAAACAAGGTTGACAGACGAGAAAGGTAGCGAGCCCCCTCAAGTCGGCCTCTTTTATTCTCATTTGATCGGGGGACAAAAATCTGGGGGATTGCCGAGCGGCGGATCAAAGGCGGGGTGGGAATAAACTCCCGACAATATTTAACGCCGCAAATCTTGATAGCGGCGGCTAATTAAATTTCATAACCCTTCGCTCGGTGCGCCGGCCCCCCCTGGTCCCCTCCCCAAGCTGGAACTAGGTGTTTTGTTGTGATAATTAAAGACGAAGTGCGGCTCCCTTTAATGGAGCCATCACGCTAATTGAGGTCTACACCTCCAAAAGACAAACAATAATGAATGTAAATTTATACCGAAAATAAAGTGCAGCAAATCAAAGGGCGGCGTGGCGGCGCTCGGGGGCCCTTTCTCGCTATTTAGACGGCAGCGAGAAAACATTAAATTAACAGAGCTTAATTTGTAGCCTTTTGTCAAATTAACAAGTGTTGACAAGAGTTACCAAGGGAGAGTCCCCGTACGGGATTGCGGGTAAAAGGCGGGCAATCGCCATTCGTTTACTCTAATTTGACCCTACAGAGACATGCAAAGTAGTGAGCGCCATTAAAAAAAAAAAAAAATGGTAATGAGAAATTCGTGTCAGGATTTTGCGGTTCAGCAAGTTTGGGGACGAGGTTTCAGCAAGATGGAGAAACTTTGTTGACAAGGCTCTGTCAGAATACCACAAGGAGCAACAATTGTAGCGCACTTTGGGGGTGTAAGGGGGATCTTATCCTCCTCCCTTTTATTTACCGAGAAGCCAAATCCATGTCTCAGGAATAATATTGCTTTGGGTGCCATCTTTTGTGCTAAGGAACTAGGTTGAACTGAAGGGAGTAGCTTCATTTGGTCAGTGTAAAAAAAAAAAAAAAAAGAGTGCTTTGTCGCCATCGTGTGGCATTTGAGGGTACTGTACTTCCAAATCTAGCGTTCAATCACTCGGCGATTTGCCTGGATTTGCCATTAAAAAGCTGATTTTTCACAATATCAAGGTGTGTTTATTCACAATTCGCAAAGTGGACTTGTCCTAACTTTTCGCACGGCTCGTGAAAGAACAAAGTACAAAGAGGAGAAGTAGTAGTGCAAAAAAAAAAGGCGATTCGCTTACTGTGGTACTAACCATCCTAGGGGATGGGGGATCTGGCCGACAGCGCCAGGTGACAGCGGGTAATAAGGAGAAATATCTGGAGGATGCGGAGGCCTTGGAATTCCTGCGGAAAAAAAGGAAGATGACACGTTGAGGAGGTGGACAGGATGAAGAATCAAAATCTTTTGTCAGAATCCGGAGCATCGCACACATCACAGAAGGGGGGGGGGGAACGAGGAGGAGGAGGAGGAAGAAGCCTTGTTGCTAGCGTGTACGTGTCGCAAAAAAAAAAAAAAAAAAAAAGAGAAAATATATCATAAATAAATAAATAAATGAACAAAAAAAAAACTTCCTGATCAAAGGCCTCGTCAGGCGACAGCGGCACAATGTGTTTGGAGGAGGCAGAGAGGGGGAGAGAGGTGAGGAAGAGGAGGAGTGGAATGAAAATAAATAAGTCAGACGCCGGCGCGATTCTTGTCACGTTTGTCACGCGAATTCGGGAGATTAATGATCTAAAACGACGCGGGTTTGGAAGTTAACAAAACTCAACAATATCATTAACGCCGTTGCATGTGATCAGAGGGAGGTTGCCTCCCGATTCCCTGTCAGCCCCGTCATTCCATAGGCACGACAAAAGCGATCGGAAATGTGCAGCTGTTTAACATGGTTAGCAAAGCGGTTTAGGCTAATTGGTGACTACTACAATTGCTGTTTGGTGTCAGCGCCGGTGAAAAATGTACAATTGTCTTTGGGGAGCGAGGCTCCTTTGATTTAGCCACATCAATCAAAGCGCGCGGGATCGCGCAGCAGGCGCGAGAGTCGCTTCCGACTGCCGAAGACGAATAACAATAAGGTGGATGAAAGCGCCTAATATTAGCTTTGGATGAAGAAGTGAAGGTACCATGCTAACGCCGGCTATATAAATCGGGATGTATTTGTAATTGTGTGAGGAATTTTGAGATACGTTACACACTGGGAAAAGCGTTAAGAGGTCAGCTTTGGAGTTGGTGAAACGACTTGACTTGCAGCACGGAAGGCTAACGCTAGCTACCGAGCCCGAGCTAACATCCTCAGGTTTCCATTGGTATTGGTTTGAAAGACATTCTGTTCTCCTGAAAAGATACAAATGTCCTGTGCAGCCAGTCTGGTTTAAAAATAACGTCTCACCTAAGTACGAGACATTTTTTATTTTTTATTTTTTTGCAGTTTTCTTCAATCGTGCCAGCATTGCTAGAATAGCACCAGGAATGACTGCATCGTCAGGCTGAGGCGTTAAAGAAAACTCGAGTGCATTTTTGGAGCGCCATTTTGCTTAAAAGCCACACAAGCAGCTCACCGGACCTAATACGCCTCGTTAATTAAACACCGAGCCCCGATTAAGGTCCCATTAGGCACTGCATTAAACAGCAGCTGCTACATTATTTCCTTACCCGTGAGGGCCGTTGTAATAAGACATCATCATTATCTAAATGACCGACTGGAGACCAATGAAACACTCGATAATAGAACGACATGGCTCGGCATGAAGAGGCAGGTTGACCATAAAATAAACAGACAAATAAATAAATAAAGGGGGGGGGGGGCGGCAGATCGAGTTCCAGTGACGGCCTCAGAATGACTAATGTGAGAAACCGTGAGACCCACGGGGTCAAGGATTATTATCCATAATCACAGATTGGGCGGTAGAGTAAAAAAAAACACAAAAAAAATCCCTCAGGTTTCTGCAGATGCAAAAACCATCTTTGACTTTGAATCCAGAGTCCCGACACTTGCCTGTTTTGGGGTCCACGTCTGTCTGTAGGTGTGGTGGCGGGTTCCCCGGTGTGAAGTGCTCATTGCTGTAAGTGATCAGCGGTGTGAGAGGGTGCACGTGGTGAGGGTGCTGAACCACTGGAACCTTATTCGACTGCAGAAGAGAGAGAGAGAAAAAAAGAAGAAGGTCAGGGTTCATATTCGGAGAAACATAAAATAAAAGCGTCTCGTATTCTGTGCGTCCTGGAGGTGCCAAATCGCTGGGCCTCAGTGAAAACATTGCGGTTTGTAATTAAAAACACTTCTGCGGTGTCACCCTGGAATTCAGAGAGCGTCTATGAGGCCCTGGGGGGACAGGGGGTGTGTGGTTAGGGGGGGGAGGGGGGGGGGTTGTTGCCACTTCTCATTTGGAGCTTGATGTGTGATGAAGCACTTTTAAACCGCAGCGGCAGCGCAAGTCATCGATCTTGTGCAAACCGCCGAAAATCAAGACAACGCATGTAAATCCAGAGTCATTAGTGGCTTCGGTCAACACGCCACTGTTGCCTCCGTCTTCCTCGCCCCCCCCCCCCCCCCCCCCCCGGGCCTGATTCTCGAGGGGTAGTAAGGACTACTTAAAGGGTTAGCGGCTGAAAATCCATTTCTGCATTTTTGCCAAATTACTCGGAGCTATGTAATCTTTTCTTTGTGCTCCTAAGTGGCGCAGCCCTCCCTCTCCTTTTATTTTTTTTTCAATTACCCAAAGATTACAGTGGAGCTGCCGTGCAACCCCCCCCCCCCCACCCCCCCATAGTTCTGGGCCCGGGACTGTACCCCCGGCTACCAGATAACCAGATTAGAGCGGGGCTGTAGATTAGCCTGGTGGCTTTCGCCCGTTCACCCACACATCCTTATCCTAACCCTCAGCAGCTAAAGAAGCAGCACTAATCAGGCTTATCATAACATGGATGATATGTTCAAGGGGGGGTGGGGGGGGCAGTGGTGTCAAAGGAGAGGGAAAGGGGTGGATCTGCTTGAGTGCGCGGTCTCGTGTAGGGCCTCATACAACCTCATTAGTGACTTAAATCTATGCATAAAAAAACTATCATGACTTTGAAAAGCATTAATAGGACTGGGGGGCAGGGGGGGGGGGCGGCATGCGACTCAATATGGGATTTTGAGAGTTGATCTGCCCCAATGTGTTACGGCAACCTGACTCAGGAAAATTTTGGGACTTGGTTGTGTAGAGGAGGTAGCTAAAGCCGTCTCTCTTCCAAGACCTTTTTTATTTTGGTTGGTGAATTGCGGAAGGTGGCCGGCGAGGGGGGGGGGGGATGGGGTGGGTGGGGGGGCTTCGGGTGGCATTCCCTATTGCCATGGTCCCAATGAAAGATTAATGAACCCCCGCAGAACTCCGGGGAGGCAAGCGAGACTCCTGGGACTCATTCACAGCCCTGAGCCTGAAAAGGCTGAGGAGGAGCGGGGCTGAGCAAAGCAGGGAGGGGTCGTGGAGGGGGGGGGGGGGGGGGGGGGGCGTATATGCGCCTGTGTGTCGAGTTGGAGGCGTGGGGGTGTGAGGTGGAACGGGATTCGTTAGAAAGAAACACAAACCAAGGCGCTCGTGATCTGATCTGCACAATCGACGGATGATAGGGAGGGAAAAAAAAAAAAAGCAGGCTGATGACAGCTGCCGCATGCAGCTGACGAGTTCTGTCACTCTTCCTCTGTTTCCCTTGCCCCCCCCCCCATTCCTCCTCCTCCTCCTCTCACCTCCTAACCTCTTGCTTCGCAAATGCCTGCTCCTCCCTCGGGTTAGGATGTGAAAGAATGTTGTCGATTCTTCATCCGTGTTCTGAAAAGCTTTACTGGCTATTTGAAGGAACTCTTTTGTCCGCGGGCCTCGGCCATTGAGAGGACCGTTCAAAATGCCCGCGTCGCAACTTAAAAGGGGGGGGGGGGGCTCGAGACCGAGTAGATTTACATCATAAACCCCCTTTTCTGTATTTGGCTACAGTAGGCAAAACCTTTTTTGGGGGTTTCTGGGAGTTGAGGACCAAAATGGCCGATGCGCGCCAAGCTCCCTTCTTGTCGAGAAAAGTCAAGACGCGAGTGAACGACGGTTCCATCCGCTTCGGTCGCCGATGGCGCCAAGTCAACGACGCCCGGCACCTGCTCCGAATCCTCGCACTTTCTGTCGCGACACAACAAAGCGCCGAGAGACAAAAGCGGGCGACGTGGGAGGCTTCTCTACAAGGGCCGCGGTAAAGAAGAAAAAGAACGTTTTTCCTGCCCCGACACCCCCGCTGACTCGGATCCTTCGTCACTCGAGCAAACAAAAAATAGCATCAGACAAAGACGTCCGAGCTTTTCAAGGCGCGGGAAAAACAACCGGCGTCAATGAACGGCGCAGACTTCCTCGATTGTCCGGGACACACGCGGGGGGGGGGCGCCCGCTTCGTCGAGTGTATACGGCAACCTACTCGAGTGTATGCGTGGGACTTGACACCTCCGGTTATGCTACCGAGATTACCGGAGCTTCTATTTATTTCACCGCTTTGCTTCCTACTACTTCCTGCTGTGGGGGGGGGGGGGGCTTCTATATTCAAAACGGAGCATTTCGTCCCTTTTTCGACCATGACATTTACAACAGGCTGTACTTTGCAATTCCCACGCGACGACGGCAAGGCGAAAATATGCGCGCGCCACCGCGGTCGGCCGGCCCGAGCGGGATTCGGCGTTCGGATTGGCTTAAAATTCCTTCGCGGCGACGAGCAATGGAAGGAAAGAGCAGTCACTAACTGTTTCAAAAGTGCCCCCGAGAGGCGGTCAAATCAATGTGATGCTTCAAGTCAGACCTCCAGTGAGAGAAAGGGAGCAGGAGGGTGGGGGGGGGGGGGGTGGGGGGGGGGGGAGAGGTAGGCCATGGTGGGGGGCTCAGAAAGTGACAGCGGGACAGAGCGGGACAAAGGCGGCGGGGGTGGCGAGGTGAAGGCCGGACAGGAAAAAGCTGTTGGCCCGCATTTCCGCCTGCCGGCACCTCGCGGGGGCCCTAAATGCGAAGGTGCCGACCTTGTGCCCCCCCTGCCCCAGAGGGGGAGGGGGAGGGGGGGCTGTCCTACGCTAGTGCCGCCGCCTTGCTTCTGCTTTGTGTCATGATATGATGAGTTGTCACAACAGCTCGCCGGGCCGCTAATGAGCTGCAAAGTGAGGCCAAGGCAGGGGATGAAAGTGGCGTGATGGATCGGGGGGTCCGCTCGGCCCTGCGCATTCCGGGGCATCGACGCTGGGCGGGAAAACAAAAGTGCACCACAAGGTGTCAAGATTAAGCTTCGATTAAGTTCGATTCTCATAAATGTCAACCCTGTGGAAACCGGGTTCTTATTTTTTTTTTTTTTTGGCGGGGGTTTTGAATGCCCCTTCGGGGCAACAAATGCTCAAATTCAAGCAGACAATCTAAAAGGAATACTTAAGAGATTAACGGCAAAGGGATATGAAATGCCGAGACAAATTAAAGGCTTATCGGCGGCCGGATCCGCCGGCATTCCGCGCTGATTAGGCCTCGCAAATCATATTTCTCGGCCGGCCCGAGATTGATCCGGAAGTGTTGATCTCTCTGCCGAGAGAGGGTGCATCTCCGGGGGCAAAAAAAAAAAAAAAAAAAAAGTTGTGTGTGTGTGTGAGGGGGGTTTGGGGGGAGTGGGGGGTAGCCCAAGATGTTTTATTGAACTTAATTATTCACTTTGCAGTTGCTTGATCAGAGTGCGGAACAAAAATATTTCGCGGGCCAGGCCTTTGCCCCCCCCCGCGTCCTCACGCTGCCACTCAGGTCGCTCGTCAGCGTTCATTTCCCCGCTTGCCGCGCCTTTGATAGTCGGCACATCAAATGGAATGGCAGAGAGGACACGTTCTGATGTGTCACACACACACACACACACACACACAAATAAAGCTGCGCGCAAGTCGCTGAAATATGAAGTGCTATTTGGTGGAAGTGTTGACAAATTGACTCTCGGGTGTGCACGTGCGTTCAAGCTGCCCCCCCCCCCCACCCCCCTCCCGTACTCCACCACCAAGCTTCCTCTTCTCGCTACACTTTTCAACATAAACAGCCTCTTGAGCTCTCGTACCTGAGTTAAACGGGCGAGATTGTGTCAAGAGCGCCGGCGAATTCGGCTTTTTGAAATGCAATCAGCCGCGCGGAATTTCACTTGAAAGGCTGGCAATCAAGATTTTGAATTGGACGCCGACAAAAGAATATGTTAGGCTGTCGAGCGCGTTGATTTTTTTTTTTTTCTCCCACCCCCCCCCCCCCATGCCATGGATAAGACATGAGATTGATTAAACACAGTTTCCTCGGTTAAATAAAACCGCTTTTGACGGGGGATGAATACAATCCACTTGTAAAACGGATATTGATGGCTTTTTTTAAAGCCGATGACGCTCGGCGTGTTTACATCAAGCAGGTGGCCTTGCTTAACAACAGCAGCTCAGAAATAAAAAACGGTGCCCCCCCCCCCCCCTAAAATAAAGACGTGGCCTACTCACCCAACTGCCCAGGTTGAGATGCCAGCCGCCCACCCTCTGGACGAGCCCCGAGCCCAAGACTCCAGCGTCCTCCGACCCGGCCGGAGATCCATCCCGCGGGTACATGACCGACCCCCCCTTCCCCGGACCCCCTGTCCAGGCGATTCCCGCCCTCCCTTGCACAACGTGCAGAAGCTCCCCCCTTTTGCCGCGCCGCAAAGCCTCTTCTTTCCTCGCCGCCTTCCCGCGCCGAGTGAAGCGTGCTTGTGTGTGGGTGAACTTGTGTTCATTGTGCACTCTCTCTTTACACTCGCCCGTGGCCGACCATTGTTCCCCAAGGGTGTTAGTCATTTGAGCAGCTCTCCGGCGGGCTGCGAGGCCTACCCGCTACCTCATCCCCGCCTCATCGATCACACGCGCTCTCTCCTCGCGGAAAGTTTTTGATAGAAAGTTGGGGGGCGAGGGGGCGGGGAGGGCAACAATAGTTCATAAGGAAAAAATAAATAAATAAAAATACCTGCCGTAAGTATGTGACTGTGTGTGTGTGTGTGTGTGTGTGTGTAGGGAGGGGATGGGGGGGGGCTGCCTTGCCCCTCGGATGACAAGCTCTGGCAAAGTGGGGAACACACAACATAGTTCACAAAGAGAAGGCAGTCGCTTCGCCAAACAAGAATGTGGCACTAACAAAGGGTGGGGGAGCATTTTTTAAAAATTCGCGGGCTAAATATTTGGCCTATTAAAAAACAAAACAAAGCAAAAGCAGCAAAAAAATAAAAAAATAAATAAAAATTCTCACAAAATTTTATTTATCACCAGGGTCACATCAAACCACTCTAGCAGGCCATTTCGGGGCCATGAGGTCCTGATTTCAAGAATCCTTTCAACAGGTTCACGCCCCCCCCCCCCCCAAAAAAAACCGTCTCCATCCAAGATCCAACACAATCCAAACTTTCTCCATTGTTTGTACCAAAGGGCACGCACGGCGAATCAGCGACTGCGACGACTACTGCCTTGAAAAATGACACGGCAATCAAAGCTCACAGGAGAGAGAGGCCACTTTGAAATGGTTTCCATTTGGGGATATTCGAATGACACGTTTCCAACAACTCTTGCAAATAAAAAAATAAAAATTACAACAACAACAACAACAAACCCCCCCCAAAACAAAACATTTCGATTTATCATATTTTTTACGGCCTTAAATTCCAAACACGTGCTTTAATGACCTAACATCCAAGCGCCTAGCAACAAGAACCACACCAAATTAAATATTTACAGCCTCTATTATTTAAACATGGGCACTGTACCTCTGAAGGCATACACACCGAGTCAAGCCGAAATAAAAGTTTCAACGATAAATGCTGACAAATCAATCATTCAATTTCAAGGTGAAAATCGGCTACTTTTCTATCTCATCTCATTTCTGCCAGCGCGTGTATTTTTTTTTTAAAAACTTTCCCAAATATGTACATTTTCCCCGGGCATCCTGCAGGCCGCATCACAGCGAGTCCCGTCCCGAGGCCCGAAAGGCAAAAAAAAAAAAAAAAAAAAAAAAGCTGGGGGAATGTCAGGCACAATAGCGCCGGGTGACGGCAGGGGGGCTCCTGGGCTTGACAAGTAAAAAGAGCCCCACGACGAGGCGGCGGCTAATTGCCCGCCGTCCATTCAGCCGGGCCCGCCACGCTCCCGCCCGCCTCCCTTTTGTCCCCACGTGCACTTTCTTCAGTCAACGCAAAGTGATGGACAGCTCGCCATCGCGCAGGCACAACGGCATCAACAACACAGGAGAAAAAAAAAGAAAAAAAGAGGGGGGGGGCAGCATGAAATAGTTTCCACTGTACTAAAAGTGTCGCAAGAATTAAGAAAGCAGCGATCACAATTCCAATTTCAATGATAAAACAAATTCTTTGCTTTTGAAATATTTTCCTTTTTTTGGGGGGGGGGTCAAATGTGATTATTTTTATCCGAAGAAACAAATGTTTTGAGTAACAGAATATTAGAAATATTTCCCTTGTTTGTTGCAGCTGAATATGAATCACATTGGACTCAAAACAAATACACCCAAAAAGACTGAATGCCAAAGTCCAAATGTGATGAAATAAAATAAATACAACGAATGTCGTCCTTCATGTCAAATCAATTCTCAAAGACGGCAAACAAATAATCAGTAACATCTTTCTCGGGACGCACTCGAACTAATTCATTCCTGTCAGCCTGTCCGGGAAAAAAAAAAAAAAAGCCATCAAACGCCGCCTTTCATCAATCCAAATTGTCAATCTGTCACTTAGCAACATAAGTGTTATAAATGACCCAAACGGCGCCCCGGCCGCGGTAAAAGCAATAAAACAAATATGATAGTCGAAGCCATGCAGGGGAGAAACGGCATTTGCACAATGGAAAAAAAAAAAAAAAGTAAAGAAAGAGAAGTCTTACCATTTAAAAGAGCTGAATTTGGGATGCTGCTCGCTTCCTGGTTAAAACGCGCATGCCGCCACTCGCGCTCGTGCACTCACTCCAAGCAGACTCCCACCACCATGTCAGCCACTAATCCACTGGGGGGCAGCACCTCGTCTACGGCGGCCCCCCTCGCTCACGCCCCGATGGGTTAAGCCGATAAGACGGCCGCCGCCGCCGCCGCCGCCGCCATGGCGTCCGGCCCGACACCGGCCGGCCCTTTGGGGTCGAGCCGGCCAGCGTCGCCCAGGCCGGCCGCGCCCGGGCGCCATCCGACGCTCCGTCAACGCCGTCCGCCCGGGACTCCCTCGCTCTCCCCCTCGTGCGTCTTCATATCCACCACCACCACCACTACCCCACCCTCGCTGCAAACGGCCCTTTTGTGTCCGTGTCTCCCGTCTTTGATAAAGTGAAAAGAAAAAGAAGAGAGGCTTTCACTCACCGGCTCGGCGGACATAAGGCGAGTGGAGTGTTGCGCGTCTTTTTAGGAGTTGCCCTAACTTGGCTAAACTCGAGCAGCGGGGTGTCTCTGCCGTCATGTCAGTAATCCCCCCCCACCCCACTCCAGGAAAAAAAAAAAACTAGCCACACTCCATTCAGCGCCGGTCACACTACGTTAGACACAAAATCGAGGGGTTGGAAAAAGCATTCCGAAGATTTTCCGCAGCTGGCGAAAAAAAAAAAAAAAAGCGTCAAAAAGAGCAAGCGGAACACTTCCAAGTGTGCCGAAAAAGTCAGCAGCAGCAACAACGGCAAGCCTGTCCGCAACGTCGCCGCCGACATCAACAACAACAACAACAACAACGGCAGCAGCAGCTAAACAGGGAAAAGTCAGAGTGGGGGGGGGAAAGAAAATAAAAAAATGAAAAAAAACAACAGAAAAAGTCAAGGCGGAGGAGCCGGCAGAGGGAAATTGCGGCCATGTGGCGTCGGCGCGAGGAGGAAGCCCACTCTTAAAGCCGTGATCCGACCGAGCCGCCGCTCACCACCGCTGTGAGCCTTTCAACCGCCGCACACCAAAAATGACTATTGATCTTCAAATGCTGATAATTGAAAAGATCAAAAAGATGAAACAAAAAAAAAAAAAAAAAGAAAGGGAAGAAAGAAAAAAATGTAAAAAAAAATCAAGAATGCGCCGACTTACCATTTTGTGCGTCCTTTCCTTTTTGTTGCCAGCTTTTTTCGGAGCGCTTTTGCGGTTTTTTTTAATTAAAAAAAAAAAAGAAAGGACACAAAGTATTTCGCATCGAAGGTGTCAAATTTTTTTTTTTTCCCCCCAAGCCGCGTCCTCTTGATCGTATTACTTCCACGGTCCTGCGTTCCAATGCGTCTGAACTTTTTCCCTTTTCTCTTTTATTTTGTTTGTGCTACCTTGCCTTTTCCTCCCCCCCTTCTTTTTCTTCTCCTCCGCTTGAAGACTTTAAAAAGGCTCAACGCCGCCGCCGCCGCCGCCGCACGCGCACTCGCCCGCTCGCTCGCGAAAGCAGCACAAATTATCTCGCCACCTTGCGCGGCGCTCTGATGCTTTTGGCCGCCAACTTTGCGAGGCCCTTTTACGACGGCATCAAAATTAGCATTGTCAAAGCGGTTAATGAATATTAATATTGTATTTGTCATTGGAGCTGGCCCATTGCTGAACTCCGAGTCATCCATCAGGGACAAGATTAAGCACACAATTATTTCTGACTGACAGGGACCAAATCTGGAAGATTTTTTTTTTCCCTCCCTCCCATCCCTTCTTCTTCTACCCCCCCCCCATCCGACAATTTAAAGAAAAAGACACAACATCGTCTTTAAGGTGACTCCCGGGAGACCGGGCGAGATTAATACACTTTTAATGAAGCAAGATTCCATAGTTACTTGAGGGGGAAATGGGAAGGGAGAATAGGGGGTGGGGCATAAAAAAAATATATACTTGAAATTTTGTATTTCACTGTTTTGACGAGCGATACGGGATTTTCGTCTTTTCTCTTTTTTTGGGGTGCGGACAACACTGTTTTTTTGTTTTTTTTTGGCCACGAGCGCTGCTTAAATCCATCATGAAAGATTTATTAAGAAAAAGCCAGACCCCCGGCATTCACTGTCTCCCACGGCGGAGCGCTGCTGGGCCGACCGCCGCGGACCACCGAGGACCACACAGGCAGCCTTCTGCTGCACCCGGCAAGTGCCAGGGACGACCAAAAAAAAAAAAAAAAAAGGGGGAGCGGCAACCGTGTCACTTTTCAAAGGAATTCAAGTCAATTTAGCTCTCTCGACAAACACTTTTTTTTTTAACCATTAATTTTCTCCATTATTTTGACCTCTCATGATAAATATTTTTTTTTCCCCTTTTCTTATTTTGCCACTCTTCCCCTTTTTTTTGGTTCAATAATATTTTCCTTTTCACGAGCAAAATTGTTCCCTTTATTTTGCAAATGTTCAGACCATGCAGAGGTATTTCCCAGCTCCGCTCCTGTGCTACAATGCATTTTGGGCACTCCCTGAGCGTGGATGGTTGTTCGTCTCTGTGTGCCCTGCGATTTTGCCCCCTTGGGATAGGCTCCAGCGGTTCGGAAAATGGATGGATGCAGTATTTGACCCCTTTTCTGAACATTATTGCGCAACGTTTACGACCATTGCAGGGACATATAAAAAGGAGTGAAACAAAGCTAAAAGACAAAAAAAAAAAAATATATATTTTTTTTTAAGTGACACAAATGCCCCACCCCCGAATATCATTTTGTCCTGGGAGCTGTCATCGTAAAATAAAGCGAAAATAATTTTAAGACGCGGCAGATGTGGGGCACAAACGCCGGCCGCCCCGGCGAATCGACGGCGAGGACGGGAGGCCTCGCCAGACCCGACCGAGCAGCCGTCCGGCCCGTCGACGGGGCGAGCGGCCACCCCGCAGGCTGCCCTAATACCATTAGCAACCCTTAGATGAACACACTAAATTGGCTTTTGTTCTCCGGGTTGCAGATCCGGCACGCAGATGGCGTTTTTCTTTTTCTCCTCTTAGGTCGGCTGCGAGCGCAAAAGGGGGAAAGTTTGCTCATTCGCTCCTGCCGAAAAGCTGTCGGTTTGCTTCATACACACAACCGAAACATTATTTGGTGGTGTTTTGGAAAAAAGTGAAGCTGGCCTACAGAAAGAAATATAATAGTGGAAATAAAACAAAACTGAAATTAAATCGTACGCAAAACGAATTGGTCTGATGTAAAAAAATTCAAACAGGTAATTTGAAATTACAAAGAGGTAATTTGGGCTACAAAATAAAACATGATTAATTAGAAACAATGAATAATATTGTAATTCACACCTAGACCAAGCTTTTTTTTTGGGGGGTGGGGGGCAGATTTCAAAGAGGTTAAAAAAAAAAAAGATGAAGCAGAATAATTAATTCATACAATGTGCTTGCTAATTCACATGAATAAATAATATGAACGCTAAAGACGTATCAAATGATCAATTTTGATGAACGATGCCGCTATCGAACGCTCACATCACAAGAGATGCCATTCTTGCCCAACGCTGACGTCCCGGAAGGGTTATCGTTTTTCAAGGATGCTCCAAGAAAAAAAAAAAAAAAGGAGGTTTAAATTGATGAGCAGACAAATCCTGCCGACTAAAAACGGCTCCAAAAATGTGGAGGGGAGAGCAAGCGAGCGATAGAGCAAAGAGAGAGAGAGAGAGCGAGAGAGAGAGGCCCAGCGTGATCACATCGGCGCTGGTATCAAATTAACGCGGCGACTTTGAAACTTATTGATCTGCTATTAAGACACTCGTGAAGTTGATGAAGTGAGTGCTGTAGGTGACTCGGGCCACTTCAAAGCAGCCGCATAAAACAAGATACGCTTTGATCAGGAGAGCGGGGCCTTCACACGACCGGGGAGGATATTAAAAAAAACAAAAAAAACACCCACCCTCAACCAAATTCGCCTCACGCTTAACCCGATCCGGCCCGGGTTGAGATCCGGCTCCAGCAGGAGTCCGAAAGCATTTCAAGGATGCTTGCTGGTGACATTTTTCAGATTTTTCGATATTTCGTACCTTGCAGATGAAATTGCATGACAAAAACAAACAAACAAAAAAACTGGCATTTTTTTGGGGGGGGCCCCCAAGTGCTTTTGTTCAGACGCGCTTTGCGATTCAAATAACAACACGACGCAACGATGGCCATTAACGTTCGGCGGCGATAAGAAGGAGGATTCTTGGCGGCAAATACGGCGTGTAATAAGGAGCACAATGAGCCAGACAAAAGCAAGAGCGCGAGCGAGATAGCGGCACCGTTGTGCCGCGGAACACCCGTACCCACTTGGCTTCAGGCACACAACATTAAATGCGGCGCGCTGCCAATCACACCTGCACTTTCTTGTCCTTGTTACCGCTGGGTGGTGGTAGTAAGTCGATGTTTCCGCGCTCGCGTCGCCGGCGACGTTGTTTTGAGGAAGTCGCCATCGGGACCTTTTAAAAGGCCACTCGCTTCCAAATTTGACACCTCTCGTTTCCGAGTAGCAATCTTGCCAATGAGACTGATAAAAAGACGTGTGCCATTTGAAGGAAGCTTCCGCCAAATGCTAACATGGTCGTGACAGGATGAGACGAGTATGGTAACGACTACATTTGACCACCTGAGAGGGATGACGTATTTTTGCGGTGATATTTTTGACACACATGACATTTGCCTTTTTCTGCTTAAATTGGAAACAGTGAAGTCAACGCGGTATGACTCTGTGAGCTAACAAACAAAGATGCTAACGTCAAATAGCTATTTAGGGAGAAAGAAATCTGGGGAAGCTAGAAGCACAATAGGACACGTTTTGTGTGCGCGCCACTGTGTTTATGACTTGACATAAATATTAACGGCTACATATAATCGGCGACAAGAGGCCGCTCGTGTGTGTGTGCGCGTGCGTGTGTGCGCGCTAAGCCGCCTGTATTTCATTAACAGATGACAGTTAAACATTTCAAGCGCGCTTATCTCACCCCCCCTCCACCTCATTTTTTGGGCGGCGGAATTAAGAGCGGCCGGCGTGTCGCGACAAGTCAGCAAAGCGACAAAACAGCCGTTTGCTGACAGTTGCGTTGACGTTCTGCGACTTACTTGCGGGTGTGATGGAGTTAGCAAGAGGTTGGACGGGTGCGTGGTGGGCAAGGGGAGGAGGGGTGGGGGGGGGGGGGCTGCGCGACAAACCAAATGCGAAATGACAGCTCCACTTAATTATGTACATAGGGATGTTGAGCGGTGGAAGAACAATTGCAATTAAAATAACTGAAATAAAAGCTTGTTTCTCCCTTTTATCCTGACTGCCAAAGACCTGATGTGCTTTTCCGCAATGATTCCCACCGCGGATCAGGCACTGATGCATATTGCCTAGAGCCAATGTCAAATCCCAGCACAAAATAAAGACAAATAATAATAATACTATACCCACTCTGCTTCATCATCACCTCAACTTGTAATGTGACTGCATTCAACTGCCAAAAACAGCAACAACGTGACATTCCACGTGTTAAGATGGAGGTTCGAGAAATATCGGATGCGGTGGTGGGAGTGGAGGGGGGGAGGCAGGAGAAATGATTAAAAAAATAAACGCTCAGGGGCCACATTTGATCTGTAAATCAGACAGATGGGCTTGGTCATGACAAGGTGAGGTAAAAAAAAAAAAAAAAAAAGCAAAGAAGTTGAAACATAAAAGCCTAATTCTGTCATTACTTTCATTTTTAATTATATTCTTTATATCAATTAAATGTACCAATTACTAAAATATTTGTGAGCTGCGGGTGTTATTTATAATAAATAAAATTATCTTTAATAATAACGGAAGGACAATAATTTAAAGAATACAAATCAACAAATACATGTAAATTAAATTAACGGGGGGGAAATAGCTTAATTCATGCAGGAAATACATGTTTGTATTCACTGTGTAATGACTTCCGTAATTAAAACGGATTAATTATTAAACAAAATGAAAGAGCTGCTAAACAAAACAAAAAAAATTCCAAACAATAAATTTCCATCCATCCATTTTCCGAACCGCTTGATCCTCACTAGGGTCGCGGGGGGTCAGCCTATTCTTCCAGTAGGCGGGGGACACCCTGAATCGGTTGCCAGCCACGCAGGGCACACATAGACATACAACCATCCACGCTCACACTATACCTAGGGACAATTTAGAGTGCAATTGCCATGCATGTTTTTGGATATGCAAACTCCACACAGGGAGGCCGGAGCTGGGATCGAACCCGGTACCTCTGCACTGTGAAGCCGACGTGCTAACCACTGGACTACCGGGCCGCAACAATAAATTTATTCATCCTTATTTTTCAATTCCCATTATAACTAGTATTTAAAAAACATTTTGTATAAATTTTGTATATATATTTTTTGACAGTTAATCAATGAAAATAAGTATTTTGTAATTAGCATTAGACTTACATTACAAAAAATAAAATAAAAAAATTTGAGACGTTCAAAAAACAGAACAAAAACAATAAAAAATAACAATAATAAAAAAAAAACCCTGCAGGTATAAAAAGCAAGCTGGGCCAATGAGAGAGTAGAAACGGCAAAGGAGCCGCTACTCGTGCTTGTGCCGTTCAAGCTTTTGCCGCTGCACTCCAGAGTCGGCGGGACTCGGGGCGGCGCTGTCATGTCGGCGGGTTTGAACAACAGGCCCGCCATTTCCAAACACATGTGGTCAGAGAGAAGCCAAAGTCACCAGCATCTGTCCTCACAAAACCTCCGTTTATATTTTGATATATTTATGGACCCGAAAAAAAAATCTACGGGAAAAAACCCCCGACAATTTAACGGTGCGTCACTGCGGTTAACGTATGCCTACTTTTATTCACATTTCGGCCAAAACATAACCGGCAAAAGTCGTCGCTCCGTTTCATTTTGGGGGGGGGAAAGAAAATTGTTTTGAGCTTTTGGCGACGAAACATGGCAACAACGGGGATAAAGTCAATCAAAAGTTTACGGCGAACTTGCGAGTTCAAGGTAGCGGCGGGCGCGGGGGTGGTGGGAGGGGCTACTCGGAGTGCATGTCACGTACAGTTAACCTTTTTATCGGGCTCGCCTGTGGTCTCATCAGTCGATGAAATTCTTCGCCGGCGGCCGGTGGCGGCTTAACCGAGGGGACGCCGACCAATAGAAAAAGATTTCATGGTGTTAGCATTTCAAATGGCGAATGGAGGGCGTTGAGGGTGAGGGGGGGGGTGCTCCAACCGATCGTTGCCAGCGGAATTAATTGCCTATTCCGAGAATAATGTCCCTTATCCGCAATCCTCGAAGGGCTCAACGCGAGCAGAGGCTACTTTGTTTTTTTTTTTCTTTTTTGTTTCAAAAAGCAAAGTGTCTAGAGGGGGTCGTGGCCCATTTAGGGCCAAAAAAGTGCACTCGACCGAAATAATCCATATGACAATTGTATTATTTTACTGCGACTTAAACAGTGTGTGAATTCATTCGAAACTATGCTTAAAAGCAATAAAACAACATATTTTTTTATGTTTTCGATTTTTATTTCTTTAAATAAATGTTGAACACTTCTGTGTTTGGCTAGCCACGAAAGCTCGCTAAATGGCTCAAGATGGTGCGACCCCGGTGGCGATCCTATCCTTTTATTTGGGGGGGGATTTAAGCTCAGGCTCTGTTACACATCGGCCAAACATATGCGCTGACCCCGACTTATATCGCAGCATTTTCTTTTCTTTTTTTCCCCCCCTTAAGCTAACCCTTTCTGAAGCAATGCGGCTTTTCAGACTCAAAACGGCATTCAAAATGCGGATTGTTCCAATGCTAAGATAGAAAATCTTGCCTCCCGCCCCCACTGGAAAAATTGCGCTCATTAGTAAGAAAAAAGTCGCCGATGAAGAAATAGCAAATACTAACTGTCAATTTTTTGGTTTTGTTTTTTGTCAACGAGCGAAATTCTTGTTCCGACGGTGTCGATTTCACTCCTGGCCAGATGGACGTTGTAAATTTGCCATCGCCACCCCCCCCCCCCCCCAATCCGAAATTACGCGCTTCCCATGCGTTCATTGCGGATTCAGCCCGACGGAGTCAATCTTATTAACTTCCACGCCGGTTCACATGTGACATTTGCTTCAATTTTTTCCCCCGGCCAACATCAAAAACATCAATTAGCAGCTGGAAAATGGGAAAGCGCGAATGACGGACGCCGATAACGGCGGCTCATTTGAAGCGGGAGGGGAAATCTATTCTCCGGTTTTGAATGTGCTCATTACGATTGCCTGTTTTCAAAGAAGACCTCCAAATAGCAAAGAAATTAAATTTATCTCATCCAAATGGCCACGAATTGTTTTTTCCCCCCCTCCCTTTCTTTCGTTCTTTTTTTTTTTTAATCCGACGTCTATCTCGCAGCCTCAGCGCGGCAACGCTTTGTGTCAAAGCTGCATTCTTTCTTTTTTTTTGTGTGTGTATTATTTCTCATTAGAACAGATCACAATTCCCCACAGAAGTTGAAACCCAACACCGTTGCCCCGCGCGCGACCCGTCGAGATTATTTTTTGAAGACGGTCCGGCGTTGCTTCAGACGGGGGAAAATTATGCGCTACAGTAGCCGAAATGTGACCGAGCGTTCACAGCCAAAGCGCTAGAAACGATAAATGCCGTTATCACATGAAAAGAAATATAATTAGATGATTTTTTTTTTTTTCCGGAACGTGTGTCAATATTGCAAATCGAAAGCATCTGTTATTGTGCGCGTTTGGTAAACAAAGCAGGCATTTGCTAAAGTTGTAACATCGAAATATTTTCATACACCGGCTATTTATGATTGTGATTTTTTTTAATATTTCTTTTCAACTTTGAAAATGTTTTCATTTGAATTGTTTTGGTTTCAATTGTTCATTAAAATTTCATAATATTGCAAGAGAATTATGATTACATATTTCAAAATAAATGCTTGCACCAAAAACGTGTTTTATTTCCAAATATATAAATGTATAGTCATTAAATAAATAAATCTTCTCCCGATGAACCTTGATTTTTCAAAACATTTTAACAATTGTGTGTGTGTGTGTATGTATATATATAATGTATAAAATATATAAATATTTTATTCTTAATTTGTTGTGGAAATGAGTCACATACCAAAAAATATATATTTTTACACTTTCCGAATAATCAACGTTCCTAAAAGCACAAACACTGCAGGAAACCTAAAAAAATAACCCGATTCAAACAAATTGGGGGGGAAAAACCATTTTTAAAGATCACAGAGTGGCATTTGATTTTATTTAATCTCGTGTTTCACGTCGGCATTGATTCGCGGCTGCCTGTTTCATTAAAAATCTGAAATCGGACGCCGGCCGCCCGCCGCCGCCGAAGGCGTAACTCAATAAAGCCGCAACCTTTAAGTAAAAGGCTATTTTGGGAGTCCAAATCCAGCTATTGTCAGTGGCTTCCTTATGCTTGAGTTACATCTCCGAGGGACCCGAACAAAAGCGACTTTGGCGGCGGAGGGAAGACGCTCGGAACGTATCAAATTCCTCCGGCCCATCATCGATTCCTGCTCTTTTTGACGTTATTCCGATGCATTTTTTTTCCCCCGTTTCCTCGGCCGTTTTGTTGCTCGCGTGACACTAAAGACAGCCGCCGTCCAAACAAGCCACGCGGGGGAGTATCTACTATCTGTCAAAAGAGCGGGCCGGTTCCCGGTATGAAGCGGCCCCGACGCTGGGATGCGGTGCCGAGAATCAGCGGGATGAAAACATCACTCTTTATAATGGAGGCTAATCAGATTTCGGGCTGCTGTTTGCCTCGGGGCTCAAGACAAGACAAAAAGGTCTCGTAAGCAATACACTCGCCGAGACAAAAGGCCAAAAGGAAACATTTGAACAAGCGCAAACGTGACGCTACGCTCACCGCTACGATGAGCGAAGTCAACTGAACAATTATTTTTGCTCCCCAACCAATTTCATTTTGGACATTTGTAGTTTGGCGCCGGGTGAATAAAAAAAAAATGGGGCCATGTGGGGCTTGATCTTCTACCATCAAACTTTTTACACCAAGTACCACGTTTTGAAAGTCAATTGTACTCTTATTTTAATTCAGTGATTCTGAAATGCTCCACACTGAGCAAAACCGGTCTACCGTGTGTGTTTTAAAATTAGATCACTTCCGAAATGGCCAAATGGTCTATTTGCAATTATTTGCATTGTAATTATTCAACATGGGGGGAAAAAAAAAAAAAAAAAAAAAAACAGGCTGCTTCACAAGTGTGCACAGTGTCTGAGCAAACAAAAGCCTTGTGCATGCACACTGGTTGGAGAGAGCCACTCCAGGCTATTAACCCATTACGAGGCTAAATATCAAAATGACAACAAAAAAAAAAAAAAAAGAGGGCAGCGAGGTGCAATTACCGTCGCGTATTTCCCAGATTAGGACTAACCACCCAAATGGACTTTCCACGACAACGGGAGGCGAAAGAGTACAAAGGCACTTTTTGCATTCCGCGCACAGAGATGTCCCCCTCGCCTCAACATTGACGCACGCAAAGTCAACTTTTGATTCGCGGGTGTTGACGAAATTTTGCCATCGCGACAACCTTGCCCTGAGGATCGACTTTGAGATCCTGTTCTTAAGCCTCTGAGTCTTCAAAAGGGTCCAAATTACTCAGCCCTATTATAAAGATGTCATATCATACCCCTTACCTTTCCAAATGACTTTTAAGAGTTTGGACAAATTTGCACTTTCATGTGCGGCGTGTTGGCGGACAAGTCACTGCTCGGTGGCGGGGGGGCTTGAAAGGAGAGATTTTTAATGAGCTGAGGTGAGGTTAATTGGTCCGAGTGATGTACTTCCTCCTTGTGGAATGAAGTCCATTTCCTGGACACCTTTAATAAACAAACACTTCATCACAATTTTAGCTTCTTGCTAAAAGAGAGAGAGAGAGAGAGAGAGAGTAGGGCGAGCCACCGCCCGATCGATGGCGTTTTTAAACAATACGGTTTTCAAGGGATGACACGATGATGACACCACAAGTGATCTCGTAATCAAGTGCGAATGGAATGCGGCCGCGTACGGCTGACTGTTCACCGGTCCCGCCGCTGTAATTACGGAGCAACCGCTTCCATCCGTCTTCATCGCCGCCGGCGACGCCCCACCCGTCGATGGATAGTTAGCATTCGAAAGTGACAAAAGCCTGAAACAACTGAGGCGTGTGCGGCAGAGTGCGTGCGGTCGTAGGGATGCGTCCTGGCCCGGAGCCACAATGGCAACCTTTCCTGCTATTTGATATCACTCAAGGCAGAGATGGGAAAATCCAGATCCGGAAAGCAAACACCCTGCCGCAGTTTGGCTTTGGCCACAGGTGCTCCGACGGCAACCGGCTTGTAAACAAGCTCATCAAGTCGAATGTATGTCCTCGTTATACATGAGAAAACCTTCACTCGGTAATTTGCCGTTACGCATTGTAAAAACGTAACCCACGCTTAATGAGGACCCGCGCAAAAGGTCTCCGACACAAACACAAACGCTAACAATCATCATACACCAAAAACCTGACACTTAAAATGCGACGGAGACATTCTCACTATACATCGTAAACCTGACACGCTCGCTCTCATGCGGGCGCACGCACACACATTCCCATTGTTTGCAACTATGTATACGTGTTCACATACAGATGCAAAGACTTGGCTAGCGGTGAGCCCCACACGCAGAAAAGCCAAAAAGCTTGAGTAGCTAGCCTTTTATAGCACGCTGCTCACACACACACACACACACAAAGATACACGCACTTGCGCAGCGTCTTCAGCCAAAGATGAAAACCACACACTGCCACTGGTCTATATTTTCAGTCTATATATTCAGCAGGCTATATATCTTAATTATGCCTCTTCTCTGAGAAGACAGAAAATGAGGCCTTTCCCGTCTTGACTTTTACGGGGACATTATTACACGTCTGCACAAAAAAAAAAAAAAAAAAAAAAATCACCCACGCACACGCACACACACACACACATTGGGCGTTATTTCGCTCGCAGGGCCCAATTCACATTGTCATTGAGGAAAAAAAAAAAAAAAAAAAAGCAAACGTGCTGTCAAAATGAAGAGCAGCAGGCTGTGCTGGATTAAGACCTCACAAGGTAGAGAAGACCGAGAACAAATGGGCCCCCAAGACTTACAGCTCAGTGTGATTATCTCCTCCCTTTTTCCTCATGGGTCGCAGCTTTTAGGGGTCACCACCATTGCGTTCACACACACACACACACACACACACACACACACAGGTTTGAGAGGGCTTTGCCGTTTCAGTGGCTCAATCGCATCTGCAGCTCTCCAGCGGTAATGCTCAGCGACCCGGCAAAGGCCCGCATGGCGGGCGCCCGGCCGGCCCCACCTCTCTCCTGGAATTAGATGGGTGGGGGTGGGGGCCCATATCACCGTTGGGCCCCCAGGTGGCGCTGCTGCAGGCATGTGGGAGCGCGACTTGAGCTGCGGCCAGCAGGAAAAGCACGCGGCGGTTAGTCCAAGATTGCAAAGAGCCAAAATGAGTGATAAGGTCTTAAAACAAAGACAGAAGTCGACACATACGCTTCATTTCCCACTCCCACCCTTTTTTTGTTGTTGTTGTTGAAGTTTTCGCTGAACATTCTAAAATATGCTGCTGAGCTCCCTGCACTTTTTGTTTTAATTTGAGAAGAAAAAAATAAATAAAATTCTGAAAAGCCGTTTCATCAACACAACTGAGCTTGATGACTTCCAACACCAATGATTGCTCTCCTTGGCTACTAATAATCGGCATTGACGCTGACAACAAACAAAACTACAGCAAAAAAAAACATGAATTTCAATCCAGTATGTACCGTTTCCGATTTGACGAATCAGCGAGAAGGCAAAAAGTGAACAGCAATACGGCAAAGGACGACTGGGAGACTACCCCAAGATGGCACTCAGGAAGTCTTCACCCAAATCAGAATAAAAGGCCCTTCAGAATTGGTGACTCGTTATCGGAAAAACGATGCCTGCATTGGGGGCCACGGCGCCGGCTTGGACCGACCGGGTGGCCTGCTGCAGTTTGTTTAGCGACACTTCCTTTGACGACACCCCAAGGTTACAATTAAGCTACATTAGAGCCTTTTACCGAGTTAAGAGGCGCAGACAGGTCAGTGGGGGGGGGGGGGGGGGGGGGGGGGGCAGCCGAGGGAAAACGAAGAAGAAGAAGCAAGCGACTCTCTGGCAGGCCAGCAGCTGAACAGGCACTAAACAAATGTGACAGCCAGTGAGAGTCAACGAAAAGTCGGCGGGTCACGTAACTCCGGCTGTCAAATAGAAGAATAAAGAAATTAGACTTTATAAGCCTTTTTTTTGGGGGGGGGGGGGGGGATCAGAGCATCGAGGTTACAAAACAAACCGCTCTATAAATACTCGTCGGCTGCAGCGAATGCGGAGATGCAGATGCCACAAAGCAATTTTTCGGAAGGGGGTTAAGTGGGTGGTGGCTGTGCGCGTCGTTCCGTGCCCCCCCATGCGCTGAATAGAGCAATACAGCTGGCTGTGAACAAAAAACGCCGCCTCTCTTTCATCAGCGAATCAAAAACAACACCCCAAAAAAAAAAAAAAAAAAAAGACGACGGCAAAGAAGAAGAAGAAGGCAAATGAATGTATCATTTCCATCCCTCCTCCTCCTCGCCGTCCTCACAATTCCTTTTCCGTCGACCCCTTCGATGAAGATGTTTACAGATCGGCTCTCATTCCCCCTCTTTTTCACATTTGCGCTTGGACACGTTTCAAAAGCGCGGGCCTTTTCATCTGCGGGGAAATTTTGCTCCTTCATGGCTTTCAAAACAGGAAGCGGCGACAATATGAAAGCTGAAGGCGCATCACTGCCGCCCCTTCAGTCGACGCATCCGAGTGCCAAGGTGCCAACTGTGCCAGTCACGCTGACCCCCCCCCCGCCCTACCCCACCCCACCCCATCTGCACCAGGCAACTCAACACCACTGCTCCACCAGCCTGAATGGCATTCAGGGCTCGGGCTGGGAATTGTGATTCGAGCTTGCGCGCGCTATTGTGCTCTTTGTTCACAGCTGCTGCGTTTATTTCTGAAAAAAAAAAAAAAAACTTTATTCACGGAAGTCAAGGGCAAAAGGATCTAGGAATTCATTAATGTGCAAATCATTCCGTCGTGAGCCTGACTCGAGACGATTCCCTGAGATTTATCGGTGACCCGCAAAAGAAACGATTTTTAACCTGACATGACCATCACATTTCAAATCATTCATAAGTGAGTTGGCGTAGTACCGGGACGGTCCTGCGGGGGGCAGCAATAAGTTCAGGTTGCTAGGAAACTGTTAAAAAAAAAAAAGGGGGGAAAAAAGTGACAGCACACCAAAAATCCTCATTTGGTCCATACTTTTGATTTTAAGGTCACACGGCTCAGATGATGCTGGGTACAGGAAAGGACGCTAACGCAAAACGAAAAGAGTCCTACCCAAAGACGGCCCCCCCCAGAAAGTTTGGTCCCATCTAATGTGCCATTTCGGGGTAAAATTCCTATGCAATGTGCAAATTTAATTCCGTTTGCCCTTCTTCCACTCAACCATTGCTTGCTAACCCAGGGATGCCCCCAGGGAGATTGGTGAAGATTTGCTGTCTCGTTGCAAAAGAAAAAAAAAAAAAAAAACGGGGTAATTATCTGCGACTTGCCGTTTCCCCGTTATCAATCAACCATTTCAATTGTGCCCGTTATTCGACGATCCCAGGATGACACCCAGGAAGTTCGTCCAAACTGCCTCTCATTAACGACGGACTCTTTGCACGGAGCTTTCCACAGCCGAGGATGCTTTCCCATCAAATACGGCGAGTGCTATTTTAATGGCACGTACGTAGGTGTCTGTTTACTCATGTTGTATTCATAATTCGGCCTCCTGCAGGGCATGCGTGTCCACCGAGGACCCTCGAACACGCCACGAGGAGTCTTTCCAAAGGCAGCTACTTGTACACGCGCTGGTGCACACTCGGATGAAACAAAGCCTAACCGCACAAGTCAACCTCACCAAAAGAACTCTTTTCAAATGTTCAGATGTTCTCTCCCTGGGTAGGAAAGGAAAGAGGAAAAAAAAACAACAACAACAAAAAAAAAACATTTTTCCACATTCACAACTCGGTTCCCCTCCCGTAGCGCCGTTTCCACGGACCGGAGTGAATTCCCTCCCATCGATTTTCTCCCGGCTTTCCGAGCTCGATGTCATCTCCTTGTGCCCTCCCCCCTCTTTTTTTTCTTCCCGTGGCATGACGCTAAAGAGGGACGGGAGGATTCACTGATACGGGCGCCGCAAAGTTTTGGATATTGATTCCGTTTTCATGCAGAAAAAGAAAAACAAGCTCAAAAGTCTTTTTGATCAGCACTACAGCGAGGCCAGTTCGTGTTGCCGATTGCGCATTGCGTTGCATTGCATTGCCGGCCATTGCGCAGCCTCCAAAAAGGTCTGCGGGGCCTATTAGATGCACTGACCATAACGGAATCGCGGACAGGATTCCTGCTGTCCAATGGCCCAGAGAAAGTGTCACCATGAGGCCTCCAACGCTAAAATGAGAAAACAAAAACAGAGCGGCTGATGGACAGTACATCCGTCTGTCCGTGTATTCAAGGACAGTTACTATAAAAAAAAAAAAAAAAAAAAAAAAAGAATCATAGGCACGTAGCGTGTCGAAAAGTGTGCTTTTCACCGTGCGCTCAATCGCTGTGATGTGCATCCGTGTCCACTGGGGGCTACAATTAGCCCATCAAACTTATTCCGGCAGGGAATCCACAGCAGCACACCAATCGCCTTTTCTGGCTCTCTGAAGCCGGGGCGACTTGTCTAAGGAGCGAGCCTTTCATGTGCCGCGGCTGCGCGCCGCCCTCCCCGCTCGTGTTTTGCAGCCGTCAGCGCTGACGAGACGCAATTAAAATGGCGGCAGAAGCCGGTCGACGTGCGATCGACGCCAAATCGGGTAAAGGTAGTGACTTAGGAAGCACCTAGAAGGCTTTTGGCTATCCAGAAACGCTGCCTTCCCTGCAAAAAATAAATAAAATAAAAGCTGCATGTGAGCATTTATTTTATTATGAGGAGACTATTTCACCCAGGCAGTGAACTAACGCTTGCCTAATACAATCATATCATTTTCTTTTTTTAAGAATTAGCCTTCAATATGTAGCATGGAAATTCACAATTGAATTTAAATAGAAAAAGTCGATTCATCCATATGCACTGATATGATTTTTGAGCTTGCAGGCCGTGACCTCATCTTGGCCTCGCAAGGGCCCGCATTTTCGCCCAGAACTGGAAGCTCCAGAGGGGCCTCGGTGGCAGGCGGCCAGGTGATTACACACAAACGCGCACATTTGTATGAAGAGCGCGACAATTGCACCACTGGCAATCTGTCCTCCTCCTCCTCGTGACACACACTCAAACACGCGCTAATGCCTGGCCAAACACAAGGACGACATTCTGTCAAGGAGGATTACAACCATTCCAGCTTGACCCCCGCTTCCAGCCGGCCCGCCTCTGGCGTGACCGCGCCTGAATTTACGGCAGCGAGGCCAAAGAGCGTTTAAACAGGTGTGCGGGGCCCATGCAGATGCTCGGCGGGCGAGCATGTGCTTCGCATTAGCGAGCGCGGCGCGGGCCAAGGGAAGCTTGTCAGGCGCAGTCCATTTGGCCGCCTCGTAAATTTCCCGCGTGGAGGAAGCCAATTCCGTCCGGGAGATTCTGAAACGCGCAACTCGGGAGTGAAGTGACAGTAATCTTGCTTTCATCGAGTATTTTGAAATGGCGAGTGTCGACAGAGAATCTTGACCCGAACCCTCGACCCCCCCCCCCCCGAACCAAAGTGCCACTCCTACCGAGCATCATCTTGTTCAAGTGCGTATGATGTCACCACGCACCGTTGCCAGCTCCCATCAACACAACGCCAGCCCATAATTATTGGATAATGCTAATTGAATATACTGAAGAAAAAAAAAACATGACTCACGGTGCAATTCGGTTGCAGCAGACTACAAAGGGCTGCGCTCACACCACGCCAATGTTAGAAACGCGACGACTGTGGTTATAGCCTCTTTCCAAACTCTTTATTCAAAAGTCTTGGAGCCACGACAATAAACAAAACAATGAGCTGACTAATAGTCAAGTAGGCTGAAATGAATCGACACACAAACGTACTTTTGTGGCCGACCGACCGGCCCCTTTTGCGAGCCAAAACTCCGAACCCAAACCCGAGTCGCTAACGTTCGAAATACTGTATACAGTGAAACTCCTCGACAACGAAATCTACATGGGTGAAAATACCCCCTAGTGTGAAAAAATCTTCATGCATTCACACCATTGCCACTTTCCCGTTTCAAATTTGCTACAGTGAAAAACCCCCTGTTGTGAAAAATGTCTTTGCTGCAAACGTGATTTCGTTGTAGAGGAGTTTCACTGTATTTGGTAAACGTCTCAGAAAGAAGTCTCAGTAGTTGCTTTTGTACAACACGGACAGATTTGTCAGATGCAAACATCAAGGCGCAATGAATCGAGTCGAGTAACAATGAGACATTACAAATGCGGAGGGGTGGGGGGTGGGTTTGGGGACATTGTGGCTAAAACGCGGCAACAAAGCGAAGGGGTAGTCACGCTTCAAGGGAGCATCTTCCGCGTTCGTTATTCCAGAGTCCCCCGCTCCCCCCAAAAGAATCTGCCATAGATTGCCCCTGAATGCCAGCCACAAGCAAGGCAGCCATTCATGCCGGCGCTTGATTTAGGCACGCCTCGCTGCACGCCAATCAGCCCGGCCCCCTTCTGCATCGGCAGCCACTCAACTTGTCTGACGTTCCGACGCAAGATGGAGACACTGCCAAAAGTTCCAATTACAATACCCGTTGGTGGGGGGGGGAGAGAGAGAGAGAGAAAAAAATGAAAGGAGAAAAAAAAAAAAATCACAACAAATCCAAACTCTATTAGCTTGAGGAGGTGAGCGGATTCAACGTCTGCCCATTCAACATCAGCGCCATTTGCTGTCCGCTAATGAGCCCGCAGAGGAAAAGGCGGCTTCTGTCCAGCTCCAATCACAACGCCGGATCTTTTTTTTTTTTTTTCCCCATATCCGGCGCAACTGTCACACAAACTAGTGCCGAAGCGCGGCTCGGCTAACTCTAGGAGTGTGTTAACAAGACAAATGAATGAATAAATACGGCGCTAATGTGTTTCGGTCATGTTAATCATGAATGAACGCTAGGCTGCTTCTTTGACAGCGCCGCCGATTCCATGACAGGCTTGTTTATTCTTCTCCCGGCATGCAGTTCTCGGAATCTTTCACCGGTCCGCCGTTATTAGTTTGGACGTATCAGCCTCGATATGCCGTCAGGATTGAGCCATCAAGCATGATGATCCCCCCCTTAATCTCGCAAATCCAGCTCTCCTTTTCACCCCGTCACACTCGCCTTCCTCCCCCAAACGGGATCTTCAAGTTGTTCATTTTAATGCAACTCGCTACCTGAGCAGGTGGAATATTTTGTATTTTTATAAGATATTGTTTTCTGATACTTTTTGCATCTATTGATTTTGTAATTTTGATTGGATTTTTTAAAAAACATTTTCGGAGAGTAATTTTGGAACTTTTTTTGGGGGGGGGGTCACAACGTTATCAATATTGATGTGAAATATTTCTTTTTGCGGTTTGTATAAAATATTTTGGTGGAATATTATTTTTCGTAGTATTTGGTGAACTACTTTTTATTTGCTCATGAATTTACATTTAAAAAAGATATATATTTCTGTTCAGGCTGAATCGTTCGATTTTTTGGCTGACGTGTGTGTTTTTCACGATTTATGTTATATAGTTTATTCATATTATAAAAATGTCATATTTTTTGCGCGCTTGCATGTTTTTGCTAGCTATGACATTTTCGCGATATTTTTGTCATTCTCATGCCATATTTTAGAGGTGTGGGGAAGCTGTGGCGTGGTTTTTTTCTTTTCTAGTAAAATGGAGTTGAGTACCATGTTAAGCATTTGGCGTTCAACCAGCGTATGTAATGTTTTGACCCGTGCCACTCCCATTGGCAAACGCTGCATTTCTTTTTTGGCAAGGCCACAATAACACCGGTAGGTTAAGGATGAGTAACCCGCCGAGCATGTGCACACCTGCACAGGTATGCGTACGCCGTCTGATCGCATCATCGCCCGTCTCACTCAAGTGGCCAAAACTTCCAGGACAGGAACAGGAAAGCACGCTGAGAGCAAACTACGCCTCATATCGAATTCCTTCCAAAACAAAAACCCTGGCACGCCGACAACGTCTGCGACACTGACTTGGAAGAAAAAAAAAAATTGGATATCTACACACAGCAACAAGACACGCATCAAAACGAGCGCCAAACAAACTGGACGGAGTTCAGGTGGGTCTTTCTTGGAACTGCAGAGAAGAACAAAAAAAAAAATCAAATAAATTGGGGGGGAGCTTTAGTGTGGTTCTGACTGGCCCGGCCAACCTGAAAGCATTGTTTGCGCTACACAGGCAGCGTGACGGAGTAGGAGGGGGTGGGATCATGACGCCAGGCGCCTAAAAACAGAATTGAGCAGATACCCCGCGTCCACCCCTGCAAAACCTCAAAAGAAAAGCCCCTCTCCTTCTATAAGGGGGCTGCAAACAAGAATTCCAGGCAGCTTAAGTACTCAAGGGAATCACTCGGCATTCCACAACAACGTTCAAATTTGACTGCGACGGTGTACTCATCCACAACTTGAAATTGTTCCTTAAGGGAATTCAAATATCCCCACGACCCCAAAAAATAAAATGTCAATGCTTGGTAGACATTTTTGTTTTGCCACCTTGACTTCAATGTGCGCACACACACACACACACACACACACACACACAAAACAGCAACTTTCAAGTCAATAAAACTGCGGAAAGGGTGTCTTGAGGACTCGAATAAGGCATCCAATGCATTTACAAGTTTGCAACTTCCACCACAACCGAAGAAGAACCCTGACCCCGAATGCTCAGCATTTATTGGCACAATCGACGCACTCTTTGACATTAAGCCACTTTTTTTTCTTTTTTTTTTTTGGTTTGTTTGTTGTTCTCCCTGAAAGCCTGACACAAGCATTGTTAGCAAAGGCCCCGGTCTCGCTTCTTCTTCACAATAATGCCCGTCTCGCTTTTGTTCGTGCACGCCGCGTACTTTGTTTGTGTCTGCATGCCCTCAGACCGCCGCGTCTTATGAAAGGCAAAAATAAAAAAAATGCATTCACCTTCTTCTCAAAAGCTTGTCGTCTTGAAACTTCATCGAAAAAGGGGGGGGGGGGGCAGACCTCTTGAGAATAACAAAGCGGGTCATTCACGGGGACGGAAATGTGACGAGGCCCACACATGTCGGCAGCGACAACAGCCTACGTGTTATTTTGCGGATAACTTTGAGAAAACGTCCGATAGTTAGTGGTAGCGTTTCAAACTTCATTCTTGAGAGCAATTCATTTTCGGTTTCTCCTATCCGGTGAATGCGTTGACAACCCCACAATTTAAAAAATCTAATACAGTGAAACTCCTCTACAACGAAATCATGTTTGCAGCAAGACATTTTTCACAACAGGGGGGTTTTCACTGTAGTAAATTTGAAACAGTGGGAATGGTGTTAATGCATGACTACACTAGGGGGTATTTTCACCCATGTGGATTTCGTTGTAGAGGAGTTTCACTGTATGGATTGAATTTTTTTTTTAATCTTTGTGATGTTTTGCTGTTTTTACTTCTTTGTCAAAAAAAAATAAAATAACTGACTCCGCCCCTCTAAATAATCTCCTTATTGTATTTTACATGCATGTCGTTTTGTCAAATGACAGGTTTTACTCCTCATTCCATCACTGCAGCCAACTTGTCATCCCCCATCGAGCCCGCCCCGCCCCCTTGTTGTATTCCCTCCTCCTCCTCCTCCTTCTGGCTGCGCCCCCGCCCTTCCCGTGCCCTCAGCCCAGTGCTAATTGCTAAATCTGTTGAACCATGCCAGAGCCAACAATGAGACACCTGGAGTTCTGTCAAAACAAGTTTCCCTGTGAAACGGCCCTCCGGTGTTCATACAGTAGCACAGCCAGCCGCCGGTTCTGTTGTCACTCAACGGGCCGGCCAGCCAGCTGCCACAGGCGGCTCAAGTTTGGACTACGGCAGACGGGTGGGGGGGGAGGGACTCAGGGGTCCGCGAAGAAAAAAAACCCCAAAAAAAGTCGGCTGTGCAGTTCGTCAACAATAGATTGGATTATTGATGCCACTTTGACCCTAATTATTGACGCAAAAGCCGCGAGTAAACCGCGATTACCGCATTTTTTCCAACGCCTACTTAACACCGCCGGAGGGGGTTGAACGAGTTCAAGTTGTTGTAGGGCCGTGACAAGTGACGCCTGCGACTCGACCTGCGTCTGACGAGCTGTCATCTGAAACTCCGGTCACGCCTTTCAACGACGGGACGTGAAAAAAGTGTGATTGTGTGACACGCGAGACAGACAGACAGGCAGGCGAGCGGGCGGGCGGGCGGGCGGGCACACCCAAACGCGATCCTGCCAGACCTCGTCAAACAAGTTCTAGCAAAGACGCATCGCATGAGAGCCAAAGCCGTACGGCCAAGGTGACACGCGGAAAAAACAGCACCGTTTCCCTTTGTGTTTGGCTCGTCTCGTTGGCGCAATCAGGTGCGCTTTGTGCCTTGAAGGGCTCGGCAAGTCAACAAGGCCGCGACTAGCCAAACGATCCCAGGAGGAAGTCCCGACTCAAGCCCCTCCGGGATCGATCTGAAGTACTCCAAACTTTGAGACAAACACAGACGGGGATCTTTGGTGTCCTAACTCCCTCATTGTTGTCGATTCGTCAGCTGGAATCCAACAGTTTATCTATTTGTCAAGTCCGTTATGCAACGGGTGGGCGTGGAGGAGGGTCTCGCCCAGCTTGTGCTTGTTAAGCAGTGGAATGACAAACAGAGCCTTGGATATCATCCATTTCTCAGAGGGGATATGGCGCATTAAGCATCGATCTGTTCATGTATATTTTCACAGATTGGTGACCAAGTGTCGCAAGTAAAAATACAATCCAAGCTTTGGTTCTCCATATGCGGACATGCGTGCACGTATTTGTTTATTTTTAAACAGACTCGGAGCTCAACGAGTATCTAGTCGTCATGTTCATGAAAAGGCTAAGCATGCAGTGGCTCATTTGCATGAAACGATACCGCCTCCTCAAAACAGGCTGATTTCAGAGGAGTATAAAATTACAGGGGGGGTTATTTGGGGTTATATTGTGTTCTGAAGACGCACGCCAACTGTTACTTATTGGGAAAGTTGCACAATTGAAACGCATCAGCTGGACCACCAAGGAATGTTCAGGATGAGACAAAAAAAAAGCATGAGAGGGGGCGGGGCAAACATACAGAAAGAGAAAATATCAGACTTAGTTTGGTTATGGACAAAAAAAAAGCTCAAAAAGCCCAAGAAGAAGCAACATAGCGACTAGAAAGCAGCAGCAGCAGCAACTGACTGAGCAACAAGCAGAATCAAAGCGGGATTATTATCATCATCATCATCATCATCATCATCACCATGATCCCAAGGTATCATTTTTTTTTTCTTTCAAATCAACAATTAGCAAGGGTTAATTTGGGTGGTGTGGAATAAAAACAAATCCATAAAAATCTAGCATGATATCTCGGGGGGAATTCAAAGGTCTCTCACCAAATGAAATTGGTGAAGGCTCAGATCTGACTGTCCAGGGAATTCCCAGCAGAAGGGCCCCTGAAAGGCAAAGATGGACGGTCCCAAGTCACACAATTATAGGAGCTCTTCACAGACACGCGCACGCACACACAAAGCGGACCAGGATTTATGCAAAAGCAAGGCGCTCTCCTTAGAAAATCCCACACTCCCTTATTTTCTGACTTATTCAAACGACGAGCTCGTCTCTCCGGACTCGGCCTCCTCCGGGGTGCATGTCGGAGCTCGGTTATTAGAGCTTTTACTGTCAGGAACCAGCAGGAAGACGGCGCTCGTTTCTGGTCACGTCGTCGTCTGTACCGGCTGGATCCTTGTTCGAGCATTATTACACTCTTGAGTACATTCCGGACATTTTGCTTGCTTTTTGAGAAGAAAAGATGGAGGCTGGGATTCAGTCAGTGGCACTGCTGGAATTTGTTGGGGGGAAAGAATTATCCAATTTAAAAAAAAATTGCAGACTTAATAATAATAAAAAGATCAAATGTAAGAGTCTCACAATGGAGAAATTTGCATACGGCCTTCAAGTCCTCAAAAATTGGGCGACCGTAAATTTCCTAAAGTTGCACGGGCCAAAATAAAAACGAAGAATAAATCAAAGTCACGGTGAATCCTCCAAAATCTATTCAAATGAATACAAAATAATCTAGTAGTAGGTGTGGACCCACATCCTGCCTCTTTTTCTAAACAATTCATTTGCTAAGTGTGCATATGCAACATTCGGCGACCTCGGGACATCCGCAAAAGAGCAGCCCCAGCCGATCGTTGTTGAGCGTGCAGCTGTTGGCGCGAGCTATCTCAGCCCCGGCCCTCGGGGGGGGGGGGGGGGGGGGGGTTAAGTGCAAGTGCAAATAGAAGCCAGTGATCTCAGCGCCGAGAAAGCAACTTGTCGGATTGCTTTCAGGCAACCGGAGTTGGTCAGCACACGAAAGGTTGGGGTTTTCTCGGCAAAGTTCTCTGCCCCTTTCTCTCTCTCTCTCTCTCTCTGGCTCACTCTTAAAGCGAGCGTCAAGCCAAAAAAAAAAAAAAGATATTTACAAGAATAGGTTCCATGCAGCCCCACTGCTCTGAACACGTGGATATTCTGACTGATATCACGTACGTGGAATAGAAATTAGGCAGTCAGGGAGCGGCCATTTTGCCACTTCCTGTCGACTGAAAATGACATCACAGCTGCTCGGAGAAGAAATCATTCTGACAATGTTTTTCGCAAAGGGGGGGGGGGGGCTCCTGGAAACGGGTCCTCAATTGAAAGGATCAGCGTGACTCTTTGAGTCATTGTTGTCTTGCTGACAAAGTCAACACTGAGTGGATTGTCTGCATCGAGACGACAACAACATCAGGCCCCCTTCCGTGATCCCTTGAGCAAACGTCTGCGGGGGACGACGTGGAACAGATAGGCATCGACGCGTGCGTGGTATCAGTGCGTGGGTGGCGTCTGCTGACCATGGATGGGGTCATTCATTCATAAGAAAATCCCGCCAGGCCCCGCCCCTCAGTCCTGAGTAAACGTTCTGGCGGTCCAGGTGCACGGCCCATTCAGACCGCAGGAAGCCCCCTTGTCTCCGACTGGGGAGAGAAGTGACAAAGAAAGGTGAATTCGATCCGGTGACCGTCTATTCACTCGCTGACCTCGTGGAGCAGTCACATGACCCTCCAGTGCCACTCAAGAGTTCAACGTGCTCCTAATGTTAAAGTTAAGGGCACTAAAACGCTGGAGGGGGGTCCCGCTAGCCGTAAAAATGTCCAGATTCCATCACTTCCTCTTCGCTAATTATCACACACTCAAGGTGAGGGGTGGCAGCAAGGGGCACTCTCCGCCCCCCCGTTTCCTGGTCCCCGGGACGCTTTCTCTTCACAGCCTCGACGACACAATGACGCGCTCGTCGAAGCAAAGTCGGGAAATGGTTAACGCTCTAGCCGTCCCCCTGCTGCCAGTGAAAGCCGGCGAAACAATGGCGGCATTGTTGCCCACTAGACGTCGATGCTGTGAGCGCGCGCGAGTGCGTGCGTGCGTGCGGGGTTCATACTCCTGCCCCAATTCTGAGAGTGGCAAATTGACCAATCAGATTGGGAGTTGCTTCTACCTACGCGCACTTTCCTGTAACCGACAAATGATGTCATGGTAAGACTAAACTATTTATGTTGCTGCACTATTGATATTTCACATTCCGAAAATGAAAAACTGTCAATACAGCAGCAAGACGTGACAAAGCGACAAAAGTGTTTTATTTCGCCCTTTTCCCTGCGGCGCTGCGATTTTCCCGGAATGGCGTCCTCGATAGGAAAAAAAAACACGATCAAGAGTTGTGGCAAAGTGTCTACGAGCGACATTTGCCAATTTGCCAAACCCCGAAACGCGTGTCCAGATCGTAATAGGTTTCATTTGCAGTGGTTTCGATTCTTCGCCCGGATGGCCCCCCGGCCATTTGGCCGCTTGTTAGCGACACTCGAGCCGGCGGCTCTTATCTCGCTGACCAATCGGCGGCGGCGTCTTATCGCGGCGGGAGCAGCCCTGATACAAGCGCTGCGGGCGGGGCCAGGTCAAGGTGTCGGGAGTGATTTCCTCTCATTTGCAAACAAAAAAAAAGGAAACCACTGTTGACAGCGCTTATTGATAAGGGGAATGGCGGTGCTGGAACGACGAGGCCGGCTTGCGGTCAAAAGATTGATTGAGTGTCACGGGCGGGGGGTGGTGGCGGGGTCGACAATGAACGCAGTCCACAGGAATCAGTCCCCCCACCCCACCTTTTTTTTTTTTTTTGCTCTTCTCTTTTCCAGATGCAACACAGTTGGTATGATGCAAACCAAGGAAACATTCAATTGCGCCTCCTTCGCAGTCAAGAGGTTGATAGCAGAGCAGGAGGAAAAGAAGGAGCGCCAACAATACAAGCTGCGCTTCACGTTCAATTTCATCACGCGCAGCAACGGCAACTTGTGTGTACGTGTGTGTGTGCGCGTGATGCTGCAATGCCCCCGAGCTTTGCGTCCTGTGTGCTGAAGGGGAAAAAGAACGAGGGGAAAAAAAAAAAAATGAATTGGGGGGGAACCGACTGAGTTATTTATCATCAAGTTCAAGAGTTTTTCTTGACCCAACAAAGACACCTTCAAAAGTGGACGCACAAAACTTCATTAGCTTAGCGACAGGAGCGAAATACACTGAAAATAATTTCATACAAAGTGTTTTGCCATGGCAATACACTTGTATTCGATTCACTGATCGCAACCTGCGGACTTGCAGTATTCTCAAGCAATTGAGGAATTAGACACCATCACAATAAATCCACAAAACAGCAAAAAACTCACGGTGATCGAAAATCCACAAACAGCAAATCCTGCAAATAGCGACAAACCACAAATGGTGAGCTTTGCGAAAAGTGATTAGCACAGCCTGTATAAATTAGCCATCCGTCCAGCCATCGACTATTTGCAGCGCTTTGTCCCGACGAGGGTGGCGGACGTGCTGGAGCCCTTCCCAGCTGACTCCGGGCAGTCGGCGTGGGACACCCTGAACCGGTTGCCAGCCAATCACAGGGCACACATACAACCATTCACGCTTAAAATCACAGCTCGGGACAATTTAGAGTGTTCCATTGAGCTGCCACGCATGTTTTTGGAATGTGGGACGAAACCAGAGTACCCGGAGAAGACCCAAGCAAGCACGGGGAGAACATGCAAACTCCACATAGAAAGCCCTGGGCCGGATTCGAACCCCGGACCTCTGCACTGTGAGGCGGATGCGTCAAACCATTGTCCACTGTTCCATCCTATATAAACAGTTCACCGCCCCTCCCCCCCCGCCCCCAAAAATACACTGCAAATATGAGTGTTCATTTTCCCCATGTAGCCAAACGCCAGTTTCGAGTTGTAAAGCACTTTCTGTCTTTTGTTTTTGCACTTCGGACTGTTTTAAAGAGAAACAACAATCCCAGCCACGATGATGTCAGATGCTTCTTTTGTTAGTGCACAAAGGTTGCAACGCCAAGCAATAAACTTTGTTCCCGAACTCCGTTTAAAAGGAGTCATAAAAAGCGCTCATGGAAGTTGGAAGCGAGGCCCCGTGGGCATTTCGAGCCGGATGAGTCATTTTCAAGAAAAATAAAAAAGCCGGGAGTATTTACCTGCCTACCGTTGCTTTAAGGACTCATTTTCAGCGAGTCCTGAAATACCAGCGCAAGATAAAAAAAAAAACAATAAAAGGGGACCCGCTGAACTGGCGGATTTAAAAATAACACCAGGAGGAGCAGCCGGTTTTTGTTTTTTGTTCGCAATAACACTTCGCCGTCTGAATCGACCTTACCAGGGAGGCTTCTTAAAAAGAGGGACAACCACCTACCCCAGACTCAATTCCAAACAATAAAATGAGAATAAATTCTGTTCTTCGCGTGAACATATTTCATTTGTACTCCACTCCGAATTTTGCCCACCGCTGCTCCAACGACTGCCCGAGCACTTTCACCAATTCTCCATCTCAAAACACAGAAACTTAAAGGTTGCTAATTTGCCAGCAACCCCCACTCTCATCGATTTTCCCTCCTCGCTGACCCCGGGCGACCACCGCCACCTCATCCTCGCACTCAACCTTGCTTGCCGACCTCCGGAATAACTTTCCGCCTCTGAGCGCAAACTAAACAACGAGGCTGCAAGCGCGACCGGCCGCCTCCTTCGGTATCGACATGCCCGCGGTGGACGGATGCTCGGGCCCGGCCGGCTCCGCTCGTTCCCGCCGACAACTGCCAGAGTTCTCTGTCCTGCATCTCCGCGGGGGTAGGATAATCAATGTTGGACAACCGCCCACGCTCGGCGTTACGTCATTCCCGAGTTAAGCTATCGAAATGCTTGCACCTGCCACTCTCCCAAAAGGTTAGCTGGTGCCTCGCCAATGGAGTCAAAACGTGCAAACAAACGCAGGCATTTGTTTATTAACTCTGTCGGTGAAGCATTTTGGCTTTGGAGAGGGGGGGGGGGGGGGGTGAAAAAAGCAGTTGCTACTTACAACGATGTGTGCCGGTGACGGGGACCTGGCATCTTTAAGTGCTTGTCGACTCTGAAGACCTCCCGGTTGAACATCTAGCAGGGGCCATTTCATCTGTAGGTACTGAATGGCAGAAAAGGAAACAGAATGGAAAGAAAGGGAACAAAACACGTTAATGCAGAAAGCAAACGAGAACAACGTTAAAGTCAGACGAGAACAACGTAATCAATATCGGATGGGGACAACCCCTACTTCACTCATTCCAAATATTCTGGAATTTTCAGCATTATGTACATTTTAACCTCAATTAAACAAGGTAAGGCGGAGGTTCCGCGAGCGCCACGCAGTTTGTGGCTCGCCGGTGACCTCGTGTCGTAAATGCGACTGTTGAGAGTCTTTTATTGACAGCCATAAAAAAGGTCCGAGCGTGGCGTCTCAGCAGGCTAGACCTCCTGACGGCTCGCATAAATGATTGACTCGGCCCATATCAGACGTTTCACCCAAAGCCTTTCGCTCTCGCTCGCCGCGTCACACGTTGGCGCACAGATAAGCAGAAACAAGGGGTCATGCGAAACGTTGGTCAGAATGGGATGACACACTGGATGGACAATTCCGGCATGTCATACTTTTTCCCCAGCAAGACTATTCCCGGAGACTTTTCCTTTCCTCGCAAATCACTTTTTTTTTAATGTGTGTGTGTGTGTGTGTGTTCCACCACAATTCACCTGAACCGTAAAATGTCAACCTAACTGCAACCACATGATGACACAACGACCTGGAAACATGCTTCAAATATGCTGACAATCAGGCAAAAAAAGATGTCTGGTATAAATTTCGGGTTCTCCCCCCCCCCCACTGAAAATCGACAGTTTTGGAGATGCACGATTCTGCCCGACATCGGCGCCTTGAATGAGTAGTTCAAAAAAGATTGCTTTGAAGGGCCCTCGAAATGGGCCCAAAAGACCCTAAAATGGCTGCTTCAAAACAAAATGGCGGGTTCTTTTTACGGATTGGTTTATCAAATCTTTTTTTTGGGGGGGGGGGACTTTTCACACGCAAATCAATTCAACTTAATTTACCCACGGGAAATTGACTTTACTGTCTCCTATTGAAATCTTGATATGGGTGTTAGCGTGTTCTCCAAGAAGGACCTTTTTGTTCCTTTGAGCACACTGCCTTTTTTTGTCCGAGGAATAATATTGTACATTCCCACCGTCAAGACGACCACATGGAGAAGTTTGCTTGAGGTCAAGATGGTATCAGACTGACGTTCTGTATCAAGCCTGAGCGCGGATCTTTGTTTATTTTTAATGCTGACCTTTTTTGTATATGTTGCCATACAAGTGCAAGGTCAGATGAAGTATCTTTTGGGTTGCCATCCAGCAGGAGCGCCTGCTAGTTTGTATGCGCGTCTGTGTGTGTGTGTTTGAGTCAGCTCTGGTCGGAGAGAGTGTGTCACGACCCTTCCTGAGACTGTGTCTAAATCAGTGGTAATTAGCGCAGAGTTCACCGTGGGGTGCCTGCCAGTGGTCGAGGCTGGAGGGAGTTATTGACTCCATGACCACGGTTACAACCCCTGCAAAGGAGAGTGTGTGTGTGTGTGGGGGGGTGGACTGTTGCCTGGTGTTTCTTCACTACTCTTTTATGACCGCAAGACAGATTTTAGTGCTGGAAAGCTGTCTTTGTTTATGCTTGTTTGTATGTGTGTGTGTGGGAGGGGGAGGGGGGGGGGGTGAATTGTTGTAAAAACCTGCGTTGAGGTCTGTCGATGATTTATGGACCCCCTACACGCTGGTAATTAATTGTCACGGCAGGGCAAGGGGAGACTGATGGGGAGTGGATGGAAGGAAGTGACGGGAGCCGCCATGTATGCAATGTCGCCGCCATGTTGGATGTGTCAAAGTGGCGCGGTCGGAGAACACGCGTCCATAATTTGCTGACTGAAGATATAAATCAACTATTTGACAAAGCCAATTTCTCTTGGGGATTACCTGTCACGGAACAATGTCATGACTGTATTTGGCTGTGACAATGTCATTTTGCAAACAGAATTGGACGAATTGGTGCCGAACTCTATCAAGTGCCGCATTTGCAGAATATTGAAGCCAGGCTCCAAGCTATAAGCATCTATAAGTTATTAGGTTGATATAAAGCATGAGTTCAATATGCATCATTAGAGGAAGAACATTACATACACATGAATTATTATTTTGTGCCATGTGTTTGAAAAAAAAAAAAAAAGCATTTTAGTCAAGTCATATTGTCTTTCAATACTTGCTGAGCTTGGGCCAGGAACGAATCCCCTGCGACGAACGCCGTTCACTCGACTTGCAATTCGTTTACGGGGGAAGATCTGACATTTCCAATTTGGCGGAAGTGCCGGCGGACTGCAGCAACAGAGGAGTCTACGCATGTGCTATATGTCTGTGGAGCCGCTGCAGTCATCTAGGCGGTAATTCAAGATGAGTGCGGGAGATGAGCCAGCGAGGGCGGCGAGGCCAGCGCCGCCGCAGCGGAGGGGCAAACTGCAAAGCCGACCGTTGGAATGTCCCGTCGGCGCGTGTGCGCACATGCTCGCAAATATGTCAACGCAGCTGTAGCATGAGGACATTCTGAGGGAGGGTGAAGGTGACACCCTCCCAAGAGTGGCACTGGGTTGATTTCAGAGGGGGGGTGGGGGGGGGGGGCATGTCCAAACAAGTGGCCCCACTTTAGCTCGCCGATTGCAAATGTCCTCGCGCACTAATCTCTCCTGCAGCTTTTACATGCATGCCAAGGAAAACGGAGCCCTGGCAAGCGCCGGCTTTTCCGACCAACGCCCCCCGCCCCCTTTTTCCCCCCCTCTCCCTCTCTATCAACGGACACACTGCCTGGGCTTGAGTAGGCCGCAACCTCTGACCCGTCTCTGCTGCTCCCAAGCCCCCGCCGGCTGCCCCCCGCCCCTTACGCCGCAACCTGAAAACTCTCCCGCTATGAGGGGGGGGCCTCTAGAGCCATTCCAAAGTGACAAATTGCTGCAGAGTTCCAGGATAACTCTCTCGTCTCCGCTTGTCTCTCTTCCTGCACTCCCGCCCCTCCTCAAACAACCCCCCACATGGTAAGAACCACCCAGATTGCTCCTCTCTCCCCTTTGCAACCCCCCCCCCTTCCTAGGCCACCCCTTCTCGTCACCCCCAGCCGGCCCCACAACGGAAGCTGAATGACTCAATTGTCTCTGATGAAGTGAAAGACAACGGGGTCCTCCAAATCATTGTATCGCAATGAACTCAACTCCCGCCGGGGCAAATTTTTCACCCCGGGCAAACCAAAGCTTTTTGGTGGGGGCCGGGGGGGGGGTTGGAGTTGGGATTATTTCTGGTTTTCAGCCTATTAAAAGAAAGACTTTTAAAAAGGCAAAAGTCTTGAAATAGCTTGGGTGCTAGAAGCAATCATTTGAATGACCCTGAGTCCAAGTGACACGTGTGTGATGACACACACGTGTCTAAATGGGTGTGTTAGTCATTCGCAGAGGCCAAAGATTTCTTCAAATTTCCAGTGAAGACCAGCGCATCCTATTTATGTTGGAACGAGCCGTTCACTTTCCCATTCTTCTCTGGAATGGCCGTTGCTCGTTTGTGCCTTGATCAGAATTTATTTGCGGCCCGCAGATTTATTGACCAAATGATTGATGTGGTTTCACTCATCCAAGTGCGAAAGGCCAAGTCTTTGGAAAGTTCTTAAAAAGGAGACCATTGACTTTTCCACCATTTTTTTTTGTCAATCAAGTTGCCACCTGATAAATTGCATCACACGACCGCTGAAACAGGAGCCGAAGCGCATCGTTGTGGGATTACGAGTAAACGGTAGCAGACGGATCCAACATGAACGAGACAATATGGCGCTCAAATTCTGATTCGCTCTTCAGCAGGGGAGGGGGGAAGACAGTTGGACAGACGAGGGGTCTGACAGGCACCCCGGCCGCAGCGGCAACGTTTGGGCGCAAAAGGAGGGGGGGTGTGGCGGGGTCATAAACAGACAAATAGCAGCTTGGGTTTACAGTCAGCATATGGATGTTGTGTGTGGCGACGGGACTACAGCAGAGAGCTCCAACCCATCTGTCAGACATGGCCGACCATAAACCATACACGATTGTGCGGAAAATTCCGACTTGCGCAAATTAGAGAACACAATTAGCCGCATTTGGGGAACACGTTTGGTAAAAGAAGCCCAGAAAAAAAAAGAAACACGCTCGGAGATGGGATTTGACATCGTGCAGATTACACCCAATCAAACCGCTGTCGCTTTAAAGAGCTTTATTAAAGTCTGACGAGCTTAAAAACGAGTTTGAGAAGCCCATTAAAAAGAAAAAAAACCCCTGCGAGTAAACTACCCGCGGATTAACGGATTAACCCAACTAGTTTGACTACAATCTGATCCCTCTAAAAGCACCCAAGGCCGCGTCATCACTTGATCCGTTTGCAGTGAGAAGAGTCCGTTCTTAGGAACAGGTGGAAGGCAAGGCGCAAACAACAGTTGTTGAGGATGGGACACTTTAATTTGGTGCGCGGCGGAGGTCAGCGGAAGCTTAATTCTTCCTCGTTGGAAAAACAAACGAGGGGAATACAGATGTTTTCGGAGAGGGTCACTGGATGAAATTTCGACGCAAAACAAGCGAACGCGGGCACCTTGGGCCTACTAATGCACATTTTATGAGTAAATATTGGAGAGGAGGGAAAAAATAAAATAAAATACACCCCACCTGCATTGATAGCCGGAGGCAATTCGCAAAGCAGGAAAATAAAAGGCGGAATACGGGAAGGCCTGGGGTTTGCGTGCCCTGCGGCGGGAATGGCTCCGGCGCAGCGGTATTCGCTCCAACGGCGGAGCCACTTGGGGGGATTTGAGGGGAGGGTTCCGCCGGCCCCGAGAGCGCTCGGGCCGTCGAGGCGGTCCAACATCATCCGCCGGCTCAGACTTGGTGCCTTGCGGGGGAGGAGCTCGACCGGACTCTTAGAAATAAACACAAATTCTGACGGGTGGTGCCCACGCGGCCTCCCCTGTCTCATGACCAAACGGCGACTTGACTCGCATTTTAAAATGAACGCGCGATTGGCAAACTGCAATTTTTAAGTTGCATCAACCTCAGATAATGTTTCGCCATCGGGGACGTTTATATTGGTCACTTGGAATCTAACCACAGACAGACATAAACGTAACTGTTCCGTTTCTTTTCGTGAAAAAAAAAAAAAGCTTGTTTTCTGCTTTTAGGCGAATCTTCTGCTTCTCGTTATTAAAAAAAAAAAAAGGAAAGAGCAAGAAATTTGAGGCTTTTTTTTTCTTTTTCGGGTGAAACAAGTCAACGCTTTGTTTCAGCAGTACAGGAGAAGTCTGCTTGGAAAACGTCTGGCAGCGAATGACTTGGTATTTGTCAACTTGGTCATTGAACAGCCAAGACAGACATGTACGCCACTCCCGTCACAATATCTCGCATGATTTCGTTCCAGAAAATGTTTCCAAACTCAGCACGCTCGATTAGTGGTTGTGTGTCATGCTTGGCATGTCTGCCTCAAAGAAAGGCGATCCGGGTTTCGTTCTGCGCTGGAGTTTCCACATTCCAGGTCTGCCGTTGACTTCGTGACCAGTCCTGGGTGTCCACTGCATTAGTTTTTTATTCTCCCTTGTTTTAAGACTCCGTCAACCAACACTTGACCTTTGACCCGGCCTGTCATGGATGTTTATCCTGCTCTCTTGAACATTGCTTCCTGAGATAAATACAGTTTCTGCTCTCGCGCTGTTGACTTAATAGGTGTGGACAAATGTGCGAGTCCAACACCGACCCCAGTGACCAGTAAATGGTGAAGATTGCGTAAGTGCTAGCTAACTTGTAAAGGAAAAATAAAAAAACGTCCACAAGAAAAATGTTGCAAAACGACGGCTAGCCTGCTGGCTATTCTCGGCTCTACAGCGCATCCGTTCGGTGTCAAATGATGCATCTGATGGACATATCGGAACCATTAACCTGAGCGACGGAAAATATTGAAATGATTACGTTAGCCATGTCGTAATTTCCCCCAGATTTAAAAAAAGTTGAACTGGATTTGACGTGAAGCTCCAGTGACAGAACTTGGCTTGAGTGCAATCTATCACCTTCTCAATTTGACTCAGGAGTCCACAGTGTTCCATTTCTTCAAACTCTTCCCTCCCCCCGGTCCCGCCTTCCCTCATCCCGTGCCATCAGGAGTATCTTGGCCGCTCTATAAATAGCGACAGCGAGGATGGAGGGCCAGCAGGAGATGGCGAGGCTTCCATCAGCCTGACTAATGAACGGGGCCTTCCCTGGCAACCTTTAGCATCGGGCGCCAGGCTGCGGAGCCTCTTTTTAAGATGCTTCCTACTCCAACAGAGTCGCGCTAGCTGTTCATCTGCCCTGTGACGTACTGGCAACCAGTTCGCCCAAAGTCAGCCGGGATAGGCTCCAGCAAGCCCAATGATCGGGATAAGCGGCGTTGAAATGGTTGAATGGATGCTAACCAAAATAAAAACATCTTTTTGCCGGAGGTGGAGCCTGTATTATAGTCCACGCCCTCAAAAAAATCTTTCGTGGGTCTCGACCTTTTATTGCATTTAATTCGCAGTTATGTTCACAAAACTATTCAGATTGAAATCTGTAAAAAAAAAAAAAATCTAGCGTGGGTTGTAGCGCGATTACATGAAGCACGCTCTTGGATTGTCCGCGCTCTACCGGCGCTGATTGGACTGACCTACGAGATGGTCTGTCTGCTTTTTGGCGAAAGGCAAGGCCAGGGGGGTTGGGAGGAGGTCGGGCAACCCTTATCATAAGCTCATCGCGAATGGGGGGGGGGGGGTTAAAAAGGTGAAGCGGCAACTGAGCTCAGCTGAGGGTGTGAAATGCGCAGCGCCCACAGTCTGCCGTTATTTGTTATCGCGCTACGAGGAGAGCTGCCCTTGATGTTTTTTTTTTGTGTTTTTTTTTTTGTTCTGCGAGAGTTCGCTGTGAATTAGTTAAACGGCAGACGGGATATAAGGAAGCTGCTCCTCACAGGGGAGACAATGTGTGCACTCTCAGGCTTCAACAAAGACTTCCGACACGCCGGGAACGCCGCCGCGCACTATCACACCAATCCACCTACACATATTCATCAATCCCAAAGTATCACGCGGGAGGCACCGCGTACACACACGGGCAATTAATCCTCACAAAAGCAACGTAGCGAGCGGCAAACAAACGTTTTTGTTGTTGTTTTTTTTTGTTTCGTCGGCACCTGAAAAGTGGCACCTGGAAGCAGTCCAGCCTGAATATTCATGACTTGAGGAATGACGCATCACAACTTCGAGTCCCAAAGTTCTGGATTTATAAACACATCATTTATCAAATGATTCGTTTTGGGTTTTTTTAGGATTGCGTCGCTCGCATCATGGCGCAATCAAGATGTTTGGATGGCACCTTGATTGCTCAATTGGTCTTTTCCGTTCAAACAAAATTCTGCACGCAAACACTTGCTTGGTTTGGCATCATTCAACCTACAAACGGCGATCAAAACATCAACTTCCCTACGAAGGTCACACAGGATTTTTTTTTTTTTGTGGAATTCTTTTTATATCAAATATGATCAAAACATTTTTTTTCCACATGGCAGCACAACGACCAGTGATCAAAACATTTTTTTGCATAACATGCCAATTATTGACGAATCCAACAGAACCACAAAAATACTAATCGACTTTATGTGTGTTATAATTATTTAAATAAAGTCCATATTCTACCCCCCCCCCCCCCCTTCTCACTTCGGTATCTTCAGGCCTCGCATTGAGTACCCCACCACCCGCACCCGCCCCTGGACAAAAATCCCACGCCGAAGATAACGTGTCAATAATGAGCTCGGGCCATCTATTGATCAGCTTAATTTTGCATCTATTAGCAAGGGAACAGTTTGCTCCGGGGGCGAGGGAAGCTGGGCGCTAACACGCACCGACAGGCTAGATGGAGATCATTACAACTGATGTTCACTCACACACACACGCACACTCACACACACGCACACGTATGCCGTGACTGACATGGAGATAAGGCAGCAGAAGCCGGCGCACGCCTCCCCGCACACCGAGCTAATGATACACCAAAACATGCGCATGTGCTCAAGTCTATCGAGGAAGCTGCAGCGGGGAAGAAGAAAAGCAGGCCGCACTGCTTTTTTTCTCCTGCTAATTGGCACAGTCAGACAAGGAAGCTCATATGCAAGAAAGAGAGCGAGAGCGAAAGTGAGAAAAAGCGTTTAGCGGAGCACCTTGGCTGGTCTCAACTCATTTAAATACTGGAAAAGGAAAGCGGAGTCAGGCTACGACCAGGATTTTGTGGCACTCACTGTAGGGGAATAAAGAATTTTGCTTCCCTTGTGGACGTTCCATCGGCTCCTCTTTTTTTAATCGAGGCACGGGGACAGACTAATTCCTGGTTCATGGCAGCGAATGCCGACAAGTGGAGCATTTTGATTCTGTGGTGGGCCGAAAAAGTGGAACCAAATCTCTGCACCCAATCTGCATGAAAAGAAACTTTTGCAAACATCTGCTAAATGTGATGGCGGGACATGGAAGATGAGCAGATAGAGGGTGAAATTCTCATTCATTGATCCGGAACTAACGAAACGGTGTGCTCTTATTGGGATATTTTCCTCACTTCTGGCAGGTGTGATGAAGGCATGGGGGAGATTAATTCCCGGAATAACTTTGTTGCGATTCCCCCTCCTGCCACAACGGGCCTCACGCTTGGCATTGATGCAACCGCCTGAAATATACAGGAGGAGGTTGCCCTTTCTAAGCACGCAGGCCAGACAGCAATACCTTTGTGTACGTCTGAAATTTACGCGGGGGGCGGGGGGGGGGGGGGGGGGAGGTCTCGCATCGCGCAACCTCGACTCGATGGAGGTGAGGTCGGCGGTATTAAAAACCTTGGCTAAAAACAGTTTGTGTTTTTCTCGTTGTCAGATGCAGCGGAGGGATCGAGGGAGCGGCGGGAGGGCGTGTAGCATTGGAGGTGTGCAGCGGCGGCGGTGGTGGTGGTGGTGGTGGTGGTGGGCTAGAGGAGGAGAGAGGCTGAGGGGTGCAGCCTGGTGGTGGTGCTGGTGGAGGGGGGGGCAAAAGCCCTCAGCCAAGCCATCAAGTTGAACATTGAACTTCACAGTAGTAGCTGCCTTTCTGTGCCGCGGCGTTTGATGTTACCTCCAAAGCAAGCGATCAAAGGCTTGGAGTGTGTGGCGTGGGGAAGTCCCAAGCTCTTAGCCTGCCAGCTTGTGATATATGCAAAGAGCTAAAAATATAAATGGATAAATAAATAAATAAAATAGAAAAAGGAAGGAAGGAATCTCATACGGAATACGACGTCGACGAGAAGAACGCGTCGCAAACCGGCCGCCTGCTTGCGCCGCGCAAAATGCGTTTGGGTGGTGACGATCGAGCAAACGCGAGGACTGTGGCTCTATTTATAGCATGCTTGCCATTTCGTCGCACAACGAGCACATCTGTGCCATTATTCTAATCTAGGCAACAGAAGAGTCAATTAGCCAACCCCTCGATGACTACATTTTAGGTGACGTTTAAAAAAAACAATAATAATAACACACACACAGGATTTAATTGATAGGGGGCTATGGTATGCGAGAGAGGGGCTTTTGCTGGTGTGACAAGTTCCCCGAACCTCCCCTCCTCCCGTCAAGCGGTGAGAGACGGCGCGTCGTCTGGATGTGAATCGAGAGAGCTGCGTTTAAAAAGGCAGGACTGCGGTAAACAAACCTTGGTTGTCTCAATGGAGCACAAACATACACGTGGACTCAGCTGCGCCACAGTGTTGCGAGAGGTGTGCACTAGAATTGACACACACACACACACACACACACACACACACACACACACACACACACACACACACACACACACACACACACACCCTTTCCCCAAGGCTGTAGGATTAAGAGGTCCAGCTGGCTGACAGCAAGCCCCTTCCTTCCCACGTATCCTGTCAGCCCGGCTTCACCCCACCCCTGCAGAACCCCGGCCGGGTCTGTGTGCCAGTCAGCTGGGCCGAGCGTGCCAGCACCTCACACCTGAATTTAAAGCGTATCGTCTCGCGCGTATCATTTCAGGAGGGGGGGGGGCGCCCGTCTGAACTACGTGTGAACGTCGGTCGATTGACGGCGAATCGGAAAACTGAGCCCGGGAGCCTTAGAAACCGTTGAAAACATTAAGCTGGGTGTCCTCGACGCGAGCGACTGGATACGTTCCCACGCTCGGGTGGTGAGGTCATATCAACCCTCCCTACGTGGGCTACATGAAGTCATCTTTCCGACGCGCTTGACACCGAATCCTGTGACGTCTCGCGCGGCGTGACGGCGTCAAGACTCGTTTTGCGGTCTTGCTTAGCATCTTTAGCTGGAAACAAGCACAGAGCGAAGATTTACCATCGACCAATCAATGGACTGGAGCATCTTCCTGAACTGACATGAAAAGGAAGGCTTCATACAAACGGGGCTGGAGTCAGGCGGCAGGCGCTTAATAAAAACGCCACGGTCTCAAGACGCACCGATGAGTCGCGTTAGCATGAATTACACCAAGCACTGGCTATACTCTCAGATAAAGTCGTACGCGAGGAACCGTAGCAGCCTTGTGGTATGGCAAGGAGGAAAAGCTTTTGGCACATCATTAACGGACGCCCTCCAACAATAAAGATGCAAAGCCCAAGAAAAAAAAATGCGCTGAACCAAAGGGAACTCGAACGGCCTCGTCGAAGCAACGGAATATTCCTTGAGGAGCGAGCGAGCATCCCAACGAGAGCCTTTTTCCTTTCGGTAGCATTGTCATTTCAGTCTTGCGCTCATAAATATGGATCGCAGAGTCAGAGGTGAGAAGACCCAAACACATCCATTCTTCGACTTGCTTATTACCGAAACCCGCCATGAGCGACGGGGCCCTAATATGAGAAAGTTTCGGCGAAGACGCAACACAAAAGGTTGCGAGCACGACCGCCGAACGCAAACGCCCAACTTGGAACTGCCTTGCTTGAATATATCACTAATGAGAGCAGGAGCAGAAAAAAAAAAAAAAAAAATCTATCCGGCTACCCTGATGCTGTTGGCGGAGTGGAAAGGGGGCTGTGGGGGGGGGGGGGGGGGGGGGGGGGCAGACAAGGTGTATGGAAAGAATAAGAATGAGGGAGTGAGAAATGGGGGGAAAAAAAAAAAAATCACTATGATGACACGCAAGTGCAAAGAGCGATTAAGGATTTACTTTCAAAAGGACTCCCATTGATCTTTTTTTTGATAGACCTGCAATAAATCAAACTGGATTGACTCGCATGAGAACCGGGCCTAATCCTTGAGTCAGATCCGGGAGAACTCCGACCAAACCAGCTGTTAATTTAGGCTTTACAAGATAAAGAAGGAGAAATCCAACCTGATGTACCCTAGGGCAGAGGCTTACATCATCTCTGTAAAGCAATCAACTTATTGCCAGTTTGGAGAGGTAATCAGAGCGCGGACGGAGAGAGCGAGATGGCAGGGGAGGGATTTCCGAGAGGGGAGGGGGGGGGGGGGAGTTTGAAGGGTGCGAGCGTGGCGGACAGAAAAAAAAAAAAAAGTTGAGAAGAGGAACAACTTGAGGCATGCTGGGGGGATGTGATGATGGATTTTTGAGTATGTAAAAAAAAAAAATGCTGACATCATTTACAACCTGGGGCAGCGCGGTGGGCCGAGAGGTTAGCGCGTCTGAGCTTTGGGGGTTCGAATCTCAGCTTCGCCCGTTTTCCCGAACGCGGAAGGTGCTAACCGTCGCGCTGCGTCCACAGCGCCCCTGCAATTTCTTGGAGCTCCGCCCACATCTCACCCCCGGGGCCTCCCATGCCACCTCAAATCGGGTTCCTGGCTGCCACGAGGCCGCCGCCGCCGCAACCTAACGCAACCATAGCAATTTCAACGGTTATTTCTGGTCCGGCGGAACCAGAGGGATGTTGTTCCTCTTCGAAAAACGTGATGGGGGCGTCGCACACACACGGAAGCGCGCCAAATGTCTTTTACAGATCCGTCGTTTCTGTTTACTCGAATGGGAGCGACGCAGGGGTGTCGGCTCCTCTTCACGGCGTGTCACCGCCACAGCGGATGCAGAGGATAAGGCTTGAAAACTCCAAGCACAGCCGCCCGCCGCGCTCACGCTGACACAAAGACTCATTAGCTCGCCATCTTCAGCCCCCCCCCCCCTCCTCTGTCTTTAATGTCCTGTTTACGCTGCAAAAACAACCAGATCAGGCCTGAAATCCAATAACGGAGCTTTGCAGGGCCCCTTTACGCCGACCTCGCTGGAGTGCTGAGGAGAAGCAGGCCTTGTAGACTCTGGACGCTGTCCAAAAGGGAAACCAAAGCTCGGGAGTCCGTACAAAAACCACACGTATAATAAGGAGTTAAAACAGCAGTCGTCGTCGTCGTGGCTATCAACGCACCACGCGCGACACGCTCGGTCAATCTTTGGTCTCAACCGTCGTCACCATTTTTAAGGCAAGCCCAGACGGGAGGCGGAAAAATATTTCATTGTATACGTCTCTGTCCCCCATCCCAGGCTATTTTGGGGTTTTTTTTAACTTTAAATCTTTGGCTACTGGCACCCACCAGAATCGCCCCAAGGTCACATTTAATTACAGAGAGTATTAATCGCACCGGACAGATGGCAAGCAGGCTGCCTCTCAATTACTTTATGCCCAATTGAATCATTAACCGGGGGTGATTCGCTAAATCACGGCATGGCCGAAAAGCGAAGGGGGGGGGGGGGGGCTTGCGCTACAAGTGGGGTAAAAGACCGAGTCACAAGGGCAGGTGTGCCTCTTGTTTGTCAGAGATCGGGAAAGAGTTGAGAATACAAGGCGATGACTGTGTGGGGGGAGGAAAATGGGAAGTTTGGCACTGATGGCTGCGGTATTGAAGACAAAAAAAAAAAAGAAAAAAAGGAAAAATAAATAAATACAGAGGCCCTCTTTTTCTTGAAACTAAAACCAGAGCTGATGTGGAAGCAGTCGGCTCCAGGCAGCCCATCCGAGGAAACCGCATGGCAAGGCCAATTCCAAACATGAAGAAAACGATTGTCTCCTCGCCGTACGCCAAGAAAAGTGGGATTTTCTGTGGTGAGCGAGGGGGTCGATTTTATGACAACCATTTGTCATTGGGGAGCAATGCTTCCAGCTAAACACCCCCCCCCGCCCCCCTGAGTGGAAGCAGTCCCATCGCAGCATCCACCCATGCTGATGCCTCAATCATCATTTTGAAGCAATTAGAGGTCGGCTCTCTCCGGCGTCTCTGACCGCATCTCGTCGTCTCGCCAGGGACGTCGAGAAGCCAACAAAAGGAGACTCTCATGGAGTCGGGGCCAGTTTTGTCAATTCATTTGTCGCTCAAATGTCAGCGGGGGGGGGGGGGGGGGCCTCTTTCCGCCTCAGCCGCAGAATATCTCATCCGTGCCGACCGTGCGAAAATACGTGCGGAATTCCACGCGTGTTCTCCAGGTGACATTTTTTTTTAAAGTTTCCCACTCGAGATGTTGAAAACGATACCTTAAATACCTCCGCAACCGAGCGGCGCAGTGTGAAACTAAATCCAGCGGTAGTGAAAAACATTTGTCCAACCGGCGGCCCGAGCGAGACTGGCATCCCGCCACTAAACTGGGAACAGTTGTGTCAAGACCGCTGGCCCGACCGATGAAACTCGATCCGCCGGGGCGTATAGAAAACTTCCACAAGTTCTCCTTTTTTTTTTTCCGAGTCGGGGGAAGGGAAATCCTCCCGCCGAAACGCGGCAGAAAACAGTTGTTCTCTCTGGAGATTGGGCAAGCACTTTGGGGCGGCAGCTCGCAGCCGAAATAGCGGGAGGATGATGACATATGCACATGCAAAAGTTACAGCGCTGGATTTTCACACTCCCAAGGATGTGGGGGGGGGGGGGGGGGGCTGCCACGAAAATGCCCAAAAGGACTTCTTGGGGCAGCCCAGAGACCATATTAGGTGGCTCCGAAAAGGTGCATCCAGCTAACTTCCGCCGCGGGAATCCATCGGAGTCTTGTTGCTCCTTCGCAGTCAAGACGGGAATTCAAGCCGAGGCCTCTGACCCGAACTTGACCGCGAGTCTTAAGTCATCCCCCAGCTGCGGCGCGTCAAGCCTGAGGGACAGCAACCGGCACCTGTCTTTTGACAAGCCTCCACCCCCGGCACGGTTTGACGCGGAGGCCGGACGGAATTTCTGTCAGGTGACAAACGCGAACACGCGCACTCGCCGTCCAACTAAGTGATTCGACTCCGGCGAACAATTTCAGCCATCGGTGTAGCCAAGGGTTCCCACTCTTCCACTTGTTTTTTATTTATGGACCTTTTAAGGACTTTTGAGGGCTAATGTAGCCATTTTTAAGGACTTTTTTTCTCAATTTAGCAGGGGATTCACGGTGGATTTCATGCCCACTCAGCAATATGCGGGCTGAACAGAAAGCCACATATCGCTGTTTTGTCCGCCAAGAAAACTCCTTTCACGAGCGACGGGCATCTCTCTCACGTCATCCCTCCACGGCCTCCCCCGGCGCCGCCACGTCCATCCACGCCGGCGAGACGCCACACGCGCGCGCACTTCTCCCCCCCCCCCCCCCAGCCTGACTAATGTGCCCTGACACTCGTACATCACCCCGCAAATTGGCCAAATGAATTAACCGCGGACCCTGCTGAGCTTTACGGGCTTTAAATGGATTTCCTCCACTCCAGGTCTGCCCAATAATTGCATTTATCCATCTTGTTGAAGCCAGGTTTACACACTCCCAAAAAGATCACGCCAATCCCCGGGAAACATTTTCCGCTCTGGTAGTCGGCGCGCGAGACATTTGTCATCGGATCATAACGTGCTAATTCAAACAACAATTAGCGCGACGACTAGACCGTACGTCAATGTCGAGCTCTTTGTCAGAGGCGTCGTCGACCTCTTCATCATTGAAGAGACGTGCATTAGACACTAGAGGGGGTAGGAGAGGTGGGGGGGGGGGGGGGGGGGGGAGGCAAAGGACAATTCAACTATGTAAACACGCAGCTACTTCCTTCCCTTCCCTGCGCTCCTGAAACAAGCCACTGTTCAAACAGTGGATATCACATTCTTGCGCAAAGGAGGCCAACACCGACGCCTGCCTGGACCGTCGTGACGGATCGGGAGAAAGGGCGACAAGAGCGACGGCTTCCAGTTAGCGCCCCGGAGTCGGTCGTCGTCTCCTCCGTATTTTGTGACGAAACGGAATAGGCACAAGCAGGGCGGCCAATAAAGATAGAAGGGGCCGTAAAAAGTGACGATAAGGAGCCTCTCCGGGTTCTAAAGGGCACTGTGACGTACGTCACATGACACGGAGGCCACCCCCGCCCGGCAGAGCGATGCCATCTTGTAATCTCAACTTTCATAATGACGGCTGTGGTTTCTGATTCATCGCCGGCGTCGTTTATCAACCTTTCGATGGCGTGCCGATAGATGGTGACCTAAAATAACTTCATATCGGCGACGCCGATGGGTTACGCTCATTTTATCAGCCTAAGCGACTTGGGCGGGAACGGCCCAGATTTTTTTTTGTGGGGGTGTCCAAAAGTGAACGCCGTGTTATTCCAGAGTTTGTCTTGAGCGAATCGCATTGTAGCTGAGGCCTCCAAAGACACATTTTGCGGTGTTAATTTTGGACTTTGACACTTATGTGGCTTCCAAACTAAACAAAAATAAATAAATCCAAAAAATTTCGGTCTCCCACTCCCTCAGATAGGAAAAGAAACTGGCACTTGGGAACCCGAAGTAGAACTCGTGCCAATTTTGTTTCCAGACCCCGTCATTACAGCGAGAGCAGGATATAGCCCGCTTCGCCATGAGGCGAGGTGCTGAGATTCAAACTGCGGGGACGCGCGCGCCAAAGATCCAATATATCCGTCACCGCTGGGGCTCGGCTCTGCTCGCCTCGTTGCGGCAAAACAAACGCCATTGTTCAGCGGGGAGATGCGGCGAAAAGCAGTCAGCCACCGTGCGATCATGATTCCAATCAAACAAGTCATTCCGGGGTGAGCAAATTGCATCGCCTTCCGCCTCAAAAGTGCCAAACCGCGTTGGTGGCCTGGCCCATTCCCTCACTCTCACTCTCTCTCTTGTCGATTAGTCAAGTTAGCCAAATCCCCGCCGGCTGGATGGCGAGGGTCGCGGTACGCAAGTGACTTCCTTCAATCTGACCCCTAGACGCAAGGAGGACAATTGACAATTCACTCGATGCAGCGAGTCAATTTGCTCAATTTCGGTAGTGACCTACACCTGATGCGGCGCACTGAATTGAACACGTTGACGAGTTGGAGCCAGAAACGAAATAATGACTGGATTTTGGGCCCTCAAAATGAGCACACCGTTAGGTGTTTCTAGCAATGTGCAACGGAGAATTTTTGTCCTTGTTATCCGGAAAATAAAATTTTTGGGACATGCTTGCGGGCCAACACAGGTAAAGGGTGATAACGAAAAATAATGCCCTAAAACAAAAGGCGTTTTAAAACTAATTGGAAGTTTAAATAAGGCATTGGTGAAAGTGGCGTTAATTATTTAAAAAATTATTTATAAAAAAAATAAAATAAAAAAACAGCAAATCCGCTTCGCAATTTGTCACCGTTATGTTTTTGGAGCCGTATTAGCAACGCCATAGCCCATTACCTTCATTATAATGCTTGGCAGGGCCCACATGCTAGGGGTGGGGGGGGGTGGGGGAGGACCATGTGTGGCCACAACAAGCTGTTCACATGAAATGTTATCTCGAGCGGTACACAAGTTGACAGCTGTCTCTTTACAAGAGACGCATTATTATGGTGCAAATAGGTTTCCAAACATCTGCTTTAGGAGCCAACATTGGAATTTACTCTTAATCTGCTTTTCCACTGGAATTTGCTCATCAACCTCCGAGGGTGGAGGGATTTAAAAAAAAAAACAAAAAAAACAAAAAGAAAAGTGCACCAGGGGGGTTATTTTATTTATTAGCCTTTCGCATTTTCAAATCATGGCGCAATTTTTTTTTCTCTGTCTTTTAACGTGCAAATCCTGCCATAATCCGTCGATTAGCAGATGAATTTATTGCGCCGCGCGTGCGCCGGCAAATCTCCGCTTACCTTTCGCATGCGGCTACGCCACTCAGATCGCCTCATTAGTGCCCTCGCACTGTTTTTTTTTTTTTTTTCTTTACACAATTGCACATAACTCCTCAGAGCTTATCCCGCTTCAATTAAAAGTTTAATGAGTAGATTAAAAATACACAGGCTGGAGTTTTATCGCCGTTTAGGATACAGCAAAGCCAATTTCCAACAGGGACTCTGTGCAGAGTGAACGCGCCAGATACAAATTATTAGCATTAATAAAAATGTTACAAATACATTGTAGAAGTGCGTCAATGAGAATGGACAGATGGATAATTGGTGAGAAATTAGCTTTATTTTGACAACTATGGTGTCGCGGCATGACCCCGATCCCATGCTGCAAACTAGGTCAACAAAAAAAAAAAAAGACTTGTATGTATTTTCTATGAATTCATTTTGATGTGGTTTGATTGATGATGAAATGTGTGAAAAGTGCATTTTGGGGGGGGTCTGGAATGAGGAGCGATGACGCTACAGTGGCGCTGCTCGGAGAGAGAACAATTACCATGAGTTGTCACGGGGCGCGTGTGGTGGTCAGAAAACCCCCTTCCCTTTCTTTGTCAACGACAAGCATGTCAAGCACCGGTGCCCTTTGACCCTTTCCCAAACTTTCCGCACAATCCGCCGGCGGCAGACCAGCACAGCGAGACTTCCAACACCTGCGGGAAAAGTGAGTTGGCCAACTGCGCTCCATTCCCGCTCTGCTTTTTGTGGAGCCCTCGGGGATGGATGGGGGAAGGGGGGTGGGGGTGGGGGTGGGGGGGTCATTGTTTAGACATCTAACCAGGAACTGTCGCCGCTCTCATTGCCCCGCCATTAGGAGCAATTATGCACTCCATTCAGTTGGCTTTTGTGAGAGTGACCCCGCAGCCCAACTCCACTGCCGCTTAACCCCCACGCCCACCCCCACCCGCCCCGCCACCCAGCTTGTCCCCCACCCTCCGACTCCCTCCTCTCCACTCGCACTCGTTTCCCGCTTTCTTGTACTATCCCTCCCACTTTACGACTTTCCCCCCTGTGAATGAACTTGAATTTTAACCACTAGCAACTCTCCAAATCATCCCCGGGGGATTTAGGAGTAGGCTTGTCCCGATTTCCGACCCACATGACTGGAAATCGGGGATTGATCACTGATCAGTAACTGCTGATTTATAGCCATAAACAAAAACAAAAAAAAACATCATCTTAGGTTACTTTTATAACCTAATTGAGACCATTTTGATGCGGGTGTTAATTTCTTAGTCATTGCATTGCAGAGGTATTGAATCATGACGACATATTGGCGGGTACTTCAATCAAGTGGCTCGCACTCAGACTGCGGTGCAAAAAAAAAAAATAATAATAATAAATGTGGTCGGAACATCGTTCTTTAATAGTCACCTATCCGCCTTTGGAGAACAAAAGGAAAAGCCATTTTTTGGCACTTGCGACACTTGCGAAACATGGAAAGCGCGCGAAATCGAGGCCCTCGAGGACCGCAGCTTGACACCTGTGCTTGGAGAACAAATGAATCTGGCATTTGTGGCCCGTGTTTGCACTTGAGAAGCACTTGAGGCCGAACCGCGGCAGGAAAGATGCGACTGACAAGCATTTTGATGGTTATCCGTCGGACTCTCTTCGCAGCTTCTCGGATGCCTCGGAAAATAAGAGGCCCGCTTGCGCTCCAACCTTTTTATTTTTTTTTTTTAAATAGGTAAACTTTTTACCGCAGATTCGAGATGGAAGAAGGAAAATGGGTTAACGTAAACACGTGGATGGGGCCTGTATTTAACAAGTTGCCGTTTCGGATGTACGCTGCTATCTTTGTGTGCTGCTGCCACTACTGCGGCGGCGGCGGCTATAGAAATGCACGGGAGAAAGAGCAAGCGAGCGCGGGAGTGAGGGAGGGAGTGAATAAGAGAGAGGGGAGTGCGACGGCGGGAGGGAAGGTTGGGAGTGCGGCTGAAAAAAAAAAGGGGGGGGGTTACACTAAAAGGGGGGGGGCTGGGGTTACTCGCGCACAGCTGCCAAACGAATGCCTTTGTGCAAGCCTGTCGACATAAAACTAAAAATATGTCAAGATGTTAAAACAATAGTGTCAATAAAGTTCATTTTAAGAAGAAAAAAAAAAGCCAAGCTCGACGTGAGTGCAGCTGAACCGCCCCCCCCCACACCACCACCACCACCACCCGCCGCCGCCGCCATTTTGCTCAACACTCCCTACGCACCAGTTAAAAATCTGATAGGAAACACATCCACATTTTTTATTTTTAAACGTTTCAGATGGTGACAGCTCAGCCTGCCAACATCCTCCGATTTCGACAATTAAGCCCCGCTACCAGAGATGATGGAAGGGGGGGTGAGGGGAGGGGGGTAAAAAAAACAAACACACATCCTCTCAGTAAATATTTACGGCTAAAATCTTTCCCATTCATTCGCCAGGCACTGACAAAACCTTACTGTACTGCCTCTCCAAAGTCCCCCCGCTCCCCCACCCCCCACCCCCCACTCCCTCCCTCCCGCGCTTCTACATCTGCGATTCATTGACTTCACAATTTACCACATGTCGAGCCGGGGAGAGGTCGAGCCTCCACGTGAATCACGGCGCAAATATGCGAGTGATTTATTGTTCTGTTAAAAAAAAATAATAATAAAAGTGAAAGAGCGAAAAAAAAAGAAAAGAAAAACCTCTCACTCTCTCTGCTCGCTGAGCGTGAACAATTACATTTCGGACTAATTAAGCCGAGAGAATGCGAGGCCGATAATGTATCGCAGGCCCCGTGTTTTAGTGTGCCAAACTTCCTACCCCTCCTCCTCCTCCTCCACCACCCCCCCTGCAGTCGCTTAAAGTTAACTCGGCAAATCCGAAGCAGATTTTACGAGTCGTGGAGGGAGAAAAAAAAAATAATCTGGAAGCTTCCACTGCCGTACTTTTTTTTTTTTTCTCTCCCTCTCAACAAAAATGATTTGCAAGACAAAAGGGCCCAGCAACGTTGCGCGGTTTTGACGCCCAGCATCCCCCCCCCCAGCCCAACTCCCTGCTCCCCTGCAGACACCAATTAGATCCCATTAGCATGTAAAGCCAATTTGATAAGGTGTAGCCCCCTCCCATGTTCCACCCCCAAAACACACACACACACACACACACACACACACACACACACACACACACAATCCTTTAAATCCTCATCTTTGGCCCAAAAAGGAAAAAAAAAAAAAAAAAAAATCCATTTACAGGAGGACGAACACACGTAATCCATACGATGACGCATTGTTGTGCTGACAATGCCGCCATGTTGAGCCGAGATACCGTCGCTCAGAGCGCCAATTAGAACGGATACAAAAGGATGCCGTCGTTGCACGTTTTCTCGGGACAATAAAAGCCGCATGCATTATTGAAATGAAGAAAAGAAAAAGGAGCGGAGTGTGTTGAAAAAAATAAAATAGAAAAAGAACTATTGTTTCAGGGGGGGGGGGGGGGTAATATTACATCTGGATGAATACAATCCCTTGGCCAAAACTCTAAATAATGAGGCCAAGGGGTGGGCCAACGTGGAAGGATGGAGGGCATTTACCTGTTGCGGTGGGATGTGAGCCCACATTGAACCGGTGTTAAAAAAATAAAAAAAGGAGAGGCCAAGCGCAGCCCAGCAAGTCTTTGTGTCGGCTTTAAGGAAAAGTCCGAGCTGAGCGGACGTCTGCCGAGTGAACAGCAAGTGGGGGGCGGGGGGGGGGGGGTGCTTTTTAAAGCCTGGACACGTGTCAAAATTATACTCAATTGGTGGCCTCTTTGGAACTCGGCGGCGCTTGGCGAAACAAATTCCCGCCAGAGGTCACATAAATGATGTTAACCCTCCCTGCCGTTCGGTTTTTAAAAAAAAAAACATTGCCTCCAAATCCAAATCAAAGCCTCATTTTTTTTTCTCTCTCCGTCATCATCGCGAGTTGCCGCGTAACAGACAGCTAATCAATGTCCAGGTGAATTATTAATGGCGGCTTTAAGTCGAATACATTGATATTAGAGCCACCGACCACTTCAAAGACGCTAATGGCTTAGACACAGCAGGAGGGGATGTTGGGGTGGGGGGGTGGAGTGGGGTTATTTACAGACCATCCGCAGGTTCAAGGAAGTCCAACTGCGGACATTTTGAGGGTTTTTAGGGCCCCACCTTGATGAAATGTAAGAAAATATTATCGCCTTACAAATAGCAAAGCTTCCCCACCACAAATGACTCGCGATGAGTCCGTCCACACAAAACACACAAAGAAAAAAAATAATAAAGCAAGAACTAGCAATTAAATGGGGTTTTTTTAAGCGTAATTAAGGCCTTCCTTTTGGAGTTCAAGGGATGTGTGTTAACCGGGAAACGAAGCTACTTTTTAGTTGAAGTGAGGAAAGTCTTCAATCTGAAATTTCCGATGTTGAACGAGGCATTTGAATCAGGATCAGGAAATTGAAGACGATGCTCATTTTTTTTTGTGGATCACAATTATAAAAGGATGACGCCGAGGTGGAATCGAAAGAGCAAAGTGCAACGCGTCGTCACACGACTCCTTGTACGAGGAAGTGCTTTACACGGGTGTGTGTGTCAGTTTTAATGAGACTAAATGATGGACGGCAAAAGAACTTAATAAAAAAGGGAGACGGGTATAGTCCTGTTTACCTTTTCAATGACAACATCCAGGAATAGACGGCTCAAAAATTTACAGCGGCGCGCAATATTTTTAACCCTCATCCAACATACTCATTTTTGAGGGTGTGCACAATAGAGAATAGAGGAGACAAATATGCGGCGTTGAGCTTGGACTGAAAAAGGGGGTGAGGGGTGTATTGCGGCTTGGAGGGTTCCAATTTCCTACATGCCTCGCTTACGCCTTAACCTTGTAAAATGAGATGACAGGCCCTAAAGTGCTTGACTAGTAATTGCAAACATTTAAAATAATATAAGGGGCGTATGTAAAAAGGGAGGAAATTGGGGGTGGGGGAGGTGGGGGGGGGGGGGTTAACGGCGCTTAAGGCTCGCCCTTGGCCCCAGTGGGAATCTGCGAGTTGTATAATTAAAACCCCAGCTAAATAAATAACCTGAATTTATTGATGAACTTGGAATTTCAATTTCGATTTCATGACGAGGTGCACTCCACCCCTGAAAATAACAACTAACTGAAAGTAATCCTGCAAATGAAAACAATCCGAATGTGTGGATGTTCTTCCTGCTTTTTTTTTTTTGACACATGCAAATAGCAGCACACTTGCAGCTCATTTGCATATTTCATTGGGGGCCGCTTTCACATTGTTGAGAAGGGAAAAGAGGGCATTTTTGATGAGGGCTGAGCAAACACCACGTAAATGCATTATTTATGACTTAAAGAAATCCTAATCAAGCAATATTATATTTTTTATAATAGCAATAATCATAAATAATTGTTGTTCTTGTGATAGAAAATTGGACTCTGCACGCACGCACACACACACACACACACACGTAAACTTGGCCTGCCACATAAAGCCCCTTTTTCATTAGCCACTTAGCATGCTAGCAGCGACGACAGACAGGACTCGGGAGCCGCTCCAACTGTACACTTCACGAACAGTGGCAAAAAGTCGACTATTGCTACACTGTCCACTTGTGCCCCCCCCCTTCGCGAGACGCCGGTTACGGGGTTTGCGCGTGTCGTGTCGCGTCGCGTCGTTGCAGGAAAGACAACAAAAAAGGGTGAACTTACTGTGCGCGCCGTGGGAGAAAGTGATCCGTTGGGGAGGTAGGGGCTGGTGAGATCGGGGATCATAATAAACGGGTAGCCCGGGTACGGTGGGCTCTTGAACAGCCCTCCATCTTGCCTCTTCGCTGCTAACATGGCGGTACCGGAGTTGTGGTTGTGGCGGAAAGAACAGAGAAAAGAAAGGGCCAAAAGTTGTTTTGTTTTGTTTTTTTAACAATAAATGAAAAAGACACAAACGGGGCGTGGGTGTGTGTGGAGTTTCAAATGGAAGCCAGACTCACCCTCCTCTAAACTTTCTCGCGTTTTGTCTCTGAAAGTTTCAGACCGAGGCGGAGGCCGTCTCTCCGCCTTGAGAGACGTTGGAGTGGGGAGACAAAAAAAGAAAGAAAGAAAGAAAAAAAAAACTATGAAACACGGGCATTGCGTGAGCGGGACACTCAGGCCGAACTTTGCCTCACCCTGGCCGCCTCACGAGCCGCCGCCGCCGGCCACTCGGCTCGGAGTTGTCCGGGGGGTGGCGTTGTGGAGGGGCTGCGGAGCTCCCAACTTACCTCCGAGTCGGACGAGCTGTTCTGATTTGTTTCCGACTCGTTGACGAGCGACGACTTGACGTCCGCTAAATCCCTTTCGGCCGACGAGTTCTCCGAGGTTTTCTCCTCCTGCTCCCCTTCGTCTTTGAAGGAAATCATCTCATCGTTGGCGCCCAGGTCGTCCCCTCCACCGCCGTTCAGTTGCGGCATTTTCGCTCCGCTTTTTTCCCCCCACGAGCTTCACTGAAGGCGGCTAGCTTGCTGCTGCTGCTCTCGTTAGTGGTGGTGGGGGGTGGGGGGGAAGTCCTCCAAAAGGAGAAACTTTTTGTATATCTTTTTTTAAAGGACCCCTCACCGTCGAAAAAAAGTGCCACTTTGCGCGACTTCGGGGGTGTCGTTGGTGGCGTTGCCCCCCTCCAGTAGAAAAAAAAAACACACGCGCACGCACACGCACACACAGCGTGTGGCGTTCGCGGTCCCCACTGAAAAAAAAAAAGTCCCCAGAAGAAAAAGAAGGGGACCCTTGCCGGAAACGGGGAAGCCGGAGAAGGAGCCGCGGTGCTCGGATTGAGAGAGTTGAAGTTGGTCGGAGTGGTTTTCAGTTCAAAGGCGGCGCTGATTGACAGATAGAGAGGGATGGAAATAGAGAGAGTCTGGATTCGGGATTATTGACAGGGAGAAACACACAAGAAACTAATGAGATTCAAACAGGGAGGGACTTGAAGTGACGTTTTCATAAATCGAAAAAAAAAGAAAAGGAGGAGGAGGAGAGAGGGAGGAAGGAAGCCGGCTCTGTCGGAGCATGCGAGGTAGGACAGTGAAGGCAACACTGCAGGAAAAAAGACACCAAGGAGTTGTTGCATGCATGAAAAAAAATGAAATAAAAGCACACATGGGCGGGCTGAAACGAGACCTAGCTTCACCATTCCCTCACATCTATTTACATTTTTAAATATTTCACCATCTTCCTCTCCTCAAAGGCCTTCTTGCGGGGAAAAAAAGCACAAACCCTTGTTTGGTCTGCAGTGATCTATTTTTTCATCATATTAGGTAATATTTCCTCACAATTTTTTTTTTTTTGCACTCGGCCTGCGTGACAGGTGAGATGTCCTGTGGGACTAACCAGAATTCCTCGCGGCTGCTCAAAATCTCTTATTTTAAATTCCATTTTGGATTATTATCCTCAACGGGCAGGGGAAAAATAGTTTGTAAATGAGATTGTGGAAAGAAAAAATAGAGAATTGTTTCTACATGGAAACATGAATTATAATGTAGACATATAATGTATATATATATATATATATATTTTTTTTTTTTTCATTGAGAGTGTGAAGAACAAATGTCCATTTGCTTTCTATTTTGGGGGTAAATGATTATTATTATCATTCATTTAAAATCATCTTCCAACCTTTTCTTTGAGACAAAAAGACATCACAATGTGTAAAGTAAATTCTTTTTAAACCCAAAGTCTGAAAAATAAATACTCCATGTGGACTTGTATGAGCTGTTTCTTGATTTTTAAAATAAAATGATTGGATTTTTGCCACCATCTTTTTAAAATATTTATTCTCAAAACATTTTTCATGTAAACCCAGATTAGAACACACATAAACTGTTTTCCATGTTGGGGAGGGGGTGTCAATATTTATCTCTGTTTTAAAAATGTACAGAATCCTTATTTTCAAAAAGGTTAACAAAAGACACACAATGCTGTACTAGTAGCTTACCTGTAATGTAAACAAAAGGAGGAAGAATCATTTTCCTTTTCCAGGGTGTGTGTGTGTGTGTGTGTTTGTGTGTGTGCGCGCGTGTGATATCAATCGGTGATGAGCGCCGCTTCCACTATCTCCTCGTTTCAGAACATGCCGTCTCTCTTTGGAGCTGTGGTTTAATGGAACTGTGAGCAAATTCACAATGAATTTCACATGGACGACACACAAATGACACAATTATGAACACGGCATTGGCGATTCCAACATTCCAGCCAATTACATGGGGAGGCAGCTTACACACACACACACACACACACACACACACACACACACACACACACACACACACACACTTCCCTGAGCTCATGGGCATGAGCCCCCACTTTCCAGACCAAAGCAGACGAGCGCCAAGCGGTCGTCGCTTCGGATCGCGACGATCCATCGTGACTGTCATTGTGAGCTCGATTTTAACCATTTGAATAAATACAAGCATTTGTTGCTGTACAAACGGCTAATGATGCATTTAAGCCCCACCCCTTTTGTGGCCAATATTGCCATTTGAAGTCATAACTACAGGTACACCTTTTTTTTTTTTGGTAGTATGTTGCGTTTTGTCAATCATGCATGAATGGAAGACGCGTTGCATTTCAATTAGCAACCATGCCGATCTTTGTACGAAAGAAATTATTCCACGCGTTAGCACAATACATTCAGGAGAAGGGACAGTCCCTCCCTCCCTTGAATGACCAAGTCATTGTACGTAGACCCCCCACCCGCTGCAAAAAAAAAAAAAAAATTCTTATTTATATATTCTTCTATCTTTATTATGCAGCGAGAACAGCAAGCCTGCTCCCTTGCCCCTCAGCGCTCTAATCATTCGAGAATAAAGGAAAATAAAACGCTTTTGTGTGTGCGGGTGTTACATCTGAGCACGTCACTAAAACAAATGTGTCTGTTTAAGGCTATTTCATGCCATGTTTTAAAATCAAATACTTTCGCCTCATTGATTCAATCAAGATGAAATGTCTGCCATTTTTAGGCTCATCGAGATGGCGAGAGATAGGCGCTTGATTACATTTCCTTGCATTAGCGATCATTTAATCCATATCAAAGATACACTGCCTTTATTTTGGACAAATTTAATTCGTATAAGGAATGTGCTTCACGAGTGAATCAAGAGAACCTGCGGCGGTCGCAGTAGGACACTCAATGGCTTCCAGACCGATTGATCGACAATTGATTCCAGACAATCAACTGAATTCTTAACAATAGACGGATCAATTCTAATGCGCTAATCCCCAAGGCTAAATCGTTAACAAATGTGACCAAACCAAAACCTGATTTGTGAACCTCGCAAAGAAGTACACAGGTGAGGTTCCGCAGGGCTCGCCACTTCACCCACAGATTTTTTTCACAGAATTCAATCAATGACTGTTAAAATTCTTGGCATGGCTGTACGAAAACTAGTCAAGTATGTATCCAAATCAAGGGCGCACGGCCAAAGAATGTGAGTTGTTGTTAACACCTGGGTGATTGATGTCGATTTTCACCGCGCTGCAAGTCGCCAAGACGGCTGCTACTCACCCCCAAAGCATGATGGTCGCTGGAAAATGGATGACGTTTTTCAACCGCAGACGCGAGAGTCATTCATCATCATGGTCCGCGGCGGGTCCTGCACACACCCAACATGGAGTCCACCTGAGAGACGAGCGACCTCATAGGATGGACAAAAAGCACACACGCACACTCATAGACGCGCGCTCAACACGCCTCAGCTGTCCGTCACACGGCAAAAGCCAAGAAGCGGACGTCTGCTACCCGCTAAATGCAACTCAGAGGTGCATTTGGACAAAAGTGAAGTTGATCTCTTTTTAGCAGGGGTGGACAAAACTTTTTTTCCTCAAGGGGCCCCAAGTTTGATCAAAGGTGAAATGTAAATGTCAGCAGAACACCCATTGACTTGGGCTTATTCATGTTTTCTGTTTTGTCCCTCCGTTGCCTATTTGGTTTTATTTCTTTTTAGTAAAAAAATTTTCTGCATGGTTTAGATTTTCTTATTGGCAATAAAAAAATGTGACCAATTATTTGATTATGAATCATGACATTCTTTATTTATTGGAAAATTATTATTAAATTAATTATTAATTATTTAACTACACAAACGACTACAAATTGGCAGCAAATTGGCCAAATATTGCAAGAAATATAAGAAGGCCCGTGATAAAGTCCAGCTCAATGTTTGTCATCACGAAAGGAAAAAAAACGAAAGCGCTTCCTGTTGCCACCCAACATGTCCAACGTTTTGACCGAGGGGAACCCCCTCCCCCATGTTTTAATAGGGACAAAATGTCCTTTAAAAGGCCGGCCGGGGAGCATCTTGTCCAAGGGTCTTCCTCAAACAGGAAGCAGGAGGTCTGCTTTGTGACACAAGCAAAAGAGGTAAAAGGGTTCTTCAACAATTACATTCCAAGCCTTTGAGGGACTAAAAAAAAAACACAAATTGCCTCTTTTGAGGGGGCTGGACACCCTCCCCCCCCCGAAAAAAACGCACCAATTTTTGTAAGCTCCTTACAATGATTGTATTGAAGGACTACTGTTGCCACTACGGAAATTTTGCCAACTCGATATTTCTCACCTAAAGCTTCCCCCAAAGTCGATTGCGTTGTAGAATTTCGGCTAAACTCAAGTCATGTTATGATCTGACCAAATCCCCCAAGAAACAAACAAACAGCGCCCACTTCTGGTCAAAATTGTCTGCTTTGAATTGAAGCAGCCATTTTGTGCTCTGAAAATTCAACCAATCGCGTGGTTGGAGCATGGCATCGAAATGCGATCACGATTTCGAGGATTAGCCATCAAGCCCCCGCTTAAATCCAACGTTGAATTTTTCCGTTCGAAATAGCCGCACCGTGCAAAACCAAGTCCCGTTTGATTTTTTTTTTCTTCTCCGATTTCAACTAGACACTGGCGCTCATTTGCTCATTTTACAGCTGTGGCGGGTGTTTTTCTTCCACCACCGACGAGTCTGGCAAAAGCTGAAGAATCTTGTCGAATCTTTTCCCTTTTGAAACGCCGCACACTTATTAACGAGGGCCACAATGGCGGCTGACCTTGAGTCAAACGCCGGCGCAAACGAGAGCAACGTGTGCCGCTCATTAGCCGGAGGGACGGCACACTGGGTGGGGATGGGGGGTTGGGGGGGGGGGGCTATTGTGCTCGCCACAATGCAAAGTCAAAAAGGACGCCGAGCGTCATCAAGGTTGCGGTGGCGACGGATTTGCGCGAGCATATTGTGCTAATAAAGGACGGACGGGGGAAAGCGGCGCGCGCTAAACTACAGGCAATGTATTCATCAGAATGTTTAGAAAGTTGGTTTCACTTGCGAAAACACTCCCACGCTTGCCTCCACACACACACACACTTGCATTGGGCAGCGTCGGAAGACGCAATCACAGCTTCCGTTTGTGTCACGAGGCTTTTTAATAACAGTCATTCCGGCGAGCTTGAAGACAAAAACGGATTTTGGACATTTCGGTTTGACCCGAGCTACAATACGGGCCACCTTTTCTTCGGCGATGGCGATAGCAAGTAGCAGTCCTCACAAATTTCGCGGCAAAGCTGCTCTGTTGTCGAGTGCGAGACTCGCGTACGCAACCGCCGTCTTTTGTTTGAAATTTGAGGCCACATTTGTTTCACCTATCGATTATCTCTGAGGTCTTCCCAAAATGTGGATCGTTAGGTGCCGCGAATAAACGCTCGTAGACGTGCGCGCCTCGCCGACACTCGAGCGGAGTTTCGGGGCTGCGGCCCCTCGCGGTTTTCCTCGGTCCTAATTTGCGAAAACCAACGCGGCAAAATCAATGGGCCTCAAGTTTTGCATCCGAAGGGGTCTTCTTGGTCTTGCGCAACAATCAATGCGCTGCACATCGCTTGCAGGATTTGGCCCGATGAATTTCAATGAAAGCGGCGGCGCTAATGAGTTGTGCCTGTGATGAATAATGAATATTCCGGGCCACGGGATGACATATTGTCTCCGCGTCACTGAGGTAAAGGCCTCGAGCTGCTGGATCACAAGCTTTATCCTGCTCAACTTTTTTAGAACGCATGCGAGTCCGTCTTCTCAAACTTTGGACGACAATTAGCACCGTCGGATGCAACATTTAACAACAATTCCGAAAAAAGTAGATTTCACACCACTGCACGTGCATTCGCGTGTGTAAAAACGGCCATTTGGGTGAAATTCAAAATTGCCAGACCACTACGAGAAATTTGACTTCACCCCAGGCCCCCTCTCCTCTTGTTCTTTGTGCTTATTAGCCACCTCAAAAACTTAGATCACAGTCATATTTGATCAATATCAATAAGGGGAGGCAAAACGAATTGCCGCCGTCTCCTCAGGGCTTTCATTTGGACCATTACGAACACCTCGGCATCTTTTAGATTTTTTTTTTTTTTTTAAAAAAAACCTCCTTTTATTTTATAATACCCGACACGCATCTCCTAAAAGCTCGAAGAAGACAAAGATTTGATTTGCATCCCCATACAAGTGTCGCTTTCAATTGATTAGCAAGCGGCTATTGATGTGGCGCAAATGGATGTTTTCCCCTCTGTTCTTAAGGGCGCCTAATAGAAGGGGGCGGGCAACCTGGAATGGGGGGGGGGGCACTTTGCTACTTTGATGTTCAGTAGGGAGGAGGCAAAAAAAAACAAAAAAAAACTTCTTTGTCGGACTGTGTTTGGTCAATAACGACGAAAGGCAAAGATGGAACCAATGGACAATGTGCTGGAGCCTTTCTTGATTTGTGTAACACATTCCAACGTGACTTACACGTGCACGCGCACACGTGCGCATAAAAATTGGAACTGCCCCCCCCCCCCCCCGACCCCCTCAATAACATAACAGGTGGTTACGAGAGTGGCACAATGGCATCAGCCAACTGGAAGCAACAACAAATAAATCTAATTAAAAAAACAAAAAAATAGAACGAATGAATAATAACGTAAAAGACATACGTAAATATATGTGCATTCATCCGAGACAAAAGTGTGAGGAATAGAAAATGAAATAAACTTGCCCATTTATTTATTTATGTGTTGATTTAATCTGTTTCTGCAGTTCTCTTCCATTGACAATGATGTTTTCCAATATTCGAAGACATCATTGTCAAGGGAAAATAATTAAATACTTCAATAATTTAATAATTTAAGTCATAAGAATACAACTAATCAGAAAAAAACAAAACGAAAATAAAATAAAATAGTCATAAAAGATTACCTAAAAATTAAATAATAAACAACAAAAATTAAATATATCGAACGTAACTAAATTTTTTTTAAATTCCAAAACTTGAAATAATTAAACCAATTTTCAAACTATGTAAACGAGCACAAAAATAATAATAAAAAAAACCCAAGTCCTCCTACATAATAAACAAATTTATAAAAACAGCAACAAAAAAATCTATTAAAAAAGTACCCAAAAATGCAAACAAATAAATAATATATTATAAATATAATTAGGAAAATTACTAATAAATAAAATCTTTAACTTCATAATTCAAATGAAGCGTTAAATCTTAACCTTGCCCTGATTATGCATCCCTAATATTTCTCAATAGCAAAGATTGTTGCACAAGGTCATCCTAATTTGCCAACGACCTTTGCGTCTGCGCTGAGCCGTGCCAGGCGGCGAAGCTACGAGGCGGTCGAACCACGTCGGCCCCGCCGAGGATGGCCGACGCGGCGGCGGCTCACTCGAGCCCCTCGCAGGTCAGCCGAGCTCAAAGGGAACAGAAGAGGCTCTTTCTTCCACTCGCGTCCCCAAAAAGCTTTGCTGCCTCAACCTCAGCCCAACATCAAGCCAAACTCCAAAAATATCTCACCCAAGCGACTAAAATAAAAGGGCAAATTTACATCCTGGTGCCAACCGACCGCGGGAAGAAAATATTGCGCAACTCTTATCTTTCTCTATCTTTTTATTTGGGGCTGATGTTGAGGAAGTCATCCCCAGCACTAGTAGGCGCTATACTTCGGCAACTTATCTTCTCAGTCCGAAGAAAAGGAAGATCCTTGCTCACGTTTGTCATTTTGCTCACAGAAATGTTCTGTATCGAAAGATTTCATGGCATCGATAGTCAGTCTCTACTTGTTGAAATGAACTGTCGAGCTAGCAACAACAACAACAACAACAACAACAATTCCATATGATAGCTTAAAAGAAAAAAAAAATCAAACTATCCTTGGCAGCAAACTTTGTTGTCTTTGTCGAGGGCTCGAAATAAAAATTGCAAGAAGGGCAGGTCCACCCGCACCCGTGTCAAAAAGTCTGTTTGGGCGCAGGAGCTCATCTGCATATGTGAATAATACATGCTGCTTATAAGCATATTAAATGGCGGGCCGCAATGTGACGGCTGGCCACTTGGTGTCATGTGAGGAGGAAGAGATTAGACCTCGCCGCTTAATTATAAAGATGTCAAGTGTCAGCGGGTGAACTCGCTCCCGGGGGGGGGGGGGGGGGGGGGGTCGGCGCCTTTAGTTTGCTGATTATATGCACAAACTATAGATAAAGTCTCATCATACGGGCTATTAAGGCGGCCGCATTAGCATGCTAGCGCTGTGTGGCTGGAGAGGAAGCGCGCCTGCTGAAGCGTGACGCTGTGTCGGGGCCGCACAATTCGTTGAATTTCTAAAGAGACGACAAGCTAATTGACGTGAAGTGGTTGCACAAAATGAAATAATCTGGACCCAGATGCAGATTTGTTTTTTATAATGGAGTAAATACGACAACAACAAAAAATTCACAAAAGCTCAAATTTGACCATGTCCGCAAAAATAGCTTTGGCTCAATTGAACCAAACTTGATTTCTAGAGCGCACGAAGAACGGGACAGAAAAGACCATCATTGAAATCATACCAGAGCGGAGTCTTTGCGTGAAGCTGGACGTCGACGAGCGAGCGCAGTGAGATCCAAGTCTCCGCCGCGTGGGATGAGGGTGCCATGATGCGAGGATGCGCTCCTCGCTGAAGAGGGGACGTCGGCCATTGAAACGAAAATAGAATCAAGCATCTGGAACAGAAGTGAAAATAAGTCAACATTTTTTTTAACCAATGAAAAAAAAAAGTCATAAACAAGCCAACTCGAAACAGTCACACCATTGTAGCATCTATGCTAATGCTAACATAACATGGGGTTACCACGACAACCGTAGGCAATAGGATTACCTCTCTGACAAGGCGATTTCTTTTTTTTTTTGTGCTTTTGGGGGGCGGTGTTGATTCCAAATAGGGAAGGAAACCTTTAAATGTGTGCGTGTGTTTTTTGGGTGATTAGCAGCACGATAAGGAGCCAATCAGGGCAGCGGTGCGGTGCGCTGGAAAGCGGGCGGAGCCCTGAGAGAGCACCTCGGCTTCATCCTGACAGGAGAGCCCGTCAAAGCGGGTCGACCCTTTCTGTGTTCCTGTCAATCTCAAGGAAATCCCCCCCCCTCACCCCCAGGGAACCCCCACCTCCACCCCGCCCCCTCCCCAAAAAGCAGAAGTTGGTTTCGATCATAGGCATCAAACGCGAAACATAGCAAAATAATTTTACAAAAGCGAAACAAACAAACAAAACCTTAATTTCCGAAGGTAAGGCTTTCATACGTGTGTTTTGATTCGGGGAGCTGGTACAGCAGCCCCCACACGATCCCCCGTCTCCTGCCACCCATCAGCCCCCCCCACCCCCCCACCCCCACCCCTCTGCCTCCTCAATATTTCATGTGTTGAGCCCATGCTGAGTATGTGAAGGCCACGCTAGCAGGCTACAAAATGAAGAAAAAAAAAAAAGGGAAACAACACAAACAGAAAGCACGGACGGCTACAATCTTGCCTGGATTCGAGTTGCAGATATTTGCCGTTCAGTTTGGCTTGTCATCGAAAACAACGTAAGGCCATTCTTCCTATTAGAGTAAAGGAACACCTGCCTGGATGGAGCAGCCGATATTGCAGCGGTTACGTGTCCTGCCTCGAACCCCAGTGGAATTCATAACAAGGCCTCAATCGCTCTCTCTCTCAGCTCATTAGTGCGGCGCTAGTATCAGTCGCTATATTTGATATTTGAATATGAGTCCTGTTTGCCTGCGTGCATGCTGCTGCGCCGTTTTGTTTTCAGTCCCTTGCTTGAAGGGCTAACAACCTAGCATTAGCATTAGCATCAAGCTTATTGGATTGAGAGGCTCAGCGATGGGAAAAAGTCTTCAGTCAGGCGCCACTAGATGACTAAACGGAGTACAATTGCTCGGGCAAGTGACGAATCAAATAGATTGGCAACTGTTAGCATTGATGCGAACCTCCAAAGTGGTAAAAGAGGTTGTTGCCCCCCCCCCCAATTTAGGTTTTAGTTCATTGCATATCTCTGTTGCTTAGTTTGTAGCCCCCCTCCACCCCCCCAAAAAAATCTGCAATTAGGTGAGTTTATCAATGGCAAATGGACAGGCTCGCTTTTGTTGCTTTTTGGGAAAATGCCGTCCGGATGCACGCGTGGAAAAAAAAAACATCAAACATTTGCCGTTTTTCTGCCTTCTTTTGTCTGCAGCTGGATGTCATTGGAGAGCAAAAAAATAAATAAAAAAAACTAAAAGTGTGTCTCTCCCCCCCCCCCCCCCAACACCCCACTCTACATGCGTGCGTGTGTGTGTGTGTGTGTGTGTGTTTCGCAAACGAACACGCACGCAGGCTTTGTTTTCCTTTTGAACATCCCTTTGATGCCGCTGCTTACTTATTTATTTATTTCCCCCGCTCACTTGCCGGCTCGGCCGGATGAGGCGCGCCGAGTGGCATCCATCAGCGAGGCGCCTCTCTGGGTGACCTCCACTCTCCCTGTCAGCGTCGAGGGGGGAATGTGGGTTGGGGTGGGTTGGGGTGGGGGGGCAATTGTGAAAGAGGAAGCGCGCAAGAAAACCGGAAGGCCATTATTTGTGACTTGCGATTGAATCCGTTACAGACCCCGCGTGAAAATGAAATCAAATGATGACACGGTGGCGACGGCGCTCCAGAGGGAGCTTGAAAGAGCCCAGAGAACTGTCCGTGGTCTCGGCACATTTGCGCGGGTTCGCCAGAGTAACACGCGCACCTGTTGGTCGTGGAGGAATCTCGAAACAGTGAAAGAGGAAAAGAGCATAAGAATGAGTTATGGATATAAAAAGTGTACACACCCTTGCTCAAATGCCATTTTTTTGTGGTATTAAAAAAAGAGACCAAGATAATATTATCTCAACCATGAATATGACCCAACCACTGGTCAGCAGCATGATCGATGAAAAAAAACAAAAAAACAAAAGAGATCTCTTACTTTGTTGTTGCTGTTGCGGAGCGTAAACGTGCTGATCAGGAAGGTCCGTGTTTCCTTTTTGACTGGGAAGATCCGACAGCATCTGGACAATTCTCCCGGTCAGCTCAACGATGAAGGAAGCTGCAGAATCTGTCCATGGTGCTGAAATCTCTCCAGCATTTTTTTTTCTTTCAAATGTCATCTTTTTGGGGGGGGGGGGTGGGGGGTGGGGGTGCAAAATCCAAATGATTTCTTGCAGACACGCGTTCTTCCCACGCGTTTTGGGATCGAACAATTTCACCAGATTTTATTTCAAGGCTTTTTTTGTAAGGCGTCATATTCGGCGGCTGTGATCTGTGGTTGAATGACCATTTTCAGGGTCAAGGAGGGAGCGCGAGCAATGGGGAAACGAGGTTGCAACAGGTGGCGTTGTGGTGTGGAGGGGGTGCAGGGGGGCGTGGGGGTGGGAGTGGGGCGGTGGTATTGATGGGATTCAAAAAAATCTGAGAAGAGAAAAGGGGACAGAAGAATCTCATGAGTCGTCTTTAAAAATGAATGAGGAAATGGGCAATCCCAGAGTCATGAAAGGAGGGGCTGTAGGGAGGGGGGGGGGGATCAATATGGCCTCTCAACTCACGGGGGTCTTCAGCAGGCCTTGACATGAGCAAAAGTTGTTGCCTTAGCCCTCGGAAGACGAGTTTTGTTTACCCCAAGAAAAACAGTTGGGCTCATTATTTGTTATTATCACGGGGGAGGGCGGTGGGGGGGGGGGCACAAGGCGGTCTGCCCTTCCTGCAGAATCTGCGGTTCCAACGGAGAACCAATCAGATTGTCACGTTCTCCACCGTGCCTCGGTACCCGTGCGCCTGCTCGAAAGCACGAATTCTTCTCGCCGTCGGTCCATCTGCTCATCGCGAGTGCTAAACGCACCCCAACACCACCACCCCCGCCTCGCCTCGGCACCCCCACCCCCCTCATTCATTAGCGAGCTCTTCAGTAGCCTGTCACGGCGGATGTGCTCCATCAAAGCTGATCGGCCCGCCGTTTTTTTCGCGGCGAGATGTCGCGGGTTATCACGCGGCGCTCAGATCTCGGGCTCCGGGCGGAGCGTGACTGGCAGGCCGCCTTTTGAACAAGCTGATTCCTCCCAGTTGGAAATTTAGAATCGTGTCGGCTAAGACGCCGCACGCAAAGTAAATTGCCGCGCGCGCGGCTGGGCGGAGTAAAAGGTGCTCGCTCTCGATCAACGTCCGAGCCACCTCCAGGAGGAATGTGCCTCGGCCTCTTTGGACTGCGATGGGAAACGAAATGCGCGTATTCTGGCAGATACCCTACGATATTGATGGATCTAGAACGGCATAGATACTGGATCGGTACTTCCTGTCAAAATGGCCGCCATTGTTGCGTCACCGGGAGAACCTGAAAAACACTGACGGCCAAACAATTTGTTCGCTCTGGCGTACAAGCGGAGAACGTGGCGCCTCTTGTGAATGGCGTAACACTACACTGTGTGTCCCGCAATGCTGGGAGGAGGGGTGGGAGGGGGGGGGGCGCTTGACAACAACAGTGGCGGATTGATTGTGGCGCTCAAACGACACCATTGTTGTGTCTCCTCGGGGAGTTGTCGCAGTGACGAGTCTTGTCATGTACGTGTGCATTATAGGGTGTTACAGGTGGGGGTGGGTGCCTTATCCAAGTGGACGGCCACCACCCCCCCCCCCTTGTGTGACGGTGCTCCTCTCATCACGATCCCTTGTCATGGTAAATGGCTGACAAACATCCCACTTGCTCTCACAGGAACGCCCCACCGAGGACGTAAGAGGGATGCCATCAGCATTTTGTCGGTAGGAAGGGTGGGTGGGGGTGGGGGGGCGCAACTTGGGGCAGGTGCCTCTGTGATTGGGCGCAAGAAGGCCAGCGAAACAATCATTTGGAAATTCAAGCAGGAATGTCTCTCGAGGGTCAAGAGTCAAGACCGCTCGGGGAGTGGAGCGCCCCACTGAGGCCAGGGGTGGTATAACATCATCACCTTGTTGGCGTGAAGGGTGGGCTGGGGGGTCCCGAAGTTTTAGTGCACACAAATCACCTTCCCACCATTCACTTTGTCAACATTGCAGATGGGGAGGTAGTCCACAAATATTTTTTTTTTTTTAATGGTCATGTGGTGGAGGGAACTGAAAGAGGCGGAGAGTGATGTCATTGCTCATTTGAACATTCAAGCAGGGACGTTTTCACTCTCGCTGGGGCCCCCACACCGAGGATGGGGGCGGCATGACATCATCCATTTGTTTGTTGCTATGGAGGGCGGGAAGGGGGTCTGAGCCTTTTTTTTTTTTTAGTCCTGCACAAGGGAGCGTGGGGGGGGGGGGCTTAAGTGATCATTTGAAAATATAAGCGGAGATGTGGGTGGCGTCTGAAAGGGGGAGGGGTGGCCTTACCTGCCTGCTGGAGGAGGACCTAACCAATATTTGACAAGTTTAAAAGGTGGGATACTAATGAATGGGATGGGGGAGGGTGGTGGGGGGGCTGACGTCCCTCAAAACGAGTCTCGGCTTGCCGTTTTTTTAATGCTGCCTCTTAATGAAGATAATCGCCCGGTGACAGTAGTGACAAGAAAATAAAAACATCTAAAAAGGAGATATGGGGGTGGGGGGGGGGGATAGTAAGCGCGCACCTCCCTTACCCAGCGCACCCCCCACCACCACCGCCCCCTCCCTCAGGTTGTCGCCGGCGCTCAATTATTTCCTTGTCAAGTGGCGGTGTTTTTAATGAGGCCCTGTGGGACTGACGTCTGTCAGTCAGCCCTGACTTTTTGACACCATTACAACTTCAAATAGAAGCCGCCGCCGCCCGCCACGCTGCCTTCCACCCTCTCGTCTGACAGGCTGGCGGGGGAGGTGAGCGAGGGAGGGAGGGAGGGAGGCAAGGAGGGAGGGGGTAGGAAAGGTGCCAGGAGAGGAGGGAGACGGAGGAAACACAAGAGCGTGCAGGTAGGCTGAACACACGCACGCACGCATCGCTGGTCATTAACCGGCTTACACGCCCCCCCACTCCCCTCCGTGCTTCCTGCTTCACTTCCCGTTCCTGTTTCGTGACAACATTCGGTGGACCCCCCCCCCCCCAGCATGGGACGGGCCACTATTTTGTCAATTGTAAATGGGAGACTTTGAAGCAGATGACGGTCGGTTTGTGATGCTGCTACCCCACACACATTACAGGGGGGGGGGGGGGGGGGGGGGTAAAAATGTGCAACGTTTCTCGCATGGGCGCCAGGGGTAAATCCAGGTGGTTTGGAAACTGGGCGCGGATAAGAATGTCGCCCTCGCTCCTCTCTTTGCTGTGAGATCAATTCAGAGGCCTGCGGTTGGGGCAGGGCACAAGTTGCATCCGGCGCACCACAACTGCTCCTTTATGTTTGGATTGTAAATGACCTTGCAGACGCAGTAACAGTTCGACACTCCTTCCCCAGCCGCCAGGTTGTACTTGATCCGTCTCCTTTGCCCGCACAATTGAAATCAATTAACTGTCATTATCCTTAAAAGTTGTCGTCCCGTCTCAACCTGGAGCGGTTTTTCCTGTCGATTTTGCCCAAAATGGCGACTTTGCACAAAAAAAAGCCCCAAACAAACAAACTAAAAAAAAATAGCCAGAGTTAGCTTGCCAAATAGTGAGCCCTGTAAATAACTGTTTAAATAGAATTTGTAACCTGTTAAAAAAAATAAAAACTCCTCAGAAAATACAGTTTGAGCACAAAAAGACACCTTTATAAATAAATAGCAGAATCACTTTCATAAACATCTCCAAGCTATACATGAAGTCCATTTCGACGTTAGTACACAGTGTAGAAGGTTAAGTCGAGCACAGAAGAATGAGAGGGGAACGCGTCTGTACCATACACATTGAAATGAAACGAATCATTGACATGAGATCACCGTTTTCTGACTAACAACCCGTCGTTGATCTCCCGGTTCATTTTAAAAAAGGGGGGCGCGAAGACGGCGATATGAAATAAATTCCCGCGGATCCCACGTTGTCCTCTCCTTCCTGTTTGTTTGTGTGCAAGTGTCCAAAACGAAAGGGGCTGAGATCAACGCTATGAATCCAATTCTGTCCCCGGAGAAGGACGCTGGAGCATGACAGAGGAGAAAAGACAGCAAAACGCAAGACGAGGACGAGGAGGAGGAGGAGGAGGGTTAAAAAAAAATCCTTGTCAGCCGTTGGGAAAGCTTGATTCATGGTGACCATTTGTCCTAATTACAGTCCAACAACGCTTTTTGTCGCTATTAATCATGTGTGTTTGTGTGTGTGTGTGTTTGGAAGATCAGCGGCCCCGCAGATTGAAATAGATGGCCAGGATGATGGTGAGGACGATGAAGGCTCCCAGGACGAAGACCAGCACGCGATTCTGGATGATCCTGCAAACAGAGACAAAAAAAAACAATGGGTGGGACCTCACTTAGCATATCACGCGGGGCTGAGCAAACATGCAAAACGTTTAGGTGTCATCATAAATCATTGCGCAACATACTTAAAAAAAAAAAAAAAAGTGACAACTTAAAGCGAGCACGCTAGACCTCTTTTTTTGGGTCTTTGGAGGTCATACAGAGGCGGGACGTCGACAGCTAGGTGTAACACCCACGCAGGCCGGGAGAGGAGTGTGAAGTTTAACACCCGACAGTTGAGACTCACTTCTGCCGCGCCGCAAGTCAGCAATTTTAGACGTCGCGCGCACCAAAATCTTTCTCTGTGTCAAAGTTATCGAAGGTTCTTTTTGGTTCCTGCTGTGTGATCTCGCAGTGTTAAACCAAAGGGTTAAAAGGTAAAAAAATAACAGTGTGAAAACCTTGTAACAAACCAAAGTTACATGCCAGCGCAGAGGTGCGCCCCTAAAAGTTTATTTGCGAGCGCGGAGAAAAAGAAAAAAAAAGTCTCTCACTAGTTTGCTGGGAGTCATAATAAAAGCAAACTTACGACGGAATTTACCATCCAAATATTTTGACCAGGCCTGACTTTGGAGGAGGACGGAGGATGGAGGGGGGAGGGGGGTAGGGGGTTGGTGCAAGGGTGCGTTCGCCTGGTAAAATGTCCACAAGATAGATCGAGCGCTGAAGCATTGGTGCGCCCGACCCCTTAAAAAAAGAAAATTCTCCACGCTGGCTGCCGCTGACAAATGAGAGAATTATCACATTTGCTGACATGTGGAGGAGAGGGCGAGGTTGGGGAGGTGCGCGCTGTCCACTTCTCTAAGCGGGAGATGAATAGCCACCCCAGTGGTGGTCATTTATCACCGGGGGGGGGGGCTTAGTCACCCCTGGCCCAGCCCGCTGCCCGCCATCTTGTGCTTACGTCTTTATTTCTAAACGCGCTCATTACTGGAAGATGCGCATCGGTTCAAAAGTGCTGGCGGTGACGGTGGTGCGCCAGCTGGGGGAGGAGACGCCGCGGCGCTGTGTTTAGCCAAGCCCCGTCTCACCGCTATTAATTGACATGCATTATTTACTGTCATTATTTATCCCGGCCAAATATCCCAGAGGAGGGAGGGAGGGAGGGGGGTGCGCATCACAGTGTGAGTGTGTGTTAATGCTAATTTTGCACATGAGGAACTGAGGGGAGGGGCTGGCAGAAAAGCTTACTAGCTTTAGCACGCGTGCTAATAGAGGAAGGCAGGGGAACGACCAACTCAAGGCAGTTATTGGGGAGAGTTGGATGCTCGTGGCTTTTTTTTTTTCATCTTTTCTCCACGGCAATCTAAGAGTTCACACACACACACACACACACGTGCCCCCCCCCCCCCCCCCATCTGTCAAAGCTGCAGGACGGATGTGGTTTGATAAGTTGTGTTCCGTCTCGCCACGTGTCAGGACAGGATCAACGAGTCGCGTGTTCTTCACACTTGAACTTCTCCTGGCTAAAGCCCCCCCCCCCCACCTTCTCTTTCTTCCTCGCGTACAAGCTGAAGCTGAAGCAGAAGACACTTGGGTGCGTGTTACGGGGCCACCGAACCTTGTCACGCTCAACCCAAAACACGCATCCGTGTCATTTTGCATCCCTGGCATGGGGGGGGGGGGGGGGGGGGCGCATCGCAACATTTGTGCCGAGCTGAACCTTGGCGGACTGTTCGCTCGCATTTGAACCCTCCCTCCCCCCCGCCCCCAAAACTATGTGAGTCTTTCACCGTGAACTTTCGTCACTTTTTCTTTACTTTGCTTTTCAATGTCTTTAACTCTTTTAGGTGCGAATGCTTTTAAATGTTCTACTTGTAATTGTGAAGCACATTGTGTATGAAATGCAAACTAGAAATAAAACTGCCCTGCCTTGCCTTCATTTTGTTGGCCGGAGGGTTGGACTCACGCTTACGGTGCAACAGGTGAACCGAAAAACGGGGCAATGACCGCCAACCCCGCATTGGTTGCTCTACAGACGGACGATGCGTGTTCAGTCAACAGCTTTGGGGGTGAGACAAAAAAAACAAAAAAAAAGACAAGAGACAAAGCTCTAAAGAAAAAGGACGGTGACGGACAGAACAGTGAAGAGAGAGAGAGAGAGAGAGAGAGTCCGTTTAGCTGCGGGGTTTTGGGAAGGCGAGAGAGAGAGAGGAAGAGAGAGAGAGAGAGAGAGAGAGAGAGAGAGAGGCCCCTCGGAGACCACATGAAAATAATGAGGACTTTTCTGTCAGGAAAGATTTACAAAATCGTACCAGTGTTATTAAAATTTAAAATCTCCCGTTTTTCCTCCTCCTCCTCCTTCTTCTTCTTCTTCTTCTTGCTCCCTTCCATCCTCTTCTTTTTTTTTGCCTCCCTCCCTCCCTCCGCAGCCTTATTAGCTGTAATGAGCGGCAGGGTACACCTAACCGTGCGCGCGTGTGTGTGTGTCGGGGCGCGGGTCCGACCTAGATGCCGCTCTCGTATCTTGGTACGCCGGCACCTTGATTGGCAAGCGGAATTTATTCCGCCAGCGCGCTCGGAACTCACGCGTGGCCACTCGCATCTCAAATGGAATGTTTTGTTTACCGGTCAAAAAACGGTGAAAACTGCTCGCCATGGGCCCATGGCAAAGGGATAGGCCCCACCCACTCAGTGGGCAAAAAAAAAAAAAAAAAAGCCCCCCAACATGTCCGCTAAGAACAAAGTTAGCTGCAGAGTTTCATCTCCCAGGGCCTCCTCCTCCTCGGCACCAGAAGCCCGATAAAATAAAAATCAATGGCTGTCTGAGCTGCTCTGACTCTGCCCGCCAAGAGCCTGGGAAGCTGCGGCGGCTGGCGAACGGGCCGGGGAAGAGAGAGGGAGGAGAGTGGGGGGGGGGGGAAAGATCAATGCACTCACAAATGGTTTGAGTGACGGACACGGCGGAGGGGAGGCTGCGGACCAAAGCGTCCGCTTGTTAGCAAAATCCCCAAAACAAATAAATGTTTCCTTGTGTTTGAGACCCCCAAAAATTCCTTTTGTGCAACAAAAAAAGAAAAATTTTGGGGGGCATCATTTTATTTGATTTTTATGGATTTATTTGAAAACAAATACAATTCTTTGTTATTCGCAGGATTCTATATATTGACATACACTTTATGAATTTTTATTTTTTATTTTTTTGCGACTAATTTGAAAGAAAACGAATATTCGGCTGACTTGAAACATGTTCCGCGTCGACGCAAGTTGACCCGAGCCGCCGTCCCACCGCCACGTTTACATTCCGCCCGTTGCTCTCGAGGGGGCCGTTCAAGATAAACCATTTGACTTATTTGTTGCTTCTTTTTTTTGAATGTTTTTTTTTTCTTCCTGTAAGCCCCCCTTTTGAGCAAAGCAGCTGCCCAAGTGCGGCGCCCGCCCGTCCGTCCGCTCGCCGCTTAATTGCAAGCTGTTTACGCTAATGAATTATTGAAAGATCATCGCTTAATTCCCCGCAGATGCGCGGAGAGGCCGCCTCGCACCTTTTGACGCTCGCCCCGCTTGCGTGTGCGCAGCGCCGTGGCGGCTCGTATTTAGTCCCGAAGTGTGGCGTGCCCTCCAGGGGGCGCAGGAGAGGAAAAGTGGAATGTCGTGATTGGGTCACCAGATCTGTTGAGAACCTGAAGGGGGTGCATTCAGAAAATAGTTTTTTAAATCTTTAACAGCTATGATTGCTTTGGACTGATTCCCGTTATTCATTTTTTTTTTTTTTTTACACCCACTGGCAATTATAAGAGAGTGTCAATTATTTGTTGATCGTTTTGAAGCGAAAGTGTCGAGGCGTTTTGTTGCAAATGACATTTGGATGGGATCCACCACATCAATGAGCAACAGGTTTTTATTTTGCGGGCGAGCTTGCTTGCTTGCTTGCATCAAGGTTTTCCTTTAGGGTTCCCCCAATTCGCCCCCCTCCCCCTTGCGCTCAGTGGGAGCCGTGAAGGCAGGAGAACGGCGCGGAGGCTGTACAGGTTCATCCATTTTTAATTCACACGGCTAACAAGGCTGGCTGGCTTAGACTGGGACCTCCTTCTTCTCTCCCGGGCCACAAGCAGCCAGCCAGCGAGCAAGCATCGACTCCATGTGAAACGGAAAGAGAGAACGAGAGAGAGAGATGAAGAGGACAAAGAATGACACCAAGGAGGAAGAGAAAGCGGATACGCTGAAACCGGCACTGGAATTTTTCCTGTTTTTTTTTTTTAGCCAGCAGCAATTTTGGGTGTCGCTGGTGCTCTCTGCTCCCGTGTCGTCCTTTTAACTTATCATCGCGTAATGTGTCGGCCATTTGCAACTGAAAACAGGAATAACGTACGTCTGCTTTTTGTGGGGACATATTCTTTGTTTTGCCGATTTTTCTAGCAGGTGGCTTTCAAAAGTTTGTGAAAGTCTGCGATTTTCCTCACTTGGCTCGGCGTCATGCAAACGGACGGGCGGAAAAGCCTCCACGCTCGGCTACTTCACACCATGTTCATTGCGGTGAAACGTGACCTCACTTCTCCGGGCGATCCGACGAGAAACACAAGCCTCAAGTTCCAAGTTTCATGTGAACATTTGGAAAAAGATGCGCGTGAAATACCCCAAGGATCAAGATTCAAAGCTTTTGAAGAGTATGATCCTCGCTCGGGTGAAATTAGCTCGTTTTTAAACAACTCCTGCTTGGAACATATTAGAAAGACTCCGCAAGTGGTCAAGGACAGACGCAGTCATCCGGTGCACTTTTCAATCATGTTACACATGAAGAAAAATATCAAGCACATTCATACACAAGCTGCCAATAGCCACAACTTGATCTGAGTCACACGGCCAATTCCCTGACACCCACGTCACTCACCAGGCTGAGAGCGCGTTCAAAGTGACACACATACGACACGATTGGCAAGTTGCGCATCAAGGGTTCCACCAAGAGCAACGCAAGCTCCGCACAACGCATCCGGTCAAAAGTCAGACCTTCAAAATAAAAGCACGGGCGTTTTTTGGATGTGCGCAAGCGGGTGAGGCAGCGGCGACAACGGCAGACACTGGCGGAGAACGTAAGGGCTCTCATGTCATCCTCCAGCTGACTGTTTGACACTACAAGGGAGGCTTTAGTCATCCTAAATAATCCATGCCCTTCCATTAAATTTGCACACCAGCTTCCGCAGCCCCCTTACACACTTGCGTCCCTTTAACTGTTTAAGAGGAGAGAGACTGGAAAAGGAAGTTTGATGATGACAACGACATGGATAATGTCACAGACTCAACGGCCGGGTGGTTAGTCCTGAAAAAGAAGTTCACCAAAAGGAAAGGGGAGGAAAAAAAAAAGGCATCTTTTTTTTCTTCTTCCTCTCCCGGATGAGAGAAACTCTCGGCATCCGCAGCGTCGGCGTGGGCGTCAAAGCGCCACGAGAGATGCAGATCGGCAGCGTCGACCTTTTGCGTTTGCTGCCGAACCGGGTTCAAGAGTCAAGGGGGGGGGCGCCCCTTCGATGCTTTGGGACTTTTTGGAAATGCAAAAGCCAATCCATATTTGCGGGAAGCCACGGTGAAATCTCAGGAGTGGATGATAGAGAACGCAAAAAGGTGCGTGGGGCGGGGAGGGTAAGAAGTGTTGAGAGGGCATTCATTGGAAGCATGTTACTCAGAAGAGAAAGCCGTGTGACCAACAAACACACAAATGGCTGGTTTTGGTTTTTATTGGGGTGGGGGGGGGGTGTCACTGGTCATCAGGCCAAGGCTATCTATCTGTATTCGAGTGTTGGCCACATCACAAGCCCGCGACGATGCAAAATTCATGGAGGAACTGTCCATCAAGTATTCATGATCAAGTTTTTTTTTTTTCTTTCTCGTGGTCGCCGAGTTCCCCGAAGAGCAAACACCAAAGAGAAAAGCAAACGACAGAGAGATGGAGACTGGAAGAGGGGATGGGGGGGGGGGCGTCAAGGGCAAAGGGCGGTGGGCTAAGGAAAGGCTGCAAACATCTTTGGGTGTCCAATATTTTTTATTTTTGAAGGCCGGCGCCTAAAAGATGGCTCTTGATATGCGGGTCGCCGGGTATCAACACAAACTTGTCGGCAGTTTGCGCCTCGTTTTTTTTTTTTTTTTTTCTTGGCACGCAAACACCCCGATTCACAACATCTTTTGAAAAAGACACACCTGAAACAACCCCGGAATGAGCTTTCTTGTGTATTCAGACCTTAAAAAGGTCCGTTTTCCATCATGCCAAGAAACCTGACGCTCCCGAAAAGGGAAATTTCAGACAAGCTCCCGCCGACCACCGGAGCGGCGGCAAAAGTGCAAGGTCAGCAACGTGCCCCTCCGGCCTTGCTGACCGACACATAATCATAATCGCCTCCTTCCGCCGTCCCAGCGTCTCCTCGATATGGGCGCAGGGGGGGGGGGGCTTAAGGAGCTGCTTGGATACGTTAAAACCAGGGGGGGGGGGGGGGTGATCAAACGGGCAAATACCTCCCAGGTCAGCAAAAGGGCTCCCCGGCATCAGTTAACAATGCAGCATTTAAACATCAGACGTATGCAAAGCGGCCGGTAGACGGGAGGGGAAGGAGAAGGAGAGTTGTGGGAAGCAAAGCCCCGCGGACGGGCGAGATAATGAGCAGCGGCGGGCGCCCCGAGGGAGAGCGTCGTTTGTTGCATCAGCGCCGCCAACATTTGGGATGCCAGACAAGGAATGGAAGATCGGTACGATCGTTTTCTTGTCCATCTCCAAAGTACGACGGCAGAATCTTGATGGGACACTTTTTACGAGACAAACGTCAACGGCACCAAAAATGAGACAAAAATGTCACGTCCTCATAAAGTCAATGTCGGAAAATCGGCCGACAAGGGACTCCTTCTTTCGGCGAGTTGTCGGAGATCGTCCACTCCGGAGAACTAAGCGCTGTCCATGACTACAAAATTCCTAATGGAAGCATGCTGAGAAACGGCGAACAAGGACGACCTCCGCGCGCTCATGCGTAAAAACGACGGGGCGGGAATGCGCAAAAGGCCGAAGGGCCTGACGGGAGCTTGTATTTCACCGTTGTTTGTATGTTATTCCAAACGCTGCGGCGCATTGGGAATCGCTGACAAGTTTGTTGACCATTTTCTTCGAGTTTTCTGAAAGTACGACTGTACAAGCAGATGAAGGAATCACAGGGGTGAAAAGGTCAAAAAGGTTTGGAGTTTTTTTTTTTCCTTGTTGCCCGGCCGATTCCACGTCTGCCTCTGTTGCTTGCTTGCTTAACCGACTGACCTGCTGTCAAAGGAGCCTTTGTGATGGCGCTCTGGCAGGAGGCCCAGCCGATCCTGCGCTTGTTGGGGGGGGGGGGGGGGGTATGCCGTCGGCGGCAGGAATGTGCAGACAGTCTGACGGGCGTGGCCTGTCCTGAACGATGTCCCGGGAATTACCTGCTTGGCACGGAGGGGGGTTGGGGGCAAGAGACCTGAACGGCCCGCGTTGATCCTCACAAACCAAAGGCGTCACGACAAGAAAAGTTCTGACGCCGCTGCTTTACGCTAAACGGAGATCACAACTTGAACACTGTACTTTACAACTTGGTAGAAAAAAAAAAAAGAAAAAAGAACTTAGAACCTGCCAGAGACACAAAAAAAAACAACAAAAAAAACAAAACCGCCGCGACAAAGTGCCACTTGTGACACACCATCGCGGGTAGCAAGTGTTTCCACGGCTGCTTCACAAACACAACTTCTGACAGCGGCGGATGATCAAAAGGGGAGCAGGTGTTAAATGATCCCCCCCCCCCACTACCACCACCTTCCATACTTATCCGAAGCCCCGCTAAAGCTGCCGCAGCCTCAAGCGTGCCCCCCCTCGACTTCGCCCCGTAGGGAGAAGCAAAGCGGGGCGGACCCTCAGGAAGTGAGTCAACAGGAAAGCGCACCCACATTTGGAAAACGGGAGAAAGAAATCAATCGGATGACACCGACACGTTGCTTTAACCCCCACTTCAACGATGCTTGCGATTGCAGATCTGGAAGATGAAATTGAGGTACCGTTTCACACACACACACACACGCGCGCTTCATTCCACAGCCCCGGTCACTTCACATGGCGATAAAACCGGAAGACCGGCGAAAGGGAGACCAAAAAGGGCCTCGACGAAGCCTTTTGTTGCTCAGGTCGATCCAGAGGGCATTTCTTGGTCGACTGCTCTATTCTGGTCTGGACGCCGCAGTGGTGTGTAAAATGAGAAGGAACGCTATGTTTGGGGAAATCTAATTTGAGGGCTTTGTTTGTTTTTACTGCCTTATTTTGCAAGTTGGAGGTTGGCTCCAAAAAATGCTCGCTCTCTTTTTTCCCCCCCAACTTTTTTTTTTTTTTTCCCCGCCCCTGAAAACAACATTGAACAAAATCACTTATTTCCAACAGAGGCAAGAAGGAAGTCCGGTTGTTTTGGTGCGGCTGGTTAATTGCGAGGTTATCCCCGCGTGTCACCAGAACATATGCACGCGCGCAGACGTATAGGCGCGTCTGAAAGGAGGGGATACGAGCGGCCATCGTTAATTGGGATGTATTCCCAGCGGGATGAGCGAGGAGACGTTTTTGGGGGAGAGTTAATGCGCATTAATGAGCGGGGGGATTGGAGCCAAGTGCCATTATTTGCAAACGCCGATAATCTGGAGCATTTTGGCGGCACTTGTTTCATGTTACAGAAATATGGCGGGTTGGCGCCCAGGCAAACAGATGGGGAAGGCCCGAAGAACGTACGCAGTGGCGCTTGGACTGTTTCGGTCAGTCGCCCTGCAGTTGAACGAGGCCGATCGGGAGATTGCAGTGCGAATTGTGGGCAAGAGGGAGCCTGATTTTGTATTTTTGGCTTTGACTGGTTGTGCCGGTCAAAAAATGGCTGACGGTGCATCGGTGACTCTCCTTGACCCCCCCCCCCCCCCCCGCGCGTGGGCATTACACTACTTGACTTCACGCGTTGCATTTTGGCAGCTGTTTTAGAGCAGTTTGAAGGTTATTTCAAGAGACAAAATGGGACAATATGAGCACTGAATCTGAATCTAGTTTCTTCTTTCGTAAACAGCAAAAAAAAAAAAAAAGGGCAGGTTTCACCCAAAACACTGGTTTCTGACCCAAAATCGAAAAAAAAAAAATGGTGTCAGGCAGAACTGTGACTTTGACGACAATATATTTTTTTTTTTGCCTCTATGACACCTCAAACTACAAAACAACAAAAATGTCTTCATTAAAATAATGATTAAAAAAACACATTTTCATGCATGATAGGAGAAATAAAACCGGCAAAGAATATAAAACAAACGAAAAAAACGTTTCTTTTTTTTTTTTTTATCTGTGGCTATTTGTTTATGAAATCAGGTCATATAGGTGACAACCAAGATGTATTTTTATCCCATTAAGTCGTTCGCCATGAAGGTTTTGCGTCCTTGAGGAAGCAGTTTAAACACGAGAGGGGGATTAGCCGAGCTGCTCAGACGGGGAGTGCGCTCACTGCGTGGTTTTAGGTAACAGGATCCGGTGTTCGCTGACACCGATGACACGGCCCGAAGCACCCCCGCCCCCCATTCGCTCTCGCTTGCTATCCTGTGTCCTAAACAATGCCGGCTGTCAAAGAAAGCCAAACTTGAACTGCCTTCGGAGACGCAACGAGCGAGTCAAGTGCATTGTTGGTCCGCTAATGAGACGGTGGCTGTTATTTCCCAAAAACCCAAAAGTTGACGACGCCGGGCCACGAGATTGGACAAGGGCTTCGCTGAACCCGCCCCCGAGTTGAGGGGAAACTTCCCAGCGAAATTCAATAGCATCCGAGAGGAGCGGGCGTCTCTAATTTGTTCCTCCCAGCTCTCGCCACACTTGCACGACCTATTTTCCCTCCGACCGACACGCCGATCGATCTACTTATCTCGGCGAGATCAAAGCCTCGCACCGCCCGTGTACATTTAGCCCCGACTCTGGTCCTCCCACGTCACGTCTAAATATTAATGATAATAAAGTCTCACAGCCCTTCGCCGTGTCAGGCAATTACGGCCGACATTGATCGCCGGTTGGGCGCTCCAATTAGAAGCCGCGGCTCGCAACGCGTCCTGGCACATCAAAGGATATCCGCCATTGATCCACTCCGAGATCTTAACATTTACCGTTAGGAGACAGAAGACGGGTGGGGGGGATGTGTGATCCAAGGGAGATGGTTACCCCCCCCTAAAAAAAAAGAAAACAGAATCTTTTCTTCCAGCCAGGTCCGGCAAGGAAGTGTACGGAAGACGGGCGGAAAATGGGCGAGTGATGCGCCACGCAGGGGGTGACTGGAAAACAACAAAAAAGTTGAGATTCCGACAGAGGACAAAGGAAGTGAGGATCCGGAACCCCGTGACGAGGCGTACGCAACACCGCGATGGAGTGAAACAAGTGGAAGCCCTTCAACATTTTGCGGTGGCCTTAAAGGACAAATATGGCTATTTTGCTATTTTGATTCAAATTCTTAGCATAGCAAACATGTTTGTCATCATTCATTCTGATTTATAACAAACATGACAAGTTGACTTTGAGAGACGGACGAGCATGGTTACTTTCGCGTTATTTTGCAACATTTTCGAGTACAATCCAGAGCAAAACAGACAGTGAATTTTCAAAACTGATTTGTTAAACTATTTAAAAAAAAAAATAACGAGCATAAACTGGTCTGGTTATTTTGGGGTCGCTTTGCCAAATTGCAGTTGTGACCAATTTCTCTTGATAGAACAGATATGTAAAACAGGAAAACAAACGCACTGGCTGATTTGCATACGCGGCAGATGAGTTGTTTGGCCGAGCTGATCATTAAAAATAATGCACATCGGACAAAAACCAAAACATAAGGAACTCCACTTGGATGGATGAGTGTGGTGTGGAGCGGTTGAAAGGTGACATTTCGGACTTAAAAAAAAAACAAAAAAACGAGGCAAGTACGCTTAACAATTGGCTGGTGTCATCTTGAAGAGCAGCCCCTTGTACGATTGTAAAGCTCACAAAAAGAACAACGTCGCGCACACACTCAAGTACAATATCGCGCAGGAACAGACCCAAGCTCCCGTCCCCCCCCTCCGTCCAGTCAATAGACAGCGACGTGTCCCCATTAAACCGGCCGCATTCCGCGCACAATTGCCACCAAACAATCGGGCCGTTGACTGCGTGACAGGGCTTGTTGTTGGCGTCTTTCTCGGCCGGGCCGATAGCTCTGATGGTCCCGAGGTTTAGCCGTTGTTCTGCTTTACAATGCCGCGCTTCACGCCGCTCATAATGGACCGCGGCGGCGAGCGCCAGTGAAATGCCGGCCCCTGTGCGCACAGCTGATTGACTGGCTCGGGACTGGGAGTATGTTGGGAATGAGGCAAGTTAAGCGAAAGAGGCCAAATGAAGGGGGGGAAAAAAAATAAACGGGGCAGGATGGTACTCGGACGTTTTTCTACAAGCGACCATTCAAGTCGTAGCTGATCATAGTAGACACCCAGGACTGGTCGCCATCAAATCAACGGGCACATATAAGAGGGAGACTACCATGAACCGGGTTAGGCCAGTGAAAAACGACGCCACCGGGGAGTAAAATCATTAAGCCCGCACTCACCCTTGAAACCTTCTTGCTTTTCCAATTTTGGTTTTTGGGTATGATATTTTTGCCTGTGGATGCGGTGTCCCTCACTATTATACGCTTTGCGAACACGGCGCCCCACTTCAATTCTGTACCTCGGCTTTCCTACCAAACGATGTAATTAAAGATTGGTCGAGCGAAACCAGTGTTTAGAAAACTGTTTGCGTCAAGTCCCGTCGTCCCCGACGTTCTCGTCCAAAGGAAAAACTTGCTCTTGGAACCGACTCTTGAGACGATTCAACAGTCAAACAATCCAGACCAAAAAAAAAAAAAAAAAAAAACATGGGAAAACATTTGTTGCTGGATCCTGGCGTCTGCGTGCAATAGCCGCTGATGCAGTCGGGTCAGATGAGGAGATGGGGAGGGATGGGAAAGTAACACAGGGACGCCAAGCCAAAACTTCCAAGATCCTCACCACTCGCCTTCAACACTCAAGCGACGTTACAAGGCTGGCGCCGTCGGAATACGGGGGTGGGGGTTAAAGTTCAGCCAATGGCCCGCAGGATGTGCCCGCGTGACCCCGACTGGGAAAACAAACAAAAAAAAAATTTTCTGGGCTGTACATGATAAGAATTCAACATGGTGGACTCTCTGGTATGCGCCTTTTCACCATGATGTCAAATCCATTGGCACCACTAGTAAACATCTGACCATTCGAGACCAACTGAGAAAGCTCTGGGCATGTTCAGGCCCCTAAAAAAAAACAAAAAAACAACATGAAACACAAACAGTTCTCAGGACTTTTCAAACTCGCCCGTGAAGACAGTGCCAATGCCCCCCGCCCCCCAAATGTATGGCTTGTACAGTTTCACAGATTGAATAGACAAAGGGTCAAATTTGATCCAGGTCAGCGTCCATATTTGCGAACTTTGTAAGACCTGCACAAAAGACTGACTTTTGGAAAGAATTTAACGTCGGGTAAGTCTGTCATCCATCTTAATTTGTTTTGCACAATTTCCTCAATGTGGAATTTCTCCGAGGAGTTTCCAGTCAGGGGGAAATGGTCGAGTGAAAACCTGACGCAACTTAGCAACGGTAACTCCGGGCGTCGGGTCTTTTGGCGAATACATTCCCAAACGGCGGCGCGGCTAAACGGGGGCCGACGACCCTTTTTGGGGACGGCGGCCGCACCTCCCTGCGAGCTTGCAGAGTCTTCTGTTGCTGTAACATGTTTGTGAATAGCGAGCCTTATGTCGCCGTGGACAAAACAGGCGTTGGCTGCCAAAACTATAAATACCCAATTACACAGTACAGTAGCAAATTCTTGTGCGAGACAGCTCGCGGAATGATGATGTTGACCCTGGAGGTGCAAGCCGAGATCCCAGTCGCCACAGAGACGTGAAGACCGCGGTGGAGTCCCCTCCCCCCCTTGCCACCCACTTGACCACCACAGGCTGGCAGCGAGCCTGGCCTAGCACCGGGGTGCTCGGCCAAAAGCCTGCCCCCCCCCCTCCCTCCCCTCTGTCAGAACTCCCACCCCTCCAATCGCCTCGCGCATGCCAGTCTGTTTGGCTGTCGTGGGCCAAAGGCGAGGGGGGGGTGGGGGGGATGGCGAGAGAAGTGCTGCCAGCTGGGCCGCTACTTCGTCGCAGAGTAGCACTCTCCCCAAACAAACACAAGCCGTCGGTTACATGCAACCTGTCATTAGCAGTCGTGCATGACTGACTGGTCGACTCCCCGAAAAGCTCCGCCAAGGCTTGAACATGCGCCGCACTTGTCTCGTACAAACGTCTCGGCCAAAAGGAGATATTTTGCCTGCTTCGGAGCTTTATCAGCGGCGGCGTAACTCGTTTGACTCGTATGTATTTTTATGTTTGGAAGGTGCGAGACGAATGCCAAACGGTCTTTTGGGGATTCACTTCAGACCGTCTAATTACACAACGGTTAGTCAACTTCCACGGGCTAAAAACGGAGGCTCGGCATCGGACATTACAGGGTATCGATCGAGGCTCGACAGGCTTTTGCGGCGTCATTCTTCTTTGGGTTTGGGTTGACGGAAAAAAGGCATTTTTGCAAATTCCCGAAACACTAATCAGTCGGCGGCGGGGACGTTTCCAGCGGAATGCTCTTACATTGGCACAAAAAGGCATCCAGGCAACCAAATAATTTGCGTCAGTGCTGCGCACAAAGATGAGATGTGTGCTCCGACGGGTCTGGTGGCTTAATTCAATCGCGTGCAAGGCGGAAAATGCACCTAAGTGGTCATGCCTGTGTCATTTATCCGAGGCTGATTGTTCAAATCAGCATGACGGCCTAATAAAATACGGCTAGCTGGTCGGTGGCTAACATGACAAGTTAATCGAATACTCTGCAACTTCACTCAGGGATCCTTATTATGGGTTTGCTATGGTTAAAAAAAATTTTGGGGAATAAATCGAACACAAAGGCATTTTCGTGGTCGACCCGCCCCAAAAAATTTAGTTGATGTGTCGTCAAGCATCTTTTTTTTTTTTTTTTCCTAGCCCTCCTTTAACCCTGGCTGACTGTCACTCTGACAAGACGGCGGGAGATCAGTGGCGCTGAGGTCCCTTGAAGTGCCTCCAGGTGTCACTCCAAGGGTACCCGCCCCGTTTGATCCGCCGTCGAGCGCCTGTTGGGCCGAGGTGGCCTCTGATTTTGCCCGTCGGAAGGGTTGGGGGGGATAAGGGGGCTGGTGGAGCGGGGTTCAGGCTTTACCTGTCCAAACGTTCTTTGGAGTGACGGCTGGAGCTAAAGGACACCGAGTGGGAATCGCCGTTTTCCAGTTATAGCTTTCCGAGCAGTTCCTAAACGCCCTACTCAGGTTGTAAAGAATTTTTTAAAAATCCGTTTCAATTAGTTGCCCTGCGAGTGGCTGCCGACCAGTTCAGGGTGTACCCTGCCCCAAGAGAGCTGGGATAGGCTCCAACACGCCCGTGACCTTCCTGAGCATAAGCGGCTTCGGATAATGAATGGATGGATGTCTCAATTAATTGAAATTATTGACAGAAAAAAATTGAATATGCCCCAATTAATCACCAGGTAAATAAAAAAAAAAAATGCCTCCCTTCAGTTCATTGAGGCGATTGTTTACACAAGCACCCTCTATTGCGCACCAAAACAGCAGCACCGCACATTTTTCAACCCACCACACAGGGTCTGTAGAACAGAAGATAACCTCAGTGGATCGTGATGGTGCCTCGAAAAAAAAAACACCAAAAAATTCGCCATTCTTTCTCTTGTCAACATCAGTTTCCTCTAACGGGGCCAAACCAAAAGCACCGCATCAGCACTCTCTAATGGGCGAGCTGGGAGACGGGTGAGGAGAAAAAGATGAAGCGAGAGAGAGAGAGAGAGAGGAGGTGGCGGTGGCGCTTGTTTGGCGAGTAATGAGGGTGAGGCGAGCAACGCTGCCATTGTCCCAGCGGCGGCCCGTACAAACACACAACCCGTTATTAGTCTAGTATAAGTATCGCCAAAGTATTGTTTTGCCTACACGCAGCAAATCCTCAAATAGCGGCTGTCACCGTATGCGCTAGCCACTTAAAGACAAATAAATGCCTCCCTCAAATTGTAGGAGAAAAAAAAAAAATCGAAGCGGTCGTCAAGTAAATAAAACCATCAACTTATTGCGAAAAAAAAAGATCCCAATTATTGCAAGATGGTCTTCGTTGAAAGACAAATAAATGCCTCCCTCTAATTGTAGTTGAAATAAAATGGAATAGGTCGCAATCTGTCACCAGGTAAATAAAACAAATCAATGCCTCCATCAAATTCTGGGGGGGAAAAAAAAGATGGTATGTCCGAATTAGTTGCAAGGTGCATCAGTTCAAGAAAAATAAATGCCACTTTCTAAATATAGGAAATAACAATAAGTCACAATTAGCCGTTGGGTGTGCCGTCCACTTAAGTAATAATAAACAACGATAAACACCCGCAAATGACACGTAAAAGTGTCCCGCACAGAAAATAATGGAAATCTTCACAAATAGTTGCCAGGTAACCTGAAACCGCCGAGCCCATTCAAACGCAGTTGCTGACCAAAACAGCAGCGCCTTCTTGAATGGTCTTTTTCTGTTCACGTCCACGACGGCAATAAATTCAGCACTTTGCTTAGCCAACCAAAGACTCCCAAATCCATGGCATGCGTTCATGTACAGAGAGCACAGCTGCGTCCATTTCGGCACTTAAAAGTCGCAGGGGCCAGACACAATTCCCGTTTTCAACTTGACGCCAGAATCAAGACGTTTGAACATGAAAAGCTTCTCCCCGGCGGGCTCGGCGGGATGAGGACTGACCCCACAGGGGATGTGACAATATGGCATGGTAAGCAAAGGCAAACGTGTTTCAAAGTACTACACGGAATCTATGGGCGAGATCACAGGGAAACGGGATCCGGAGGGAGCGTCATGCCGCTCGGGCGATGATGAGTTCACGTTAGCATGTACGAGTCAAGTTCAACAGTCAAAACGGACTGTGCTTGTCAAAGAGGGATTGCGCCCTTTTAAACTTTGTTGCTAACCCAAACAGTGACCGCAAAATACAAAAGCATTGTAGGTTAAAAAAAAACAACAAAAAAAGACATGTAGTACTTTGTCCTAATTAGTCGCGAGATGCACGTAAAGACAAACAAAGACCCTCCCCCAAATTGTAGTCTCATTGTGAAACTTTTTTGAGGGGCTGCCGGGATTCAAAATATTAATCAAATAAAGGCCTCCCCCAAAAGATGACGTCCTGCGTGGAACTCCCCCGCCCCTCCACGTTTTCCCCACTCGTCTGCCCCTAAAACTCGACATCAACACTAAATAAATCAACGGAGAGTACAAAAGGCGACGGCGAAAGACGTAAACAGCAGTGCGCTCTATCTTTCAGCTCAATTATTGCCAAAATCAAATCGTTTCATTCGATCGTGCGCTTCAAGAGGGTCCCGGGTTGCCACCATCAGCGACGTGACCTACATCGCCGGATTCCACAAAAACAGACCCACGAGCCGGGAACGTTTACAATGTATGTCCTCATAACAACCGTAGAAGAGGGACAAAGGGAATTTTAGCCTGATTTGCTCAGATCCTAAACAGCAGCAGACATAAGAGAATGCAGAGCCGGAAGGGGTTTTACGATTAGTGATCTGGCATGACACCTTCTTGTGACTGGCTCCAGCCATTGGATCCTTCCGGAACTCCAAAATTGCAATGCCTTAGTGAGTTAAAAATAAAAATGAAATAAACAGCAATAATATTGCTGGATCCGGAAAAGACTTTTCACAACAGGAGCCTCCCAACTGCCAGTACTAGCGGCGGAAATGTCGGGGTTGGAAACGTGGCTCCTGGCCCAGTTCGGGACCAGTGGGAAGAAGTGGGCACGGTTAAAAAAAAAAGGGGGGGCAGTGAAGCAGGCAAGACAAGGAGGAGTGAAGCAGCGGCGCTGTCGGTCGGACCGACCCTGGCTGGCAGCTGATCCCACATGCAGGTGGTCGACTCGGTCGCCAGGCAGATCAAAAAGTCAAGGCCCCGGGTGGACCTCCCTTTGAAATGGGAATGGAGGGGCCTGGATATCAGACGGAAAACATAAGCAAGCTCCCGGCCGCAGAACAGCTCCATATTCATGCGGCGCGGGGCTGACGGGATGGACACTGCTCGGAGGTGGACTGCTCACATCAGCCCGTGTCAGGTTTCCGGGTGCCCGTGACAACGCCAAAACACACAAAAAGAGCACTGACACAATGAATCCTTTTTTTATTCAAAAAATACGTGTCAGAAATGAAGCTCATATCTATTCGTTTCTATGGGCAAAGTTGATTTTCAAGGACAAATTACACTTGTAAGTCAAGAGTCCCGCAGTATCAATGAAAAGGGAAGGGGTAAATGCTGGAAAAAAGGGGGGCGGGGGGGTGCAGGGGAGCCGTCTAGACGTACTTTTCTGAGATGCGCCTCTTCCAACTTAAAAGGCAAGTTTTCTTTTATTCAAACACAATCCAAATATTGGTGCTTTGAGAAGCGGCAGAAGGGGGGGGTGAGAGCGGGAGCGCTCATAAATCCTGATTTGAGCTGGGCGTTCAGGGGGGTGGGGGGCTCGCACGTTGGTGGGACGCTACGTCTGATTAAGTCTTCCCATTAGGTGACAGCTGAACTTTAACATTAATATGATAATATTGAAATAAGGCGGTTATTTACTTAGCGCGGGAGACGGGATGATGAATGATTGTTGGACAGTTCTGGGTGACTGACCGCCCCTCGCCCAAGGCCCCCCTACCCCGCTGGCAATCTCCCTTCGCATGCCGTAATCAAACGTGACAAAATGGAGACATATGCAGAAATATCGGTTACAGTCGGCCTGTCTTCTCTCGTAGTCAACCCCCGCCCCTGCGCCCCCCCCCCCTGCAAGCCCAAATTGTCTACGGGCACTGAAGCATCTATTTCAATTGGCACTTCCTTCCCGGCCCCTCGATTTTACATTTAGGCGCTGTCATTTACATATTACTCTTAATCAAAATCCACAGTGGGGCGACAGCCAGGGAGGGGGGGGCGACAAGAAAGAGGGAGCGGGGAAACAAAAAACCGCGGCGTCGCGGTTCAGGGGGCTGGCACTTTATGAAATGGAGATGTGATTGAGCGTGCGCGTGTCGACACGGGTGGCGCGGCAGCGAGGATTGAATTATTTGTGTTTGAATTGAGTGTTTGATGGCGACGGCAGCAGGACACACCGGCGAAGGCAAAGTTTTACATCGACATCGGGCATCATCACGTATGAACAGAACAGGGAGCTTCCAATGCTGCCGAGTTTTTAATCGTGTTTGTGAAGCGGAGGCCCACTTTTGGCTGGCAGAAAGGGATCGTGTCTCATTGGCTAATAAATACGCCGAGGCCAATCTTTTTCCCTGCGCCGTGCGTACGCTGGCGATTTCTTTACATCAGTTGGACGCCACAAAATGAGATCGGCGTATTTGAACATACGAGGGACAGTCGCAAAAGTTCAAAGAGGAAATTCTACAAGGACGCGGAAATGCGAGTTTTTGGTGGAGGTGGCGACGACAAGGAAAACCCTTTTTTGTCGGCGCTGTGTGTTTGCGAGCCGGCACGTCGGTAGGGTTTCGTACCTGCCGCTTACCTTCTCAGCATGCCGGTGAGGATGCGAGAGCTCTTGCCCAGGTTGGCGTCCGTTTCTCGCAGCTGGAAGGACACAAGCAGTGGGGTGGGAGAGGATGACGTTAATGATTTGCTGTTAGGCCCTGAACCGTCACTCGTCCAGTCGAGCTGACTACATTTTTTTTTTTTGGGGGGGATGATTGACAATTAAAGACCAGGATGAAACGAAAACAGGTGGGTCAGGACATTCAATATAGAGGAGATTCTTTCAAGCTAAGCGGCTGGCTTCCTTTCGCTTGAGGTGAGACAACTATTTTGTACCACAAAAGCAAAACAAAACGCTGCATCGCCTTCTGAGCATACTGTAGCACTTGATGCTGTATTGTGCATATGGTGGGTTGTTTTAAAGGTGGGGGTGGGGGGGTTGCAGATGCAACAACGGTTCAAAACTGAACAAATCTTCACGCATCAAACATTTCTCCGGTTGTTAACTACCTCTTCTAACCGCGTCTATTTATCTCCTGGCTTCTTTTTACTTTGCTTCTGCCCCGCCAATGGACTTTAAAGTTGTGCGCGTGTGTTTGTGTGAGTGCAGGGGGGGGGGGGTTGAGTAAAGAAGACTCTCGGGAAGAAAGTAGAGAGAGAGAGAGCAAAAAAAAGAAAAAAAAGAAGAAGGAGAGAACGTAGCCTCAGTAGACACAGTGGAGCATTTTTGAAAGGAGATGTTTGATTTCCTTTGAAAAGGCCTGAGCGAGGCCCACTGCCTTGTTGTGATCCTTAAGCAGTGTGCGTTGAGGGGGCCGCCAGGGGTGGGGAGGCCCTTCCCGTCCGTCTTTGCTCTCCTCTTGCCTACCTGCCTTGTCTGTCTCTCTGTTTGGCAAGCGAAGGATAGCTGGGGAGGTGGCAGCTTTAAAATTCAAGTTAAACGGGAGTCAACACACACCTGCCACCATCTAAAGAGCCTCTGGTCCAACCCCACTTTAATTCAGATGTTCTAGTAGGCTCTTTGTGCCATTTGTTTCCTTTCCGACTTCTTTTTAGAATCTGAGGCCATGAGGTCCAGCCCTAGCTGAAGGCAGCGCACTGGATCTTGTGAGAGGATGACTCCGCCGCATGTGACCTGATGGACGCCGGTGTTTACGCAAACAAAACAAACTCATTCAAATAAATAACGAACGGAAACACGCAAACACGAAAGTGCAGATGTGCCCGAGGCGCGCTAGCCATGTTTGTCCGCGTTTATCGGCCGGGCCGACGCTTGGCTGGCAACACTCACCCTCTCTCTGGCCCGCTGGATCTTCTCGCGGTCGGTGTGAAGGTTGGAGAGAATCTCTTGGCCCACTTGTTCTGTGGAACAACAAAGCAATTGAAGCAAAATGAAAATGTTGTACAGTAAAATATCTCATTGAGATTTTTAAAGGGGGAGTTTGCAATTTTTGAAACTCAGCCGACAATTGAGCGTGACTGACATATGTATATTTTTTAAATCCCTTTGTTTTCTTGAAATGCTTCTCGCCAGTCGAGGGTGCAAACGCATTAACGCACAATTACAAAAAAACATCACCGACAAAACACCTGACAAGCTCCACGTTGGTCACTGTCAGTCTTCTGTCCCTTGGGTTGGATACACCAAAAAAAAGACCACCCCACACACACACACAGAGAAAAAACAACAACAACACTCCTTCCATCAACGTAGCTGCAGCATTAGCGTTTAAAAATGATGGAGGCGAAAGGATGAATCGGGAGGGGAGTAAAGAATCCTTGCGCGGATCAAAGACGGGCTTTCAAGCGCACCAAACAAATGCGGGATAAACAACACAGTTGCTGACTGTATTACACTACACAGGTGCCGCACACCAAAGGGCCCACGTGCTGAGCGCCTGTTTGGGAGGGGCGGGGGGGGAAAAGAAAAAAAAAAAAACGGGGCTACATCTGGCAGCTAAAGAAGAGAGTGCAACAGGGGGGAAGAAATAGATGGCATTGTTTTTTTCTTCTTTTTTTTTTGGAGGGGGGGGGGTGGTCTGAAAATGAGACGACGCCGTCAAACAAACGACACGCCATTCATCTGCCGAACCTTTTAGCTCGCCGACACTGTAAGTGACTCAAATGCGTCGCTTCCTGCCTTCATTAATTTCTAATCCGGGAGCAGACAGATTGAAGGATACCCAGATTAAACAGCGCAGTCAGACAGTCACATGTGACAAATAGGGCAGATTAAAAAGACTGAGCGCAGGTATTAATAACCGTAACAGCCCAACCGGGCCCCCCCCCCCCCACCCCAAACCCCTCCCGTCGCTATCCGAGTAGAACAAGGGAAGGAACAGGAAGGCGGCGGGAGTGGAAATCTTCTGTTTTAAGGCACAAATAAGCACGTCGGTGTCACGGCTGTGTTTTCTCTCCTAAATAAATGAGTGTGACAAGCAGCGCTGCTAGCAAGTAGATTTGTGTCGGATAGGAGGCCCCCCCCATCATGTTGTTCCATTCGAATTTCATACGAACTCTTAATACAGTCGTGGCCTGACCTTGTGCAAGAGGGAACATTTAGACAATGACCTTCCCAAAGGGAGACTTTTTTTTATTATTATAATTTTTTTTTAACATGGCTCAGTAAAGTCCTTTGCTCTCTGACTAACAAGGTTTAATAACAGCTTGTTAACGCAAATACTTTAAAATGGCAACAACAACAACAACTTTATTGCATTTAGCGTTACTCATTTTCTGGCAGCGTAGCGCCATTTCCATTCATCTCAATTCTCAACGTTTCGGTTTGCAGACTTCATTACTTGATGGGAACAACAACAATATATAGTAAACTAACACGCATTCATCATCAGGAACATGGAAAAAAAAAAAAAAAAAAAGGCCAGCCAAAGCCAAGAGCCGAAGAGCAGGAGAAATTCTACAGCCGCTGCCCTGGACTTGTTGCTCGTTAGCGAGTCAAATATTCCCTGGCAGTTTAAACAGCGATTAACAATTTAAATAACCCCGGCGCTGAGAGCTCGCGCTGACTCACTCGCAAAAGATGGCCGTACCCTAAGGTCTATTTAACAAGCCCATTATTACATTACATGACGCTCCACAGCTCCAGTTTAACTGGTCGCTCCGAGCAAGCGCCGCAGGAAAGAATTAGCCTCAAAAACGAAGGCCTGCATTTAAGATTGTGAAGAGGGAAATCAGATGTGGAACGAGATTTCCCCCCCCCCCCCCCTTCTATAAAGCGAGGAATTGGCCCACTACGTTACGACGATCGCTCAATGGCTCGCAGTTTTACGAGCATGGTTGGGAAGTGTGTGTCGTGGAAACACCTACCGCAAAGAGCAAAAATCCATTGGCAGACGCCGCCTGCCAAAAACGGTTCATTGCATATTGATGCCACATGATGGCATCAAGGTGGCATGAAACTTTCTCTATTAGAGAAGAATGTGGCCTGATGAAATGGAGCTCCTTCCCCTCACTTCAACTAAGTTGCTTAGCACCAAGAAGCCACAAAGTGGCACCAAGGCATTACGTTTCTACTCATTACAATACAAAAGATGCATGTGAGTTGCAGGTACTACTTTCATCCACTTGGGGTGGCCCTCCTTGGGTTCTGCACTGTCGTATCTGCGACTGTGAGTGGCTTGAAAAGGTCATTGAATGACATGGAATTCAGCCAATGAGATGGTTGCTACAGAGAAATAGGGAGACTGGAAGAGTCACAGAAAGGCACAGCCGCGGATTTCCTTGCCGGCCGCGCTAGCACGCGGAGAACACAGAAAGAATTCCAGCCTGGGAAGTGTGCGGCAGACGTATGAGCCCCCACGTTGCCAAAACCAAGACTCTGAAAGACAAAAGTTGCAGGCCTGAACTTCCTCCACTAGATGGACGGTTTTAATTGGAAACAACATTGATTGTATTTTACAGGAGAGCCCCCATCTCTCTTTACCGGTGTCACACTATAACCCCACCCCGTACCCCCACAAACACACACACACACTCCAGCTAACAGTCTCTAGCGACCCCACAGGGGCATGCACAGAAACCCAGACAACATTTTAGACCATTCCCCCCCACCCCGACTTTTCTGTAGCTCAGACAGTGTGTGTGACAAAGCGGAGCAGCCGACTGCCGGCGACTCCCCGGTGCATAAAGTTACCTGTCTTTGTACGCTTCTTCTTCTTCTTCTTTTTTTTTTCTTTCTCGGGGAGTAACAACTTCTACAACTGGCTGGTGACACACTTTCATCACCTTTCATCAAAGTTGGACTCACACTGGGACGCATTTTGTGATGCCGAGCCCACAGGCCATGAGGCTAGCAAACTGAAGCGCTCCCGCTTCTTCGGCTCGGAATAAAGCGGTGCCAAGCGCACGGCCGCACGGGATGTATTGCACAAGATTCAGTCGAGGAACAACAAACTCCTGTCCAAGTTAGTTGGGAGTTGGCAGGTGCCGTCAGCATGGACATGAGGGTACCAAAAGCGTCGGGATGAGACTGTTTCGGGGTACAGTTTTGTTATGGATGGGGCTAACTTGATGGCTTCAGTCAGGATTTGGATTAGGGTCGGGTTGGTCTTTTGCTTGGGTTAAGGAGTTTCTGCAAAACATTACACATGAGCCTGATTTTGCAAGCAAATGGACATAAAAAAATTAAAAAAGACAAGAGTCCTTCCTGGCCTGCTGCGGAAATGGAATATTCTGGGTAAGGCAGGCTGGACTCCATTCTATCCCACGTTAGCCCTTCCTCTCGTCGGAGGGCAGTCAGGGTGGATTTGTGGGGCCTTTCTTCACTTGGCCAGGCTGTGTTTTATTCATCGCCGGCGCCCTGACCCCGCACGGCTCCTGTTCTGACAAATCACTTCTGATTAAGACAGATCTCTGTTAGTCAGCCACTCAACTTGGCCTATTCATCATTCTCGCTTTCTCCTCCTACCCCCCCCCCCCCGCCGCCTCCCGCGACCCCTCCGCCATCCCTCGCTCCCCCGCCGCCGGATCGTTTGCCTGTCCGTCAGACCGAAGCGTGGCGCGAGAGAGAAATTTCCGCCGCCGCTTTAAACGGCTGATTATGGACAATTGGCGGCACGGCGCGGCGCAAGGTAGTCTTAAGGGTGATAAAACGCCAGTGTAATGGGTATAAATGACCGAGCTGGCAGGAGAACAGCTGCTAATAGACGCATTTGTTTAAAAATGAGCAAAGGTGCAGAGAATTGAAAGCTGCATTCCAGCACGCCCCCCCCCACCACCTCCCTTTTCAAAGTCTCAAAGCTTCAAATTTACATGTATTATTTAAGCCCCTCAAAGTCACTCTCCTTCAGCCGGAAATCAACTTCCTCCACTGCGGCATTTTCCTGTAGGCCGGCTCATATTTAATACCTGGCATGACACGTGATATTTACAATAAATGCAATCACCAAAGCGAATAAAAAAAAAAAAGCATTCATACGCAAAATGCTTTCGCGCCGTATACAGACTCCTGACAATGTAGCCGGCCGGGCGCGCGCGTCGACAGGCATTGTGTTCACGCGCTCAACAAACTCCATTAAATTAGCCTGAACGCCAAGCGGCGCCGGTGGCAGAGGGCGGCGGGGCGGGGAGGGATGAGCGCAGAAAGCCCGGGCTGCCGCGAGCGCAAATTGCTTGGACTTAATCAAGCGCTCTTTACTCAAGCATCCAAATGAAAACTAATGGACTTTGGCTGCTTAGGTGTGACAAGGCAAGAGATTTTTTTCTTTTTTTTTTTGAGGTCGTCAATTAAAAAAAAAGGGCGATAAAAATTGAACAGACGACCGGTCAGCCAATACAGCCGAGCTGACATATTAATTCCATTTCCACTGTTGAGAAAATGATTTTTTTTTATTATTAAACTTGCTGGAATTGGTAAAAAAAAAAAAATGTATGAAGCGCAGAATTAAAAGTCACCTTCGAACCTTGTATGCATTATTCAACACGATGACATTTGCCGTCGCGCAAGACTGTATGACACACACAAAAAAAAGAAAAACAGTACACAAAAGAATAATAAGTACTGCAAGATGAAACTAAATTAAGTCCATTAAAACTGCTTAAAACGACCAGATTGACGCTGAAGGATGGCGTACGATTAACGACACGATGCCGGTAAAGCAGGCGGAAATGTTCATTTGTCACCTGCAAAATCAATAACTGTTACGGTGTGGATATTGTGTCCGAATTTATGGATCAGGGTAAAGCACGAGCTCCCAGAACAATTAAAAACAACAAATGATGACAGCAGAGTCATTAGACAGGCTAAGTGTCAAATTTTTCTTCTGAGTTGCAAAAAATAAAGTCAAAGACATTGGTTTTGTAGTTTGCGGTTTCACACTCATGCAGACAAATGGCCAAAACAGTGTTTTTGTTGTCTTCTTAAACAATCTGGAGTAAATCGGTCCTCAAATTGCTTCCAAATGTGCAAATAGGGAACAGATGATGCTTTTGTACATGACATGCTACAGCTGAAATGTATTGGGGTTTTTCGGGTTCCTACACAAATTTTGGCGAAGGGACGGGGACTGACTCATGCACTGGTCATACGTCCAACTCTGAAAACAAATGCAGCGCAGCTCAGCCTCTGGCTAGGTGTCGTCACGGCTACCGCTATGCTTTTGGCAGTGCAGTAACGTTTTTGACTCATTTGAGATGGCAGTAGCTGTCTGCATTGTTAGACTCTTAAAAAGTCTACCATAATTTTCAACATTACACCCCATTAAAAAAACAAAACCTGCACAAACAAAACCCCCCTTTTTGACTCTGTTTTGGCCACAAACACACCATGGGCTGTCATTTTCAATCGAATACAACACGACGTGGGCAGAGGTGAAAAGTTTCCCCAATTTGTCGGGAAAGCAGACCCGGCAAGAGACGTCTTCCCGGGTGGGAGATAAGGGGGGGGTAACTTGACGTTCATTTTCAACAGTTTAAGAGCGCTAATCATGGCATTACCATTGATTAAAGGCGTGGGCGTCTTTAATCAAGAGAGTTGACGGGCAGATCAAAGAGGCTAACACAACATTTCTTGCCTTTTAATTATGTGTACAACAGCACACCTCGGGCACACTCCTTCACTGCCCATCCTCTCAAACTCCACGAAAGGAGATCTAACACTCCAAAAAACAGTTCATTACCCAATCAAATGGGAGATGGGTGAGAAAAACACACACACACTCACACACACACATTGACGCAAGTCAGGTTTGATGATTAGTGAGGATCTGGGAGGAGGTCTTCCGCAGTCCCGAATTGGAACGCCTTCATTATCCTTGTCAAAAATGGGACACGGCATCAAGCTCATTTGCATGTTTTGACAAGGCCTGTCTGGGAGCCGCCTCCTCGCGTGTTTTATTTTTCATTTCTTCCTTTTGAGTCCTCCGAGTGTCTTTACCTCAATGACTGCTGATTACAGGCCCCTTTGCCGCTAAATGAATTAAATAGCTTGTTAAACGCCACTCAGGGCGACCAACCGACCGCCCGCCCTTTCCACTGAGCGAGCGAAGTCCACATGAAGGAGTTGCTGAAGGAGATCACACACACACACACAAAAAAAAAAAAAAAAAAACAAGCGACAAAACCAACAAGAGCTTCCAAACGTTGACTATGTTTTTGGACAGGTTTGGCCACAACTCCTGCTGGATTTGTACAAGGGAGAAGCTCACCCCGATTTCGCCGCCGTGCAAATATAAAGGCGCATTTAACAAGCGGCGGCGACAAAAGACCGATGACGAGGCAGCTCCAACACAAAGTTTGTCTTTGACTTGAGGGTTAATGGCAATAAGAGTGCGATATAAGGACAATAATAGCGCTATTATACATCGGCTGGCGACATCACGCGCCTCATTTAACGGCAAGCGGGGGGTGGGGTGGGATGGGAGTGGGGGGGGCCTCTCAGTTGAAGGCCGAATATTGTCGTTTGCCACTGTGAAGACGCGGCGTGGCACCACATGCGAGGACATTTCAACACACTTGTGTACAGCGTGCGGGTTTGGTTTTTTTTCTCTCCCTCCCTCTCTGTCCCTTTCTTCGTTCAGTCGTCAAGTTATTGTGCTTGAAAGCCATGTCGTGCAGTGTGGGATATACAACATATAAGAGGACGAACAATGGGGAGCTCTTATGGCCAAGATCTTTTCTTACAAACCGCATGTTGGTTGTCTGCTTTGAATGGAGAAAAAATAAATAAATACTAAATTCATGTTTATTCACTGCTGATTGTGTTGAGGCTTACAAGACATTGTACAACATTGCTACGTGACTACACTTTCATTTTAATCTGAGGGGGGGGAAAAAATAGTCTACGCTGTCATAAAAATGCATTGGTAATAAAATTCTGCGCTTTTCTGCTTATGGTTAACAAAACAGATTATATTGGAACAAGTATGATGTGATTTGGTATTCTTACAGATTTGGAAAAATAAACACCGTACCCCGAATAGATGTTTTTGCAGTCAGTAGAAGAGTTCAATAGAAATGAGTAAATAAATACCGGGCAGCTACTTAGGAGGAAATAGTGCAGCTGGACATGCAAATATTTTATTCCAATATGAGCACGCACCGTTTTGATTGAGGCTGACACTTGACAGCCCGGTGCAGGGTCCCGGCCCGGCACGGCCACCTCGCCGTACCCCGGGGGGCGCCGACCCGGCCCCCTTCCGGGCACTGCGCCCCACCTCGGTCACCGGGGCGTCACGGGGGCTAACGAGAGTGCGGGCGGGGGGGCGGGGCGGAGGGGGCGCCTGCTTAGCCATTCAAGCTCATCCGTCGGCTGGATGTGTAAGCAGCTCCCCGAGAGACCCTCGGCGAAACAAGTGTCAAAAGCTAAGGAGACGCTTTGTACCTGGGAGGTATATTAATGCTCTGATAGCTTCCGGAAGGAGGTGAGCAGGGGAAAGAATGAAAAAAAAAAAAAAAAAGTCTTTGTCCTCGTAGAAGAAGATGAAGGACAAAGCCCGAGACAACTTTTGACGGCGTTAACTTGGACAGAACAAAAGGCAGACCTTCAGGGAGAAATCGTGAAACCGAGCTCCCTAAGACGCCTTAATCGAGGCGCCCTGAACAACAGCGGTGCGAGCACAACTTGCACGGGGATTTAAACAGCCTCCGATAGAGCAAAGCGAGAATAAATTGCTCATCTGCTTTCCTAAAAAGACCGCAAACTTGATGTTACACTTTCCTGTGAAAAGAAGACAATATTTTGATGTTTTACTTACTGAAAAGGAGATAAAACAGTGAGGCGGCACTTGCCTAAAAAGAAGAAAACCAATCTTGAAATTCGGAACTACTTTTATGAGCTTCCTTGCGCGGGACTGAGTTTCAACTCCAACTGGACTCTCCCAACACGGGCCTTCCGCCCTCCGTAGGGCGATGCATAATTGAAGCAACGCAGAGACGGAAGCGTGTTGCTACCAATGTTTTCATTAGGCAAAGCTAGCACATGGGACCCACCGACGACGGGCAGTTGAGCGTGCGTAGAACCCGGAACAGGTTCTGCATCTTCTCATGGTCATTTAATTCCGACATCAGACCTTATAAAAAGGCACGCAGGCCTGCTCTCTCTTCTTTTTTTTTTTTTTTCCCCTTCGCCCTATGATATTTTTTCAATCTTTCCAAGCTTAAATTAGCCGGGATTTTTTAAGATCAGGGAGTGTTTTTTAAGCTATGAAAAATGGATTAAATGAAGAGGAAGTCTGGCCTTAATGAGCTCCCTGGGCTATGGAGCAGCAGGGACTGTAGGGGGGGAGTAGGGGGGGTCGTGGGGCTGGAATGAGGCGAGCCTTTGAGGAAGAAGGGGGGGGGGAGTGGGGGTTGTAGGGGACGAGGCCGTGCCCAAAGTGTGCCGGCTTCTGCCAATGGCACAGACGGCACCTGGGCAAAGCCTTCGTGCCAAAAGGAGGCGAGGAACAAGTTTGCGTCCAACCGGGAAACTTCACTCCGAGTTGGATTTTCATCATTTCTGCACAAGGGGCGGGGGGGGGGGTTGATTTGTGAGCATGGGTCGGTGGATATGGCGCTGTTTTTGTTTGCTACAGGTTTTGGAGAAAACATTTCAACAACACAGATACGTTCAAATCATCTGCCAAAAACGCAAATACCTCAACGATCCTGACAATTTGCAAGAAATTTCTAAAGTGAAATTCAGAGATTACCGAGAAAGTAAGAAGTGTTTAACTGGACAAAAATGAAGTTAGCCCACTCTGCGGCTCAATAACAGCTTATTAAAAGCAGCTCGTTTCTTTCGAGACAAGTAGAATGCGCAAATATTACGTCTGAAAGTTGCACACAGCTGTCACAGAGAACAGCGGTGGCGGAAGAAGGTGAGAGGAGAGATGGGGGAGCGGCGGGGGGGTCCATCTTTGGCACATTCCCGGGGCTACTTTTTACCTGACAGTGATTAGAAGCTGTCAGAGGCTCCTGCCACTCCTCAGCGCTCAGCGGAGGCCTGTCATTACAAATAGACCCGGATTAAAATACCATACCGCCGGGGTGCGCGGGCCTTGACCTGGACAACCTCCCCGGCTACACCTGCTTCAAACTGACAAATGTTGACATAAACCAGCGTACGGGGGAGGGGGTCTGAGGTTTACGCCGGTCGAGATGCATCACTTCAACATAGTTCCTTGACACCAGTGTAAAGTGCCTCGACATCGTCTGGTGGCACGTTTTAGCACAAAAATACAAATTGCTGGGCGAATAGTAAATCCGCAAATAGGCGGGGCATTACTGTAACGTATCGCCCTCAAATTGCGCGCGCGCTGCTGCGCAGTTTAATGGGGGCTAATTGCGACAAAGCACCGAGCACATCCCCGGGCCGTTTTCCCAAGTTGCTGTCTGCGTCAGGAAAGTTAACGGAGAATAACGAGGCAGGCGAGTTCACGGATCTATCCGGGTCATCGGCAATTGCCTGCCGCGACATTGACAAATGACCCATCTCGGCGGGATGACAGTCGCCGGCTGCAGCGCTGACAGGCCAATACAGTGCAGGAGGAAGGCATCAGTAGGATGAGCCTCGTCAAATGGACACAAACACAAACTCGACTAATGTTGAACACAAAAACAAATCACGTATTTAAAAAAAAAACTTTTTCTTGTCATTCCAAATATGTAATTAGACCATTTCGTACAGCGAATCGCTGAAAGATTGAACCCAAAAAATATTTTACGGATCATCAGTGCCTGAAAGAAATGAACTCCATTAATTAGCCCAAGACGCGACTGGCTCGTTGAAGAGAAACAAGCGCAGGGCTACAACTAAATACAACAACCGCATTCAGCGTTAACGGTGAGTTGTATTTTTCGGTCAAAATATTGCTCGACTAAGAAAGGTTGCAGTTCGCCGATTTACATGGCGGATTAGCTGAATGCAGCCTTAATCAGAGTGCAAACATCCAACCCGGGAGAATGTTATTCCAAGAGATTAGCCGGAAATCACCAATTTTATTGCTTTTTAAGGAAAAGAAACACCTGCACTGGTTTCGGCATCGCCTAGTTTAATGACAATTAGGCGCGAATGCAACAGAGTCGTTGCCAATGACATCAAATGAGAAAACGCACTTTATCTAATTAGAATAAAATGCAAAAGCAAATCCCCTAGCTGCCAGTTGTACAGTGTTCATACAGTATATGGTCGTGTGACGGTACAAGCATATAATGTTTAATGTATAGTCCGCTCTCCGGGTGAACGTGGGGGAAAAAAAATATGCACATATTCATAAACCGGGAGGTGGTACACAAGTGCAAGTGGCAAAAAGGAAAGGAAACCAATGCATGCGTGTGTGTGTGTATATGTGCGTGCTTCGACAAACTCCCAATAGTGACCCCGTTCCTCATCTCCAGGGCATAAACAAATATGTGTGCAAGGGCGCCGGTGGATTATAATCACAGAGAGAAAAGGGAATTCAATTTATTCCGCAACGGCCATTAATATTTCAGGCCCGTTACTGTAGCCCATGTGAGGGAGCATGAATGATTAATTTAGACATCACCTCTGTCACAAGCCCTTACCGGGCTCGGCCCGGGATCAACCCATGAGAGCGGTAAACAAAAGGGGGGCTCCCCCAATGTTTTTTGTTGTTGTTGTTGTTGCTGCCGAGCTGCTCGGGTTTGGGGTTCGTCTTGTCTGGCAAGACAAGAGGGAGGACTGGCGGGTGATGTTGGACAAGTTGGCTGCCTTTGTGCTTTTAAGGCTTTTCTTATGGTGCCGTGACCATAAAGACACAACTATCTGGGAAAAAAATCGCTAGCTACTTTTGATCGCTAGCTACGAGCGATCAAAAGTAGCAACTAAGTTGGAATCCTTACTGTAATTAATTGAATACAGTACAACGTTAGTGTAGGTTAGAGAGAGACGAACGTAAACGTTTAGGTTACGGGGTACGCCGCAGAAAGGGAACTCCACAATAAACCGAGGACCGCCTGTATGAAGAAATGGGAAAACCCAGACAATGTTTGACCTTGCGCCGTACATCAAAGCGGCGATTCGGAATCATGGGAAATGTCTGTCATTAGCACAAACCCCAACATGACCATTCAATCCATTATTCCACAAAGCGGTTCCATCAATAGCGTGTTAACACCTTCGCGTCGATGGCGGCTGGCGGACGGGAAGCGGGATTGCGTCAATGCAAGATGAGTCTGCGCACGCGCGGTTTTTGATTGGAAAGCAATCAAAAACCGCGTGGCGCTCGTCTGACAAGTGGAGATCACAAACCGGCGGCATCCATTTTGAGGGCCTGCGATGCCACCGCGACCGTCTTGTCAAAAGACACTTGTACGTATTTCGGCGTCGGATTATTGGTCACTAAAAAATTTGAAGTCGAAAGACGGGAAATGAAAGCTTTTGTGCTCTGATTTAATGGGGTGTTAAGCGGGTGGGGTGGCGGGGTATGCGCGGCAACCTGCAGTGAGCCTGGCGGGGGCGGGGTGGAAATCAAGGCGGGATGACACTGATGGAATGTGTTGGCACATGCCCTCGGGTGGTTTTGGTGTGGTTGTCATTTTGTTGTTTTCCCTCCGTCGTCACAAATGTTTCATAAATAAATAAGAAACGCACACACACGCACACGTTCACATGCACGCACACACAACAAGATGAATTGATGAGCTCTGATGTTTTGGTTGTTGTTTGGACAAAAGTTGTTGACAGGCACTTTTCTCTCTCGGGAGCTCGTCAGAGAAAAAAAAGAAAAAGAGCTGGCTAAGAATACTTGTGTGAAGGTTTTTCACCTGCTGCAACCATCTGGGTGATTACCTGCATGACCTATGACACTGATTTCCAACATAAGGGCCGGGGGCCAGATTTGGACCGCCGTATCATTTTTGGTGGTTTCTTAGAAGGAATTAGGCTCATCTCTAGATTAAATAAAAGGTTCTATCATGTTTGATATCGTTCATATTTGTCAACTGCGAAGCCTTTGGAGACTTTCTTACGATTAAGGGCCATGCTAGTAAATTTGACTTGTCTTAAAATCGCCCGCACAACCTCGGATTACTCGACATACGGCATTCTCTTGGAATGCTTTTCTTCCCGCACAAACACAGACAGACCAAAAAAACGCGAAACATATCTGGAAATTAACATTATAAAAAAAGATTACATAGGGGTCTTATTTCTCAGCACGTGGCTCATGGGACTTTCAGAGGTCAGCGTTGCATCTGAAAAACTTTCCCCGGATGGAAGAGTAAAAAAAAAAAAAAGAAAAAAAAATGAATAAATAAAAATGTGTAGGACTTAAAAGCAGAGTCAACTTTGCGACTCTGCTGGCTATAGTTTCTAACGCCAGCTGCGGATCGATACATAACCATACATATAGCGCAAGTGGAACAAGTCCTGTCAAAGGTTACTCCTTTTTTTTTTCTTTTTTCTCCACGCTTGCCTCTTCATTCGGAACGAAGAGGCTATGGAAGAGGAGATGGAGGCGAAAGACATGAGAGCCAAGAAAGAGAAACCCGGGCAAAAAACAAAACAAGATCCCGGCCGGCGCTTGTAGTCGCGGAACCGGGCGTTTAATGGGCTTTGACGTGCTTGCCTGAAGGGCGGGGGGGGCGCGGCGAGGGAGTCCGGGGGTTGCATCGATAGCAGTGCGCGAGAGTGGCCGCGGGGAGCTCGGCGCGGCGGCTCGGGCCAAATCCCCGGTACGAGCACGGACTGGGGGCCTGACCGCTAATCATTAGAAAGTCAATGAGTTCTTAAGCGCTCGCAGCCACGCTCGGTATGCCGCGGATATACAAATGTATACGAGAAATTCATCTGCCGATGTAACGCAGCGTGTAGAGCCAGAGCACGACTGTGTTAGGTTGCCATTCCATCTCAGTTTTTCCGTCTCATCCATACGCAAATCGCGACCTCATCGACTTGTGCTATCTGTGATCAGGGAAGAGGCGGAACAGAGACCAATTCGAGACTTTGGGACCAGGTCAAGACCAAATACCTCAAGGAGTTGAGACCAAGTCAAGAATACGGCAAGATCATGTCAAGACCTAGACTTTGAGGAGTCCAGACCAAGACTTTGATGAACCTAGGCCAGGTGAAGACTTTAAAAACGCAGTCGCCCAATGAGCTCGACACTCTCGGTTCATTTTGTGTTTCAGGGCCCATCTGTCAGTTCTAAAAAGCTCATTTGGCCCTTGAGCTCATCAAGGTTCCCCACCCCGGCAGTACAGTAGTATCTGCAATCTATTATTGGACTCTAGTGAATCCCTGAATGATGGCCACTCAATGTTTGTTTTGTTTTGGTTTTTTTCATCAGGTGCTTGTACATTCAAGCATATGCAACACCCTAAATCCAAATTGTGCCCAATCAATATCCTCCAAGCTACTTAGCCTCCCTCTGATCAATATGCACCCAACCTAAACATTTTTTTTTAACCAACGTTACTACTCTGACCGCCGCATAGATCGATGGCCTATCGATCAAGACGCTCAATCTTTTAAGGGCAAGATTTGGAAAGAACCCTTCTGGACATTTGGGTTTGTCACCTTTGACTTTAGAGATCTTTTTCCAACAAAAGGGTGGAACTTTCGATGATGTAAATTCTCCCTGCTGCCATCCACACTTTGCCCACTCGCGTATTCGATGCAAAGACGGGAATCGGAAGGAAGCGATGCAAGAAAATGTGTGAAAAATGCCTTTGGATGAGAAGATCACGCAAAATAGGACCAAACAAAAAAAAACTAATGGAAAAGAGTGACAGAGGGCGCGCGAGGGTGTGGGGCTGCCACAAACAGGGTCTTGAGAGGTGATTGACGTTCACTGAGGCTTCTCAAAGCCGGCGAGACTCCTTTGAAGGGATTATTAACACATTTTGATTACTCTGGTCCAGTTGTCGCGGAAAATGTAACCCCCATCAGAGCTAGGGAACAGGCGGCCACAGTCTCCATCCCCCCACTCCCCATTGACTCAAAGTCGGCCGCTAATTACCGCCTCAGACGTTGCGGAGAATCGACGATCACCTTATTAGTCTCACAGACGCACGTCGCGACGTCGGCCGTGACCTGCATTAGCAGTAATAGAAGGCCTGAAGATGAGCACAAACTTTTGAGGGGCTAGGGGAGGGGGATTGGCCGGACTCTTCGAACTCGTGATTTGGTGCAGATTTCTCAAAGTCTTGGTCTTGACTTGCTGCTGGTTTATGTGGTCTTGGGTCCACTGGGTCTCAAGCCCTTCAAGTAGATCGTTTGGACACTTGCTATCCCTTGACCAAAATGCGAGTTAACATCGTGAACGTGGCGCTAGATACGGAGCCAGCTAGCAAAGCTAGCCTTGTGATCGTAGTTGCAATCGTGGGCCCAATATCTATTAAAAAAAAAAAAAACCCTGAACATTTCTTAGCAGATGACGAGCTGACGATACAGTCACTTCATTTGAGTGTGTTGACTCCAATGGACATACTGCACGAGGATATGCTGGTTGCAATTAACATTTTGCCCGCGTTGCAGTTTCGAGAAACTGTGTTGAGGCGCCGGGAACTCTCGGAATTCCCTAGCAATTACAACCACAGCCCACAACCTAGCATACATTCTGGCTTTTGTACTGTGACAATTACTTCAAGAAAATATGTCACGAGATCGAAACGGGGAGTTCAATGACGGACCAGCTTTGGCTTTCCAAAGGGGGGGGGAAATCACCTTCACAAATAAACTTGAAGTAATCAAGGGATCGGCGGCATCCCTACTTAGGACATGCAACCTTTGTGATTTATGGCCTACGCCGGCTTACCGCTGGTCACCTCACATGAATAAGACGCCACACAAGATCGAAGATGAGGAAAAGCCATCCACAACAAACTCTGCGGTGTTGAAACGAAAAGGGCGACTTTCAAGTTGCTCTTGATAATGAGCGCAGCTAATGCTCACTTTGTAGCCGATCTGCAATGCCGGGTGTGAAATGTATCGTCATAAACAAACTCAAATGAGCCAAAGGGGGGTGTTTTTTTTTTCTTTTTGTGAGAGTACTGTACACATGGTTAGCGGAGAGGGCCAACAAAGTCGACATCAAAAGGGTCCGGAATGATGCGAGTGGTAAAAGTAGGCCAGGCCACAGCCTGGGAGGGAGAGGATGCGGAGGACAGTGAACGAGCGCGAATGAGGGAGGCGGCGTGGCTGCGGAAGAGCTCAGTCCCAAGGTGGGAGGAGCTCAGGTGCGAGTTGTGAGGAGGCACCTTCTGGTCATGGCTCGGAGGCCCCGCGGTGGAGAGAAGAGGGGCCCGGACAGACACGGGCTCCTCATGTTTGGCCCAAATATTCCAGGTGGCTCAAGACGCGTGCCCCCCCCGTCACACCACGCCACTTCAGCCCCCGAACTCCCAATGCTCAAAGTTGACTGAAAAGTGACTGTTGAAAATGGCTTGGGAGCAAAAGTACAACAGCAAAAGGTGCTTCTGTTCAATGATTCGTTCATAGAAATTGGTTTGGATCATTAACGTTTGGGGTTTTGACAGTTTCACCACTGTAAAAACAGGTGGCAAGTCGTCATGGCGTAATCAAGACCACATAAACCAGGACAAGGTCAAGAACAAAATTTTGAGGACTCTAGACCAAGGTAAGTCTTGGAGATGTCCAAGACCAAGTCAAGACAAATATGAAACCAAGACAAAATTTTTTTAGTCCAGACTAACATTTTGGAATGATTCGATTCAGGAATTTGAACCAACGTGATTGGAGCGACCAATCAATGACCACACTGCTTCACAAAGTCTGTACGTGTCGGGAAGTACATCTCATTGATGGACGTTCAGACAGAGAACCGTCGTTTATAATGGGGGGGAGACGTTCCATACTCACTCAAGATAGCTTCAAACAAAAAGACCCATAATAAACCAAAACCCATTAAAAACAATCGCTAAAATATTTGCGATATATAAGGACCGTGAATGATGAACAGTAATGGGGTGGGGGTGTCACTGCGGAAACAATACAAGATTTTAATCAGCGCCATGTCCTTTGTGTGAATGCAAGTGCACGTGTGTGTGTGTGTGTATGTGTGTGTGTGTGTCAAAGGCATTTCCCTTTGCTCTGCATTTGCATGAATTCCATACATTCGGCCTTTCACAAGAATTATCGGCAGGACCGGTGGTCAGGGTCCAAACGTCTAAACAGCTCATTAAAAGCTGCACAATACCCGACTTCAAGCGCAGGAACCGAGGGGAAAATTGGCAGGCGACGCTAGGCACTGTGGAAACGTCCGCGCGGGATAACGCACGCCGATTGCAGCCTCGTGCAGACCGTTGTAGATTTCCTTTTGATTGTCAGACTCCCGCTGGCTACCCCTGTCCATAAATGTCTGAAAAAGGAAAAGGTGCAGTTTCTTCGTTAAAATTTGGGGGGGTCATTGCTTCTCCGGTTGTTGTTCATGTAACTGTCCCGACATTAAAAAGTCGACATGAATTCTTGCGTGTTGCCACGACCGCGTGCACCTTTCAACATCAAACCGCGAGATGGTCCAGACCAAGCAAAACGGGTCCCTTAGGCCACCTTAGCCAGTCCTTCACAAGTCCACTTAAAAAAAATAAAAAAAATCGGGCGGCGGTTGGCCTTGATTGATGCTCGACTAACCCGAGATCAGAGACGCGCTCGGGGAAGGACCGAGCCGAGCGGCCCTGCCGCTACCCGAGCTGCGCATACATCAGCCCTTCAGGATTAGCGGCACACGTCTCACGCGGCGAGGCTCCGACTGATGTGAGCGTCGGGGACCATGTCGGCCACTTAGCCGCCAATTTCTACCTGCTAGTCAACAGTCAAAGTTGACACGAGAGCCATTAGAGCGCAGGACACAGGAGGACTTTTTTTTTTTCTTCTAAAACTGGAATGAACATATGACTTTAGGACACGCGTGCTCATGTATGAATGTGCCGCTACCCTTGGCAAAAGCAGGGGTGGATGAGTAACTACTTTCTATTCGCCTTCTCTTTTTAGGAACTTGGGCTCACACACCCGTCCAAATGATTGGTGTGTGTGTGTGTGTGTGTGTGTGTGTGTGTGTGTGTGTGTGTGTGTGTGTGTGTGTGTGTGTGTGTATCCAGGCGCACTCCCCTCAAGCACTTTGTGGCGAGAGCAGGCGGCGCCACTTTCTTCGGCAGCTCAAGGGCGCAGCCTATCTATCGGAGAATAGAATGCGGGAGAGGGCGAGAGGAAGGAGGAATAAAAACTGCTTGGCTTTCAAAGAGCATTCACGGAAGGTTCTGGTTCTGCTACATCAACGAGCGACGAAACGAGAACGATACTTTTTCATCCACAGGGCCAAGTCATTGTAGTCATTTTAGATGTATTTTGGGGTCATTTTTGACAACAAAAAAAAAACAACAAAAAAAACCCAGAATATTTTTTTTTGTCTAAAACTGTCATTCAAGTTGCACGATGTGCCCGAGTAGCGGTTGCCCCTCCCCTGCCCCCAAGACAAAAAGGTTGACCTGATTGCGCCTCAGATGTTACGTTTTTGTTGTCTTTGGAGAAATATGATAACAATTTTGTTTATTAGTTTAAACTGTGACTCAGGGCGATATGCTTGAGTAGTAGTAGCAGAGCACTCCCCAAGGCTTGACGTTTTTGTTTTTTTGTTCGGCTTGGGCTTATCAGGAATTGGTTTTTTTTTTTTTTTTTGGTCGCCACATGAAGACAAACCCAGTCGTTTTTTTTTTTTTACACTGCGACGTGCTCGAGTAGCAGCCACGGAGCAATCCTGGAGTTACCTTCCCCGCCAAAGACAAAAGCTTTGAGAAATTGTTGTTGTCTTTGGTCCCGTTATAACAAAGCAAATTTGGCGTCGCCTTAACTGTGACTGAGGGTGACACGCTCGGGTAGCAGCCACAGAGCGCCCTTAAGGTTACCTGCCTCAAAAAAAAAAAAGCATCTCCTTATTTTGTCTCAATATGGCAACAATATCTAGATTTTTTTTTTTTAAAAGGGCTTTGTCTTCTAAAAACGAGACCGCCGTTTCTTGTGTGACTCACTCGTGGAGCAGCGGTTGAGCCCCGCGAAGGTTAGGCCCCTTTCCCAAGACAAAACCTTTCTCTTCTTTTGCCCCAGTAAGGCAAGAATAGTTGTGTTATTTTTGGTAAGATGATGACAAACAATATCGTCTTCTAAGAGACTCAAGCTGAGCGACACGCTCCAGCGGCAGCCGTGGAGCACCGCTAACGGTTAAGCCCACCTCGAAGACAAAAGCTTCTTGCTCGCTTTGCCCTGGCGTGGCGACGACAGTTGTGTTTTTGATAACATGCCGGGCAAATAAGTCGTTTTGACTCCGGTTGTGTGATGCGCTCGAGCGGCAGCCTCCGAAGAGTCTTGCCAGTGACAAAAGCGTTTGCTTTGCTACGGAAAAGCTTTTGTTTGTTTGTTTGTTTGCTTCTTCGAGGGAACAACCCAGAATGGTTAAAGAGTTGTTTTTGTCCTGAAGTTGTGACTGGAGGTGGGCGATGACGACGTGTTCGGGTGGCACACGAGCAGCACCGGTCAGGTTAGCAAACTGTCATCTGTGGCCACAATGGGACAAACCTAAATCAGTTTGTTTTTCGGCCACCTAAAAACGTAGCGGGCTCGAGTAGCACACACCGCCGAGCACTTCTGAGGTTACCCGGCCTCCCACCCCCCTCCGAAACCAAGTCCCCGCTGTGCCCCTCCCGCCACGGATGGGCAGATGGGCCGGCCAGCTGATATCCCGAGCCCGGCTCCGTTTCATCTTGCTTGGGTGTCTTAAACAGGCGGCCGGTCCGTCTGATGGGCACTGGGACGGCAAAAGCGGGGCGAGCCTTTGACACGCTCGAGGGAAGGGTGTATTGAGGGTGGGGGGCTTACGGTTGGAGGTCCTTGGGCCGTCCTATTGAGGAGACGCGAGGACAGATGGGAGACATTTAATGTGCCTGGGCGGATAGGAAGCGTCGCAAGACGCAGATGAGGAAGGTGCTCGTGGCCGGTGTTGAAAATGCGCGTTTCTTTCGCGGGACTTCCCGAAGGCACTTGAACGTCACAGATGCTGCTGCATTATCTTTTTCTTTAATGATTGTTTTTACATCTGAAAAGGTGTCACGTTGCAAAAGTGAGGCTATCGGGTCCGCGCGTGCTAAAAAGAACACAAAAGATTTGCGGCGAAACGGCAAAACTGCTGCATCCTCAAGAGTGCAAAACAAATCAGTTTGTTTGTTTTGTTTTTTAACATGGGCTTGCTTATTTATTTATGAATAATGCATCTTTGTAATTTTGGTCCTAATATTTATAGTGATTATTTGAGATGTAGATTAGAAAAAAATAAGCAAAAGACAATATACAAAATATTTTTTTATTCAACTCAAATATTGCTTCGTGAAATCTGGTTTTACTGTTCCATAATTGTTTTTATATTTGTTTTGAACCACCAATGATTCGATAGAGAAAAAAACATGAATCTTAATTAATATTTTGTATTTATATGATGTATCATGAAATTTGAATTACACACGTGGTTATATCAAAAATTGATAATTACTTTCATTTTGGTCGATATTTGATTCCAATTTAAGAAGCATCAGCAATTGTTTTTTGAGATATAATTTAAAATTTTTTTGTTTCTTTTTATTTCAGGCCCACCATGAAATTCTATCATCAAATAAAACCCTTTGAGTAATTTTGTATTTGACCAACATGCTATGAGATAAGAAACATTTGATTCATAAATGTCATCTGGACTTTTTGGAGGAATGAATACAATTTCAAATAATGCATATTTGACTTGTGTAGATTATGAATAAAAACACAAGGAAGGAAGGTTCCGTTCAAGGTGGTGTTTTGGATTTTTAAAAAAAAGAATGTCATGCTAAAATGCTCATTTCAAGGTATAAAAATATGATATTTTGTCATCCATCGAGTCATGATTACATTGTTTCTCTCTCCCACTTGGTTCTCCCTTTCTGCCCCCCCCCTTTTTTTTTTCTTAAATATAGCGGCGGGCGCCTCAGATGTAGTGGCCCTTTCAAGCGCCCGTGGGGGGGCTCAGAGTCCTCGCTTTTGTCTCCCATTTCCTTCTGAAACTGCTTTTCTTGAACCCTGCGCCGCTCTTCACAGTTGTTGTCTCGACTCTCTGCTCGCTGTGTGGCTCCTTCTTTTTTCCTACGACCAACAACCCCACCCCACCACCACCACCACCACCACCACCACCACAACACCACACTGCTGCCCCCCTCCACCGCACCCCGCACCCCCCACCCCCCTCCTCCCATCGATGCCTCCCTCCCTCCTCCAGCTCTCTCCGTGTCAGCCAGAGGTCAATGCTACACTTTTTCTTGTGCATGCAACAAGGCTCCGAGTGTGCATGTGCGTGTTTGTGTGTTGGGGCGTGTGGGGGTCTTTTTTACTCATTGTGACCTAAAAATAGAAAACTATATCTGCCCATTTTTAAGACACAGGTGTGAGCAGGTGTTTGGGATCTACTACCGATTGGATCAGGGGAAGAAGTGGATTAGTCAGTCCTTCAAGCACACACACACACACACACTGTATATATATATATATATATATATAATGCTGTTATGTTGTTCACATATATGCATCATGCAAAAAAAAAACAAAACACCTTTTAATATACCTCAAATATTTTGTTAACTCATTTTTACTGCCATCATCCAATAATTCCCACTAAAATATATAATTTCATGTTTAAAAATGAGCGGCCATATTGACACAGGAACATTTCTGCTGTACTGTGCCACAGGATTCGGGTCAAACTGACCCAAGGGGGCAATCTCGCTAAAAGACAACATGAACAGAAAGGTTCAAGAAATAAGTCGACATTTTTTTTTCCAAGTTTTGTGCCACCTGTCATATATTATAATTCATACAGATCTATTTCATGACTTTTTCCTCCCCGCACGCTCGCTGTTTGTTGTCTATGTTCCACAATGTGCTTTGCATATTCTCTTTTCATTCGGCTGCTTAAATAAAAAAAAAAAGTAAAATAAAATAAATAAATAAATCCAAAACAAAAGGACACTCCTTGAGGTATAGCATAATCAATGACTCTTTTGGTACGCCGCCGCAACGTAGCATTGTGTGTTCACACGGAATAGGGCGTCATTTGATAATTGTTAGATTAATGGCGCCCAGAGCCAGGACGTAAATATTTCACAGCTTTGAGAAAAGGAGGCCTTAGAAGAAAAAAAAAAGAAGAAAAATCATGTTTTGAAGAAGGAAGGGGGTGGTTGGGGGGCAAGTGTGTTTTTCTTCAAATTTAGTTAACTCTATTTCCTGAATGTATATGCTTCAGCTCTTTAAAAAAAAAAAAAAAAAATCCAGCCGCCGGCATGCTGTTTATCGCCGGATGAAAGGCAATGCTGTAATTATTCCCCCCCCCCCCCCTTCTAATCGGACCTTGTCAGCACGCAGTCTTATCGAGAAGAGGAAAATGACACCGATGCTATCGAGGAGCCCCGAGTCCGAGCCCGCGGCGCGTGTCCTCCCGCCAATCACGGGCCCGGGCCTCGTCCCCCGCCGTATCTAGCGCCGCCACAAACGGCGAGCGCACGCCTTTTCTTTTTTTCATGTGGACGGTCGCAAGTCATTAAAATTGCAGCCGCGTCGTCCCTTTTTCGGCGGCGGCGGCGGCGGCGGGGATCAGCCGCAACGAAAATGGGATGTGGGACGAGGAGACTGGCTAAACGTGTTAATTCCGTCCTCACATGTTTACGGCTTAATTTTAATCTGTTTGAGGAGGAAGGGACGGCTGGCGAATGGAAAAGGGGCACGAGGGCCAATGAGAAAGCCGAGCGCCGCAATAAATCGCCATTATCTTTGACACCCTCGGACTGAGCTGTTCCGGGGGGATTTAGGGGCAAAAAGGGAAAAAAAAAAAAATTGTTTACGCTTCAACTGCGCTCGCTGAGGTGCCGCTGGACAAAAGGCCTTCGGTACACAAAAGCCAGCTAGCATACGGAGCCCTCAATGGGACGGGAAGAGCTGAATCAACAGACTCCAGCTTGGCGAGAAAAAAATAATAATAATACAGTAATTCCCCGGTGGCAGTAGACCTTGTTATCATGTTTGGAGAGAATCAGTGCCAGGGTACTTTCAGGTGGTGGAACTGGGAGGGACTACTGCTGACTTGAACTGAAAGCAATGAGAGTAAACTTAAGATGATATTAAATGTGATATGAGCCACGGGGGATGCTTGCTGGAAAGCTCTCCACTGATTCGCCATTGCGGCCGAATCTCCCAATTAGTCTTCCATTTGACAAAGACTGATGATAGTTAGGCTTTAAAATATTAAGATAGGCGTTTATGACAAAAAAAAATATATATAGATGGGGTTGGTCTCTAATGCTCACACATAGCGAGGCCCACTTTCAATCTTGCACTCAGCCCATTTTGGGAATCCCTGCACGACAGGGGACGAGCACAAATTGTGTAAATGCCATATTTACTTGTCAGTTTGTTTTTTTTTTGGTTTGTTTGTTTCTGTTTCTGTTCCGGCCGCCGACTAATCTTTCGGTGTGGCGCCGACTCTTCGCAGCCCGCCTGCCTGCATCCCTCGTCTAATAGCGCCGCCGCCCCCAAATCAAAGCGCTTTAACACAAGCCGGTGCGGCCTTTAATAGTGTCGTCACATCATCACAGCGTACTCGCTTAGCTTAGCCTCCGCTACTGCTGCCGCTGCCACTTTGTTGCTCGCTTCAATGATTTATGACAACAAAAAAAAATCAAGAGAGAGTGAGCAGGAAAGGCGGATAGAAAGAAACAATGTGGTGCCCCCCCCCCCTGACTCTGATTGAGAGTCTCTGGAACCTTTGATTGACAAGCTTTAATCAGCTTATCTACCATCCTAATAAAGTTGATGGCCCGCGGTGCTGCTCTCTACCTGGCACGCCGTAAACTTTGGGGGGGGGTTAAAGGCAAAACCCAAACCACTCGGCTTATCGAAACGGGAGTGAAATCAATCCCAAATGAGCTGTGTGTGCATATTATATATATACAGTATATACATATATATATATATATTAATGTTCGCTAAAAATGACCATTTCTTATTCGTCTCTTTAATTTAGATGAATGTCAGGAGCCCCTGTCATGTCCTACTGTTGTAAACAAAAAAACAAAAAAATTACAATGAAATGATTTTTTTTTTTCCCCAAGCCAAAGCTAACTGCTATGCACGTTTGTTTGTTGCGGCCACTTGTCTTTTTTTTTTTCTTTTTTCTTATTCGCTAATGAACTTCTATACTTTATTTATGAGAGAAACAGAAAAGCCTGCTTGTCAGTGTGTTGGGGAGGGGGTCCGCGTGTGGTAAATAAATAGCGCCGCGTGTCCAAAGAGTGTACTTCGCTATCCCTTTGAGGGCTCTCACCGCTCTTGACAAGCCTTTGTTTTCTTTAAATACACGCGAGACGCTGAGAATAGTTTAAAAAGAGGGGAAAAAAAAAAAAACGAAAGACAAACACAAATGCTAAAATGTGATGATGATACATGGTGAAGATTCGTCTTTTCTTAGAACAAGTGCACACACCCCCCCCCCCCTCCCTTCCCTTTAAATCTGACCCAGAAGCATCCCGGCTTTTTGTTCGCGGTCATTACAAGAGACGACGCTCGAGTCGGGAGGGGAAAAAAAAAAAAAGCGGAATTTCACCACCGTTTCTTTGTTCTCTGAAATAGATTTCAAACTTCCACTTCTCTATCGGCGGTCAATTGCATTTCTCAAAGGGCCCCGCCGTGAGAACGTGGGCCTCAACTTTGAATGAGCGCAAGATAATGACCACATCTGGACACAGCTGACGTCCGATTGGATGAATGACTTGAATGATTGAAATGCTGCACCGTGCTTTGTTTTGCTCATTTGATATTTTTGCTCGCCGTTCTTTCCTTGCTTTCCTCAACTGTTGACTTGATTGCACGCTTTCCCCCCCGTATGATTTTCTTCAGGCTTCTGATTGGCTCAGGTACGGCTCAAAAACGACTTGTGTCGCTTTAGCCCACGTTTGCCTAAAACAGACGCCATATGTAGGTCGTCCGTGTCAAAGTACGGGATTAAAAAGATTTGGATACTTCGGTACGGCTCCTCCACAAAAACGGATGTAAAGTTCGAGGAGAAAAGTACGTGCGCAAACAAATACAGTGAAGCTCAGCCTACGACTTGCGGAATCGTCACGGTTAGCCAAAACAAGTGCTCTATTTTGGATTTGGCTCCTGAACCAAGCCATAACCGTCGTTACGTGGCAAACTGTGATTTTTTAAGCAACCCATTTTTTTTATTCTCGATGCTTTATTCTTTATGCTTCGCATTTCTATCCAAGAGAAAAATCTTTGCGGCACACCGTCTATTCCCAGCGCATCCTTCTTCTCTGTTGCAGATGCATCGCTTGTTTGACCCGAGCAGGCGTCGCCATTTCAGGTTGTGCAGCTGAGCAGAGGGCTGCGATCGACAGGCGAGTAAAGCGAGGGGTCACAGATTAAATGCGCCGGGGCGAGGCATCAACCCCCCCCCCGCCCGTTCCCCTCCACCCCCGCAACCAAACAGCCGACCGACGCACCCTGCCGACGGTGCACGCGGGACCTCGGCGGGATTTTTCTTGGATGAGTCGACCGGCGGTGACGGAGAGGGTCAGAGTTCACATGGCGGCGGGGAAGCCAGAGATTTCGCCACGTGACTCAAGGCAACTCAACTATTTGGGCCTCCGGCAAGGAGGCAAGGAGAGCCACAGTTGCCGATGGAGAGCTGGATCTCAATTCTTCGCAATGTGGAATTCTGACTTGCTTGAGATTGGTCACGAAGCGAATAAACTCAAGTCAAGCGACCGCTTCAAAACGCGATTTCCTCAAAACATTACTTTGTTGCAGTTTGGAATAGTCGCTAGGTAGAAATTTGTTTGTGATTTGTCCAGTTGTGTCCTGCTTGTGCGGCTTAGCTTATTCCGTAAAACTCAGCGCCGAGTCCCTCCACAGATAAAAGATCCAAGCCACTGCGTTTGCTCTGCGGGGCTTTCGCAGAATTTGCAGCATGGATGACGACGCCGGTTTACGCGCATTTTTAAGCATCCGGCGGCTTGTATTTATGTATCCATGAATAGTTAGACTAGCAGAAAAAACACAAAAGTCTGTAGTCCTCCCTCAACTTGAATTATTAAATGTGTCAATGTCGCACGCGCGCCATTTATAGTGTAAATTGACAAACTTTCTGGAAAACTACAACGGAAGCCGCCGAACGACACTTGAAGAACTCGCCTTTGATACCTCTCGGAGGAATACGGCGTGGCAAGGAAAACGAGACGGGATACAAAAAAAAACAACCCCAAAAAAAGTCGAGGCAAACTGGTTAAATCTATTTAGGAACCAAATGAGGTGATGGAATTATAGACTGATAAAAACAACCTTATTAATAAGTTTTGTTTGAAGATGTCTTATTTATAAAATCTTCTACCTGAATTCAAAAGTTTATTTTCGTAAGACCCTTAAAAAGGAAAAAAAATTAATAAAACACCCAAACGCACACACACACGCAAGTATGCACCCAGTGTGGCGCGGCATATGCATGAATTTTCCTCTTTGGGATGTGTCGCTCGCTTTCTCACTCTCAGCCTGCCTCACCTTTGATGTGCACCCGAAAATGTCATCAGGCGTCAAGGAACCATTTTTTTTCTTTTTTCATATATATATATATATATACTTCTCTGCCAAACACCACCCTTCCCACAATCCTCCTCCCCTGCCCCCCCCCACCCGCTCACACAAACACACATTTCCACCTACCTCTCATCTGAGCGAGCCAATTTGCTGTCGCTCACTCATCCCTCACAGAATCGCACCCCAATCCAAAAACAAGACGACGTACCGGTTTCCACCGCAATCTGGTAGCCGGCCTCTAGTCGTCGCGATGACCTTTCCAGCCTCTCTGTGTTGTCCAACAGATGCGCTCTCTACGATGACAACAACAAAATGGAGAAAGCGTTGAGGGGAAAAACACAAACTTTGATTGAGAGCGAGCGCCGGGACGCATTTCAAAAAGAAACACGTCGCCAAGCCTAAACGCGGCGTGACCGACGCGGAGGCGCCAAGGTTGCCAATAACCTTCACGGATAACAATGTTTTTTAATGTGCTCGTGGAATAGCAAGCGCATGCATGTCGGCGACGACAATGACAACATTTAACCATTTGCGGGCCAACGAAAGCATCGATACCGAGGTCATTAGGAACCTTTAAGAGACTGAACAAATACATGGAGGCTTAAAATGTATACAATGGACACAGTTATTGTATATTGATATTGCCATGTTTGGTATTGTTAGCGGCGACAGAACCGTTTTGATACTTGAGGTGGGATGAAATATCGATTTTGTGACGTATTCTAGCTCTCGTTCAGAGCATCGATATAAGGAATAGGACAAGATGTCACCTTAGAGATGTATCGTCACAGTACTGTACAGATACTGATCCGATACAAGAACTGGGATAATATATCTACACGGCTAGCGATCGTATGGATCATATCGTCAGCCCAGACAACATAGTATCGAAGATACTTGATGGAAACAAATGTCGATAGTGCAATGTGTGATCTTGTCGGGTATCACGGACCGATACGATATCAGTACTGAGGTGTATCGTTTCTCTATCTTTTAAAGTATCAATACTACAGGGAGGGGGAAATTGTCGATATTGTGATGTATCAGCTCTCACTCAGTCGGCACTATATGTCGTATGGTCGTGCACTGATACTTCAATCTACTTTCGGTTTTGACGGTATAGTATTGATATGTGTGTCGTGACATTATATTTGATTTCCACCGCCTTCACTTGAGCACACTGAAGATCACGAGTATGCGAGACTTCCATGTTTACACAAACAGGGTCGGCGTTTGATGGCCTCTCTCATACGCGACGTATGTTGACACTCAAAAACAAACCGAAACGAGTTGATGCCCACCACATGAGCGAAGGGGACAGAGGGGGGGAGTAAAATCTGGAGAGTGGGTTTCGCTGTCAAAACACGTAGCAGCTAATCACTCAGAGGAAATGGGGAAAACACGCGAGGAGGCTTGCAAATGAGTCGACACACTTTTCAAAGTTTGACAATAAGACGAAGGGGATGGAGAAGAACTTGGCTTCCATCTTCTTGACAGATGTCATTTAAAATAGCGCAGAGAGGCTTTTTAGTCGCTAAAAGCCAGTGCATGCTAAGGATGGGGGAGAAATAAAGCAAATGTGATGGCAAGGAAGGCATCAGAGGAAATGACTTGTTTGGTTTTTTTTTACGTGAAAAAATGTTTTGCGAGCTCTCGCCGGACAGCATTCATACTTGGGAGAGATCAACAAAAAACTGATACTAGACATATCGGTATTTCTTCGATCCGAGGGGTAGGGAGAATTTTCAAAATTTTGCTTGGTCAGGGAAGGAACTAAATTTGTAAATGAAGGTACGAATGAAAATAGAGAACTCCTTCTTTCCCTCGGCTTCTATATCAGATGTCGTTTCAAATACAGGAGTGGCTTTTTTTTGTCGTCGCTAAAAGCAAGGGCAGGCTAAAGATATGTGGAGAGAGCAAGCGGCAGGAAGTGAGTTGTTTTTTTTTTTGGCGTGGAAGTGGGAGGCGGTGGCGCAGTGGCGCGGCTTTGGCGGATGGCGACAGCCTCGTGTTTGGGTATATAATGAGCCCCCATGGAAGAGCTGAGGCGGCGGCGGCGACGTATTGACGCGCGATGTCGAAGCCAACACACCTCGACCGTGGCTGCAGTGCGCGCACGGGCACACTGACAGAGTGGCGCACTCCCCCGGCTTCTTCAAAGAAGCCCAAGTGATTAGTATGTTATCATTACCATCGGAAACGTGATTTTTCTATTCCCTCTTGGCAAAAGGTGACACGTCTCGGGGAGAGACGGCCGGCAGACTCGCTGCGATGGGAAGCCACTTCAAAGCCTTCTCCCCCTGAATCGCTCTCGCTTCTCTTCCTCCGTTCTGGGCCGGGGGTGGGTGGGGAGTGGGGTGGGGGGGGGTTGGGGGAAGGTAGACGCTGGAGGTGGCAGAGTTGGATGTGTGTGTGCGCGCATGTGTGATCATTAAGAATAATGCGCCCCAAGTTAGACGGCAAAAGAACCCGAGGCGAAGGGGTGAGGGTTCAGCCGCTAAGAATGCAATAATGACACGCTGTGACGCTCCTAATAGTGACACAAGCCCACCGGGATTTTTTTTTTTTTTTTTTTTTAATACCTCACTTTAGGCAAGACAATAAGAAGTCCTTGCCATTCTATAATCTCGATTTTCACCAGAACTGTCGGCGAAAGTAGACTTCTAAAGTTGATGCCTGGCATCATTAGTGTGCAAATGAATTCCATTTTTTTATGAAATATATTCCTCATTTGAATTCCTGAAAGGGGATAGTCGAAATTATCGATACAAGGGGGTTGTACAAAATATGGGGAAATATACGGCATGGTTATCTCTGAGGGTACCGTGTAGACACGACGGGGAAGGCAAATTATTGGTATCAATATATTGGATTGTTATCACTTACGGTACAGTATCAATAGGATTCTGACAATTATCTTAAAGCACCATAGCAAGACTAGGGGTGGGATGAAAAAAAACGATATCAGCATACTGTGATGGGTCGCTAACACAAGCAGTCGAGTATTGAGAACCGGGTGACACAAAATAGTGATATCCATATCACAGTATCGATAACCGGGATGGGACTTCATGTCAGTATCGCAATGCAGTGTATTGTTTTGACTGCACAGTACAGCATCGATACCAAAGGAAGAACAAAACCGATATTACTCTGTACGGTATCAACAAATTCAATGGTGACCCCTGTGGTTGTGATCTAAAAAAAAAAAAAGCCTTTCAATCCAAATCTACAGGACAAAAAGAGAACTGACCTCAGCCTGAGCCTTTCAGTACATTACAGGCTAAATGTTGTGTAAATACAAGCGCAAACTCCTTCCATCTGCGCATCCTTTTTTTTACCCCCCATCTGACACCTACAATTTCATCTGAAGAGGAGCAAAAATTGTCTTGTTGTTGTTTTTGGTGTGTGTGTGTGCGTGTGGCGAAACGCTCCTCAGTTGTAAGTTATTAACAGGAAGCCCCGGAACAATGCAGCTGGAGCTCAAAAGAAATCTCTCTCTCTCTCTCTCCCCTCTTCTTTTTCACTCTCCTGCCTCGTTTTTTTTTTTTTACCCTTCCTTCTTCCACTATCAAACACGGGCGGTTTCTATCACCATTTTCCAAAGTTCAGATGATTTCCTTATTATTTCAATAAGGGGCGGAGGAGGAGGGGGTGAGTCAAAGTGAATAATGATGACAGCTGTGATTCAGACTGACTGTGTGATCTTGCGCGCCGTTTGTTTGGGACTTGTAAGACGAGGAATTACAAGTGTCAAACAGCTGTGAATATGGCTGCTAAATATTTAAACATGTTTTGCAGCTGAAGAGAGATGGGTGAAGGAAAAAAAAAATAATAAACTATACTTTTTTTTTTTCCCTCTTTCTTTAAAGCCAAGCTTAAGTGCGTATAAGCTGTGCAGTCTTTGAAGACTGGCGGCGAAAAGGGGGCACCCGATCGAGGCCGATTACACCGAAGCCGCTTAAAAAGGGGAGTCGACAGGTGAGGTAAACGCGAGGTGTCTCCTGACCCTGAGGCGAGGAGGAAATTAACAAAAGTGTAGGAGGAAGAGAGGCAAAATCGAGGACAACTAAAAAAAAAGAAAGAAAGTAAAAAACACAGCATCTGGGCCTGTTGGGTTGGCACTCTTAAATTATGAATCACCATGAAAAGGAGTGCAACTCCGCAGATTGGCGAGAGAGAGAGAGAGAGTGAGGAAAAAAAACAGCTGGAACGTTTAAAAAGGTGGCACGTTGCAGCACCTGCGAATAAAAGCAAAAAGTCTCGTAGGACCTGAACGGGGTTTGGGGGCAAAAATAAGCAAATGCTAAATGTTGATATTAACAATGGAACATATCGCACCGAGCTTGGCATGTCGGACTTAAAGTTCTCAGGGTTCGAGTTTGGGGTACTCGGCTTCTTCCCACATTCCAAAAAAACTGGCTAAATTGTCAATAGGTGTGAATATAGTATGTGTTGTTTTCGTCATAACAAAACCAAAAATGTCCACGAAACGCGATGGATCGTTGTTATGGATTCGTTGCTTGAAAAAAAGGGGCAAAACTCTTCACCGTCTTAAGTTTGAGAGAAAGAAAAACTCGAGAATCTGGCATTTTTGTGAACTCATTATCTTTGACTTGGCCTTTAAGCGCTTCAGACCAAAGTCGGTCCAAATGAGCCCCGATTTAATTTTCTGCGCAACAGACGAGGAGGGCAAATGGAAATTGCAATGGAGGGGCAGTGGGGGTGGGGGAAAAAAAAAAAAAAGCAATTTAAATAGTCAGAGAAGCACTTACCTCTTCGCGCAACTTTATCAACTGCATCACGAGAGCAAGGCAAAGGGGGAGAGAGAGAGGAGAAGGAAATGAGAGGAAATATTTCCAGGATGAGGGATCCGTCACGCGGCGGCACGTGCAAATTAACCTTGACGATTTTTCTGTTTGCACGCCGCGCGCCCGGAAATCAGCAGACAAACGCGCTAAACGCAGCCGAGCGCTGACTTTTTTGTGCACAAACAAAGATCAAGTCGTCGCACTGTCACATTTAACGACGGCAAGGACGCCGAGAGCGCCGCCTGGCACCATCAGCTAGCATTAGCCGCAAAGTCACCGAGAAGGATGTTGCCGGAGAAAAGGGAGCACACTTTCGTACGGGCTTACGCCCTGTTCGAAAGATGTCAAAACACGGACTTTAGCGTTTCTCTGCTGTCAGTCGGGTAAATTCTCTGGAATGGGATTTCGCGTCGCCGAGTTTCACGGCGTTGGCGCGGCGGGAATTAGTCAGACACGTTTCCGATAAAACGCGCACGGAAACTGAAGTCGATCAAAAATGAATTTCACGGGGAAGAAAAGTGAGGCTCGGTATTCACGAGCAAACCATTTTCGTCGCAGAGGGGCGAACTTCCGTAGAAATGGGCGGCTAGCGTTGTTTAACGCGACGACAATTACGAAAAATGTGTGGGTCCGTTATCACGCGTTGTGACAAATTCCAACTGAATTATTGCAGATTTGAGAGTTTTGGAGCATTCCAGGAAGAGCACCAAAAAAAGCCACAAACAGTGTGTACATCAGCAAAAAGAAAGAAAAAGAAAGAAAGAAGAATAGGGTGTGTTTTTGAATAACAGCAGAGTGTGCGCGTTGCCATTACTCATCTCGTTTTCTTTTCCACGACTAAAACCAGAAGCTCACTTGAGCTACGCAAGGTAAACATGACGAAATGCGCGTCTTCCGAAAGAGCCGGCCGGTCGCAGCTAACAAAGATGCTCCTTCGGTCCATGCACACAGCATGATTGGCTTATTTAAAAGGGCAAAGTTTAAAACGACGCTCAGGCCGGGGACGGGGGGATGATGTGGGGGCTCACTGGAGAGTGTAGCAGATTTGACGATCGCTCAATGGGCCCCCAAACAAAACTTTTTCTAGGCTGGTTTGTGCCGCCTGACCGATTGCAAATCCTCACGGGAGGACTTTGCACAAAAGCCTGCTTGAGAAGTGTTTTTTTTTTAGCTTGATTTTCCTTCGCCCGACAGCGTCTTTAGCGCGGCCAACGACGCCGCTCGCATTGTGGAACGCCGTGAATGTCGTAATTATGCCGTGTTCGCCTTGTGTTTTTGTGGTGCCAGCCAGCCAGCCAGCATTCAAAATTGCACTGCTGCAATTTTTCCATTATGATAATCTGCATTTTTTTTTCCCCCAACAAAAGATTTTTTTTTCCCTTTCTTTTTTTTCCCTGCCGCCCCCTACCCCAATACGGAATTCGACACAAGTGGTAATGCGCTTCCTTTGTAGCTCGGGAAAATCTGGTCGGTGCCGGCTGAAACCGGCGCAATCTCTCGTGGCCAAGCCTTCTGCTGTCACTGAAATCGAAACTATTCGGCGTGCCGTTTATGTGTGCGTGTGGGAGAAGAAAAAAAACAAAAAAGACGGGGAGGGCAAAAAAAAAAATGTGCCTAGCACGTGATAGCGCCAATTCCGCCTCTGCTGGCGTACAGATAACGAATAAATGTGCGACTCTATTAAATGGTCCTTTAGCCATTATCGCAACTTGGGACGCTGGCCTATTTCCTTAAGCTGGAAATCCTTTGGCCTTGTAACCAGCACATTTGGGAGCCGTAATGATCGGTGGCGTCGGCGAGGGCCTACGCCGCACCATCCGGGGCCCCCGTTTTACAAACGGCCGGCAATTTCGTTGACCCCTCCTTGCCCCCGGCTTCTGGTCCCTTCTCTCCCCGATCGCCGCCATCGTTTTAGAAAAATATTTGTATCGTTTTATTTATTTATAAGTACTCTAATTATGACAACACGAAAATTATTGACACAAGATGTTAAATGCAAAACCAGGCCAAGGACGAGTCATAAAATCCCAAAAATATTGGTTTACTATTAACGTACTGTAATACTTGACTTTCATTATTGACTGAATAAATAATAATTAAACAAAAAAAAACAACCTAAAAATAATATATTATTCAAAATTGTTTATTTTTAGGGTAGACTGTATTGAATTATATTCCAGATAAAAACAAAAACTCATTTGAGAGGCATCTCAATGTTTTCAATCAGTACTCATTTTTGGCAAATTATTATGGTCGTTATTGTTGTTTTGTTTCTCTTTTCTTTTTTCAGAAACAAATGGAATTTGAAATGAAAGAACATTAAATGCAAAACTAGGCCCGTAACTCCAAACTGGTTTATTTTAACTCTATTTTTTTTTCCCGGGTTTTCAGTCACACTGATTTTTACCATCACACTCTGCCAGTTTGTTTGTTTTTTCTTTTTGTAAAGATTTTTTGGGATTAAAAAAAAACAAAATTTTTTAAAAAACCTATTGAGATCCACATAACATCGGAAGATAGATCATTTTTGCATGATCACAGCTTATTTAGAAAAAAAGAATAGTGCATCTTAGGTAGCACCAATTTTATTTCTCATTCAAATGTTTTGTAGTCGTCTCTGAATATTTTCCCAAGCTGTCTGCAAAAAGCCATTTAAAAAAAATAGATGAATGGTATTCCAAACGAGACGGCACAATCTTTCTTTTTGGGCTTTTTTGTTTTTTGTTTCTTCTTTTCTCCTTGATCGGCGGCCGTCAGCGTCTCAAACGTGACATTGGTGACAGCGGATCTCCTTTCCCACTTGCGCGCATCACTTTTGTGTCTTGCTAATTTGCCGGCAAATATGCATATCAATTAGGCAGCCTGAATCAACACACACACACATACGCACACACACACGGGCATATGTTGGAAGATGGTGAATGATCATTGAAATGGTAATAAGGAGATGATAAGAAAAAAAATGTGCCTTATTTTACTTCTAAATATAATCTCATTTATTTTAGGCTAAGACGATCTTGCATTTTGAATTGTCGCAATCTATAAATGAGTCGAAAGAGGTTTGGTCCGAGTTGTCGTGCGTGCGTGCGTGTGTGTGTGTGTGTGTAGCTTTCTATATCTTTAAGAATGCATACAAAACAAAACGAGACATATTTTGCACTTTAAAGGCTGCAAAAAAAAAAAAGGGGTTGTGAATGAATATTCTACTTTGGCATGTTTGTTTTTGTTTTTTTTAATGAAATGAAATGATTGAATGTATGAAGCGGACTCTACCATTTTTTTTGCGCAAGGGTTTTGTTGTGCATGTGTCGCGGTCTAAATAATTCCATACAGCTCTTGTCTTATTCTGAGTGTTAAAATTATGATTTTCGGCATTACAAAGAAAATCTCCCTTGGAACAAAATTTGAAGTGCAAATAGGAACGCAAAAAAAATGCAGATCATATAAAATTGACTGAATGATTACTGTCTTTTTCATTACATTCAGCTGTGCTAATTTACATAGCTGCTGTGCAATAAACAACTAATTTTGAACAAATTAGAACCAGGCCGAGGAAGAAAGCAGGAGTTGTGCACTCCATGATTATTACTGTACTTTGAGACTCTCAGAAACACAAAATTTTTTTTATTGGGGCTGGCTGTCCAATTGTGAAAAAAATAAGATCAGAACATACGTGACCTATTTTGCAAAAAACGCTGTGAATGAATATTTCAGTTTTGTTAATGCGCGAAAAAAATTGCGCGAAAGGGAACACTGGTTGTTGATCTCATAGCATTGCAATGTTGTGATGAGTAATCCTCGAATTGTTTTTGCACTTTGAGCAGAGTTTGGAGTGATTGTTTTTGACAGCTTGTGGAATGGAAACAATCAGATCTTCAGCGTTTTGTGCATGTTTTTTTGCGCAATTGTTTTGCACTTAAAGTCGGGGTGGGAGGCAAGTGGAGAGAACTGATATTTTAAAATCATTACATGCCAAACTGTGAGATTTGATGAATAATCTGAATGCCCCTAAGAGTAAACTTTAACACACTAGTGGGTGATTTTTTTTTTTTTTTTCCGATTGACAGATGTGCAAAGAAGCAGATTTGACCGTTTTGTGTTTGAGGGCCTATTACGGAGCGACACCCAGCTGCGGCATGACTGCGGTTTGCTATTGAACTGCTGCTTTGCATTGTGTGTGCATACGCGCGTGCGTGCGTTCGGGTGGGTGGGTGCTGACAATCTGGCCAGTCCCATGCCCCGCGTCGGCCCAGCTTTGCATTAAACAGTGTTGCTTCCGCATGACTTGGTGACAATACGCCGGCGTCGTCCTCAGATCTGGCGAGGATGAGGCCCCCCCCCCCAGCACCACCGCACCAAACCAACCCCCAGGCCCCGATGTCGGCCTCCCACACCGGTCGGTGTCCAGTCAGGCCGAGGCTGATTAGCGGCTCACCTGGCTCTCCGAGGAGCTGGCGTCGTCCCCCAGGAGCTCATTGCGCACCTCGTCACTGTAGGCGATACGTGACCTTTTCTGCCAGGAGGAAGGGAAAAAAGAAAAGGGGAGGGTGGAGTGGGGGGGTGGCAAAAGGAGAAAGACGGTTGAGAAATATTGCTTAGTACCGTTGTTTTTTTTGTATTGAGAAGAACAAGAAAATGACATTCCTGAAGCACGAGGGCCCCCTAATGGAAGTGGGTGACAAACGGGAAGCACCCCAAAAAAAAAAAATATGTGGACAAAAAACAAAAATCACCGAAAGGAGGGCCAAGACGGTTTGAAGTTGAAAGCCGAGATTTAGCTAACCCAAACAGCAGCAGCCCTAAACATAAGGAAAAAACATAACATGAATATCTTGTTGTACGGGAGAGGTCCTTGCTCGGCTGGGGTGTCGAAGGGGGAGCTGTTCTAGCGTACGAGGTCAACTCGTGCCACGGGGTGGTGCCGGCACAAGTAAAATCAGATCCTGTAATCATGAAACGTCTGTGGGACGTTTGTGGTGATATTATGAGGAAGTAGCACTTGTCAGCACTAAATCTTTTCTTCCAAGCGGAGCACTAGAGGCAGATGGGGCCGGGGTGGGGGGTGGTGACTGTCAACGCTGTCTTCCCAGTGCATCGGCAGCCTCTGTGATAACGCCAATGCTGGGACTCAGACAGGGAATAATTCATCAGCCACTGGCCCCGTACACACACACACACACACACACACACTCTCACACACGTGACAAAAATAAGACACCTGCAGGAGTGGGCTGGCAATGTAGCTAGCGTGTGTTTACAGACGGGTGCCCCGTGGAAAAACAACTTGTCGGCGTGCCCCCCTAAACTGTGCGCGTGGCGACAGACAGCGCGGGCGCTAAAGTGTTTACTCAGCCGCATTTGCTCGCACCACCAACAGCCAACCCCCCCCCCCCCCCCCCCCCTGCCCCAACAAAGCCCACCCTGCTCTGCCTCAATGCTGTTTTTGGAGGCTGGGCCCCGCCAAAAAAATATCAAAAGATAAACAGGCTGACAGGACGACTTCTTTCGTAGAGGGGCATTTTGATGCATTTACTTTTCATTTGGAATGAGCTGAAAATTGAGCAGAAAGAAAGGGACGCCAATGACTTGTTCATGAAGGTCTTCAAATAGAGGCCAGGTATCAATTTGGATTAGAAATCTGACATTTTTGTCATTAAAAAAAAGATTATTAGTTATCGATTATCAAAATAAATCACAAAATTTTGAGGGAAAGATCATTTTTACTTTTGTTTGATTTTATAGATTATATATCTATAAAATTAAATGGGGGTCAAGTTACCAAAAATTGCTTATCTCATCGAAACAAAAAAAATATATTTTTAGAGATGAAGTCCTTTTTTTAATTGAATAAATGTGAATATTTGGGTCATATTTTCAAGACAAAAAGGGGAATCTTTTTAGAAGGGGGGGAAAAAAGTCCACTAATTTAGCGGACACTACGTCCAATTTCACACATCAAGTAAGCAACAACGGCGTGAATTTGCAAAAGGCGCTGCTGATTTTGCAGGCGAATCGAGAAACCGAGACCCAAAAACAAAAAACAAAAAAATAAAATAAAAAAACACCCACGTATTGCATTTAAGTGGAGATTCATCATAAAGAGCCTGGGTGCAACTTCGGGGGAGCGCCGACTTGCAGCCGTAATTGAGACGAAGGAGCGTCGCGAGTGCCATTGATTCCGATGTCTTCAAAAACAACAAACGTGTTTCTAAATAGCTGTTTGTGTGTGAAGCACTTCCGCAATGCGACGGGTAACTAAAGCAAAACGGTACAAAAGGGCGGGGAAATGTCAGCGCAATGAAAGCGCCGCCGCCGCGCTCGCGGGCGCACGGGGGGAAACGGCGGCGGGTTCTTCCAATTCCCCCTCTGGAAAACAACACCTCCCCGCAATGATTAGCACCTTGCCATTTCATGTCAAACATCAACGACGTGTGCCGCCGTAATACGCTGACACGTTTGATAATAAGCAGACAAAAATGTGCATTTGCAGCTGGAAACCTACAAAATATGAATACGAGTTGGATATAACGGGAGGCAATCATGCTCGGAGGCGCCGGTTTTCATTAAGTGTCGTCTTTTTCCAATTGGGTTGTAAAGGTCAAAGGTCATTTAATGCGTTCGGATGGTTTCATGTCTCGACGTCACAAACACCTGCCGTTTGTCCTGGGGTGTGTAGACTTCTCATATCTCCTGTAAATGGATACACGGCCAGCATCTTTAAATAAAATCAGGCTTTGTCATCTAAAAAAGAATGGTCGCTTATACCCAAGATTAAGGGAGGAGGAGCATCTTTTTTTTTTTTTTTTAATCCTTTTCAAAAGGTCTGTCTTTTGTCACATTTCTAATCTTGGGTGAACATTTTTGCATCTTATTCCCACAAGCGCACACGCGAGAACGGTACAAAGGTACTTCTTGAACTTGATGCAAACGCCGTCAAAACAGTGCAGGTGTCGGTGTCCTGTCAGGAAGTGGGGGTGGGTGGTGGGGGGACACATTCTTCGTCACCCATCAAAACATAATTACATATGCACGCAGAACATTCACACCAGATATGCTAATCCGTTTTGCATAATCCTCTGTGTGTGTTATCTCATTATCATAACATGTTTCAACTTTTTTTTTTTTTTATATTTCCATCATATATTTGAGAAGTCGCAAACTGCCAATAAAGTCCTACGTCCTTTGTTTTCAAGAAGAAATTGTATTTTTAGAGAATCTTTTTCTTACAGGAAAAAGTTGCGCTTTGGAGAAAAGTATGCGATTTTCTAGATTAAAAAAAAATCAAACAGAACGGAATTAAGTCCAATTTTTTTTTTTCAAGTGAAATTTTCTTGTGAATAATTCTACAATTATATATATTTAGGAGGAAAAATGTTACAGCACACATAAGAAAAATAAGTGTAAGGGAAATTCAGTTTTATCTTGATTTTTTTTTAAATGTTATTTTTCTTGGGGGGGGTTGAATAAAAGGCATGTCTATTAAAAAAAAAAAAAAACAGAGGCAGAGTGTAATGAGGGGCCCCCGAAGTTCCATGCTCTGTTTGGCCAGCAGGCATGGCGTGAAGTGCAATTAAGCCGATTCGCTGCAAGGTGGCATCTTCCCTCGCTTCCCGGCAAGAAGACCAAGAGGAGGGGGGACGTGGCGGAAGAGCGCCGCAAAAGTCAGCAAATGACAAAAAAAAAAAAGAGGATTTTCTTAATTCCAATTTTACGCATACAATTTTTCTCATACACTATTGGATACAAATGATTTTTTTTTCAATTCCCCAAATTATGAAACATTTGTCTTTCCTGTTTGTTCTTGAAAATACACAGTTTCTTCAAAATCAGATTCAACTTTCTATTAAAAAAAAGCATATTTTTGTCGCGAAAATATATGCCTTTAATCTTTTTTTTTTTGAATCCTTCTTTTCCAATGTGGCCCTTTTTACTTCCTATCCGCCATCCAGAGTGGAAATCGAGCAGCGCAAGCTTGAATATTTTTTTTTGCCCCTCGACGTAAGCAAGCACAGGAGGGTGTCGTTTGTTTTATTTCCGTCTTTGCCGACTTCCTTCGCTTCGCTCGCACGAGGGGCTACTGTACATGGAAAATAAGAAGAAAAAAAAGAAAGAGACAGAGAGAGTGCGAGCGTCCTTTGGAAAGAAAGGCGACACACGGCAGAGAAAAGAGGAGCCGGGTGCCTCAGATAACAGCATGGGGGCCCCTCTCATTAGCTCACAGGTTGGCGCCTTTGGTGGCTTTCCACTCGACGCCTGCAATGTGTTCACTCTCCTTCCATGAAAACGCCAAAAGTGTGTCACCCAACAACAACAACAACAAAATAATCATCAAGCGCGCTAAGAGTGAGGTGAGAAGTATTTTCTTTAAGAGGGGGGGGAGGGGGTTGCATTTGCTTGAAGGCATCCATTTCACTTAAAATGACCACCATCCATCAAAGATGGAGTAAACAGTATCCCTGGGGGGTCCGAAGGGTGACAAGGGATGGGGGGGAGGGGGGGGGGGCTTTGAAGCTCGGGCCTCTGTGATAGCAGCAAGCCGTCGAGTCATTTGAGCGGCCCGAAGACGACGATGGCGGCGGCGAGGAAACAAAAAGGGAGCAAATTGATGGAGGGCTTTGATTGGAGGAGCTCTCCAAGGCTTGGTTGGGGCAGGGGGGTGCTCTCCATTCCACCCCACATTAAAATATGGAGGTGCGTGCCTAATGAAAAAATCAAAGGTGGCCCGTTGTTGCCGCCTCCTCGCCGCGGTTGTGCGGTAGGGACCTGTAAAGGCGAGAGTGGAACACGGAGGAATGGGGGGGGGGGGGGGGGGAGTACTGCCGGTGCAAAAGACGGCGTCGATTCGCGGGATGGAATCGATCGAGCAGAGCCGTCAGGGGGGAAAATGGGGGGCTTGTGGGGGAATAAAGTGGGCCTCCCCAGGTTAGCACCGGAGAGAAAGGTGAGATTACAGCAAAGTGGAGGAGGGATTTTCCTGACAGGCTACCTGGCAAGCCCAGCAACCAAGCGGCCCATTAGCCTGTGGCTACCTACACAAGGCTCACCAAACACCTCCCCCTCCTTGCCCGACACCTCCACACAAACCTGCACGATCGCACACACACACACACACGTTTAGTTTTTTTTTTAATCGAAAGAAATACCTTCACTTTTAACCCGTTGCTCCACTTTGGAATGAGGCTTACTTCTGACCTCCATTTGTGATTCATTTTTGTTTGATGTCTATTCTCAGCCTCTTACCTAAAATTGAAAACAGTCATATAAAAAAAAAAAAAAAAGCTAGACACAAAGGGCAGGCGAGTTGGTCTGGGCGTGTGCATGGGTTTTATTTTTATCGCCAAAATGAGAAATATTTCTTTTTCTTGAAAATGTATGACTTGCTGAAACAAACATATGCCTGTTTTTCTCAAGAGATAATATTAAAAAAATGGTGGCAAATAATTGGTTTCTGACGGGGAAATGTCGCTTTTGTTTGCAAAATCTTTTTCAATCAACAAAACTTTTTGTAAGGAAATATACAATTTCTTCATCATGAAAATATTGTCACCGAATAACATAGTCGCCCAAGTCATATTTGAAATATCAATCACGACTATGTAACTCAAAAACAGACATTGGTATTAAGAAAAATAATAATAAAAAAATAACCCTCACACACAACTTTTAACTTTCAAGTATTGACATGAATAAATACACTAGAAACTACAGTGGACTGGACTTTCCGGGAAATAAAGCGCTTTGGAAGGAGACTTACTTTTGACCTCCATTTGCGATTCATTTTTAGTTTGATGTCTGTTCGCGGGCTCTTATCTAAAATTGAAAACTGTCGTGAAAAAAAAAAAAAAAAGCGAGACACAAAAGGCGGACGAGTCGGCCTGCCGGTGTGTGCGTGCAGTGGACATGGACTCGCCGAAGACTATCTTGCCTTTTCTTGTAACGTGACCATTGTCGCTGGCCAATGGCGGACTTGATTAGCATAAGAATACGACGGGACGCGCATCGGGACTTAGCCAGATGATTATCGCTAACATATTGAGGTGTTACTTTGTTATTTCACATGGCGGGGGACGCATTCACATGCTGATGAGAACACCGTCCCCTCCCCCCGAGCACACACACACGCTTGGTCAAGCCTCCAATACGGAGAGTCCTGAGCCACCCGAGCACTTTCCCGGGAGTCCTCGGGCCTTGTCATGGAATTTGCAAAACAAAACAAAAAAAGACATTGTCATGGCAGGATTCACTTGTATAACTCATATTTGAGCGTTTTTGGGAAATAAGAACAAAAATATATATATTTATCACGCACAGTGGTGATAATGTAATGTTTGAAAATGACTTTGGCAATTATTTTATTAGGCTAACGACATCAATAAAGAAATACCAATATGCTTGCGAAAAAATTTTGTGATTAGCTACACTGTTTTTTATCAAACATGATCAATTATTCTGGAAAAAAGTGCACATTTCTATCTCTTGTTGCACACAAAAAAAATCTAATTATTAATGCTGCACTGTATTATAGTAATAAGTGCTCCAAAGCCTGCTGATATTTTATTTATTTATTTATTTTTATTTTTTAAGGAACACAGTGAACGTATTTGTGGTCAAGGAAGCGTCAGAATCAACTGTGGCGGGAGGGGGAAAAAACTGAGCCAATTTAACAAAAGCAAAAAAATGTTATATTATACACACATGCATATTATATATATATATATATATATGCATGAACCCTTCTGTTGTTCTCCTTCTGTTCAAGCAAAATTCCAATGCCTTGAAAAACAGCGATAGAGAAGCCAATGATTCATAATATATTTCATGAATACTTCATGAATCCTCCATACTTAAGCCAGTCTTGGAGGGAGGGGGACAAAAAAGAAAAAAAGAACATTGTCACCTATTCTAGTACCCGCTTGTCAGCACATCACTGGGGAGCGGGTGTCACATGTCACTTCTGGTTTACGGCGCTGCGCGGGACGGGCTGCAGACACCGGGGGTAGGATGGCGAAGAAGAAAGTGATGCGCTAGAAGGGGAGGTGGGGGGGGGGGGGGTGAGGAGGAAGGGGATGTTATCATATCATCACCCTGCGTCTTTATGTTTCCCTCCCTTATTATCTGCGCCCTCCCTCCACACTCACGGCAAGTCACTCAATCACACGAGCCCCGAGGACAGCGAGGGGACCATGGGAGGGCCTTTTCTTGTTTTTTTGTTTTTTTGCACAGCCAGACGAGCGTCTGAAAGCTATACTGATCGCTGTCAGCCAACGAGTGAGTGTGCGCGACTTTGTGAGATAAGCGAGAGAGGAAGCAAGAGGAGAACGAATTGCGGGCTAACAAACAAACTAGCGGAAAAACGCGGTGGGCCATATAGACAAGTGTTAGCGAGACGAGATCACGTGATTGAGGATGCGGAAAAGAAACCCAAAGTGGGGCTGGGCGGGAAATTTTACATTACAAACATTAGCGTGTTAGCATAGTTGCCCAAGTCATATTTGAATGGAAAATACTTTCTACATAGATTTCCCCCCCCCAAAAAGATCAACTTTTGTTCTCCGGGTATCAAATCACAAAATATCCAACTTCCACGTCAAGCTACTAGAAACAATCAAAACAAGACAGAGAAAGGGGCTTTTGATGGCAAAATGATAATTGACTTTCAAATTCTAAGCTATTCTATATTAATCTTCTGACTACTGTTCGTTAAGAACGTAAAAGCTTTCTTGAATCCTGTCCCGTGCAGTTCGTTAAAATTCATTAAGAGTGACGTGAATTCCAATGCAAAAAAAAAAGCGTGCTCGGCATCAACACACGCCGCAATTGTTTGTGCGACATCGTCCTCCAACCCTGCTCTGACCCTCCGCTGCCAATCAAATATCAAATCCCACAAAAAGAAATGGGAGTCAGCGCGAGCGGGGTGGAGGGAAAAAGGGGCTTATCCCGCAAACTTGCATGTTGTTAAAGATGAGCCCCCGACGACGCGACAAATCCGCAAAAAAAGGGAAAGGACGCATGTGTACGACAACAAGATCCGTTTGTTTACATCATAAATCTCGCATGGCTTTTGATGGCGAGCGGCGAGTGCTTAGACTTTGGTGTCACTGATGGGGCTTCCGGAAGCATGAAAAGAGTCAATCTGCTTTGGCTCCGCGTGTTATTTATTCTTTTTTTCTTTTTTTTTAAAGCGCCCAACTCATGTCGGACTGTCATGTCCGCTGCTGTTTGACGACGACCGAGGTCAAAACGACGAGAGGCCTTCATCACGGATTACAACAATGTGAGTGTGTAATGGTGAAGAAACTACATCTCGGCTTTCAAATTAAAAGGAAAAAAAATAAAATGACATTCAAAACTTTCCTTTTTTTTTTGGTCAAGCCTCCGCAACCTTGACTTGTCCGCGACCGCTAATTAAAAAATGCCCGTGAATATTCATTCATGCCTTAAACAACCCACGAGCACAAAATACTGCGCCAACATCTCAAGAACGTGGCTTTGAGAGCAAGGACTAATAACACGTAGAGGCCAGCTCTAAATCGGATAGAATTGAGAGGTCATTTTAAAACCCAGAAAAATAAAAAGAAAGGACAAAATGTTAATTCGGTGAGATCTCGCAAAATGGCTGCCTTTTTATGCAAAAATCCCACCAAATTGCTGTGACATCCTGCTCCCATATACCGCATTTCCTCAGACATCAGAAAAATGAAGACCTATCTCAAATAAACGCTTCCCATTCCCCATTCATGAACAACAACAAAAAAAAGTTTACATAGCTCAGCAAAGTTGGAAATTGCAAGGACTTGTTGAGCTTTCACATCGCCACATGGCATCCGCTACGTAGACAATCGCATTTCCTCAAATGGCTGTGGCAAATGAGTCATACATAGAAGTAAAATAAATACCTGCAGGAACATTCACCTGGGTCCAGTTGATGGTTAAATGATTTCGTACGCGACCATTCGCACACAAGGGGGGTGGGGGGGTGTTGGCGGTATTCATTAAACACAGATTGCATGTTGTTGGGCCCATTTGAAAGCTGAAGTTATTTCGAGAAGGTCACGAATGAAACTGATAGAGCGGAAAAAAAGAATACAAAGAAAGTTGCGGAGGGTGAGGGGGGAGCTGGGGGGTCTGCACCAACATTCTATTCACCTCATCCGTCTGTCTGGCAAATAAAGTGTTCCGCATTTCAAGGTTGGCTTTGGAAAGGCATTAATTACCTCCCTGGGCGGCTTCTTCTTTTTTTTTTTTTTTTTTGCAAATGAAAAGGCACAGTCACAGATCCCACTTGACCGTGACTCAAACGCTAAACAACAGAAATGAGCAAAGGATAGGTGAGCGTTAACGGCGCACAGAATGCGACTGAGGCCTCACTGAAGTGAAGTAGGGACGTAAGTGGGGGTAGGGAAGGGTCATCGGCGACGGCCAATGCCGGCCATCTTCTAGTCAACTCGCACAATGTGACGAAGACAACATGTGGGCGGATAAAGACGGCGGATTGAAAATAAGTGTCTGGATGAAAAAGTATCAGGCTCACAAAGGGGGACTTGGGCAGCGCTGCCGAGCTGGAGGTAATCAATGGAATCGCCCGACTCATTGTGAGCGGGAACATTGCGTCCTCGCTTCTCAGGCCGACGCCACCTTGACCGTGGCCCGTCTCGATTTCCCACTTCCGCTGTGTCCCATCAATAAGATTCCGCGCGCTTTTGTGTTGAGTAGCTGCCGACGAACCTTCAACTAAGTGGAGAATGCACAAATAGAAAGAGAAACCTCTTCACAATTTGCTTGTCAAAAGTACGCGTTTTGTGCGCCACTAGGGGGCAGTACAGGATATGGCCCTGTGAAACAATAACCCAAAATGTCGCGGGGAAACCTGCGATGGGAAAATATGAAGGACGGTACAGTGATAAGGTCACTTAAGAGTGAGCTTCCGCAGCTAGATAGCAACAGCCACCTTAAAAACACCCGGCCACAATCAGCTCACGGGGTATTTTGACCAACTTTCCTCGGAGATCCCAAGAAAGTGAGCTTAGGGAAGAAGCGGATGATGTCCATTCAAGCCCTTAAGTCAAGGTATCACCGTGCAGGAAGTTGTTCCACTTGAACAATTGACCAAATGATCAATTTTCGCCGAGGGTTCAGTTCCAAGTGCGGCAGTAAACGGAGGCAAAGTATCTCCCGCAAGGGCATTTGCGTCACGTTATTTTCACATCTGTTTTACAAAGACGGGAGATCAAGCAGCGCAATAAGAGGATGTCTTTTATGATCAGACATCAAAAAAAGGGACAGTCATTTGCTAAATGGAGCCCAATATTGTCCTTGTCGTGAACCTTCCACAGAGAGGGGGTGGGGGGGATTCTTGGAGCAATGGTGCCATCAGCTGGAAACAAAGAGGAAGCGGCAAGCGGGGATGCTTAAAACACCCAAAATCCAAAAGGGTTGCAAGAAATGCTTTAAAAAAAAAAAAATGTGAACACAAGCTCAAAATTGATTACAATATTTTTTTTCTTCAATTTATTTAACTTAAACTCCGTTGAAATTATTGATTTAATCCGACACAAAAATGTTTTTGTGTGTTTCTGATTAAAGACAAAATCATTCCATAATATGAACACATTTAAAAAATAATAATTAATTGTATCTTATCCCAAGTTTATCATCATATTGATCGCCATTGTTTATTTTGATTCAGATTTTGTTTCGAATGACATATTCATTCTTGTCATTCTTACTATCATTATTAATGTAGAATACTTTATGGCTGACATCTCATCGCATTTAGACGTAACCAAAAAAAAACCCCGTTCTTGACACCCGATCATTTTAAAAGCAAGAAGAAAAAAAAAAAGGAAGGGGAAAAAAATGGGAGTGTTGTTCCCATGCCGCGGCAGACGTGTGCGGACCCCCGCCGTCCCCGCTGGGACACGGCGACAGGCCCCTTTGAACACGGCGGGCTCTGTTTACCCGATAAATTTGATGAGATTAAGCCGACGTTGGGCCTCCTCTTTGCGTGATCAAAGCGGCGGTTGAGAGGCGCCAGTTTTCTCTGCCTCCGTGAGCAAAGTGCATCCGTCGGCGGCCGCTTTTCATGACAGCCTTTACTTCAGCCATTCCCAAAATGTCCTACGACGGCTCCCTCTTGTGGCAGGCCATTGAATCACAGCCTAAGGACTGTTCAGTTGTGTTTCACCTTTTTGGTGTGCGTTTGTGTGTGAGACGGCATTATCGACGGGCTGGAACAGTTCCGGCGGGAAATTCACAATGGAATTTGCATTTAGAGGAATTTGGTACAAAAGAAAAAAGAATTACGAGTACTTACAAAGTCCTTCTCCAGCTTCTCCACCTCCTGCTTGTAGCTCTTCAGGCGACTGTTGTACATGGCACGGCTCTGGACGGGGATCTCCCGCACCTCCAGGTCCATCTGCTCCAACTGCCGAAACACATTCGAAATAAATAAGGTGCTTTCGCGTTGCGGTTAAGAAGATGGATGGGCGAAATGAAATGAAATATTTTCCTTGAGTTCCTCTTTGAGAGGCAACCTCCATTTTTGTTGACATTACTGCTTTATTTTTGTCATTCTTAATTCCCATGGAAAGTTTCCAACTTGGCGAATTTCAAGAATTTTGGTAACCCTTCTCGTACGTCAAGGAAACACAGAACACATTTGTGTTCTTGTCAGTACGATTTCATTTCCATGTGGCGTGGCATAAACAAGACAGCTCTGAAAATAGTCAACTTCAGCAAATGACACGAGCGGCGTGCCGTTAATTAAGCGCGCTCCCGCGTAGATCGCAAGGCGGCGTCACTCATCCCGCCGCCATCAAAGTTGCGACGGAGGAAAACGTCGACAAAAATCCACGCAGATGAGGTGCAAGTGCATTTGATGCGTGGCGAAGGCGGCTGTTTTGACTAATCGCTGTGACATAACGAGACAATTTGTCTCTTGTCGGGCTTGTTCGCATGACGACTCCTGCTCGGTGAGAACGGCTTGAAATATGTCATGGAGGGTGTCACTTAAATAAAAAATAAAAAAAAGGGACATTAGCGGGCGAGTAATCACGCAAAAGTGGGGAGCCTCCTCGACGTTTGACGGGGCGCGGTGACACTCCCGCCCAGTTCGTTATTTCCGAAGTGGAAATGAGCCATCAAAGACGTACCAACTCTCTGACTTCTTCAAGCTGTTTGTCGACATTTAGAACCAGCTGAGTCTTCTCTTCTGAAAGGGAAGAAGAAGAGAACACATATTGATCAGGAGGCGCTTTGTGACAACAGCCCCCGCAAAAAGGTGCCAATGGTGGTGGCGGGTGGGGGTGGAGAAGAAGGGATGCAACACGAGGACACATTTGAAGCTATATTTACACGCTGCCGGTGCGTTTGCCTGACGCCTCGTAGTTATTGGCGTACGCGGGAGAGGCCTTTGTTGCCTCGACGGGGGAAGCGACGTCGTGTCAGCTCGCCTCGCGAGTCGGGAAAGCGGTGCGTCTCCTCTCACCCCGGAGCTGTTCATCTTCAGTCGCCCCGTTGAAAACACTTTTGGACCGCTTGTGCCTTTCTTTTGGCCAGCGACATCCATTCGAATGATTGCATCATATTGTGCTGCCTTAATTGAGGATGTTTGTTGTGATGTTTTCCATGGCGACAAACTGTAACAGCGCCAAAAGGCCAACGTGGCCCTTCCTTATTCCAATACCAAATAGAGGCAGAAAGTAAGCAATTCTGTTCTAGATTGATTTCCAATTATATTCCCATTTAATTTCTGGTCTGACTAGATTTCCGATCCAATTAATTTCTGAGTATTGTTTTAATTTCCAATTTCATTTCAGATTCAACGACCAATTAGATTTAAGATCCAAATCCCTGTCACCCTACACTTGATGTGGAATAGCTCGATATTTTTACCAATTCATTTCTGTTTTAATTTCCAATTTGATTATCTTTTTATTGCTGACCACAGAGGCACGTGTTCTGAACTGCAATTAATACAAATTGAGAAGATTGGATTTGTTTTACAGCATTATTTTATTTTACTTGAACCCCTTTGTGTTTTAATAATACATGTATTTGTTCATTTTCATCAATTCATGTTAATTTGCTTGTATCTTTTTGGGAAAAATTATATTAATATTTTATTAGTTACTTTGGTAGTTTGGGGTAATTCTCGTCAAGTTCACGTTTTGAATCTTATTTTAACCGACTTGACTGACTTCAAAGTGTAATTTTGGAAGGATATAATGTTAATAGAATAAACCTTCAGGTGCGAACAGAAAGGTTCATCATTTGGTCAGAAGTACGATTCGTTTACGAGTCAGAACAAACGACACAAAAATAACAAAAAAGCGACAGAATTAGGAGTCCAAACTACCTAAAAACGTACATTTCCGTTTTGACATGACGCTTATATGATTTGAAACACTCAAAACTTGAGGCTCCCCCTGCAATCATTAGCTTTCCTCGTCTACCGACGATGAGCATTGCACAAACCTACCTCCACCTAGCTTGGGAATTCTGCCGATTTTGTTGGTAATTTCCGCCGTAACGGTTCCAAAGTCTTGCTCGTAGGCTTCGAAGTCTGAAGACATTTTGCCGTATGCGCTTAAATGAAAGTATTCTCGGAGGTTTCAAGCTCACAATAATAAAATCAGAAGTACTCGGCTATCACTTCCTTGTGTCTCTCTCAAATACATCCGCCAAAGAACTGACTCTGCTCCTTCTCCTGTTTTCCTTTTTTTCTTCCTTTCTTTTTTGTGTGACACTACGCATCGTTAATTTGATATCAATAATTTATTATACATTATTGTCATAATAATGAATTCCTAATGTCATCTGATTCTGTTGACGTGTATTATCAAATATATAATAATTACTTGATACCGTAGGACAGTAACTTCCAAAAATGTCCGGAACATACTACGACATGAGAAAAGGTTCCTTTCGCGACACAAACGAAGGCAGAAGAAGAAACAAGGAAGTGGTCGGCTCGGTCAATTAAACTGACCGCTTTTTCGTTGTCATTCAACCCCAAACATCAGCACAAAGTGTGATTTCGAAATCTGTAAGTAACACTATCGTCTGGCGTTCGTGTTGACTTTGTCGTAAATTCATTTTTGACGCCTGTCTTGAGCTGCCCGCTCATGAGCTAGCCAACTAGCAAGTGTCGATAGTCATTCGTGACGTTCAACACGGGGTGAAATGGACACACACTTACACAAAAATCGTTACTGCTTCATGCAAAGTGTTTGGTTGTTTTGTTTTACTTTGGCTTGTGTGGCCCGTTTAACCGCTAACTTACTTTAATTTCAAACGCATCCTCTCAGTTTACAAGAGGCTTCTTGAAAGCCATTTTCAACTTGGATATGTCATTATAGACACAGACCAAAGACTAGATGTAAAATTTCTGGGGGGGGGTTTTGTCTCTAGATGTCATTCGTACTGTTTCTTTCTTCCAAGATGGGGAGCTGGAGTGTGTCCCAATCATAGCATCCGCCCTAGAGCACCAGTAGAGGATGCTGCTCACTCTCAGGACGAACAACAAAGGCGCACAGGATGTCCTACTAAGACCAGATCATTCCCTTTACTGGGTCACCGGAGGCAGAAGCGTCAAAATATGTGCACCGTCCTCACCGCTGACTTTGCAAGATAACACCAAATAACCCATTGGACCGTTGTGTTTCAAATCGTCCCTGTTGCATCATCATGATTTTGTTGACGTGGGACAATTTCCACGAGGTGCGCCGGTTGTGCCACTGGGGGCCGGTCATCGCCCTGTCAGTCATTGCCGTGTGCTCCACCGTGGCAGTGCTGGATTCCATCATCTGGTACTGGCCCCTTGACACGGCCGGCGGCAGCATCAATTTCATCATGCTCCTCAATTGGACCGTCCTCATCCTCTACAACTATTTCAATGCAATGTTCGTCGGGCCGGGGTACATCCCTCTCGGGTGGAAGCCAGTGAGTAAGCGCTCTCAGTGGGGATCATAATGTGAGATTAGCGATCCTGCATTTATTTGTGTACCCCTCTGCTCCACACACCTCCCAAACAGGAGAACCAGGACGACACGCAGTACTTGCAGTTTTGCAAAGTTTGCCAAGGGTTCAAGGCCCCGAGGGCACACCACTGCCGCAAGTGTAACAGGTACAAGTCACACAACAGGCTGCTTGTGTGATATTTAAAATAATTTGCAGAGGAAATAATGCAAATGATTCCAAATGCATATGCATTTTTGACATCATTCTTTTACCCTGAAATGTGATAACTCAGACAGATGAAAATGTACAGGCGCTACAAAGTTTTTGTTCACTCATATTTTCTGCAAAAGCAAATTTCTGGACATATCAAGTGTGTTAAATCGCCACAGGTGTGTGATGAAGATGGACCACCACTGCCCATGGATCAACAACTGCTGCGGCCACCAGAATCACGCTTACTTCACCAGCTTCCTGTTGCTGGCCCCGCTCGGCTGCGCCCACGCCGCCGCCATCTTCATCATGACCATGTACACGCAGCTCTACGAGAGGGTGAGCGAGCGCACCGCACCGCCTTAACTCCTTCTAACACCAAACAGTGAAACGCTACTGTGGACACCCTTAAAAATGTTAATAATTCCCTACATTGAGAGTTCAATCTGTAAATATATGACAAACTATGATATTTATGTATCTATCTGTTTGTTTATTTATTTATCTTATTCAGTGATGGAGTAACTCCCCACTGATCATGGTGGATTGGCACCGAGTAATTGACACTGCCTAAAAAGGATTACAATTGCATATAAATGTCACCAGAGGGCGCCAAAGCACTCATTTTCTATTAGGCAGGGCTTTGGCACCATCCTGTGGCATATTAAGGTATTGCACATCACCACAAATACAGTGAATTGGAGAGTTTTTCACAAAATAGCGTAAGATAGGTTCGAATTATATATTATCTATTCAGCAGTCCAGAAAGATCAATCACGGTGGGTTTCTCTTCAGATCTCCTTCGGCTGGAGCACGGTGAGGATCGACATGAGCGCCGTTCGTCAGAGCCAGCCCCTCATGCCGTTCAGCATTGCCGCCTTCGCCGGCACACTCTTCGCTTTGGGCCTGGCGCTGGGTACCACCATCGCCGTCGGCATGCTCTTCGTCATACAGGTACGTTGGAATTGGGGGGGCGAGATCGGCCATTTTGTGCTTGCATGGGTTGACCGCTGCCCAAGTCAGACTTTTCAAATGAATTGTTTAATTGTTTCCAACCGTTTTGCGGCATTTTTGTTTTGTTGGTGTGCCATGGGATTTTTTTTTTCCGAATGTAAAATGCCTGCCTTGGCTAAGTGGAATGTAAATATGTCATTTATTTATCTTCAGATGAAAGTCATCCTTCGAAACAAAACCTCAATCGAGTCCTGGATCGAGGAAAAGGTCAGAATGCTTTTCTTATTATTTTTGCTTCTCAGCATCACAGAACAGATTGTGAATCGATTCGAGAGATTTCCTTCTTGTGGGAGTCGGACCACTAAAAGACCGGGCTTCTCTCCCGGCCAAGCAGGCCAAAGACAGAATACAGCACTACCAAACTGGGGAGGAGTTCATCTTTCCGTACGACCTCGGCAGCCGCTGGCTCAACTTGAAGGAAGTCTTCACATGGTCGGGGGTGCCCAAAGGAGACGGCATCCTGTGGCCCGTCCACCCCGAGTGTCACCAGCACACCTTAACGGTTAGCTCGCGTTCCTTCCCCCACCCCCCGCCGCGTCCATGTCATGATGGAGTCGGTTTTAATTGTCCTCGCCCCGTTGCCACAGATCGAGCAACTCAAGCAGAAGGCCGACAAACGGGTGAGAAGTGTAAGTACCCGGCGACAATGAGCGGCCAGGCCAGCATCCCTCAAGTGTCGACATTTTTAGCAGCCTGAAGCACCAACCTGGTCGAATAACCAACATTTGTGGTGTGGCTCGCCCAGCAGGTCCAGTACCAGGCGGTAGAGGACTACAATGGCGCTTGCTGCCCCATGACCAAGGGCATCAAGACCTTTTTCCTGACCCCCTGCACCGAGGAGCCCAGGATACCCCTACAACGGGGGGATACCATCCTGGCCACCCGTGGCACCAAGTGAGTCTCACTTGCTTTTGGCTTTAAGGAGACATCTATTCTCTACATCCTCGGTCGTGCATTATAACTAACATGAGTTTATGTGTGAATTTTTCTGCTCTGTCAATTGGATTTCTCTCAGATGAATAAAGCATCTCTTTCTCTTCTTTAGATGGTGGATGTATGGAGACAAAGTCTTAAACGAGGAGCAAACAAGAGGTAAGGACAACAACAAAATGAGTCATGTGATAGCAGCTCATACCTGCATAGCCGCTGTCGTTGTGGATGTAACAAGGGTTCATGATTGTGCACATGCTCGATTCAAAGGGTTGATGCTGTGATGTTTTGAATCATTTGCTGTCATCTTCTGGCAAGCATACGCATTTACAATCCTCCTTTCGGCAGTCTTTAATATGTGGGTTTTCGCAATCGGCGAGGTTCACTGCATTTGAATCGATACCGAAACAATCTTTCATTTCCAGCGGGAGAGCGCATCCGTGGGTGGTTTCCCCGGCGATGCGTGGAGAAGTGCCATTACGACACCGCCGCCGTCGACAGCGCCGCCGATAAGAAAGCCAACTAATGCGGTTGTCCACTCCCGTATGGCACTGTCACTCCGGGTGCTACAGATCTCGCTGCGTATATATTCTGGTCAACACACATTTTGATACTGACTTGAATTTGTCAAAACAAAACACAAAACCTTACTGAGCATCATTCATGTGAGTTGAAGAAGAGTTTGAATTGCAACAAAGCTTTAATGTGACTTGAATTTTGTTCTTTTTTTACGCGTGCCAATGTTGTGCATATTCTGCTAATTATGCAACGCCTCTGCTGCCCCAGCCGGCCACCTCCCAGGGCCAGTCATGCAACTCTTTCTACTACTGTAGCCCAATAAGTTGTGCTTGATGTGTTTTCAATTCTGTTTTGTAAAAACAAGCTGTTTGCCTCCAAACGATTTCAAAACATTCTCAGAGACTCTTTGTATTTGTCAATAATTATGTCGGATCCCTCAACTTGCAACCAATATTGGTCACATGTTTTCCTTCCTGCCATTTTCTCTTGCGCTTGTCCTCGTTAGGATGAGGCTGGATTGATCCCAGCTGACGTGTGAGAAGCAGGCTGCACGCAGGACTGGTCACAAGCCGCGAGTAGGGCACATTAAGACAATCAACCATTCACATTCGAGTGGATGTAAAAAGTCCACTGTTCAAATGGCAGAATTCTTTGTACAAAATAAATCACTTTTTTTAAATCCCTCTAATTGCTAAAAGGTATTAGAAGAACAGTACAAAAAAAATGCAAGGAAACATTTTGGGTGAAATAGATTGCACAGACGCTAATTATTCATTTTTAAATATTGATTGAATGAAGCAAAATGGGCACTTTTTCCGTCCTATTTGTACTATTCCTTGTCTAAATGACCCGTATTTCCGTAACGCAAAAAAACTTCACATCCCAAGCATCACTTCGGTTTTCACCAACCAATCAAGTTATCCTTTGGTGTCACATGACAGTCCTCCCACTCTCCCTTCCTGTACTGCTCTGTCCAAGGGGCTGTTTAGCCGTTTGGGCTAGCTTTGTAAACATTCCCTTTTCTTAAAAGTGTGGACCAAAAAAATAACGGAATTAAGCAGGTATGTTGACATGCAGACTACTTAAAAATCACCCTTTTGTGTATTTTCCGTGAGCGTGTGTCAAGGTGACGAGATTTATTTGATCACTGCAGTCCGACTGACAGTTGGACAACGAATGATGCTACTCTTGCTAGTTTTACGAACGAAATGCTAACGTAGAACTTCCCAACGATGATTAATGGATATTAAAAATAGATACGCAATATTTGGTTGGAGTGTTGCTGTATGTCTAGCAAACTAGCTATGGCCGCCTTTTATATTCTGCTAAAAAAAATGAATAACCAAAACTGCGCTAACTTGTGGTTAGCCAATGGAATAATAAGCAGGCACAAACTGCATTCCCAAAGGCAAGCACAATGTCTAATGAGTAACCACATGAATGACTGTGGTGTTCTTGTAGTGACTCAGAAAATACTTCCTCCCTCCTAAATACACATTTAAAAAAAAAAAATTCAAATACTGTACGATCCTTTTGAACCTGTGCAAATTTTTTTTTTGTATTTCACACGCTAAAAACAAATATAATTTTGCTAATAAAAAGCAGACAAATTTGAAGATATGTGATTTTTTTTTGTTGTGTGCTTAATGTTGCTCATATCTCGTCTTACTGCCAATCACGTTTTTTTGCGGCAGTTACCGTGGCAATGGCATCCGGGACCATGTCGATGTTCAGCACAGGCATCCTGGTACTGACATCGCCCATCCACACCCTACGCATCGCCCCCGTGCTTCGCTCGGCTGCGCAGCTGGTGGAGCGCACCCTCTACGTCCACCTGCACCCGGGCCTCAACCTGTGCGGCGGCGGCCAAGCGCGGCCCGTCTTCATCCCGCCGGCCGTCGACCTATGCTCGCTCATCACGCGCCTGTACAGCAATGCGGCCGACGTGTGCTCACACCTCGACGTCCGCGTCCTGCTCACTCACATCCACCCACCGTCCAACATGGGCGGCCCCTTTCCCACGCCGCAGTCTCTGTCCCACTCCCCCGAGGTGCTCCTGACAGACTTCCCCCTGCAGGACCCGGCGCAGTCGCACCAGGTGACGCAGTGCCTGCAGGGCTACGCCGGACGCTGCTACGCGTGCCAGCCCGGCCTGCCGTCTGTGTTGCTCCGCCCGCAGCCGGCCACGCCGCACGAAGAGTCGGAGGCCGGGGCCAAGGAGCCCCATGGGGATGGTAAACCATTGGAGACGTATCCTGACGTGGTGGTGGGTGGCACCTTCGACCGCCTTCACGGGGCCCACAAGACCCTGCTAAACGTGTCGTGCTTGCTCGCTACAAGACGCTTCCTCATCGGAGTGTGTGACCAGGGAATGCTGAAAAGTAGGTCTGCAACCAACCATTATATAAATCAAGTCGGGCCAGCGGAAGTAAACTTTGGGGGGCTGACAGAGACACGTGGTGGCCCCACGATTCAGACCCTGATTCAGATTTCCGACATTCAGCTTTCCTCCTTGTCGCCCACAGAAAAGGTCCTGAAGGAGCTAATCCAGCCATACCACCTGCGCGTAGAAAAGCTCCACGAGTTCCTCCGGGACGTCAGGCCCTCGCTACAAGTGGAGATTGTGCCCCTGGACGACCCGCTCGGGGTGTCGGTGGTCGACCCGCTGTTGCGTTGCATCGTGGTCAGCGAGGAGACACGCAAGGGGGGCGAGGCCGTCAACAGGACTCGCATCAAGAATGTAAAGTTGCCCCGGGTTTATATAGAAGAGTGACCGTGTTGTGTTTTACAGGATTTTTTTTGCTTTCTGTGTCATTCAGGGCCTTCCCGCTTTGGTTCTTCACGAGATCCAACTGCTCAAGGATGCGCATCACTCCGAAACGGAGGAGGAGAAGATAAGCTCATCCAGCCTGCGCTCCCGCTTGCTGGGAACCCTCCTCATCCCACCCAAAGTAGGTTCACTAATTTAGATATTTTGGGGGGGGGGGGTTGTTTTTTTTCTTCAAGAAATTGAAAAAGCTGTCAGTGTTTTTGGTTCAAGTAGCTTATTGTTGACAACCCTTCGGAAAAGATCATTCCACTGAGCTGTATGTCGGCTCATCCTGTTTTCCCGGGTTAGGACGCGCCCCATCTCCCCCTCCAGCCGTACGTGATCGGCCTGACGGGCGGGAGCGGCAGCGGGAAGAGCGCCGTGGCCAAGCGTCTGGAGGACCTGGGAGCCGTCCGCATCGACTGCGACAAGCTGGGCCACCAAGTCTACGAGACGGACACCGCCGCCTACCACCGCGTCGTGGACGAATTCGGATCGGGTATGCTCTTACTTGGCCTCACGCCCATCACTGGAAAATAGTCAACCCTCACTTTAATTGTTTTTCTTTATCATTCTTAGATATCCTAAATGAAGATAAAAGCATCAACAGACGCGCCTTAGGGAAGAAGGTGTTTGGAAAACAGGTAACAAAATATATTGAGTCACATGTTGAGGTCCCGGCTGAGTATTTTTGTTTTTTCAGGAAAGATTGAAAGCACTAACGGACATCGTGTGGCCTGAAATTGCACTTCTGGTCAAGAACATTATCAGCCAAGCCAGGGAACAAGGTAGAGGTTTAATTTGTGACAATGTCAAAGAGCATACGAACTTTTTTTTTTTTCTCCGTGGTCAGGTAAAGATGTATGCGTGCTAGATGCAGCGGTTCTGCTGGAGGCAGGCTGGACAGACATGGTCCATGAGGTGTGGGTGACCATCATCCCAGAGGAGGAGGTGTGCTGGTACTCGGCCATCACCATGGTCTACCAAAGTACATAGTTTGTAAACGAAAACTTTTTTTCCGGGGGGGGTTGGCGTTCTCTAGGCGGTATCTCGGATAATAGCTCGAGATGGCGTGTCGCCGGACGATGCCCAACGCCGCCTCCAAAGCCAAGGTTCCAACGCGCAGCGGCTGGAGCACGCCAACGTGGTGCTCAGCACGCTGTGGGAGCCCGAGGTCACTCGCAAACAGGTGGCCTATTCCTCGTCCGCAAAGTATTCCAAAATAAAGCTTTATGTTTGCGCATCTCGTCAGGCTGTGATGTGAAATTGTGTTTTGTCCTCTTTACATTACAAAAAGGTCTTAAAAGCGTGGAATCTACTTCAGAAGAGGATGCAGCAGCTATAGGAAAATAGAGCCGCTCAAGCCGGAGGAGAAGAAATGGTACGACCATGAAAGTTGATGTGCCTCTGCAGTTGCCTTTTGACACAAAGATCAACTGAAATGTGTGCCTTTCACACTCAACCCAGCAAAGCTGGACAGCGACAATTGCTTTCGACACTGAGGGTGGGAAAAAACTTTGTGCCCCTGATTTTTGTAGGCTGAATGAATCTGTTGCTCTGATAACGGCCCACAAAGCGGGAAAATGGACACCTCACGCGGGGTCAAAACTGTGCGAACGGGGCTATTGACATTGCTCTAAATTTGTATTTTTTTTACTGCCATAGCTTTATGCGAGAAATGACTGTACGGGGGATGGTTAGTGTAGAATATATATATATTTTTTTTTTCAAAGACTGCGTGGAGTCAAATATTGGGAAAGCTGGACGGCTTTCACTGCACAGCTGTCCTTCAACCCATCTAATGGTGTATTTATGCGCATCATCTTATTCAAGCCATTTAAGAGCTTTGATCTTTATGAATCGCACCGGTCAATTCTTTTGAGTTAACAAGGGACAGCATGTTTTACAGTTAGGTCATGCATTTTATGTTTTTGTGCTGTAGAGAATTTCCCCAAATAAAAATCAATGGTCTTTATTTGCTGAAGTCGTTTGAGAAATTTAGCAGTCGCTGCGGTGGGCAGCATTCTGCTACTATCAACAACAACAACAAAAAAAGCGACTGTAGTGACTGATGCGCCAATGTGACTTCAAACTCAAGATTGTTTTAAATGGAGCTTTTATTTACGAATGAAAGATTCACATTGAACATGGACTATGCAAAAACAAAATTTTCTTGACTCATCTTGAATAATGCAAACGTTTGACCTGGTAACAGCATGCTTTCTTTCAAAAGGAGGAATACTTGAGTAAGTGCGTCTGCCGGCAATCCGACCGTTGCCGTGTATTTTCCCTTTACGTGTCTACTTCGAGTCGGGCGGAACACGAGGCCGCCCCCAGCTGGTTGCTGGCCCGGCACACGTACACGCCCGCGTCGGACGCCTCCACGCCGGACACGACCAGCGAGCAGTGCCCGTCTTCGCCGTATTGCATCTTCACTCGGGACGACTCGGACAGCGGCTTGTCATCCTGGAGCCATTGCACCTCCGGAAGAGGGTATCCTAGAGGTAAACGACACAAGGAAACACCCAAACATACAGTAGATATAGGCATCATGCATCGTAGAGTTTTTTTTTTTTTTTCCCCCATAAGAACAGTGTCACGATTAGTGACATTGCGATATATCATGATCACATGATCCCCAATTGCATTGAACCAAAATTCCTGTCTTTTTGGGGGTCAACTTAGTTTTTGCACTGAATTCGTGACTGGCAACTTGTGTCATGTTCAGCTCATAACTGACATGATGCGATGTAATTAAAAATGCTCACTCTAATCAAAATATTCCTGCTGAAGTGTTTTTTTTTTTTTTGTGTGTGTGGTTGTTGTTTTGCCTCCCGGGTTAATGAAGCGCCCGCGGTCGTTCTAACCGTCCAGTCGGCACGCCAGGCAAGCGGTGGCTCCCGCATGGAGGCTGGCGTCCCTCAGGGGCTCCTGGAAGCGAGGCTCGCCGTGCAGCTGCTTATCCAGTGAGCGGATGGCTTCCTCTGCCTCTTGGCTCCAGCTCGGCTCTGGATCAAAAAAAGAAAAGCGGGATTTCGGGATTTTTTTTTTTTTTTTTTGCGGCAGGGGGCGCAAACTTTGTAGTGACAATGTGAAAATGCGAGTCATCTGACCGCCATCCAGATGGAGCTCCAGGACCTGGAGCTCCAACTGCAGTGCATCCACAAACGCACTCACTTTTCCCGTTTTCTGATCGCCTCATTCCACAACGAGTGAACCAATCTTACCGTCTGAGGAGCTGCCAGGAGAGTCTGGCTTGTTGGAAAGGTTGGCCATGCGCTGCAGGGCCAGAACAGCCTTGCCAGTTTTCTGCAAATTTGAGAAGACAGCGTGACTACATAGCACAGTGTTCAACACACTTGGGATAAAAGAGCATCCACTCCTCAAACACCCCAACAAACATTTTTTTTTTCCCAATTTAGGGCATGCAAGTCTGCTCAGCAGATGGAAGTGTTGTCAAAAAAACGCTACTAGAACACAATTTTCTTTAGTTGCATATTGTGGGTGGTTTTATGATTATAATCGTTGCTCGGTGGTGATGTATGCTGTGTTTTTTGCTTCCCCCTCGTTACCTTCCACTTGCACTTGGCCAGGAAGCGTCTCATCTTCTCCTTCCTGAGGGACTTGGTGGGTCGGTTAAGAGCGGTGAAGGAGGCCATCCACGGGTGGACCAGGGCCTCGATGCATGACATCCTACTCCTGGAGAGGCGAAGCAAAAACACCTCACAGGTAAAAACTCATATCTGTGTGAGGGATGCATCAAGAGTTGACACCCCGCGTCGTCGAGCTTCCTACCAACCTTGGGTCTTTCATCAGAAGGCCGCTGATGAAGTCTTTGGCTTGGTCTGAAATGTCCTCGAAGCTCTCCGGGTCGAATTTGTAGTGCGCTGCGGTGACGAGTGTGAAGGTCTCGGCCTCGCTACCTCCCTGGAAGGGCGACTCTCCGCTTAGCCTGTGGGTTGGGGAAGAGGGAGGGAGTTGATGCCAGCGATCAACGTTAAAAATGTTATCACTTTGGCACCTTCTTGTGGCCAAGGAACTAAGTTTTAGTGACAGGAGGAGCTTCATTCAATCAGGCCACAGCCTTGTTCAATATAAAAAAGTACCAACTGGTGTTTTTACAGACGAGCGAGCGGCGACAGGTGTCCTCGCACTTCCCAAGAACAAATCATCTACAAGCTATTCATTTTTATGGGTAATGTTAGATGCGTTTTAAAAATGATTTACAAGTGTTTGGAGATCATAAATCAGGGTGTCTTTACGGTTTAAACTATTAATATAGGCTGTTGAAACAAAGACTTTGCGGGGGGTCTAGGGGGGGTTCATCATTCCAGGCTTGGTCGCTCACCCCCACGGGGTTGCAAGAACTTTAAGAAGGGGGCAACTATGAAGGTGAAGATCCAAATTTGGCCTGTTGAGCCTTGGCGGTGGTCTGCGGCCCGACTCTAAACCATGTCCTTGGTGTACTACAGGGGTTAGCGGATTGTATTCTGCCATTTAAGCCAAGATGGCAACGCGTTGCCTTTGCCACAGTGTTATTTATAGAAGAAAAACTGGGGGATGAGAATTGAATTCCCTCTAGAATTTCAAACAGTATTGCCAGCAGGGTCGTTGGAAAAAAAAAAAAAAAAAATAGTAGCTGCATGCGATTTATTTATTTACAATATGAAGCAGATGACTCCGATGCTCCACATGTCAGTCTCCACTCCCACGGCCTCGTAGTTGATCACCTCGGGGGCCACAAACTCTGGCGTTCCGTGCATCACCTTCAGGGGCTTCCCCTCTTCTAAAAAAAAAAAAAAAAAAACGCACATCAACAGGTCTTGTAAAGAGTCCCAAGTCCCGGCGGTCCTCAGGTATGACCGTTTCCTCACCCAGTTTACTAGCCAGGCCGAAGTCTATGATCTTGATGCACGTTCCCGTGTGGTCGGTGCAGACGATGTTCTCGGGCTTGAGGTCCAAGTGGACGATGTCCTGCTTGTGGACGTACATCATGCCTTCCAGGATCTGCCGCATGTAGCCGGCGCTGGTGGGCTCCGTGTGCTCAAAGTTGTCATCCACGATGCGCTCGAAAAGCTCCCCGCCCGCGATGCTACGGCGGATGGACGAAAAAGACCCAAGTTGCAGTCCCGCTCGAAGTCCCCGGTTGCGCCTCTCTGTTACTTACTACTCCATGACCATCACCGTGTCGGTTGGGGCCTCGTAGGCCGCCAGACACTGGACCAGTTTGGGGTGGTGGAGGCAGTTCATCAGCTCGATCTCCCGCCGGGCGGCCGAGCGTTCCTTGGAGCTCCTGACCCGATAGAACTTGCCCGCATACACCTCGCCCGACTCTTTGTGGGACAGACGGAAGACCTCCCCAAACTTGCCCCTACACAGGAGAAGAGTTAAAAGCATTTGAACCCCATCGTCGATGCTTATCATCTCGCAGTACATCCATGAGCACCATATTCTGATACATTCAATGCCGTATCGCGATATCATAAGATCATGACCAATTGTGAATGGTTTCCTTGTATCCAGAGGTCTAAAATGATGTCTCATGGATGCTTTCAGATTCCACACCATGTGTCACAGAAGCTTCGATGGTGCTGGCTTACGTACATTCCCAGCTTCTCGTGGACGTTGTAGTGGTCCTGAAGCTCCCGTTTGGTATCGATCACCACTTTCACAAAAGGTCGCATGTCATCCTTCTTTTCTTCTAAAACAAACAAATGAAGCGGTACTTCAGCAAGTGGTCAATTTGGAACAGGTCAGCGGAGAAAGTGTCAAACGGCAAAGTAACTAACTGGTTGTGGCCATCGTGACGGTGTCCGATTCCTGACTTGGCTCGCCGACGCCCTCGGCGTTGTAGGCCCGTACTCGGAAGCGATACTTCCCGTAGGGCTCCAGGCCCGCGCTGACCTGGGTTGAGGTGTTCTTACACCGTTCGGCTATTTCCGTCCAGTCTCCAGATGCGTCGGCACCCTGCCGGCGGACCTCCACGATGTAACCCAACACGGCCGTGCCGCCATCGAAGCTGGGACCCGTCCAGGAGAGGACGAGGGACTCGGCCGACAGCTGGGAGATCACCGGGTGAGACGCGGGCGGGTCGGGGCGATCTTTTGCAAAAGGTTTGGGAATAAGTACTTGGGTATCAGGTGTTTATTTCAAAGCTGCTTACTCACGTATGACGCTGAGGGAGACAGTGTGTTCAGAGGAGCCGCTTCGGTTCCGAGCGATGAGCGTGTAAGAACCCGTGTCGTCCGGGTGGGCTTCGGAAATCACCAGGCTGCTGTGCGCGTCGTCGCTGTTGACAGACATCCTGGGGTCCGACAGAACCGCCTGTAGAAAAGAAGAAAATCCTGTACTGTAGTTATCAGCATTAGTGATGAGTCAGATTTTTTTTTTTTTAACTTCCAGTACGTCTACTTGCAGCGTATCGCGATATCATTGTCATATCATGATACAGCTCAAATATAAAAAATGCATCAGATGTTTTCTTTCCTTTGAATCCAACCATAGTCTAGTATTTTGTGATATCCATGTATTGATTAACAGTATCACACTCCTGTATCATCATTGCTCTGAGGTTTTTGTCTTGCGTTGTATCATTTTATATCAGATTGGCACATCTCAGGATCATGCGTTTCCTCTAACACACGCATTAGCATGATTTGTGATGTCGCCACATCATTACGCATCATGGCCAGTTTGCCACGCCGTCAGTGTTGTAGAGCGATATCGCTGTATCATGATGTATCACACCTCCGCACCCCCCCGATATATTCATCGCGCTCAAAAGATCATGCCAAGCGAAACGATCCTGACACCTTTCCTCTGTTGAAAATCCAGCAGCAGGCCACGGGGACGCAGGCGGAGCGGAAATCGCAGCGTAAGCAGGCCTGCTCGCCCGCCCCAACCGCCACGTGCTCCGGCGGGTTGAGAAAGTCGACAGGCGAGCCTGGAAAAGACAGAAACAAAGCACCAACTCAAATCAAAGGTAATTTAGCGCCATGTTCCTGTCGGGCCTTTTTGTTTGAGGCTCCAACTGCTCACGACCTGAAGAGGAGGGCGAGGTTACAAGGGCGTGACGTGATTGGCAGACTGAAATAAGATGGGACCAATCGTGAGTGAGCAGGCATTGATTTGCTTTTGGCGCCAGCTGGCACTAACCAGCCGTTGTCGCTGGCAGGTGAGCTCAAGACTCGAGTGATTGAGGTGTCACATGATCACAAAACCCCAATGTGGTTTCCCTCCAACGCTTCCTTCCGATGGTGAACGTACCCGCTTCGGCTTCCGTCCTGTGACCGCTCTCTTCCCCGGACGCTTGCGCGTCGTCTGCCGCCAGCTCCATCGCGTCTGAAGTGCAGCTTGTGTTTTTCTCTGTTTGAGTGCACACACAACGTAGTCGCGGGCCTTTAGTCAAAGACAGGACCTTGACCATAAAAAAAATAATAATAATAAAATAACATGCCTGTAACGTGGCTTCCAGATGAACTCTTGCAGCTCAGTGTTGTGTCATCTCCGGTGACGCCATTTATGAAATTTGATGGATTCTGATGAACCTTCTCACCTAATGAAAAAAAAAGAAAAAGAGGAAATAATAATTAGCACTTGACTGATTTCAAGGCCACAACGCTTGTTTAAAACCCCCAAGCCTTCCCTGGAGTATTTATTTGAAACCCTAACGCAGGTTTTGGACCTGAATTTGAAGCCATATCCCGAGTTTGAATTCCTAAAAGAGTGTTGAAACCCTAATTCTTTTTGAAGCCTAAACATGAAACTCTAATTCATGCTTAAAACATTAGTTGGAGAGTCTCTCCCAATGTAAACACTCCAATAAAAAAACTCAACACCATGCTTGAAACCTTCATTTAAAAACCAAAACATTTTTGAAGCCCTACTTTGCAACCCTATCCAAGGCTTGCATGTATTCATTTACCATTTTCTCACTCGCTACACATTCCAAGGTCCGGCGAACTTCACGTGGCGTCTTTATTACTGTTTTTGAACATTTTTCACATCCAGTAGAATGAATCACAAATCGATTCGAGGTAAGGTGTCTACTTCTTCATGTGGATGACTGATACATCTGGACATGTGAAATATTTACCTTCACCCAGCCGTCTCGTTTTTGCTTATTTGTTTTTGAGTGTAACACTCAAAGGAAATGAAACATCAATTCCCGGTAGGGTGTTCATTTTTTTCCCAGTGGCCGACTGACACACATAGTGATTAATGGCTTCTACTTTATAGAATGTTGCAGCATGAGAGCAAAGTATCGCCATCTCTTTGTTGCATGTATTTTTTTAGCATATATCAGAAAAATGACACATCCATCAGAGGTACGGCATTTATTTCTGTCAGCGGACATCCAACGCATCCGGTGAATAACAGAGGCATGGCGTCTGTTTTAAGGAATAGGGTAGAAGCAAAATTGTCAAGAAGCTAAAGTGGCTCCAACTCTTTGATGTATATACAGTATTTGTCACTTGGACGAAACGACTCGTCAATTAGCGGTATGGCGTTTATTTCTCGCACTAGACGACAAACATGTCCGGTGATTAACTGAGGCATGGTGTCTATTTTCGGAAAAATGTTAGTAGCATGAGTGCAAAGTAACTCTACCTCTTTGTTACATGTGTTTGTCAGCACGTACCACTTAGACGAAATGAAACGTCCGTCGGCAGTAAGGCGTTTATTTCTTCAAACGGGACGGCGAGTATGTCTGCCCGTTTCAAGTGGCAAGCGCGCAAACCTCCAAAAGTCATTAATGTCGCTCGCCCCTGGTAACGCTCTGCAATGTTCTCATGCAAAAGGCTGCGAGTTAAAAAAAGGTCAAGCGTGAAGCGCCCGCAGACTCGCAAAGGGGGTGTTAAAACGCTTCTGTACGGAAGCCAAAAAGTTTCAGGGGAGATGCGCTCAAGTTACAAACGGTCGTAAATAAGAAATGGGCAAAAAATGGAAGTCGAGGATTTTTTACCTGTTGGACGTGAGAACCCCGCAGCGTTTCTCATCGCCGTGGCGCCGGCGAGCGGGTCCGCTGTGCTGCGTGTGCGCCCCCGCAGCAGCAGGCGCACTGTGGACACATAAGTCTTTGGCTCGCCACCATCCTCGTCCATCCTTGCGTTTTAAAATAGCAGCTGACTTTCACTTTGAGTGATTTATCCCACGGGCCTCCTCCTGCGCAAACAAAAAAAAACGCCTCTTATGTCGGGAGGAGATTGCGTGCCGTGACCCCGAGGGACCCCCTCTCCCCCTTCCCCCTCCTCGCCGCACCCCCGAGGGACGCAGGAAACTCCTTGTTTTGCCGCCCTTGCTTTCTCGAAATCAGACAGTCACATGTGTGATGGTAAACAAAAGAAAATCACTTCAGTAGGAAATGTGGGGGAGAGACACAAAAGAGCAGTGATGACGAGTACAGCGAGAGAGAAAAAAACAAAGTGGATGAGCGACCAGAGTGGCCCCGGGAATCAGGAAAAGCGAGTAGGGCGGCAATGCCTTGTAAATGTAGACGTCTTCACCTCCGTTCGTACGCTGCGGCGCTGCTCCTCTATGGAGGGTGCGGCCCGCCGAGCCGGCGCTCTTGTGGCTTTTTGTTCACTGACTGTTGTCGCCTTGACAATGGCTGACTTCACTTCGATAACCTCTGAATAGAGCCCGATGCGCTTTTATCTCTGTCGATAATTTTCTGGTCGGCATACAACAGTCAATTAAAAAAAAAAAAAAAAAAATGAAACGGAGTCGGGTGTTTATTCCTATGAAACGCCGATGTCGGTAATTTGTCAGAATGCAATAGTAGCTCACGTGTGATTCTCTTTGTTGATGTTTTGTTTCCAGTCAGCATGGGGCACGTGGGATGGCTGTCAATTCCGGGGTAAGGCATTTATTTCTTTAATTTGATGACGTCTGTTTGAGGAAATGTGACGACATTTCAAAAATCTGACCACCCATTTCCTTTGTGTAACACAAACACAAGCATGTAGCAATCTCGTTCTGAAGTCATTTGAGTCTGTGGTGGAGAAATGTGTGAGTTCTGCTTGCACGGGAGCTGCTCTGTGTCAATTTTAACCATATGGGGGAGGGGGAAGGTGCTGGGGGGAGGGGGTCACGTTATTTACTACCAGCCGGTCTCCCGATGCTGAAAGTATGCAAAACGCACCATCCGCTTGCATCAAAATACCCTAAGCTGTGAACGTAGTTGCTTTTTGAGCATTGTGGACCTCACGGTGGGCTTTAAAACCTCAAACGGGAGCTTTGAAAAGAAGCTGATGCTCTTCGCCAAATATGGAAGTCTCCCTCACAACATGAACGTTTGACCTGATATTTCTGAGGTCTCCATCCGGCCCATTCGCTGACGTGCCTCATTTCCAGGCTATCGCCACTATCGTTCCAGCGAGTTCTGAGGAATTGTAAACAGGAAAAAGCAAACGCGAGGCACAAACAAAATCGCGGCTGGCACTGGTTGGTCTTCCTGTTGCCAGGAAGATCAGAAAGAGGCGCCGCGTTAGTAGTTTCGCATCCTGTTCCCGCAAGAAGGCCAAAATGTGGCCGCTCGATTGGGACTGACATCATCTGGCTTAAAAAGAAGGGTGAAACGAGGCCCTCCTGTGGCTGAACGCTTCACCCCGCAGCAATTGTTGCCTTGTAACGAAGGCTGTGGGACACCAAGTCGAATGACTGTCCCACTAGTCTTTTTTTTTTTTCCACTACCTGTGCCACTTCTGGCATCTTAGTCTTCATTTGAAAACATACTAATGTGTGTCAACTAGTTCCATTAGCCCGTCTATGGCGTTTTGCGTGTTATGCAATTTGGAAGAGCTGTAGCGCCACAACAGTAAATCACAATTTGAAACAAGTATTTTGACATTATGTGATTAATATATGGCAGATAGAAACACACTTTTGACATTTGACTCAAGACATTTGAGATGCAACAGGTGGTGTCCACGATAATAAAACCTTATCATGGCTCCAGGTGATGGAGACCAGAATTAATTAGATTTTTTTTTTTTAAGGAGCAGCAAATAACCTTTTTTGATCTTATTTGCTGCCAGTTAGTAACAACCTTTTTCAATTTAAAATATATATATTATTCAAAGGTTATGTTTGGACATCACTTGGGGGGTTGACGACATCCGAATATAGTGTCTTGGTTTGCACGGCTGTCTCCGCATGAGGAATCTCGGTGTTGGGCTTGCTGTGTAAAGTTTCTGCAATGGTTTTCTCCAGGAAAATATGCAAATTAGGTTGAATTTTCAGGGTTTTGCATATTTGGGTGCTTGTTTTAAATAACCGTACTTACACCCTATGTGCGTTCCCTATTGGTTTCAAGATATTGACAAAATACATGAGAAAGTGAATTCATGTGTTCAAGAAATTGACCATTTTAGTCCATCGTTTTCATCCGTTTTCATCTTTTTCTGTCTGGAAATGATGACGAATGAATGGACGTTTCCGCGCCTTTTGACTCATGGACTTCATTTCCCAGAAGACGTCACTGAGTACCGTAAATTGTTTGGAATTAACGTAAAATCAGCCGTAAAGTAAGCGTGGGTGCAAATACAGCAACAACTCTGAAAATCGAATGGAATAAGCAATTTAAGAAATAATTCACGCTCGTCAACTATCGTGACGTTAAAAGTGAAGGTAAACGGTTGTTTTATTGCTATATTAGCTATTACTGGCGTAAAAAGTTGAACCGTAATGTAAACGATAGTTTGTTCAATAGTTGGTACGTCGCCCAGCATTGCTACCACCATCATTATCCTGAAGCTATTGGAACCTTTTCATTTTGGTAACACATTGTTTTCTGTCCGTTTGAAGCAAAATGTCTGAGAACTTAATCCAGAGGATAAAGCAGCTGGAGGGGGAAGTGGAGAAGCTCAAGTCCCAGCTGAATGGAAACCACATGGAGAGCAGTCCGTCCCCCAACAACCAGAAGATCAATGTTAAAAGGGGGAAGAAAGCAGGCAAGGAGCGGCCGTTTGACTTCTCTGCACACCCTCGCCGCCACGTTGCCCTACGTCTGGCCTACCTGGGATGGGCCTACCAGGGCTTCGCCGTACAGGAGAATACGGACAACACAATTGAGGCCAGGCTCTTCGAAGCCCTTCTCAAGACGCGCCTCATCCAGGACCGACAGAGCTCGAACTATCACCGGTGCGGACGCACAGACAAAGGCGTCAGCGCCTTTGCCCAGGTGAGTTCACCGCTTTTCTAAGTTTGGGGATTTCCACATTCCTTTCTTTGTCCTCTCCTCTCTCTTGGACAGGTGATAACAATCGACCTACGCTCCACACAGTATTCCGGGTTGGGCATCTCGCTTCCTGAAAACGCCAAAAAAGACGCCGTCGGTGCCTCCGAGCTTCCCTACGTGAAGATGCTGAACAGAGTCCTCCCTCAGGACATTCGGATTTTAGACTGGGCCCCTGTCGCTGAGGGCTTCAGCGCGCGCTTCGATTGCCAGTCCCGCACGTACCGCTACTATTTTCCGCGAGGCTCTTTGGATGTGGCAGCAATGGCGAACGCTGCGAAAAGGTGGGTCAAAAACACTGTCAAGCAGGCGGAACTACACGGCAAAATGGCCAACTGAAGTTGGAGTCCAATCGACTTTCTTTCATATATATATATAATGTATCTTGAGTACTATTAATCTTTTATATCCTCACCATCAGGTATGAAGGCACCCACGACTTCCGTAACCTGTGCAAGATGGACGTGGGCAACGGCGTCCTGCAGTTTGAGAGGACCATCCTGTCAGCGAAGGTCAAGCCGGCAGAACCCCTGCGTGCCGACAGCACAGACCCACACGACTTGTTTGTATTTGAGATTCAAGGACTCGCCTTCCTCTACCACCAGGTTATCCCTCTTATAGTGATGAATGTCTCTCCTTAAGTAGTGTTGAAATGTGAATTGAAGCGTTGCCCCTAAACGCCGTTGCAGGTTCGCTGCATGATGGCCGTGCTGCTTCTGATTGGACAGAAGTTGGAAGCGCCAGAAATTATCCAGAGCCTCCTTGATGTTCACAACAACCCCAGGAAGCCACAATACAGGTGACGTCACCACATGCTATCGATCCATCTATCCATCCATCCGTTTGTCTCCTGGCTTATAATTTCAGAAAATGAATGCCTTTTTCTCCCCCCCACTTCCCATCCAGCATGGCGGTGGACTACCCGCTTGTCCTGTATGACTGCCACTTTGACGGCCTGAGCTGGAAGCAGGAGGCCGAGGAGCTTAGTCTCGCCCTATCTTCTCTTCAGCAACAATGGACGCAGAGCGCAGTCAAGGCTCAAATCCTGCGCGACATGATTCGGGGCTTGGAGCCCATGAGTAAGAATTCGCAAAGATGCTTAGGAATGGATAGGAGTAACTGTACGTATGGTTAAAGCTGCTCGCCCAACCACTTCAATCACAGGCGGGGTGTCGTCCAGCCTATGCTTGCTGGTGGAAGGCAGCCGCCAAAGGAAATACCGGCCCTTGCTGGAGCGCCCGCTCTGTGAAAGTCTTGAGTCACGCATCCAGCACTTTGTGAAGAGAGGCCGGCTGGAGTTGGAGGAGGGCGAGGGCAGTGGAGAAACTGTTCACAAAGGGAAGCGATCCAAATATTCTCAAAATGCACCTGTTGTCTCTGAGGTGACTAACCTAAGTCTAGAATAGAAAGGTTTTTCCCAAAGATTTGTGTTGAGGTTTTATTATTATTATTTTATTGTTATTTCTTTTAGGTGGAGGGGGCCGGGGTTCCGTGAAATAAACACACCTCTCAATCAATTCAGCCTGCATCTCATATGTCAGCACGGTAATGGTCTCACTGCAGAAAATAAAATAAAATAAAATGGCAACTTGTTATTGGAGAGACACCCTACAAGCACCACAAATATTCAGTGAGAGATACATTTCCCATTGATAGTAATGAGTTTAATAAATTGTGGTCTCTAATTGTCTGTGGTATCAGTTTTTAAATGGTTTGGAAATGATTTATGTTGATCATAAATCAAAACACAGTTGTTAGCGTGAATGGAAATGATTTTAGTATTATGGAATTCATTACTTGTGTTATTAATTCTTATGATATTGTGAGAAAAATGTTTAAGTACAGGGAAGCCGCTTATTTAATGTACTGTACTGGGAGAGCCCGTGTATGCGGAACCATTTTGTTGGACTACCGGAACTATTTTGCAAAGACACACAATCGCCAACATCCGGTTGTCAGCATGTAGTTGACCTCAAGAGACTTAACGCTGACATTTTGATGAAAAACAACAACCAATGCCGATTGTGAAGTTGTCGAGACGCGCTAATGAGAACGATGGCTTCTTTTGTTGGTCCGTTTGCGGCCGTGTTGACGCTGTCGTCGACATTTAGCTTGTTAGCCTTAGTTTGAAGTCCGGATATTTAAGTGTCCATTCGTCTTCGTTTAAGGAGCGGCTAACAACGGCGAAGTAAGGAAACCATTAGGATAACTTTTTATTGTTGTTAAATGATTAACAACACAATGAAGTCTAGTCTTGGCTACAAATAGGGCCAGCTGGTCACACTTATGCAAGGAGTAAACTAATGTCATGATGCCAGAAGATATTGCTAACTTCAGCTCAGCGAGCTCATGAAGGAATGACTCCAGTTCCTTTTTCATCTATCTATGGCAGCAACGTGTAGTGACAGCCAGAAAAATTAATTGCTCACCCAACTACATGGCAGAAGATGCATGTATAATCTCTTGACATAAAACTGTTCAATCAAGGTCGATGAAACACCCGTTTAGATAGTACAGGGTGAGCCTTAACCAGGTTTAGATTTCAATGTTATCTTTATTTCATGATTTTTTAATTTATTTTTTAGGAGATGTTCCTGGTGGGCCTGACGGGGGGTATCGCCTCAGGCAAAAGCACGGTGTCGGCGATGTTGCGCGAGCTTGGCTGTCCCATCATCGACGCGGACGTCGTGGCCAGGAAAGGTAATTTGGTATCAGTGGTACAATTCCAAAATTCCGCCAACACTTTCTTCCATGGGAGTGTAATGGGAATTTCCAAATTGAAGGTTAGCGCTCCCTAGGGAACTGCCACATATTTCGTGAAAATATTTTGGACCACAAATTTGCTCCAGAGCACAAACAGTCTCCTCTTTGACTGTTTTATTTTTTATTTTTGAATGCAGTGGTGGAACCCCACTCGCCCGCCCATTCGCGCATCGTCTTCCACTTTGGGCGTGAGGTCCTGCTGGAAAGCGGCGAAATTGACCGGCAGAAGCTGGGCCGCCTCATCTTCGCCGACAAGGAGAAGCGCAAGCTGCTCAACTCCATCACACACCCAGAGATCCATAAGGAAATGCTCAAGCAGATCGTGTTCTACTTCCTCCAAGGTAGGACTTGATTTGAAAAAAATTTAAATTAAATCGGCATCTTCCCGTTAGGCAAAGCGAATTGCGTAATCATTATTTGTTTGCTATTGAGTCTGTCAAGTGGGCTTGGCTGACAGTTTCCTCCGAATGAATTCTGCCTAGCAACTGATTGGCTAACTTCAAAAAAGCATTCAGACAGTTCTCTTGACCAGGCTTAATAGTTTGAATTTTTACTGTAATTTTTTTGGCGCTGGCATTTTGTGTGTCACCCTTTCAACATGTGTTCATTTATTATTTTGTATATTATCTTGTGCATTTTATGTTTGTTTGGTTTTTTTTCAGGCTATCGCTACGTCGTGCTGGACGTGCCACTTCTCTTTGAAACCAGGAAGCTAACGCAGTTTCTCAACCACACTGTTGTCGTTTACTGGTAAGGAGCCACTCTGATGAAAAGCAATCGTCAAACAATTACAGAATGAAATGATTCAATGTACGTTCATTCCATTTCGCACGTTGAGCCATCATTTAATTCTCCTTTCCCAGCGACCCGGCCACTCAGCTGGCGCGCCTGATGCAGCGGGACGGCCTGACGGCGGAGGAGGCCGAGCAGCGGCTGGCGGCGCAGATGCCGCTCAACGAGAAGCGGGGTCTGGCCAGCCACGTCGTCGAGAACTCGGGCGCGCGCGAGGACACCCACCGGCAGGTCCTGCGGCTGCACACCAAACTGGAGGACTCCATGGACTTCCTCCTGGTGCGGGTGCTGGCCGTGGCCGCCGCCGCCGGCCTGGGCGGGGTGCTGCTCTATGCCGCCAAGATGCTTTTGTCCTAAAGGAGGGCGGACGACTGTTAATAGGGTGTGAACGGCAGGCAGGCTGGCAATCGGGGCGCTGGAGCCACGTTGTCACCGGGATTTCGAAGGATTTCGGACAAAAACGTGCACTTTAATTCATAGCCAACTGACTTTTACTTTATGAAACACGTTTTAGGACAATTCAATGGTTGCTTTCAAATGCAAAGCATGTATCTCCACAGTTACAGTGAAACTCCTCCACAATGAAACCTACATGGGCGAAAATACCCCCTAGTGTGAAAAAAATCTTCATGCATTCATGTGTGTGTGTGTGTGTGTGTGTGTGTGTGTGTGTTTACATCTGAGATCAAATTTGCTACAGTGAAAAACCCCCGTTGTGAAAAATTTCTTGCTGCAAACACGATTTCGTTATAGAGGAGTTTCACTGTATTTTTTTCCCAACATTTCTTTTTATTCCTGTTCTGAAATTCCCAACTTTTCGGTATAGGGAAAAAAAAATGCAGATACCAGGATGTTTTTTGTAAAACCAAGCCGCTTAACATAAACGAAATCAAACACTGTTTCTTGCGACTTCTTCCTGACTCTCTGCTGGGCCCCCCCGAGTAGAATTCGCGGGAAAAGGCGGAAGTGCAATGTAATCGAAAACTTTCTTGGACAGAAAAGGAACATCAAGACCCGCGGACAGGAGGATTGAGTCACCCGCCCCCCCCCCTGGCCGATGTATGTCACTTGGCTCGGTCTTGGGCCCTCCAAGCTACCGAGTCACTAATGCGGAGTGATGGGTGGCAGGGCTGTGCCTTCAATACGTCCGGCAGCACAAGAGGTTACTACTACGACTCATATCGTACGTATCAACACCTCAGGTAGCAAAAATAGTCATGCACGCAATAGTGAGTACACACCTCGAATAAAAAAAAAAAAAAATTGTATTACTGCTTTTTGGTGTTGAGCTTGTATAACAGTGGAAGTTTACCTTCACTTGGCAACAAAAGCGAGCACACCCCACAATGAAACTGTCCAAATTGTGCCCAATGTGTCAGCGTCTACCAAAAAAAAAAAACGGTATTATACTAAGAAATATTTGTGTCGCCTTCAACAGCGTGCCCGCCGGACAGCAGTTTGTCTTTTAACCGCTGCGTGTCAGGAAGGGCACATTACGCAAGCGTGGACTTTATCTGAACCAGCCAGTGTGAAAACTCCCGAGGGAGAACATCCTGTCGGAATACCAATTGTGGCTTGAACAAAGCCAAGAAAGTTGACGGTCCTAAAAGCGTGGCAGAGCCCGCCCGCCGCCACTTGCTCACCGTTTCCCGACAGCAGGCGTCTGTCATCTGGTCATCGTCGAAAAAAACTGCCATAGCTGAGAAGCAAACAAAGCAAAATGTTAAGGATGACTTCACTGTGGCATTCAATTGCAATTGTTCACAACATGAATGCTAATGATTTTTTAACCCCATATTGGAAAATCACGCATGTTTGCGTGACTGTAAGCTAAATTGTGCGTCGGCCTCAACAAGTTTGTCTCCACATGCCCTTGCGGTGACCTTGTGTGTGTTTTTTTTCAGTGGCAGCTCCACACAAACCTATCTATTGTTGACGCCTTTTCGCACATAAAGAAAATGTCTAATCGAATGCCCCGTCGGCATCCAAAACTTGCTCGATAACTCGTCTAGGAATCTAAAAGTCGGAAGGCGCCAAAAGCCGACGGCCGGCAAATGCAGCTCGACACCCAACGGGCGCCGTGAAGCGGCCCTCCGCGGTCAGCCATCTTGAACTCTCTGGCGTCCCGCTAGGCCGAGGCGGGCCGCGCCTAGCGCCTCCGTAGCGCGTTGTCACGCCGTATCCCGCCGACATCGGGTGAGGTGAAGAGACAGGCAACACGCCAGCAGAGCATCATGAGTCAACCTGTCCGCGCGCGTTAGGCCTGGGCTCCGTCAGGGGCGGGGCGGGGGGGGGGGGGGCACGAGGGCAGCGCGGAGGGCCACTGGTGTTGAGTCACTGACACACTGGACTTGTTCCCTGGGAATGCGGCGGGGAGGGCGTGCGGCCTACGCGGTCACGTTCTCCCAAGGAGCGGCTAAGACGCGGGCGGCGGCGGCGGCGGCGGCGGCCGTGTGCATGGCTGCACACATGTCGGCCCACCGCCAGCCTCTCGGCGCTTTCCTTATTGCCGCAGCAAACTTTCTGCTCTATTTGCTTTCCGTTGGCGACGATGTCGCGCGATGACAAAGAGTTAAACGTATCGGGCAAGGAATCGTTAGTGCGCTAGCTCACCTCGTATGGATTTTTTTTTAAGAACAACTGGTGATTATTTATATACCGGTGAGATGCGAACATTACTGAGCTCGCTTCTCGGAGTCCGATACCTCTCGCTGAGTTAATTTGGGGGGGGGGGGGGGGGGGGGGGTGACACGTAAACAAAAGCTAGCCTGGATGAACGTCACAGTTGGTCGTAACGCACACAAAGTCGCTGCAGGCCAGCCCAAATATTTGCGCATCTCTGCAGGATCGCTTTGGGGAGTATCTGGAAAAGCCTTTGCAATCCATCTATATGACGGGTGCCAAAGTCAAGGCCCGGGGGCCAGATCCGGCCCGTCACATCAATTCATGTGGCCTACTGAAGCGAGGGGAAGTGTCGACTTTGTGCTTCTTGCTCAATGGATTTGTTCCTTTGTTTGGCTGTTAAAGCTGTCAATTGCCTTTTTTTATTTTCTTTTTTTTGCCCAACGCCTTCCTTCCTGTTCTTTTCTTCATCCTCTTCATTGATTCATTTTTAAAGCCAAGTCTTTTCTTTTTCGGCACGCCCTCTGCGGCGTTCAGGTCGGCGCGGGATGCTCTGAGGACGTCCGCGGCGAGCCGTTGTCGCGGCTGCCCCCCGGGGCCGTTCGTCTTTGACATTGTGACATGAAGTCTCTAATTTGACGATGTTCTCATAAGCGCCCGAGAGGAAGCCAGCTTCTCGGCCTTCCCCCCCCCCCGTGGCTCGGCTGACCTCTGCCGAGGCACGGTCGCTCACTTTTAATTGTGTCTGGAGGAAGTGAGCTGTCTGTCTGCAAGGCATTAAATAACACTGATGCTCTGACACTGCAAAGCAATCCAGTCGTCGCTGCTGCTTTTCCTTTATATCATCTGCTGACTTTTTGGGGGGTATTTTTTTTGGATGGTACTGAACACTGTCGCAACTTAGCATTGAATTTTCGGTGGTACTTGAGAGTTTCGCAATCCTGAAGATAACTCGAGGGGGGGGGGGGGGGAATTAATCGGATCTTACAGTTGGAAGTCAGGAAGCGACTGTCTTGTCGCCGAGTCGCCCTCTGGATGACGTGCTGATCTCAGCTTTGTCAGGACACGTCACGTAACTTATCAAACTGTTTATGTGCTTTAATTTACAGAACGAACTTCTTCTTTCATTAGAAAAAAAAAACATGGGGTATGCATTGAAAACCTACCACATTTGGAACATACAGCTCTGGAAAAAAAAAAATCAAGAGACCACCCTTGACGTGAAGAACTTTTTCTTTAATGAGAAAAAACAAAAAGCCACGGGGTTTCCATTCCAAACCGAGCAAGTTTGAACACATTTTCTGCGTCTTTAGTCGTCGAAGGGTTCATGGATTTTTGCATGCAAGATGGTCATTGCCAGCACATCACATGAAAGGATCACGACAGTTTGAAAGGGTTTTAACAGACACACACCGGGATGCATGCGCACGACTCGGATTGACAAAATTCACGATCACATATCACATTTGATAGTGCCCAATGAACCCCCGATTATTCACAAATTCCCCCGTCAAAAAAACCCAAAAAAACCCCACAAATGGGTGAAATTGCGTGTAGCGTCTCGCAAACAGGCAAAGGAACACTGTGCGCTTATAAATAAAATGTATTATTATTATTATTATTATTATTATTATAAATGTATCGTCTCCTACACCAATCATCTCAGTTTGGCGGCTGAATTAAAAGTCTTGACACAACAGCTGACTACGAATAAAGCAAAGAACACCAACAAACACTTAATCGGGCGGTGCGTCTTCCGAATCGTGACGTCACGTCAACTTGAGCGCATCCCGGAAGCGACGCGTGGGATAAAGAGGTAGACTGTTCGCCACCGACCCGCAACTTCCGGTCCAACGCCGGCCCGCCTTCCGGCCAAAGTCATCGACCGGCGCTCGTCGTCAGTCGGCGTACAGGACGAAGCCCGAGAAGGTGCTGTACTTGTTGCTGTTGCCGCCGTGCGCTTTGCCCCCGTCCAGTTTGACGCACACCTCGTCGCCCGCGTCCAAGTGCACGATGACGCTGTTGCTGGCGTAGTCGTAACTCTGGTCCTGGTCTTGAGCGATGGCGCTCGCCCTGACCTGAAATGAAGAAAATGTTCCAATGAGAAGAAGCAATCGGGCCAATGAACTCGACGCGCATGACTGGAGAGCGAGCGGTGCTATCCCGGACTTCGCCGCTAGACGGCGACAACAATCCCGGATTTGGTCCAAATCTTTTTCTAAGAATTTTCATGAAATATGACTATTTCTCACGCGGATGACAATGACGTTTTGAGCATAAACAGCCAATGTATCCACAAAAATGTGATTTTGTATCAAACGCGGAGATAATGCTATTTTTCAACTTAAAAAAAACAAAACAAAAGGGAAGGTTCCATTCGTTTCAATGGAGAACGTTAATTTGAGATCAGGGTGATTTGGCGTCACTCAAGCCGACCACTGCATTGCTATGAGCATTCAAAATGTGAACGTATGAAGCCTCTCTTTTGCAGACAACTGCCCCCCCCCCAAAAAATAAATAAAAACGTGCTGATGCGAGGAATCCTCTGCGTCCGTAGTGGCTACAAGAACGCGGTGACTCAAGTGTAAAGCTTCGGCTTGACTCACCCCGCCTGAGAGGATGCACAGTGCTGCCAACGATCCCCCTTCACCCACCCCCCCTCTCTCTCTCCTTCGTTTTTTTTTTTTCTCTCTCTCCAAGTCTTGAACTTTGATCATCACCGCCCGTCTGCACGGAGTGTTTGAAACCGCCACGACTGGAGTGCCACGTCCCATAGGCGTCATGAAGACACCATAGGGCGAGAGGGCATTCTAATTCCCCCTTCAAACTTTTGACAGGTGGGAAGCGGCGCGCCTCGGACGGGCGGGCCACTGCGCATCTGTCGTTGCCTTTTGTTTTCATCAAGTACATGTCGTCACCACAGTGCACATTACAGATGTGCACTGTGTGCATGATGAGATGTGCTTTGGGTCCGCGGAGGTTGCTCAATAGTGTCTTGAGGTAAACGAGTGTTATTTGAGGTTGCACGTTGTATCTGGACTCCCATCATGTTTGCGTTTCAGTTCCGATTTCTCTGGTGTTTGATCAGCATCGCCACCTGAGGCCTCCGAGACATTACAAATCATCCGTGAACGTAACCAATACCTCATTTTCACGCCAACGCTGCCTGGCCCGGGCAGGCCGCGCGATAAACGCAACGCGCGCGGACGTCACGGCGACGAAAGAGTTTGTATTTTGTATTTCAAAGCGCTTTTGAACTTGTTTGCGAAGACCTCGGGCGACGGTTTGTTGTGCGGATCGCACTCGGCTCGCTTTCCCTTGGCGTACGCCATCTAGGCTGCCTGCCGCAGCGCCTTTGTCGTTTTTTTTTACGGGCTTTTGAACTGAGATTGCGACACACGTGAAGGCATGACGATACGTTGCCGGCATAAAACGAACAAAAGTTCATTATTTGGAATACACTAATTGAATCATTTTCAGACCCATCCATTATCCTCATTCGGGTCTTGGTCAGAAAGTGAGCCTTCCCACCATTTGCGAAAATCGAAGTAATTGACGCTCTCAAAAAAAATGGTTTGCAATTACCTACAGATGCCACAAGATGGCAGCATGGCATGTGGCCTGACTAAAAGAAGCTCCTGCAGTCACTTCAACATAGTGGCCTGGCAGCATGATGCCACTGGAGGGCGCCAAGGTAATAATTTGGCAATCAGTGAATAATGGCGTGAGGATAATGCTTGAAAACAGTCGGCACCAAGGTGGCTTACGGCGGTAGAGAAAACTAAAATCATGATTAACATCAGTTAGCCCGTACTCTCAATCGCTCTGACCTGATCAATTGACTTGTCGTTTCTGAAAGGTGCCACCTGAGCTTTTTCCGCCTCGTGGCGAAAAGCTCTTCAGGGAGTCAGTTACCCACCAGACCGTTCTTGAGCAGGTCGGCCCACATGCTGGTGCCGTCTCCTCCCCTCATCAGAACGTTGTATATGAAGAAGTAGGTGCCGGGAATCTTGCAGGTGAACTTTCCCGTGGCGCCGTCGTAATTCCCGCCGATGTTGGTCACCACGTCATCGAAGCGCAGGACGTCGTAGCCTTCCTGTGGGTTCCGGAGCCCCGCGTAGAAAGCCACCCGGGGCGTGGTGTTGTACATGGCCGTGCTCACCGAGCCCGCACCCCCTAAGCGTAGAATCCCGGTGCGTACCACGTCCACCCCGTCCCCGGGCGGTCCCTTGGGTCCCGGTGGGCCCGGCTCCCCGGGAGGCCCCGGGGGGCCCGGCTTGCCAGGGCGTCCGGGTCTTCCCTCCGAAGCGTGAGCGGCGAAAGTGGGCAGCGGCGGCCCGACGCCGCGGTCGCCGGTGTCGGCTTGGTCGTCCACCTGTTGCTCGGCGGTTATCGGCTCCTCCGCCGTGGGGAAGGGGTCGCACACCATCCGGCAGCTGCCCAGCATCTCGAACCTGCCGCCGCCGTCCTCGCCCGCTCCGACGGAGCTGACCAGCACGGGGATGAGCACCACCAGGACCAGCACCAGCATGACCCCGACGGCGGCCGCCACCAGCGTCTTGCGCCCGATGCTCAGCCGGGGAAGAGGCTGGGCTGCCAGCGTGGAGCTCTCCGGGGTGGGAATGGTGACACCGGGTGGTGGGGCGGGGGTCCACTGGGATGAACGTGAGGAGTATATTCCCAAAGATGCTGAGAGCTGGGGAAGGATTGAGTGACAAGCGAGCGAGCCGAGTGAGCCGAAGGAAAGCGAGGAGGAGGAGGAGGAAGGAGGGAGGAGGAGCGAGAGGAAGCCACATGCACACACCTACTCTGAGTCAGGGGCTGAGGAGAGCACTTTCTCATGGGTGGCGGCGGAGGTATCTGCTCCATCGTCCTTTTCCTTGGATAATAAACTGGAAAAATATGGCCGGATAAATAAACAGGTCAAGCAAAAGCAGACTTTTTTTTTTAATTGCTGATTTCTAGGTTCAAGCTAATCATTCCTTTATGAAGACAATCTAAATGTTAAATCAAAATACTGAATATGTGAAGGCAGACCTCAATTGAGTGAAATTAGTTTTTATTAATTGCTGCTTTCCACCACGTTAAACCTTTTTTTTTTTGGGGGGGGGGGGGCGTAAATTAATATCAATCCCGAATACGCGAGTGAAGAGTCAAAACACTTCGGGTGGAATTTAGTGATAAGAATTCTTTCCTGGTTCGATGTCAAAGCTTATTTTTATCGACAGACACTTTCGCTTTTACTAATATGCAGTTTTCAATCAATAAATCATATTTGCGATTCTTTTTTTACGCTAAAATATGTACTTCTACTCAAGAAAAGAGTTTTGTATGGTGTACTGTATGTTCTATATTCGAAGAATAAACTCAAAATTTAAAAAATGACCATGTCCTTATTTTTACTATGTAAAAAACATGATCAGATTAATGATGCGAGAGTAAAGTTGCAAAAGTAACGTTGTACTTTACAAGAAACGAACGTATACTGTACTTACACGAATAAACCATTTTTCGTTGGAAGACTTTAGTGCCCTCAAGTGGTCATAAACCGCATTAACAGAAGACCGCTTGGCTTCACCTTCTTCTTTTGTCCAAAAGATGGCGCCAGCTTCTTACTTTTCCTTCGGTGATCTTTTCATGCCATTCGTTTCACTGCGCCTGGGTGCACTTTTTCATGCAAGCTGCTCTTATCTGCTCGACTGGGGGTTGAAAGTATGAGGGTCTGGGGGTGGGGCCCCCCCCCCCCCCCCCTGTCGACAGCGAAACACATTCCACAGCGGGGAGGGTCTTGTCAGCAGTAAGCGGAGAACCACAAAAAAACAGCAGGACATCTCCGATGTCAACATTGAGACTGGACTATCGTTGTTGTCGCTCTGGGTGACATGAGAGGACATATTGGATTAAATTGTGCTAATAATGTGTTGGAAAAGTACCCGGACTAATTTGCTTTTCATTTTTGTCTGCTCGGCAGGGGTGCGCAACGGGTGGGGCCATTGGGGCGGGAGTCCCAGGCATCCACCTGAGGGGAGGGGCGACACACACACACACACACACACACACACACACACACACACACACACACACTACTGTTGTTGATGAAGCGGCATCCCAACGATGTAAAATGGCTTAAGGATGATGGCCATAAAGTTAGAATATTTCCGCCCCCCCCAAAAAGTAACTTTTCTCGGTAAAGTGTGACTTCTGAGGATATTACAACGGCTTCATATGCTGTCCTGCAAATGTCGAGATGGGAAATACATGCAGCACTTGGCTTGTTTACGTTGGTCGTCAAACTTCCTTGAATCCGTCCTCGGGCTCTCGAGTCCTTTTTAGGAAACGTGCCGCTGCCTTGCAGCTCTTTGCGGCATTCGCTGCAAATTCCTTTGCTGCTTAATCATATCAATACTTTCAAAACCGGGATGTCAGACAGATGGATTAATAATCGCTTTAATTGTCATGATGAACTGAATTTGTTTATTGTATTGGTGATAACAGAGTGAGGGCAAATATTACTGTATCTGTTTTACTGGTAATTAAATACATTATAAACCGCATTTCCTCTAAATATGCATACATTATTATTATTATTATCATAATTATATTTATCCTACTTTAAATAAAAATAACAGTATACCAGAGAATTTGGTATAATTTAACCATGATGGCCATTTTGTTTTGAGAATAAATCCAGCTGTTTTTTTTGGGGGGGGGGGGAATTCCCCATCATGTCATATTGTAGCTATTTCAAATGATTATCCATTCAGATTGTTTTTTTTTGTTTGTTTTTTGTTTTTGTCTGTGTAAAGTAGCCACCATGGCATACTTTGGCCAACTAAAACCATCCATAAAACGACAATAATATCATTCCAGTCACATCAGATTTGTCGTCGTCATGTTATCGTTTATTCAGGTACGTATGACAAGTTGGTAATGTGTTGTTTTGTTTGCGGTGTGATCAGCTGTGCAGCGTGTAAAAAAAGAAAAGAAAAAGGTATAACACGTCCAACCGGTTGAATTTCCGCGTGTGGAATGTGACACACACTACACACACATATTCGCCTTTTTAGGGCATAAGAATCTATTACGTAATTGCAGACAGCAGCTCTCCGAATCTGCTCTCCAAACGGGATGCGGAAAGGAAAGAAAAGGAAAGGCTCGGGGTGTTGAGCGACGGCTCAGATCGGCCAATGGGAAGCGAGAAAGACCGCCCTCCCGGCATTGTGATTGGCCAGGAGGTGGGGCATCGTATCGTGACGTCGCCCTGCTTCAGTGAGTCAAGGGAGTTTGATAGTTCTTAGGCCGAGTGTCCGAGCTTGCAGAGGCGGAAAAACGTCACTCGAAAGAGGGCGTCTGACTGGGAAAAGCGGCCTCCTCCGGTCTTTGCAAGTTTGACTTTTCCCCCCCTTTTCTTTCTCCTGTGTTTGAAAAACCCTTATCGCCATGCCGGTGTTTCACACGAAGACGATAGAAAGTATTCTGGAGCCGGTGGCTCAGCAGATCTCCCATCTGGTGATCATGCATGAAGAGGGCGAGGTGGACGGCAAGGCGATCCCCGACTTGACGGCACCGGTGGCGGCTGTGCAAGCTGCAGTGAGCAACCTGGTCCGGGTGAGTGAACCGCCGCGTTTGCTTGTGGCGGCTACTTGCAGTTCTCCGAAGAAACTTTTTGGGACGTTACTAGACGGTTGGGTGGGGATTCATCTCGGGCATCAAAGTGGTGGAAATGCGACTCAAGTTACTGAACGGGGCAAAGGCACTGACGCCCTTTTTCCCCTTGAGAATGGCCCCTCCTGGCTCCCGTAGCCTTGGCACGTTGGCACAACTTTGCACCGAAACTACATCTGGATTTTGCACTTTAAATCATAATAAAGTGTATCTTGAGCTAGCTATCAGTTCAATTGATGATTTGAAAATCAAGGTTCATAGAAGATTGCATTAAAATTAAGAAAATAAATGTACCTCAAGAGCTAATAATAATCTACTATTCGGGCAATTGAGAATCAGAGATACATTTTTTGACATAAAAAATGAACAAAGCCTTCTCTGAGGGGTGTCCTGCGAGAAAGATTCCTAAATCCGAAGGGTCATTGCAGTGCCTTTTGGCCACAGGTGTCAAGGTCTGGTCCTGGAGGGCCACTACTGCTCTGCATTTGGTAGACGTTTCCATCCTCCAACACACCTAATTCGAATGATCAGCTCATCAATAAGCTCTGAAACAAACTATTAATTAAATAAATAATAAAAGACACAAGAGGAAATGACAACCGCTTGGCCGATACTGTAAACTATATTCGGGTAGTTCCTGTGTGTGGTTGTTTTCTGAACGGTCGCCACATTAAAGTTGGACTGATAATTGCCCTGTTGTGTTTACGCCCATTTTTAGTTTATCTAACTTTTTTTTCCCTGACTCTCACTATTGTTTTTTTAAAATTTTATTTGGCGGATAGATCAATGGGTCTTTGACTGTTTCCAGTTGCCACGGCAACCATCTAACATTGACACCGCCATGATGTCACTTGGGTTCCACGGTAGTGAATCCATCTGTGTTGTGTGTGTTTATGATGACTCATACAAAGTTCAGAGGAAAACTGGAACCCTGCACCGCGCTCCGTCGTGATTGGCGATGACGTGAATCCTTCCCGAATGTCTGTGACGCCGCCGCAGTCCGAATGTATTTCTTGAGCGACCTTTGCTGCGCCATTTGCCCATTTCAGGGCCGGGTCGGAAACCACATGTTGCGCACACGCTTCCTGTGAGTGAATTTTGATGGATGCCCGTCTTGCGACAGAACCTCGAGAATGTTACCAAGGCACATTGGAGACGTTCAATTGACTTATTTGACAGTGTTAAGTCCCAAAAATGCCTCCTGGGGGGGGGGGGGGGGATATTCGGGATTTGATGAAAAAATTTGCATCCATCGGGAGGCATCAGGCGGCGCAACGAGGCACGTTGTGACACACGTGCTGTGGTTTGTGTGCTTCTCTTTTTTTTTAATTTATGACCTTGACGTGTTTTTCAGAGCAATATTTACTCCAGTTATGACGTTACTGTTGCGCTTGCGTATACTTGGTTAAAAATCATGCACGATATCTCATTACGATTGATGTAAAAATGTTTACTTTTTGTAAAAAAAAAACACAAAAGTCCCACAAAACTTTTGAGTCGGTTAAGGGAGCCGAAAAGTTGTTGAAGTGCTGATTGAAGCCCGTTGCAGCAAGATTGAGCTTTGCAGCATCTTTTTTTTTTTTTTATTCCGCTCCGATTGAAATGATGAGCCGGATGCTGATGAGAGATGAACGTCGGGTATGTGAGGAATTCCCAGCGAGCAGGCAGGCATCCCTACGCACTTTGGGGCGCTTTGGAAGTGTACCCCCCCCCCCCCCTCCTCTCCCTTAAACAAGCAGCTTAAAATGAAATTTGGAGAAGACTGGATAGAGCTCGACCTCAGTTCACATTTGCAGACCAGTGCTTCAATTTATTGGCAGACCGCAGATCAGGAGAAAACACAGTGACGCAAACGACGCGACGAAAATGACCTCCTTCTGCTCTGCCGAGGCCGCTAATCAAATATGCAAGACTCCTGTTCCTTCCTTCCGCCGCTTTCGTCCGCTTGCCTCTTGAGAGTCAAGCTTTCTTTGTATTTGTCGTGTCCTGTAGCTTCCTCTGTCCAAAGTCTCTGGCAACTTTGAAGAAGTTGGGCCAAAGCCGGCTCAAATGTAGGCTAAAAATGGCGCCACGAGGCACAATGTCGTTTGATATCAAGTGCGCGGCTTCTCGTGTTGTAACAAAGCCTTGCGCAACAACGACGCGGCCGGAATTACTCGCTTGTGAGCCTCATATCAACAAGTATCAACGGTGTGATGACACGGCAAACCAATGCGGGGCTAAAAAAAAGGAACCTGGCTATTGTAAACCGGGACGCCGCTTTTATCTGTCGGGCGTTCAGACTTCTCTCTGAGCCGTGTTGCGCCGCGTCCATTTTTACGGTTTCTTTTTATAGACTTTGGGAGAAGGGACAGGAATTCCCAGGGCACGGGGGGGGGGGGGGGGTCCGTTGGGTTGCGCCCGATCACAAGGCTCGGACTGCCCCTGGAGAGGCGTCCCGCCCCCATCAGAGCTGATTTAGCAAAAATGTTCCAAAAAAGCAGCATGAAATTGAGTTTTTGTCAGAAGCGATCCTGGTGAGCTTCCACATCTGTTTGAGTGCGTGAGGTTGCGTCTGTTTTTGCACGTGCAAAACTCAATAAATCAAGGCGCCCCCCCCCCCCCCCCCCTTGTGACCTCCCTCAGATGGAAAGTGGAGTACAAACGGCGCTTTGTTGAGGTTGTTTGAATCTCTTTCAGATGGGGGAGTGTCAAGTGGCAAGCGATTCTTAGTCTCGCTTCAGTCTGGAACAAGAAGGGCAAGTCTCGGGACACACCTTTTCGACCTTTCGATCACACCCTGGAATAAACTTGCGGGAGAGCTTCTGGGGGCGGAGCTTTGTCTTCTGTTATGATGATGATGATGGAAGAAGCCCAGCAAATCTTGAGAACAATTCCGCAGAAAGGCTTCCCACATCGTTAGCTGACATGCGACATTGAATTTAAGATGAACGACCAGTGGGGGTGGTGGTGGGTGGGGGGGTGGGGGATGTCATGCCACTGCTCCACTGTCGCATGGAGCGTCTGGAGTGGAAACGTGGAGGCAACGGACGGCGGCGCGGATGAAGTGGCCGCTCGCAAGTGGGAACAGACTTGGCTTTGTTGACGGCGCGTCGCTCTGCCGAGAGAATGAAAGGCGGCTCAGACGGCGGTGATCTTGAGAGCACAATGCTTCGCCAGTGCCCCGAGAGAAGAGATCGGTCGCCGTAGTAAGGATCTGTCGAGCCGCCGCGAGGTTTTTTGCAGCCTCGGGTTCTTGATTCCCCGTTTTGGCACAAGGGTCCAAAAGTGGGGGGGGGGGGGGGAATAGGAAGACGAGTCAAGTCACAGTTGGAAGTTGAAGTTTTTAGTTTGTATCTATGTCATTGTTGTTGTTGGTGGTGGCGGTGGTCCAGCCCTCCTCAGGACCACGCCCACCTCCCATCGTCCCTTGAAAAGCAGCCAGTCAGTTGAGCGGCTATCAAATAGCCTTTGACCTATGACGAGTCAGCGTCGTATGCTGAAGGTCGTGCGTGCCCTTGAAGGTCAACGCCTTCATCGCGTCCGTCAAGCGCTATCAAAACATCGCGACGGCTTGCCTCGTTGATGCCTCGTCTGTGTCGCTGGCCACAAGTCGTGTGGAAGTGGCCCAATTCAACGCATGAGCCGTCGAATTCGGTGCCCGTTGAACATTGTGTGTTTGCTCAAAGCAAATAATGGAAGGCAGCGCATCCTCCGCTCCGGCCTGTAGCCTTGAACATTGTGGAGGGGGTGGGGGGGGGGGGCGGGGACGTGACAGCTGCCGGGTCTTCCTGACTTGGCAATTTCCTGCTGCGCCACGCATGAGTCTCCAATGTTGAAGACAAATATGGAGAGACAGGAAGCATCTATTCCGAAAAACCGCGAGTCACAATGACATGGTAGGTGGAATTAGTGGTGTCGGAATGATTCACACACACTAGATGATGGAGGTCGGGCTCGGAAGTGGTCCGAAAAGTCGCCAAAATGTCTTGGTCCGAGGAACCAATTGAACGATGACATTTGTTTGTCCACGAAGCGTCTTTACAATCCGATGCAAAGAGAAATTTAGGACAACCGCTAATGTGCTCTCGGGCTTCTTACGACCCTCTGACAGTTTGTGTGTTTGATTTTTGTCTGCCCATCTGGAATGACTTAAGGGATTGTCTTCAAATTTGGCACCAGCGTCCATTTGGACACGAAAGATAAACGGATACATTCGATTTTTGGTCGCTAGCGTTTTGTTATTTACGCGTCTTGTTGTTCTTCCAGGTGGGGAAGGAGACGGTCCAAACCACAGATGACCAGATCATGAAAAGGGACATGCCACCGGCGTTCATCAAGTAAGTCGTCGTCGTCGTCGTCGTCGTCGTCGTCGTCGTCATCTTTGCCGCTCCGATTGAAACGGAATGTTTGCCGCCGGCGCAAAGAAGGTCACACATGGCATGTTAAGTGCCTTTGCGTCTTTGGCCTGCTGGAGCAAAAATAACGGATTGCCGCAGCCTTCGACTCGTGTAGCTGGACTTATAGCACAAGTGGCCCTTTTTCAAGTTACAAGCCGCTGCTTGGTAAGACGGTAAACAAACAAAAAAATAAAAATAAATAAGGAGCACATTCATCCTTGAGCGTCTCCCGGCCGCAACTGATTCTGAGTCACTTTGTGGGTTAAAAGGCAGCCAACTAAACAGCCTTCTTCACCGACGCCCACGTCACTCACCAGTCCAGGCCCCGCCCTTTCACATCTTGCGCAATCACACGCACAATTGGATTTAAAATACGAGTGCCTATTTTTACACGATCTCAAACGTGGCTTTTTGTTTGTTTTGGGAAGATCATTTTAACCGTTAAGCAGCGCTCAGCTGCCGCCTGTTGCATCTCACCGAGGGACATATCTCAGGACCTCCGAGCCCCCCGCCCCCTCCTCGCCCACAAGGTCGAGGGATGAACCGCATTGGCAGGCGCAGGTTGGCCCACCCGACGCATTTGGCGCCTGCGAGTCACATCGTCACCCCGTCGTCATCCGTCAACGCGTGTGTCGGAATGCGTCGCCGGATGCTAAACATAGCACCCTGGAGGGGGTCCGATTAATGGACGCTTGTTGCGCCTGAAGGACACGTCGGCTCTGGAATAGGCGTGGCTTAACCCAACACCCAGCGCCGCCCCCCAAAAAATAAATAAAAATACTTAACTTTAAAAAAAAAAATGTTGCTCTTTGTAGCAGGGCGTGGCCTTGAACCCCCCCCCCCCCCCCGTGATGTCATGATGTCAAATTGAATCCATGTCCTCCCACAGAGTCGAGAACGCATGCACCAAGCTGGTCAAGGCCGCCTCCATGCTGAAAGCCGACCCGTACTCGGTTCCCGCTCGGGACTACCTCATCGACGGCTCCCGGGGCATCCTCTCGGGAACCTCGGACCTGCTCCTCACCTTTGACGAGGCCGAGGTATCTCCGACGCCTCCGTCTGCAGCCGCGTTCCGACGTTTCGGACGCTCGTAACTTGTTCTCTGGCGCCTTCGACGCAGGTCCGCAAAATAATCCGGGTCTGCAAAGGGATCTTGGAGTACCTGACGGTGGCAGAGGTGGTGGAGTCCATGGCGGATTTGATCACTTACACGAAGAATCTCGGACCAGGTAGAGGTGGCAAATGTAGTCTCGCTTTGTAGGCGGGGCAAGATAGCTCAATGTGCTTCGCGACATTTCAAAGCATTGACAACGGCGCGCGTTTCAATGTCCAGGAATGACCAAGATGGCCAAGATGATCGACGAACGGCAACAGGAGCTCACCCACCAGGAGCACCGCGTCATGCTCGTCAACTCCATGAACACGGTCAAAGAGCTGCTGCCCATCCTCATCTCAGGTAGCGACGCGGCGGCGGACATGGCCGCCTTTTTTTTGGCTTGGGTGTCTCATTTGTCATGGCTCGTCCAGGTATCAAAATCTTCGTGACCACCAAGACGTCGGGCAGCCAGGGCGTGGAGGAGGCTCTTAAGAACCGCAACTTCACCGTTGAGAAGATGAGCGCCGAGATCGTGGAGATCATCCGAGTGCTGCAGCTCACGTCCTGGGACGAGGACGCCTGGGCCAACAAGGTGCGTCCTCCACTACTACCTTGTTTTGGTTGGGGGTGGGGGGTGGGCGGGGCTACCTGTCCTAAATCCACTTTTCTCACCTTTTTTTTGGTTCCCATTTTTCTTCCCGCCATCAGTTTTCAGATCAGTGCTTGTATTTATGTGGTTCTTCTTCTTCCTTTTTTTTTTTTTATCTTTCTTTTGTTTTCCACTGTTCTTTTCTATCTTCACTTCTGTAGAAGGTAAGCGTCACCTCTCTCTCTCTCTCTGTCACTGGCATGTCTCAGCTGTTTGTTTGTGTCTTGTATTTACATTTTTTTATTCTTTTTTGTGTGTGAGGCTTTTATTTTCCAGTGCCCAGATCCAATTTGGGATGCTAATAAATTGCTGTGGATTGAGGAATGGTTAAACGATGAGAATTTGCTGTTGGTTGACAAGTCGATTTGGGTGCATTTGCGGCAGAGGTCTACAGTCACGCTTGAAGTCGCCAATTTTCGGACTTGAACACCTTAGGAAGTTAACCGGAGTTGGCTTGACTTGCTTTTTTTAACCCAAGCGACGGCACCGGCCACTGAAATTGAGTGTGGACGTGACTTGCATGAGTTTCCTTTGATTTGCTTGAAACTAGAAGATCAAGACTTGAGACTTACGTACAGGTGACTTTTTCCCGCCTCTGGTCCCTTGTGAGTTCCATTCCTGCCAGGAAGTCAATGATTCTTTGCGGACCACAAAACCAAGACGGAAAAGTGAGGCGGCCCCCCCCCCACCCCCCGTAATAAATTTGCCATCTTTTTCTGTCTATCGCCAAAGGACACGGAGGCCATGAAACGAGCCCTGGGGCTCATCGACTCCAAGATGGCTCAGGCTAAGAACTGGCTGCGCGATCCCAACGCCCCGCCAGGTAACAAAGCCGTAAGAACGCCCGGGTTGCCCGCCGATGCGGACTCGTTTAACCGACGCCGATCTCGTCCCCGCAGGGGACGCGGGCGAGCAGGCCGTCCGGCAGATCCTGGACGAAGCCGGCAAAGTCGGGGAGCTGTGTGCTGGGCGGGAGCGCAGGGATATTCTGGCAACCACCAAGACTCTGGGTCAGATGACGGACCAGGTGTCGGAGATGAGGGCCAGGTACTGACGCCAAAACTCAGCCGGTTCAATTCGTGTCATGAAAAGCACCAAAAGCAGAGTTCCAAAGCCTGATGCGCTTTGTTGTCCGTGTCCCACCCCAGAGGTCAGGGTGCGTCCCCGGCCGCCATGCAGAAGGCCCAGCAGGTGTCCCAAGGTCTGGACGTCCTGACCGGCAAGGTGGAAAACGCCGCTCGCAAGCTGGAGGCCATGACCAACTCCAAGCAGGCCATCGCCAAGAGAATGGACGCCGCCCAGGTGAGTTGCCGTACCCTCGCCCGCCAGGAAACCATCTGGCGACTCTTTCACGGCGCTTTTCTTGCCGACAGAACTGGCTGGCCGACCCGAACGGCGCCCCGGAGGGAGAGGAGAACATTAAGGCTCTGCTGATGGAGGCCAAGAAGATCGCCGACATGTGCGAGGACCCCAAAGAACGGGATGACATCCTGCGCTCCGTCGCGGAGATCGCCAGCATGTCTGCTAAGTTGTCGGATCTCAGGAGACAGTAAGAACTTGAGCTGGGCTCGGATTTTTGTGACATCACCAGTTTGTCTTCTTTTTAGGAAAGTGGAATCTCAATGTCGTTTTATTTGTCAGTTTTGTCGCTTGTTTTGAGTTCAACCGGATTGTCGATGTGCCCCGCAGAGGGAAAGGCGACACCCCTGAAGCCAGAGCCTTCGCCAAACAGATCGCCACCGCCCTGCAGAATCTCCAGTCCAAGACCAACAAAGCCGTGGCCAACAGTCGACCCGCCAAGGCCGACGTCCACTTGGAAGGAAAGATCGAGCAGGCCCAGCGCTGGATCGACAACCCCAACGTCGACGACAACGGCGTGGGTGCGTGCCCCCCCCCTTTCTTGTTTTTGTCCCTCCGGCGCCGTTCTCGCTTCCTGAGATAACGGCGAAAGCCGTCATGGTGACTTTCTATCCCGTGCGTCTTTCAGGCCAGGCGGCCATCCGCGGGCTGGTGGCGGAGGGCCGCCGGCTGGCCAACGCGCTGCCGGGCCCCTTGAGGCAGGAGCTGCTGGGGAAATGCGAGCAGGTGGAGCAGCTCATGGCCCAGCTGGCCGACCTGGCGGCCCGCGGCGAGGGCGACTCTCCTCAGGCGCGCGCCATCGCTCGCCAGCTCCAAGAGGCCCTGAAAGTAAGATCACTTTGCGCTCATGGACTGCCAAACGACTCACTCTGCTGGCGATTAGCAGTAGTACAAGGCCATTTATTAATTTATTATTTACCAATCAAAATGTTTGGTAGCGCATCCGGTCGCCGCGTCATGCTAACGTCCGCGCGTCCCTTCCGCAGGACCTGAAAGGGAAAATGCAGGCGGCGATGACTCAGGAAGTTTCCGACATCTTCAGCGACACCACCACGCCCATCAAGTTGCTGGCCGTGGCCGCCACCGCGCCGCTGGACACGCCCAACAGGGATGAGGTCAGCGTTGGGCTCCAAAAAGGACATTCTCGCCGCGATGCTAATGGCTCAAAGCATTCTCGTGGCTTACTTGTCCGATTGGATGGCGCGCAGGTGTTTGACGAGCGGGCCGCCAACTTCGAGAACCACGCCAACAGGTTGGGCGCCACGGCGGAGAAAGCGGCCGCCGTGGGCACGGCCAACAAGAGCACGGTGGAGGGCATCCAGGCGGCCGTCAAGTCCACCCGAGACTTAACGCCGCAGGTAGCGACTCCTTACGGCATGCCCGAGGCTTCCCCCCCCCCCCTCCCCCCCAAACGCTTTCCGTAGTTGACGGCTGGGCGGGACTCTGTGTGCAGGTGGTTTCCGCTGCCAGGATCCTGCTGAGAAACCCCGGCAACCAGGCCGCCTACGAACATTTCGAGACCATGAAGAATCAGTGGATGGATAACGTCGAGAAGATGACAGGTACCGGGAATCGCAGCCCGTCCCAAAAATAGAGACCGGCACACAGGCATTTATGACTAAGGATATACTGTACGCATTGACCAAGAACAAAAGACCACCCACAAAATGCGTATGTAATAAAACAAAATTACAGAAATATTTTATGGTCAAACGAATTATAAAATAATTAGCGTTCAAATGTGAGTAGAAAATGTACGAATTTTGGGAAAAATACACACTCCAAAAAATACACAAATATATTATGAGAAAAATCGAGTAAAACTGACACAAATGTTTTGACAAAAAAAATTTTTGTTTTAGAAACATACAAAAATAGAAAAAAATATGCGAGACAAGAAAAATACTATCATGTATGAACCCACAGGTATGAAGGTAATCATACAAAATTATTACAAAAGATTTGGAGAAAAAATATTTGCCCCCCCAAAAATAAATAATGAAAAATAAAAGCACGGGTGTGCGTTTAGGTCTGGTGGACGAGGCCATCGACACCAAGTCCCTGCTGGATGCGTCGGAGGAGGCCATCAAGAAGGACCTGGACAAGTGCCGCGTGGCCATGGACATGCAGCAGCCGCAGATGCTGGTGGCCGGCGCCACCAGCATCGCCCGCCGGGCCAACCGCATCCTCCTGGTGGCCAAGCGCGAGGTGGAGAACTCGGAGGACCCCAAATTCCGCGAGGCGGTCAAGGCGGCGTCGGAGGAGCTCAGTCAGACCATCTCGCCCATGGTCATGGACGCCAAAGCCGTGGCGGGGAACATCCACGATCCCAGTACGTCCGTCGCGCTTGGCTCCGCCTCTCGGAAACCCTTTTGAAAACGTGTTTGCTTGCAGATCTCCGCAAGGGATTTCTGGATTCGGGTTACAAGATTCTCGGTGCGGTGGCGAAAGTCAGGGAGGCGTTCCAACCTCAGGAGCCCGATTTCCCGCCGCCGCCGCCTCCTGAATTGGAACAACTGAACGTAAGTCCGGCCAAACGTCCCATTCACATTTCAAATCCTGACAAATAGCCCGAACTCAATGCATGCAATGATTTACTCGTCCGGGAAATATTTGTCTGGCCCGCAGCTCAACGATGAGCCGGCTCCACCCAAACCTCCTCTTCCCGAAGGCGAGGTTCCTCCGCCCAGGCCGCCGCCGCCCGAGGAGAAGGACGAGGAGTTCCCCGAGCAGAAGGCCGGCGACGTGGTCAACGAGCCCATGATGGTGGCCGCCAGGCAGCTGCACGACGAGGCCCGCAAGTGGTCCAGCAAGGTACGTGCCTGCCATCCGTTGGGAAAAAACTGCCTTTGAGCAAGTCTTTTTGGAAGTTGAAGTGAGGCTCGCTTTCGGAAAAAGTGCCAAAGATTTCGGGCATTTTTAAGGCCGAGCCTGTAGTGACGCCGCGGTGGCCATTTGCGCCGTAGGGTAACGACATCATCGGCGCAGCCAAGCGAATGGCCCTGCTCATGGCGGAAATGTCGCGCCTGGTGCGCGGCAGCAGCGGCAACAAGCGCGCCCTCATCCAGTGCGCCAAGGACATCGCCAAGGCTTCCGACGAAGTCACGCGGCTCGCCAAGGAGGTGGCCAAGCAGTGCACCGACAAGCGCATCCGCACCAACCTGCTCCAGGTCACGCGCTCGCACAACTTGCAAATGAATCGACTGACGTGATTCCAGTCGCTTTAAATTATACTCTTCCCTAAACTCCAGGTTTGCGAACGCATTCCCACCATCAGTACCCAACTCAAGATCCTGTCCACGGTCAAAGCCACCATGTTGGGTCGCACCAACATCAGCGAAGAGGAGTCAGAACAGGTGATGTTTTGCTTTGCTTTGTCTATTCGAGGATCATAAATGAACATAACGTGTCTCACGGCGTCTTGTCCCCCCCCCCTCCCCCGCCAGGCTACCGAGATGCTGGTCCACAACGCTCAGAACCTGATGCAGTCCGTCAAGGAGACGGTACGCGAGGCCGAGGCGGCTTCCATCAAGATCCGCACGGACGCTGGATTCACCCTGCACTGGGTCCGCAAGACGCCTTGGTACCAGTGAAAAGACCGGAGGAGGAACGCAGGACGCCACCAAATGGGCAGAAAAAGCCTGACCGGGGGGGCTTCCATTCGGACTGTGAACGTGTGTACAAATGTGTTGACAAATCCCGGGAATTTACAGGATATATTTGGAGTAGAATTTAGATTTCTTTTGCTGTACTCTCGAGAGTTTGGACATCGTCGTACTGATAATTGCGTCTCACTTCCGCAAGATACCGTACAGTGATTTGCGGGTTTTTAAGATAAAAAGTATTTCGAAGCTGCCAGGGAACGATGTCGAAATGAGTTGAGGAGCTGCTTTTAGACAAAAGTTGTGGTTTGCTGCCGCCATGCTGCACCTATGGGCAATCCTTTTTTAAGGGGCGACAGTTCCTTGTGGATTTTTGCCTAACACGTATTTTGTAATTGTTTCCCAATCTTCCTTGAGAAGGCACATATTTCACGTTCAAACAACTTTACGGCACAGCGCCAAGCAAAAAAAAAAAAAAAAAGGCTTAAAAATAAAAGCAGTGCATTTACTGTAAAATGACACAACATAGAATTAATCGTTGTAAAATTTGACAGCAAAATGTTCAACTAAACCATTTAGGAACTTAAGTCTGATAGTTCAATGCTGACGACTGCAACTTAAATGCAAAACGCTACAGACCGGCTAATGTAAATTAGCATCCATTTTTTGGACCAAGTTAGCGGAATTGAATAACTGGGTTACACTACTTGCTGTATAATCACAAACATTCAAAAGAAACACTGCTCTTTTATTTTTGTTGTTGTTGTTGGTTTTTCGTAGCAATACGGTTTTAGCAAATTACTTCTGCCAAAGACTGGTCTTCAGATGCCTCACTTGCGTTGCGTAGAGATTAAAATGATTGCGCTGTAGAAATTCGGACAAAAACTATTCCGAAGAACGGCACGCTGTTGTGCACAATCATGGTCAGGAATTTTTGTCAGGTAGGATGCCAACTAAGAAGAAGCACAGTGTCACCATAATGCCTTGAATTGACACATTCTCAGATGTTTAGTATCATTTGCGCAAAGGAAAAAAAAAAACCTGCCTCGCTATGCAAATATCCTACTGAGGTGTGCTTATTAACAGAGTGCCTGGATCATGCCAAGTGTACTCCAGTGGCAACAATCGGGCCTCCTCATCATTCACCATTTTTTTTTTTTATAATAAAGCATTTTATAGCACTGGAGTTATGTTTGGTCCTGTGTGTGTTGTTACCCGTGAGTCAGAAAATTCAATGGAATTCTGTAAGTAAACCACTTAAGTGCTGAATATAGTAATATAAAGATTTGTTTGATAAAAAATTACTGGACAATATGAGCACTAATCAAAATCTTTGATTTTTTTATGTGCAATTTTTTTCTGATTGAAATGGCTTTTTTTTTCGAGAGTGAGTTATGTTCCTGAAAGATACCACTGCATAATTTAAGCAGGAAAAAAATATTTTTACTACAAAAGACAATTAGCAAAGAACATTTTTTAAAATAAAGTTTATTTGTTCATGAGAGTAACATTTGTGAAAAAAAAATTCTTCCCCCAGTTGTTTTTAAAGTATAATTTACATTATTTTGCCCATATAAATATTTTATTCATTGACGAGAAATCTCCCCCCTACACTGAACTTGGCACCATCTGTATTTATTTCAAGAGGAAGCTGCGGTGTCTGTGTGTTATCGCGAGTTCTTTCAGCATCTTCATCCTCCACAGCATAGGTGTCAAACTCAGGTCCTCGTGGGCCGCTGTCCTGCATGTTTTCCAAGTCTCCCTGTTGCACAAATTCAAATAGCAGGTTCAATGTCAGGCTTCCGCATTGCTGATTGATCATCAACCATGATCATTGAATCAACCGTGAAGACACAAATGTCCCGTGAAGACACAAATGCTTCCAAATGGAGGAAAATTGCGTTGAGGTAAGTGTTTTTTCATGGGAACTCTTGTGCTGTTAGCCACATAGCTAGCTAGCCAATAATACACTCGGCGTCGCCGCGACTAACGTTGAGGAACCGGCTGCGAATCGGCCACCGGGCACTTTTCACGCCGCTGTTGGCGTCGTCTTCCCGGGCAGGATAGTTGTTAATCGCCGGTAGTAGCCCCGGAGGATGGAGGGTGCTCGTCACGTGATTGACCACAACCGGCTATTAAGTATTTCTTTGTTATTATCAAAATACGATTTGTCATTTCAAAAATGATAGATTAATGCCAATTTGCGTTGGAGTCGATCTTATCTATGAATTTTGAATTTCTTTAAGTAACCATAAATAAATATTTTAGCATTTACTCCCAGTAAGCACTTTCGTCATCGGTTATACCGTACCTCTCTATTTTTCCAAACCAGCACTTTCGTCACTCTAGAAATACAAATCAAAATTGCATACTTAAAATTCTGTGTCATGATATTTTTTATGTAATCTGAAACGACTTTCCACTTGTTTTAAAAAAAAATGGTGAACAGTAATGCTGCTTTACAGTAAACCAGAGCCCAGAAATAACTGGAGGGTTAACGTGAGCGAAAATGAGGCGTCGCCATTTTTACACCCGTTAAATAAAACAAAAAAATGAAGGTATGTGTGTTTTTAAAAGAATGTTAAATAATGACCTTTATTCAGGTTTTAATTATGTGGTGTTATATTGAAAACAGCATCCCGCTTCGTTGGAACTGCGAATAACTGAGTGTTAACACGAATGCTGGCGTGTCCCATTTGCCGCAAACACAACTCGCCTTCATCTCTCAGCGAGCCAATCAAATGCTCCTCGTCAAACTGCTGAACTTCCCGTATTCCCAGAAAACACGTTGCTAGTCTTTTAACTAACCCGTTCAATAGTTTAAAATTACAATTTTCGGACAATTATGACAGCTCCACGGTAAGACAGCACTCGTGACACCCTTTCTATAATGTAAAAGTAAACTTTGGCGGTTACCGGACAGCATAACATTATTAACTTGAATCACTTTTGGCCGTGAATCCGACTGAAGAACGTGTCCCATACATACTATCTATTTTTGCTGGTTCTTTTCATGTCTGAATTTGTAGTGTGCTATGTAACTTTTTACACGAGACAGTTAGTTTTTTTGCTGAAAGTTGGCGAACGTGATAAAAAAAGAGACTTTGATCACAGATACCTTCTACCGTACTGGATGGCAATTGCGCGTCCAGTGGCCGGTAACCTGCGTTATTTATTTTAAATATTACATTTTACTCAAATTTGTTTTTGATACATTTGTTCTGATAAAAAAAACTAATAATAACAAAGAATTCCATGTGGTGGGCCATGCATGAATCAGAACATAATTTGACTTGACAGATGCTCACAATAGTCCTCGTCCCTCAATAATCAACAACAATCATAATACAGTACAATCAAATATTGTCTCAGCCACTCTGTAAAAAAAATAACCCTAACCCCCCCCCCCACACCCCAAAACAATGTTCTTTCAGTGAAAACACCCTTTTCGGGATGGGCAATCCCCTGCTGGACATTTCTGCAGTGGTGGACAAAGACTTCCTCGATAAGTAAGTGGGAGTATATTGTCGAATCCCTGTCATAACTGCAATTATCTGTGACTAACGACACCCGTATCTGTCTTGAAAAAGGTACGGACTGAAGCCCAATGACACGATCCTTGCTGAGGACAAACACAAGGCCTTGTGAGTAATAACATTTAAAAAAAACCTCAGAAAATAATAAAACCGCTCAATGTTAAAGCATGTGTGTTGGAGCCAAATAAGGGCTCACGCTGGTCATTCATCCCAAAGCCCAAAATAGCCACGTCATATATCCGCCCTGAACGTGACACGCCCACTGTTTGGCAACACGAGGGTGCAGCCATTCATGTCATGTGGCTTCAAAAGTCAATAAAAGTGTATTTGCAAGTCAAAAAGTTAAATATTTGTTTTTACCTTTTATTTTCTTCAAGTTACTGCACCTCGCCTTAAGTCCTCCAGTTTTCATTTTTGATAAACTCCATATGGCGTGCATTGAAATAAAGCTGGAGGAATATTTCCTTTAAAGTGATCATGTACAACTACTATAAAATAGCCAATGAAGTAAATTACATTGAAAATGTGAACAAATATTTTGAGTGACATTTGTTCTAATGGTATCAACATGTGTAACATCTAACATCGTAAAAACTGCATGCCCCCCCTCCTTCCACAAAACATCGGCGTTGGTCGTGAAACACACATGACAAGGTGGCCCGTGCCAGGTCAACACACACGCGCTGACTCAGGCTGGCGTCTCAGCTTAGGGGACAGTGCAGATGGCGCCCCTTCGGGGAGTCTGTCTGGGTTCACTTGGTGCCCACGTGGAAAAGCGTCGCCATCTGTAGCGCGCGTGACGGGAGCCCACACCAATATGCCATCCAATATGTCAGTAGGAGTCATCCACTCGAGACGTTTTCAACGTGACATCACGTGTACTTCCGGCTGCTGCGGTCTTAACTGCTCTAAAACCAGATAAGCGTTGTTCTCAGAAATTGTGCAACACGAGTATGACTTGTGAGCCCGCAAGTGAACTTGCGAACCTTTTCTTCGTAGGAGATTTTTTAAAAATATCTGTCCACTAATGTGGTCCACCACTCTTGTGTTGCGGTTGTGACATGGACACCAAAAACTGAGCACCCGAGTGTGAAATTATTGTAATTTAATTATTTTTAAATAATTAAGAACAGTTTGTCTATCTTTATACAAAGATTGAAATTTGGATCCAATTATGTATACATAAAAAATTACCAGTGTTGTCATTTCAAATTTCTCCGCATTTCCCCATAAAAAAAAAATTAAAAAAATGTAAGAAACAAACTTTAGTTTGTCTGGTGAAAGAAAAGCTGAAATTGTTTTCTTTCCTTTGGGGGGTATATTGTGTCAGTGAGTTAAAAAATAAATAAAACAAAACGTAGAGCGGCTTTCAATACCCTACTGTGCTTTGAAACCAGCTGAAAGTGAGTGATTTTTTTTTTCTTCCCCTTTTGAACTCCACTTGGTGTCCACCAGGAGGCAACAGTCGCCTGTTGTTTCTCCTCCTTGTGCCTCCCGCAGCTTTCCAAGGAGCCTCAGCAGGAAATAACATGTCATCATGGCGAACGCCCGCCTCTTTTCTGCTGGAGATGACAATGTGGGCAAACACTGAAATCCCAGGGAGGAACGTAGCATTCCGTAACACTGCAAAAAAAACATATCACTGCTAATGATTCGAAACCGTGTGTGTGTTTGTTTTTCAATCCCTACCATTCAATGATAATGAATTGTTGATGGTCTTTGCAGAGATTGTTTGCTCACAGCAATTAAATTCATCAATCTCCCTCTTCCTCTGCGCTAAATGCAGATTAGCCGCGTCACAATCGCAAACTGCTCATTATATCGTGCGTGTGACCCCCTTTGCCGCATGAATAATTCAAGCCGCATTAGGGAAGAAGGGGAGGTGTTCCTGCGAAGGGGAGTGGGCAATTTGAGACGCACGCATCGTCTTCGCACGACACGGGAGATGAGACGGCGCTCCTCTAAGACTCGCGTGCGCCCCGCCGTGTGGGTACGGCGCACGCACCCCCCTCCCCCGCCGCACCCCTCCCACTCAATTGTCTTCCCAGGAGGGGAATCGACAAAGATTGCGGCTGCGTGTGACGTACTCCGCTTTGTCAACATACTTGACTCGCCGCGTTTCGAGGGCTTTCCCAAACTCCCAAAACGCAACAAATGGCGGTGAGAATTCACGTGTGACACCCAAAGTTGGTCCCTGAAGCCAGTTTTGCTGAGCAACATTTCAGGCGAGGCTATTCTGGCATTTGTGCGTGATCCACCTTCACAGGATGCTCTCATGCTTCGCTGAGTGCGTGGACACATTACAACCACCCTGCCTCCTTCGTATGCTGCTAAGTGGCGCTACCAGAGTACTCTGAGGGGGGCGCGCAGTTACGGTCAGATCATCCGGCAACCCACCCGCAGCGACCAGCGTAAGGTCGCGGGCCGGTATCCATCAGTGGCGCCCCCCCCCTTGAGCCAAAGAGACAGCGCAGAGATTAATGGCATTTGAGCTGTAATTGAGACATCAAGAACGCGGCGCTCGTCATGTTTTATTGATCCGCATGAACGTGATCAAGTGGGGCGCTTGCATAAATGTGACATGCCCCCCCCCCCCACGCGCAACGGCTCAGCTGTGAGAAATGTGCAGCCGAAGGGATTTTTGACATGACTGCCGGAGAGTTTTGTGACTAAAAATAATTTTGGGGGTGCTCATTCGGACGGCAACAAAGCAGGAAGGAAGGTTAGCTTCAGGACAGCATTTTAGTGCGTTTCCATTGTAAAAAGTTTACGCTTTAAAAAGTTTTTTTTTTACTGGTTTGTTACTGGACTGTACGCATTTCCGTTGTCACAAGTTCCCGAAAATATCCCACTTGATCCAACACCTTTGATGCTTGAGAGGTCTTGCAGCTCCATCTTGACTTGACACAAGTGTCGCATGAGAGGGGCTATGGCTGATGCAATGCTTGGCTGGGGGCTGTTGTCTTGTTCGGCACATTTGTTGGTGGCCAGCAGGTGGTGCACCAAACATGATCACCCCCCCCCCCCCCTCCCTCCTTGCCAATCGTTTGCTTCCGAAGCTCCCTTTGAAAGAGCATTTTATAATTAATATGTGGGTGTCTCAACTGCTGCATAACAGTGTGTTTTAAGAGGAAAAAATGCTCATGGCTATTTTTAGCCATCTTTGATTCCTCCCCCCACCCCTCCACCCCATCCTCCAGCAGCCACACAGGAAAAGCCGCGGATGGCAACAGCGTCTCTCTTTTTCAGCGTGGAGACTGATATAGTTCAAGTATGCTATGTGGGCTGACGTTTGAGACGTGATTGGAGGGGGGGGGGGGGGTTCACACGGGGCCACAAGGTCCAACCTCTGAGATAAGCAGGACGTCTCCCCGGCTTGGAAGTCTCAGTCCTCGGTAGAAAACAAAAAAGCGCCAGAAGCTTCCTCACGTCCTTCCGCTCACCCGCCCCTTCCTCTTTTCCGCCACTGTCGCACTGTGACAAACAACGCCGCCCTCTGCAGTGCAAAGGAAGGGAGGGGGGCTGGGGGGAGGGGGGGGGGGAGCAAAAGAAAAACTGTGAAAGGAAGTGATACGTGTGAGTGTGGCCTCATTGGGTACACTCAGTCCCCACGCTAACTGAAGGGGGCGTTAAAAAAATAAATAAATAAAAAAGCACAAAAGCAAAAAGCAGCGCTGCCTGTTTGTTATTCCGACATTCTAATGCAATTAGTCCCCCATTACCGCCGTGTAATTGCGCAGTCATTAATTGTGCACCCGAAAGCTGGAGGTAATAGGGTCTTGTTTTCTCCCGCTCAATGGGGATTTCGCCAAAACAGGCTGCGATACCTGAACAATGTTTTGATGCTTTTGGCAAACGGGCGCTCATCCCACTCTCGATTAGAGCGTGTCCTCCACTCATGACTCATTTGCACTCAGTGCTTCTTTTTCACTCCCGCGTTCATACAAACGGCCAATTCATTCTGCGTTCGTCGTACTCGGCGGGTTGGGAATTAAAAAAAAACAAGGCCCTCTGTGAATTTTGGCACCATGAAGTGTTTGAAGTCTTAAAATGAAGGCTGTTTGCAAATGAAGGAAGTAAAAGGAAGGATTTTCCAGAAATAGAAATGCTCTCATAGAGATACCTGCAAAATCTAATCTTAAGTGTTCGAACAAAAGAAGTAGCTTCCCTCCTTTGGGAGGGGTAGGGATGGGGGATCACATCTTTTTCTAAAGGCCGAGGAGATAATTATTGATTTGCGAATAAGAAAAGATAAGGCTCAACCTTGAGGCGTGGGGCAGCGGCGAATAATTAATGGGGCTGTCTGACATCGGGACCGGCGTTCGCGCAGAGACGCCGCTTATCGATTTTTAAACAGATCAACTGCCTAACCCCCCTCACGGAGGCTTTGATAAACAATTTAATTGGGGGAGGAGGAAAAAAACAAACAAACAAACAAACAATACCCCCTTGCCTTCTTCCATCTACCTTTCAAGCTGTTTTTTTTTTCTTTTCCAAGTCAGCCTGACCGATGGAAACAATTACTGCGCATCGGGCCTCCAGACTGCCACGGAATGTAGGCTAGCGATGCACATGCTGATGGGGCTTCTAATCAGCCATGCCACTCGGCTCCACTCCTGGAACGGGGATTTCTGTGAGCCCCCTCCTCCCCCACCCTGTACTCCCCTGTCAGATAGACAGATTGGGTGGCTTTGCTTTGGTCCAAACAAAATCAAGTTAGCTAAACAGTGGCTCTTAACGATGACCCTATTATTTAAAAAAATTGTCATTTAATTGATAATTGATTAGTACAGTGAAACTCCTCTACAACAAAATCATGTTTGCAGCAAGACATTTTTCACAACAGGGGTTTTTTCACTGTAGCAAATTTGATCTCAGATGCAAACACACACACACACACACACACACACGCAAACATATGTTTTTCGTTGTATGGGGGGCAGGAAAGTGGGAATGGTGTTTTCACACTAGGGGGTATTTTCGCCCATGTAGGTTTCGTTGTAGAGGAGTTTCACTGTAATCATTTTCAGCACCTCTTAAGATCAGCTTGTTCACAGAATGAATTAAAGTTGTCAGTCAAGGTACTGCTCTACGTCGGATCGCAACCGATTGGGCATATCGTGTTTGTGTGTGTGTGTGTGTGAGAACGCAGCCCAAGAGTGTCTACTTGCTCTTGTCAAGTCGGAGATAATTCGCCCTCCTCCTCCTGACTCCCCCGTGGCGAGCAAGCAAATGAGTCCTCCCTTCCCTGCCTCCCTCGTTGGCCTCTCTTGAGCAGTGATGGAGGAGAAGGTTTTTGATGGTCCCGCGTCGCGGAGATTTGTTAGCTGCTTAAACGTGAACGAGGCAATTAAATAAGGCCCGGGCAGTGCCGCCGTGATCATCAGAGATAAACGACCCCCGGCGCTGCTCAGCCACTCTGGGACTCTTCTAGGCGCTTTTTACCGGTACCGAGTATCCCGATCCCGTCTAGCCGTTGATTAACGGGGACTCGTTGGCACTCGACGGGGATCGCCGGGCACTCATCCGGCCTTTTCGAGATGGGCTAACATCAAAAGGGCCCTGAAGAGAAATGGGCTAAATGGGGCTCGTCTTGCATCTTGGTGTAAGATCTTAAGAGGAGCAAGTCTTGAATTATTTCCTCGTGTAAATAATCTACTTGGCTTATTTTCGGGGGGTGGTGGAAGAGGAAGTCGTGAGTCACTTTAAGGCACTCAAAGTACTTTTGGATTTCCCTTTGATGGGAAGCTCTGGTGGGGGGGGGGGGGGGTCAATGACAGTAATGTAAACAAGCCAGTATTTCGGACCCCCACCTCATGATTTAAAGTGTTAAGCCACAGATATTACGGGTTCACTCGAGGGCTAAATTAAAAATCACAGCAGTCCACCAAGTGGCAATAAGTTTCAAGCCATGAATCTCCCGAAGGAAACACAAGACACGTTTTGTTCACCAGGAGGAAAAAAAAAAGTGTTTTCCATTCTTTAGTAATCGGCACTAGAAAATGGGTTCGCTTCACCCAAAAAATAGCATTTTTTTCTTAAAAAAAAAAAACATGACAAGCAGAACAGTGACTTCATGCTCATATTTTTACTTTTGTGTCACTTCAAACTATGAAACAAAAACGAGCCTGAGAAAGAGCGTGACATGGAAGATAATATATATATATTTTTTTACATGCCCTTCCTCCTCCGCTCCATGACTGCCGTCGTCTTTCGACAACCGACCCTAATCAACGTGACATGCTAATCTATCTCTTCTTCTCAAAAGCTGTGCCGATCTCAAATGCGAAGCGATACAACGCTGCCATCTACAGGAATCTGTTAGTCATTAGAGTGCTTCGCAAACCCGCGTTTCATTTCACAGACCAGAGCGGCAAGACCGTCTTTCAATCCGAAAGCCATTTTAGCCAAGAAATTGTTGACCCGACACGGTTTTGGGCAAACTCTCCTTCAGCGGAATGTATGAGCGCATAGCTGAAATGTCTCGTCAAGTGAGCCCCGCCGCCACCATGCTTGTGTAAGCACACTTTCGGAGCTGAGGACATTTTGTCCAAAACAATCCCTCCATTTTTTTTTTCTTCCCTCCCCTCAATCCACCCTCCCTCTCGTCCCCCCGGCTCAGCAGATCGAGAAGGGATTTTCTCTCCCTAAATGGCCAAAGGGAGGCCGTTTAGGCTGCCACTACTGTGGGATCACATGTTGTTTGCGGGTGTAAAGGTCTCCAGGCAGCTGCTCCCTTTTCGGATGGGATTTTCGAGACCCCCCCTGCCCAACCCCCACCCACCCTACCCCTTGAGCCCTGCCAGCCCCCGCTGTGCTGTCTGCACTGAAAGAAAGGTGGAGTAAATGCTTCCAGGAAGGAGAGGGAAGACGTGAAGGGGGTGGGGAGTCGGGGTGGGGTGGGGTGGGGGTGGGGGGGGGTTATCCTCAGAAGCTGATTTGAAATGACTTCTAGAGTCCTTTGCCTGCCTTCGTGTTATAAACACCTACAGTGCTTTTTAATTCCTCCTTTGTCGAGGAGTCAGAGCGGGTGTCTCGGGGTGGACAACCCCCCGCCCTCACCCCAACCCCTTCCCATCTCGCCAACTGGTTAGCTTATTTTCCACTTGCATGGAAAGTTTTCAGAAACATGTCCCCCCCCCCCCCCTCTCGTCTCCTTCGACCGCCTGGAGACCTGCGATGAAGACTTCCTTTGAAGCCGGAAAGGTTACTTTCACACTCGCTCAAAACTCTCGCCACGCTACGTTAAAACATGGCCAGAGTTTGGAGCGCCGTCGGATGGCATTTTGACAAGCAAACCGCGGCTGATTATTTGCTCGGCAATTGCTCGGAAAAAAATTGAAACGGCGGCTGCTTCGCCCGCCATGTCACCGACGACAGGATTGTGTCGAGTTTAACAGGGGGGGGAAAAAATTGCAGTGTGGGAAACAACGCGAGCAGGAGTGAGATGAGACTTTTCCAGGGTTGTTTTTCCAACTCCTCTCCAAGTCTTGCGACGTGCGGTTCTCTTTTGGCAGTCTGCCTATTGTCGAGTGCCTCGGTGTCACTTGAGCTCATAGCGGCTTGCTGATGGAACGCGCTTGCTCGATGTTTATTTTGTTCGCGTTTGGTCAATAAAAGCGACTGAAAGTGCACCTGTGCAGCACGTGTATGCCCGTTCAAGCCCATGTTTATTTGTCCGGGCCTGGGAATTCCAAGCCTGCTCCCTTGGAATACATTTCCTGTAAAAAAAAAAAAAAAAAAACTAAAAAAGGAATGCTGCTCGACACCGCGCAACTCTTTGTTGATACAAGCGGCGATGCTTGTGATTTACCGTCTCCTCCACGCTCACTTAATTTAAGGGGGAATTTCACAGCACCGCGGCCCGTTTGTCGGCGAATTGCAAATTTGTCGAGGAATGGTACGCGATTCCGTTTGGGAAGGCGGCAGGCGTATCATCTCGTCGGCCGCCGGGTCAATTTTCTCAGCGGGGTGGTTGTGTTCTCACACACACACACACACACACACACACACGGCGGCCTTTCCCCGGGAGGGCCGCGCGTGTGAAGAATGCACATTATTCATGTTTGCCGGTCCCCAGATAACACGAGCACCTCGCGGGCCATACATCACATACGCCAAGCATGGGCGCTATTTGTATAAAAAAAGGGCTTTTGGAAAGATGCGGGATCGATTGAAGTGTTATGCTGAACGTTTGTTGACTCGCGCAGTGTTTGTCATTCTGTGAAATGTGCTGGCATTTCCCCAGCAAGCTGCACGAGGAAATTGCTGAGCACTGAAAATAACGTATGCAAAATAGTTGTTGAATTTGAAGAAACAGTTGGGAACGATTTTAGCTTGTTTTTTTTGTGAAGATTCTTTTGTGTCTTCTCTTAAATGTTTTTTTATCCTTTGTAACGTAGTTAACCACCTATTGTTATAATGTGAAGTGTTTATTTTGTTGTCTCTACCCACGGTTTCTTTTAGTCTTTTACAAAGTCATTGACTGATCATCCTTGAGCATTAACAGAGACTCCTTTCAACTTGTGCTTTCTTTCAAAGGTTTGAAGAAATTGTCAAGAGGAGGGAAGTGGAATATCACGCCGGCGGCTCCACGCAGAACTCTGTGAAAATTGCCCAGGTTAGTCTTTTTTTTTTGTCTGTGCAATTTATCAGAGGTTGTCACATGGAGAAAGAAAAGCCTTTTTGTAATATTTGCGCTATTATCTCGCTGGCCCAATTCCCCCGGAGAGGCGTCAATTAGGGAGAGAAATTACCAGCCGCGACGCAATTGACGCGTCACAATAAATTTCGTCAGACAAATGTTGCGCTCTGAGGCGGGTCGCTACGTAAAAGAAATTGGGGCTTGTCTAAATCTTGACTGGCTGTCTTGAGTTGGGAGAAGATCCGTCACGGAATCTCCTGACGACACGCGGCGATGATCAATCTCTGGTGCGCATTGGAGTCAACGAAAGAGATTGAGTTTTTTTTTTGTTTGTTTGTGTGTTAGACCGAAATATACCATAGCCCACGTTAGTGGAATCTAGAATGACCCTCGACCCTAAGATATGACACTCGGGAAGACCGCCCAAAGGTAAGTTCGTAACTCCCATGTGAAATCGAGCGCAAATGGTCCTCGGCGGAGAAAGTCGACATGCTCCCTTTTGCGAGAGGAGCCTTCAGTCAACTAAATTGCTCCTCTAACGGCACGGCAGAGCCCGCTCCAATGTTATTCTTCTCTGTTTATTGAGCTTTCTTCAGAGGAAAGATGTCGTGTTGATTCTGTAGAGCGTTTTCCTCGCACGCCCACCAGACTCTGTTGGCTTTTATACCTACAAGGTGCCCTTTTATGACACACGCGCAATTCATAGCTCGGCTCACGGATGATCACTTTTTGTGCAACGTGGAAAAAAAACAAACATTTCGGCCGACGCGGTGTAAAGCGAGGGAGGCGTACTGTGATGAGCCCCGAGTGTGTGTGTGTGTGTGTGGATCAATGTTCAACACGCGTACTTAAGCACCAACCGCTTCATCGGAGGTTGTAATGGGGTTAAATAGCGCCGCTCCGTCCAGGGCGAGGATCAAGGAAAACCCGAAGCCGGGGCTTGAAGAAGAGGTTCCCAATCGATGGTAATTGGATTCAGTTAAATGGGAATTGACCAAACAGTAGCTTAGAAGGATAACTAGCAATTTGCTCCAATGCGTCTCGGAGTCACAAGGCTTGGATTGAAAGCGTCCATGTTGCGCCGTCCGTTGGTCGGTGGGACCCGGTGGCCGCCCTCACCAAACCAGGGCCGTTTGATTTTGTGACAAAACCTCGCCTGGCACATCAAAGAGCCTCCGAAGCTTCTCCCTAACGTTCCCGCTGAAAACTCTGACCTTCTTGACTGTGCAATGGCGTTCTCGCAGGTGACAGGATTGGGAAAGGGAGGCCCTTGCCATTTAGTCACGACATCAAAGTCCTGCAGCCAACTCCTCAGGAGGAGCCCCCCCGGCTTTTGGTCTCCTTGCCTTGCTGCCGGGCGAAGTGCGTCCCGCGAGTTCCCCAGCGCAAATTGTGTGTTTGCATTAGAATCGGAACAAATCAGCATCATTGCCTCATTTGCCAAAACAGACTTTCAACAATGAGACAAATGACTTTGGCGGCGCTGTTAACGTGTCACTAACCAATGAGGCTTTTCTTGATTTATTCCGATTTTCTGCAGCGTTCGCAGTCCGTATCATCCATTTACAGCGACGTCTTAATTATCGTTTGGAAAGAAGAAGAAGAAGAAGAAGAATAAGGGGGGGGGGCTGCCGTCTCTGTTATGGTTATGATGTCTGTTTAACATTACCTCAGACCTGGTCAATTGCAGAAGGGCTGAATGGGGGCCCCAGGCTTCGGAGCTCCTAATTGGAAACGCATGTGCGCCACGCCGTTGAAAGTTTTATTTAAAAGCCAGAAAGATCTCACACTGCATCATTTTAAACCCCCCCCCCCCCCCCCCCAAAAAAAAATCGCTACGCTTTAGGAAATACGAGGTTTGATGTCTCATTGACTTCTTTCTTCGGGTGAAAATATGCCATGACCTAATGTTTGGCTTTTATAGCTCATTCCGTTAAATAAATAAAGAGCAGTGACGGGCTAAATGAAGAAATTCCTGCGCCTGGTACCACTTAGCGAAGACGGCGACCGCCACGGGAGAAAGAGTGGAGCTTTTGTGTTGCCAACCACCAGCGTAGGATGAGCTTTCCTCGCGAAAAAAACCCAAAAAACTATTACTATTACTTACACCTAATGACTCGTGTTAGGACAGACATTCCCTGCGACTGGACATTCGGTATTAGTGACTCGGGTCTTCCTTAAGAGCCCTGACCTCGCGCCTTAATCATCGAGTTGCAGAAATGTTAGCAGCTGCTCTGCGAAGGGGCCGATTAAAGCCCTCGTGAGTCTTTCGATTACAGCGGCTTCTCGAGCGTGCGGTTGACCCGAATGTGAGAAAAAGCTTCCCGTTTATTTATTTTTTTAGGACGCGTTAGGCCCACCGCGCGCCGAGCGAGGCGGCCGAAAGCGACTGAAGTTGACCATCGCAAACAAGTTACAGTCCATGTAACATGTTTGGAGACTCTAAATGAAATAAACAGGACTGTATTATGATTCATTTTTTTTTTTTACGGAACCACAAAAACGCGGTGCGGTTGTCAGGGAATAAATTGATGGCCACAAAGAATAGGAAGTGATCGGTGGTACTCACGAGTAATCATCCAACCCGATTGCAGTTTTCATCTCAATTTACTGACATTTTTTTTTTTGTCGTGTGACAGAAAATCATCCTCTTGCGGGAACCGCCGAAAAATAGAATGTACGCATTTATCTATTATCATTTCACCACAATTGCGATTGCTCAATAAATCTGCAATGATTACAGAATGCTAGGCTTTTTTTTTTTTTTTTTTTGGAACCGAGCGCGTCTGACAGTGGAATTTATTGGGCACATTTCGCTCCTTCTGTGGCTCAAGTGTCGCATAGCAACAAGAGAGGGGGAAAAACACATTTCAATATTTGGGTTTGAAACCATCATTTTGTTCCCTCTCTTTAGGAAACAAAGCCCAGCCTGCAATTACTGTCACCGTTTTCTCCCTTGCGAGTTCAAAAGTTGAGCGAGTTGTCGTGACTTGCCAGGCAATAAATGAAACCCCAAATGAGTTTTTTTTTTTCTAATGTTGGGATGGAAAAACTGACAAGGGGGCGCGTCTGGAAACAGAACACCGCGCCTGTTCAAGTTATCGACAGCTGTTTTGTTTATCAAATAAAAACATGGGCGACACTTGGGTTTGAGTCATTTCAGACCCGGGCCAATGGAGCGTGTCGGTGAGTGCACAGTGGACGCGGCGCGCAAAGAAAAAAGGCGCAGTCGAGTGACAGACAGTCACTAATACCGGTAGTAATGGCACTTATCCTCCCGCCGCCCACGCCGCCGCTGCTGCACTCCCATCTCGCAAGGGGTGGGGGTGCGGGGTGGGGGGGGGGGGGGGTTGCTGCGGCCCGTTGAGTCGGAAAGACTCCGCCGAAAGCGCTTCGCCCTCACATATAAATTGCGTCATTAACATCGGCGAGATTATTCCCCAGCTCTCCCACCGGGTTTATGGCGGCAACAGCGGCAGCTCAACTTAGCAACTTGACACTCGGAAGACGTGCGAGTTTCTTGAGCGGAACCGTGCGAGAGGCAGGACGAGGGGGGGGGGGGCGAGCATGTGGTGCTTCTATTCTTACCGAAGCTTTTAAACAAACTTAGAAAAAGGACAGCCGGAGTCTTATTACGTGCCGTGATGAAATTGACGTTGATGGCAACTTTTTTTTTTACGTTTAATGGGGCCACATGACTTATTTCCTAATTTAAAAAAAAAAAAAGCACCGCGAAACTTCAACTTCAACTTCAGCCCTTCCTTCCTTCGATTCACGCCAATCGCTACCCGATCTCGTCTTTACTTGGGTGTGTTGCACACACACACAAGGAAGCTTCACCCAGCTGTCAACCACATTGTAGCTGCATAGATCCGACACCCCGACCCCCCCCACCACCCCCGCCCTTTGCTCAAATCAGCAAGCAATTAACTTGTGATTACTATCCGAGGTCAGGGTTAAGCTCCAAGTTTAAAGGTTGAAGCAGCAAACATTTTAATATGATCCTCTTTACTCTTATTATCCCCTTTCTACCTCATGGGGAGAGTACCAAACGGTACGTATAACCCCCTCGGCAATTATTCTTCAACGAACGTCCTCGCTCCTTGTGATGAATGTGCCATCCCTCGTAACCCCCCCCCGCCCGCGACTCTTTTCGACTTCTGCTTACCATGCAGGTTTCCTTTTCACCTGAACAAATGGCTCCTTTGCACAAAAAGTGCTCACCTTTTCCTTTTAGTGGAGGGGCGAGCCGAGGAGTCGGCATCGATGGCAGCGAGGCGGCGGCGGGTCTGTTTGACGCCGACGAGCGTTCGTTCAGTCAAGCGACGTTTATTTTTGTGCTTTGGCCTGTAACCGCCGCAGGAAACGGCGCAGTCTCTTGATCGGTGAGCAAAGCCTATTAAGTTACAGCACTTTCACCCCGAGCTTTTGGACTCCATTTTAAAACCATCCACCTCCCCCCCATCGCATTAATGGCGAGGTCACCGGGGCACGCACCGGTCGCGTTAAACAACCTAGCGCCGAAACGCTAGGACGTTGATAACTGAGCAAGAGTCTTCAACGTGGCCTCAACGCAATACCTGGGATCAGGTTAGTCTTCACCCCGGAGAGTACTTAAGTGTTTCCCGAGCAGCGTTTGCTTTCCCTGGACTGATCGGAGGCGTCATGTCTTTATACTGCCTGGCTAAAAGGCTACTCCGGGGGTTAGATTTGTTTTTCTGGGAGCGAGCGGAGTTGTCATGTAGAACTACTAAGGTTGAAAAGGACCTTGATGGTCTTTGGGGTAGGAGCTTACTCCAAAAAGTTGATCGGCAAACGCAGTTCCAATGTCGGCGTCTTGTTGTCTTGATGTTTCCCAAATGTCTGTATCTTCGCCACATGATGTCATTAGCCAGCTGTGAGAACCAACTGGAGACACGGGAGCTGCTCTCTCAAAGCGAAGCGCCACCAATTACGAGAATCGTTCCCTGTTGGGAAGCAACAGACTCGCCCAAAATTAGCAAGCGAATTGCGCGTTTGCCAATATTGGACGCGAGAGCTGATGTTTGCTTTAAATCGTGACACTTTTCTTTCAAATAAGGTTGAAGGTTTGAAGACGGCCTTGGGATTTTCGGACAAGGTTAGGGTTACACATTAGGGTGTCAATCTCGGTTTAGGGCTTTCGAATTTGGGTTCCATAGCAGGGTTAGGGTTTGGAATGCGATGTGAGCGCGTATTTCGCAGTGTTGTGGACACAATATGACGAGTACGTTGGGAATGTCGTAGCGCAACGTCCAACAGCCTGCGGGGATTAGCGCCTGCTGATGAGCTGTCAGCAAGCTTTGTTGGCCACAATAAAAGCAAACGAGCGCACGACAATTAGGGTGTCTGTCGGGTGTAATTGTCGCCTTGCGCCGGCGGCTAGGATTATGACAGCCTCTCATGTCAAACCGGCTGAGTCGGTTCCCAGCGCGTCTTTCGCGTCGATTCGCATCGCCCCGGCAATTAAGATAATATGTCATCATTAGAGTTTGAAATTTAGCACTGTGAGACTTTTTTAGTCATTGTGCAGCCAAAAACCCTCCGCGGCGCCTTTTGTCGTCTTCACGCCTGATTGAGTGGCTGTCTGATTAAATGCCGATGCTAATCAGAGCACTTGTTGTAAAAGGCTAAGACACAAAGTGTAACCAACGGTTACCCTCGATTGTTTTGATGTTAAGGGTTACAAATTGGAATTACGATTTCCAATTATAACCGTTTCAAATTCGTTGACGTTACAAGTTCAAACTCGGGCTTGAAGCGAGGGTGAATTTTCAAATTAGGGTTTGAAGCTAGCGTTAAGCTGTCAAATGATGGTTTCATGCCAGGGATAGAACTTGAAAATCCCTCCCACTGAGCTTTATTTACTCCACCTGCACGCAAGAGTCGATATTGCCCGGGGGCGGGGGGGGGGGGGTAATCTTGGCCGTCGCCCCGGCTTGCCGCGCGACCAATACCTGCTCGTAAAAGGATGATAACGGGGGCTTAGAGAAAGGAAGAAAACCAAAAACCCGAAGACCGTCTTTTGTGTTGAGCAAAATTGGCCACCACAAAGGAACTAATGACGGATCCTGCCGGCGTAATTGTGTAATTACGTCGGGGCAGATGGGACGCTCGCCGGCTGGCTGGCTGGCTGGCTGGCTTTAACTAGGACACGTTGTGCTCGGCTCTCCACAACAAAAGGCGAAGCGCCGTGACAGCCTCTTCAGCACCGAGTGGGCGGGAGAGTGAAAAGACAGAGAGGGGGGGGGGGGGGGGGAATCCAGAGTGGAGGAAGAGCCGGAGGGAGGGTTGCGTTCAGCAGGCCATTCCTCCGCTCGATCTGTTACCACAGAAACAAACATGGTGCCCAATCGCTCCGCACTTAAAAGCCTCAATTACAGACACGTCGTCATTCCATCTCAAGGCGAAGGCCTGAGCCTCCTGAGATCCACACATCCATACACTGATACCTTGACTTGCGTCTTTAATTAAACCCCCCTGGCAATACTCTTGTTGACACCTCCGGAGTCACCTATTCGAAGATTTCCAAAATTATTATTTATTATTTTCTTTTTATCCAGCTCATCCTTGTTTTTCATGGATAACATTGTCGATTTATTCCTCTCTATATCATCGTCAAACTTTTTTTTTTTGGTATTGATTTAAAATGCCATTCATCCATCCCAGGTTGCCGTAGGAACCTCACCTCACTATGAACCTCCGGAATCATTCGCAATATCGAGGGATTAAGATACGTGAGATTGTTTGGCGGTGTGCTGCGAAATTCTGCCCGTGTTAAACAGGTGCCTCGGCCCATTCAAGTTTGAGAAACGCCGCTCGAAGCCCTAAATATGCTTGTCGAATACGAACTATACTTTGTATAGCTCGACTGAAATGCGCTTCCAAACGTGATCCCCAAATCTGATTCCAAACTCCTTTGACAACACTTGCCACGACAAAAGGTTTCCGTGTACTCATTTTGCAAACATCCGTTTTTAGATCAGCATCAGATTTCCAAACACAAATCTGCGTTCTTGTTTGCATCCCACCATCTGCGGCCAGCGTGGACTATTTCCACGCGCGCGGCTCCATATGGCACTAATGTACTGTACACAAACAGAACACTCGGAGCGCAAACAGACCTTTGAGCATAATGAATTTTGTCACGGCGACTATTACGATATGAAAATAGCACACGTTTAGAAGTCGGGAAAGTGGGCGGTTCGCAGCGCGGCTGCCTTTCACAGACGGAGCCGTTTGAGTTGAAAGAAAAACGCGTGGATGGAATATTCTCGACTACATGTTGAAATTTCAAGGCCGTATTTGTGTATGACGAGACTGTGAATGTCTACAGCACAATATCCCGCTCCCAGAGTAGCACAAAAACGTCATGAATTGCCACCCACTCAAAAAGGTTATTAAATAGATGACACAATTCAATTAGACAAAGCTATGGCTTGACTCAGGTATGGGCAACCTAAATGACAGAGGGGGTGGAGCACAACAAAAATGCCATTTAACATTTTTTTTTAAATTTAGATATTTTTTCTGCTGAAGAGCAAACTAACATTAAGTGCAAGAACTTTTTTCACAAAAATCGACTCACTCAAAATTGTAATGTTATTGAGTTCCAAAGTTTACCCTTCGTGTGATTCTAAATCGGCAAATAATTGTTCAACATCTGGACAGACAAATAATCTGGAGGACAAAAACAATCTGTGAATGATGCCGAGCACGCCGATCTTTAAGTTGCTTATCATTGGCCAAAATAAACGAAGCTCCTCTCGTCACTTCAACATGGCAGCATGCCTCAAGATGGTGCTACCGCAATATTTTGACACCAGATATGGCCGTGATAGTGAACACTTTTTCACATTGGCAGCCCCACTTGAATGAAAACACGGGGGGGGGGGGATATCCTCTGAATGAAAGTACGTCACGCGGTGAATGAATGAACAGAATGAAATAGGATGCTGTAAAAACACTGACGCATGTCATTACTCCATACGCGACGTAATCAGTATTAATCAGCGTCATGTCGACCTCAGACGATTAATCGGCGTATTCCCTGACTTGTGTTTTGCTTCTTTCGAGTGATGTGATGCGTGCGTGGCGTCTGGCCTCCCCCCCCCCCCCGCCTGCCCGCCCGCCGCGGCTCAACATGTTATTGCAAAGTGGGTGTAACTTCCCCCCGTGCCAGTCACAAAGTGCTGCTTTGGCATTTCTGCAGTGCCGCGGCTGGCAGCTGTTTGCAATTTTGCATGACGGCTCTCGGAGAAAGACGAGAAAAGCTACGGGGGTCGTTTTTCCCCCCGTCGTCCGCGATTAGAACGTCGTGCATTGATTATTATTAGATGTCAAGGGCAAGTGAAAGTTAATAATGATAATCACATACAATGCATAAGTTAGCTTTGTTGGTACGCGTGACGGATTTCGAGATTTTGCAAGCAGGCGGGGTGTGCTATCCTAATAAATAACAATAATAAAGTCCGAAAAATAAATAGCGACGCACAAAATCAGTCATTAGCGCAAAGTTAAAAAAAAAAAGTGTTTTATTTTCTAAATATTTTCAATGCACAGTGGTGGCTTGAGATATGATAGCTTAATGCTAGCACACAATACAAACCATCATAGGTAGGCTAACGGCTAGCATCGGTAGTGTTGAATATATGCATCGAGACGTAGACAGACAATAAGACATTCATCACAGCCATATATTCTTTATCCTCTGCAAAGAATGGGAAGTTTGATTGCTAATATTGAGTCACAAGTAGTAGTTTTGAAACTCTTCTTTGTTTGTGTCTGTGTGACTATATTACGCTCTTCCTGTGAATTCTTGACATGGGATTCAATAAATCGTTACCTTGCGTTTTTAAACATGCAATATTGGAGAGCGCTATTTTCCCAGTTCAAATAAGTACAATACAAAGGAAGAGGTCAGTTTGGCTGAATTACACCCCTTTCCCCTCCATTTTATTCATTTTTGTATACACCTTTGTGATCATAAACGTCACAAGTTAAGCCCAGCTGCGTGACTTACTGCATTTTCCACGAAATGAGAAAACAGTGCGCCACGCTTGTAACGCTTAACCGCCATTTGGAGAGCGGCCGTTACTCTCGAGCCGTAATTACACCCACGGAGGATTTTTTTTTTTTGGGGTGTTGTACTCCACTCCCGTGGCGCTCCTCCCGCCGGCGTTGATTGACCTTTTCGGAGAGATTTCCGCAACACTAGCAGCGTGACCTCGCTTCTTCTCTTGAAGAGCTGCGGCGTCGGCCAACGAGTCGCCGTCCAGCTGCCAAAGCCAACAGGAGGCGCCTCAGCAAGGAGGAAAATAATGAAAAAATGTGCACTTTACGGTCCATTTGCGTACTGAAAGCAGCCTCTTGCTGTTTCTCGCTGCTATAATTGGCGCTGAGACAAACATCTGATTTGTATTCTTTTTACCTTTGCCAAAGTGTTTTTTTTTTTTTAGGGGTTGAGGTTAGGGTAAGGGCTTTAGGTCACGTTTCAGTTAGGGTTGGCGTCTAAGGGTAGTCCAGTATAACTTAGTTAATGTCGTTGTGTGTTTTAATAAATCCATATTTCAAATAAAAGTGACAATTAAAGTTGTACTTAAAAGAAAAAAATCAATTCGTATTATTGTACTTACGTTAAAACGTACTGTGCAGTGGTTTGCGTACCACTGAAGGGAGCTCGACTACCACAAGCGAGTTCGATTTTTTTGGTTGCAGGGTACGGTGCAGGTTGAAGATTTTCGTTTGGGTTAAGAGAGTGTTCAGTAATTTGCAGGTGAGATTAGAATTAAAGTTCGAGCCAGTGATGGGGTTGGAGGAGGTCTCTTGTTGTCGTTGAAGTTCCCAAAGTGTGTCTGCCGTCACGAAAAAGAGCAGCGGGGTCGAGCAATCTTCATCCTGTGCGCCCTCCTTCAACTTTTTCCAGCGCTCGCTCTCATGGGAGAGCACACATGAATTAGATCAAATTCACTTTCTGGCAAAGGCGAAGGCCTGGCGCGGGGAGTCATAATCTAAATAGCAATCACATTAGTCACTCAGGTCCCATTAAACTGGAGCGCATTGTCTTCTTCTGGCCGTCTACAAAGTCGCCGCATCCAAAGCTGGGCTGGTGTGATGATCTGGCGAACGGCGCTCATTTTTCGGCGAGTGTTTGGAAATGCGCTCCTCTTGCCTTAACATGCCAAGCGTTAAATAGGTCAGTAACGTTTCCATCGCTCTTGTCGGCTTGTGTAAAACACACATACGACACGCGGGGGCCCGCATCGGCCGCGTGGACGCAGGCCAGGCGCATTAATGGCAACCAGGCCGAATCGGATGACATTGTTATTGCAGCCCTTCCCCGGGAAAGTGCGGCCGGCTGAAAATCTATATTTTGATTTATAGCGCCGTCTGAATTTGCCTTTAGAGCCTTCCGCCGAGGGGAGGGGGGGGAAAAAAAACCCGACGGCGATACTCGGAGCAGAAGGGCCTCCCCGCATCATCTGGTTTAACAAACCGCCGGTTCCCCCCCTCCTGAGAATGTCCACCTGGAGCAGGATATAGCATTACTGTGTTGACTGGAAGCGACTCAAGTGTGAGAAGTGGCTCGCAATAAGAAACGGGGAAAGCAACAAGTTAGCAGGCACACTTGTGTTACTCTCTGCCAGGGAGGTCTTCATTGACCACGCGATGGATTTTCACCAAACTTGGCGGACAAGTCGGAAACAAAACAGAAAAGGCCTTTATGTTTCCTTTTCTCTTGACAGCGGTGTGCAGTGAACCCCGTTTAACTCGCAGGGGACACATTCCAGACATCCCGGCTTTTTTTCGGCAAAAAAAGCTTTTTTCGGCTTTTATTATATATTTTTATTAATATTAAAAATATTTTCGGCAATTATTAAAAATATTTGAGGCGGAGAAAAAAAAAACCGCAAAAAGATTTAAAATGATCAAAACATTAAAGGTGGATAAATAATAATATGCGGATTGTTTCAAGAGGCGGGACCTGGTGACGTCTGTACGTCAATTCACAAATTACGACTCGACGGTTTCTCCGTCTTCCAGATGACATTTGTCTTCGTTGAACCCACCGATGGATCGGCCCCTCTCGCAAACGTAAAGACGCCGCTCCATTTGTTTTGCTCAAGCGCGGTGATTTACCGGCGGAGTCCGGCGGCGCGTTAACGAGAGCAGAGTTACGATGCATTCTTGTAATCTCGCATCTCGCTATTTATTATCCGCTTGAAGTGATGATACGGATTCCCTTCTTTATGGTTCGCTATGAACCGCCTTATTTTTCACGCGAGACGGGGCATCGGCCAATTTATCACTGGCGGCTCACATGTGGGGCGGGGGGTAAGAGGCAATTGGGCAGGTGGGGGTTGAATGATGGATGGCTCCGGCGGCGTTGTCTGGCGCGCCGGCACCAGCCAAAAGGAATCTAGAAGGTTATCGGAGCGATAAATCCAAAGTTTTTTTCTTTTTTTTTTTTTTTCCCGACGCGTCATGATGCCACGCCGGCGCTCTTCTAGCCTCTCGCCGTAAGCTGTCAGGAAAACATACAAAAAGACCTCCTGGATAGATAAGAGAGAGGATGGATGAGAGCTCAGCTGGCCTTTCATGTCACCGCTCGAGAACCTCGCAGGAACGCGACACAATTGCAGGAAGAAAACTTGGCAAGTACTTTGTTTACCAAGCCATCAAATTGTCCCCCCAAAAAATGTCCAGATTTGAAACATTATTTAAAATGCAGCGTTCGACACATTTTTAACAAAAATAAAAAGAAACAAGTTTGATCATAATGTGCGCGTTTTTTACGAAAAGTGTCAAGTATTCAGCATTGGAGCAAAAAAAATCCTTGCACCCGTTTTCGGCAATCTTCTCCCAAAAATGTCTTTTTGTGCTTGAAAGTAAATCGCACAAAAATTCATGGAGTGTTTCAATGTGACAGGACGACTTTTGCACGTCCCTGATTAAAAATGTCCCCTGTTTATTTCATTCAATAATCTCTCCTTCCAGTCGCTCTCTTGGTCCAATGATAGGCCGCAGAGAAAGCTGGCTGATTGAATGACGTCCATCTCAAGGTCAGACAGCAACTAAGAGCTTTTTTTTTTCATTTTTTTTTTTCCTCCTTCTCTTTTTTTTTTTTTTTTCTGCTTACCTGTGCAGACAAGCGTAAGCAGAGAAGCTCCTCGTTGATATTTCCATCTGTCAAAGTCTGCAGAGGACATCAAGACGCCCGTAACCCGATAGGAGAATTTATTTATTTATTTATTTCTTCTTATTAAAAACCCCGAACCTGCACGACCAATCATATCCAAAGCCGAATGCCTTGCCTGTCAAAGTAAAATGTCCCAGTGGCCATTTCAGTCAAGGTGCAGACGATATCAGAGGTCCCTTCCCACGCACTTTCCCAAGCCGTCGGATCTCAGGACTGCCTGTTAGTCATTTTCACGGTTGCTGAATAACTTTGCCCGTATTATTCGTTTGAATAATGTAATTATAATTTAATAAAATTATTAAATTAATAATAATAAATTAAATAATAATAATAAATACAATAAATAATCTAAAAATACTAATAATAATAAAAATTAAATTAAAATATACTATTAATAATAAATAAGTTAATAATAATTGAACAACCCAAAATGATTCCCTCCCAGCCACTAAATAAAAAGGCGATTCGCTAATTGGCAACCTTGCGCATCCGTAAACCCTTTCAAAATGCACATCTTTGATTGCTAAACAACCCCACCGTTCATCCAGCACACTCATGCAAAAAGAAGCCCGACATCCTTGAACACAACAGTTTATTTCACACTTTAGAATTGAAAAAGACAAGTTGTTGTTGTAGTACCAGTCACCATTGCAGCATCACCGCTTTGACTGAATTGATCTTCAGTGCAAATTTGCGTCACCACAATGGCAGCGCGTCAGCACGAATCAGCAGCCAGGCACGAATCAGAATACAATGAGGATGTCTGGGAGACAGGCTGGATTCCCCCTTTGAGTGCCGATTGCAGACAAGACTGATCTGAAAGGAAATGAGAGGGAGTGAGAGCGACCCAAGCCTTTGACTGATCATCAGCTCATTATCGTGTTGATCGTTCCACTCCCGCCTGCCTGGCTCGTCTTTCACTGGTGCCACCAAAGTGCAAGCTTGCGGAATTTCAATGACTGGTGTCGCAGCCATGAAAAGCAAGACCGGAAGCAGCAGGACTTGAAACATACATAGATCATAGCTCAGCGCCCGACCTGCACAGCACATCGCCAGTGGAAATATCGCAAAGTATATTTAGTGAGTTTCGTTCCCGTCGTATCAATTCCAAGCCCTAATTCTAGTAAACCCCAAAACGCATGCCCACTTCCATCCCGCACACAATCGCTCGGCATCACACCGCGATATCGCCGTTTGAACAGCGAGAGGTCAACCGATACCGCTCGCTGGCTATTCACGCTTTGCCGCAACCCCAATTATAGCGCGGCGCCCGAGGCAGCAACGGGCCAACGCGCAGGCAGGCGACTTCATTATCCGGGCGGGCTGCGCCGGTCTAAATCAAGCAACAGCTGAGACGAGCGTTGCGCGGGCGGCGTTGACTGAAGTACGCAGATTGTTCTTGAAAAGGCGCTCGGATGTTGGGGGGGGGGGTTGAGTTAAGCGGTCATGCGACACCCGTGCCTGTCATTACACTTGAAGCCGGTTGATTCCCAACCACCGCGCTGCGGCGCAACGGTGCGGCAAATGAGACAATTCGCCTAATTAATCTGAAAATGATTAACGACAGGTATGTGGTAGTTCATTTATCCGTGGCAGTGATGTGGAGGGAGTGAACAAAGGCACGTTTAACCCGTGGGTCCAACGCGGGGAAAAAAAAATGTGTCCAACCGAACAGGCCCAGATTGCACCCCATCTCCGTTTGTATGTTGAATAACAGGAATTTTTCAAGTTGGGAAAAGTTCTGTCGGAATTGATGAGCATTCCTGGGAATAAACCAAACTGGAGCTTGGTTGTGATGCACGTGCGCGAGAAGGCGAGCGCATCTGTTGTCCATGGATGTCTGCCGATGACAAAACCAAGTGTTGGATGCGAAACCTTTCCATGAAATGACTTGGACTCCCCACTTCATTCCCCATGTGGAAAATTTCCAGGTTGGAAGACTTCCCAAAAAAAAAAAAATTCCCTTTCTTCACTTCCCACGGAAAATTACCCGTAATTTTCCAACCCTTTTGGAAAGCTGAAAAGCGACATTATCACATGTAATTTGTGAATGGAGACGGATTCTTCCCAGGGCAGAAATGAAACGCGTATCTTTGCAGACGATTCCTTCTTATCTATTGCTGCTTGTTTTATTAGTGTAGGAAGGCAGCCTCTGGCAAAAAGCAGAGGTGTTTTGAATTTTTCGTGTGTGTGTGTGTGTGTGTGTGTTTGTCAGGCTTCTTCTCTGCGTGGGCGCACCGTGTACTCATGCGCATGTCAGTGTATGTGTGCCTGTTAACGACCCTGCAAAATGACAAGCTGAGTTGGCAGTGAGAGTACAGCCGAGGGTCATAGAGGAAGAGGAGGAGGAGGAGGAGGAGGAGGTGAAGACGAAGGGCGCTGCTGTGATTCACCACGCTGTCATCAGAGGGACACGGGGTGGCCGGACGTGGGTGGGGCGGGCTGGGGGGGGGGGGGGGGGGCTCTGTGCCCGTCATGCATTCCCACCTGAGTGGCCGGCACATGTCGTTATTTACAGCCTAACCTTGGGCTCTCATCACGGCGACGGCAGAATCAGATTGGACTTGACGTGTACCCGAGCCGCTGACCTTGACGAGCGCGAGGCGCCTGCAGCAAAGAAGGTTAGAGCGGGAAGAAGAAGAAGAAGAAGAAGAGTGCACTTGTGTTGGCCTTCGCCGGCAATTTGCGCGTGCGCGTTTACGAAGGGGGGGCCGGCGGGGGGAGTGGATGGATGGCGTCGGCCTGATCGACGAAAGCAGCAGCGGAAAGGACACTCTTGTCGACCTGCCCCGTCTTTCCATTTAAACACGAGTCATCTGGGAGCTTTACTGTTTATTTGGGAGTGGAAAAAAAAAATACCACGGCCCTCAGAATAAAGGATACAAATGCAGTCAAACCTCGGTTTTCGAACGTCTCGGTTCTCGTCCAATTCGTTTTTCGACCAAAAATTTGGAGTTTTTTTATGCCTCGGATGACGAACAAACTGAGCGCACTTGAATGCACCATTTGACTCCTCTCGCCTTCCTTACACGGGGAAGTGACGCTTCCTCGTGTTGCTTTCCATTGTGAGCAGACGTGTTCAGTAAACATTTATATTTTAAAAAGAGCGTGGTTTCGGTTTTCGAACAATTTCGGTTTTCGAACAGCCTTCTGGAACAGATTATGCACGAAAACCGAGGTTTGACTGTACTAAGAATAACAAAATGCACAAATTGTGCGACTTGAGCACATTTTAGGAGACTTAAAAGAAGTTTGCGGGGCTCCAGCAGATAGTGTTGAAGCCTCAGCGATTTCTGCGAGTCTTCATCAAATCTCGGGAGACTTCCGAAAATCTTTGTGTGACACTTCAGTGCAGTTGGGAAAACTTGAAAAGAAATCTTGTGAGACCTGCGCATAATTTGTGCAACGAATCTGGCGAGACTTGAGCAAATGCCGCAAGACTTCCATTTATATCTTCAGACTCTCTTCGTATGCCAATGAGACTAAAACGTCACATCATGAGGGTTAAAAAAAAATGTTTACGGAGTGCATTCAGGAGAGGCAGTGTTTGTGTAAGCGAGGACGAGGCCTTGAGTTATTCCACTTGTATGAATAAAATGATGTTCACGATGCCCCTTGAACACATCTTTTTTTTTTTTTGTGCCCACCCCAGTGGATGATCCAGAAGCCCCACAAGGTGGCGACCTTCTTCGGCTGCATCGGCACCGACCGTTTCGGCGAGATCCTGAAGAAGAAGGCGGAGGAGGCGCACGTGGACGCCCGCTACTACGAGCAGAGCGAGGAGCCCACCGGCACCTGCGCCGCCTGCATCACCGGCGACAACCGGTCAGTTGTCGCCATCTCTCTACCGCCGATGCCTCAGCTAACTTGGTGAACGGACGCGGGGAAAAAAATACGTCCGGGTGGCAAGGGACGAGCTTCCTGTCATGGCACAGTTTGTAAACCAGCCGTTCTTTTTCGCGGCAGCTACGTCAGTTTGCGTCTAATCGTGTAAGGAGCCCCTCAAAATCAAATTCCTGGAATTTTGCAACCCTTGCATGTCATTTCCGCTTTCCTCATTGAGATCCCTTTAAATGAGATCGTTTTGAAAGGCAGCGAGCGCTTTGTGCCGCGGCACCTGCTCTCTCATCAAGTCGCTCTGATTGTTGCGCTCGCACTTTGATAGGCGCTCATAAAGAGGCCCGCTTTGGAGGGGCTGCTAGCTAATGGCCCGTGTTAACACAATGCCACCTGCCTCTCTTTATATCCGCCACTCCCAACTAAACACCACCATCAGCACTCACAACTCAAGTGTTCATGATGTGCTGCTTTTTTTTCTTTTTTTTTTGGTCGTAGTTGTTGTCACCCCCTCACATTTATGCGTTTCCGTGTTGGCAGCTTATCGTTAGCCGTAAAAACACAATTTCCACTCGTGTGGAATGGACAGAATGCATTGGATTGGATCCGTATCGTTTCCTCTTGCAATATAGTATCAATACATGAGTCCAAATAAGAAAGTTGTCGTTATAATATTGATACTGTGACCATATTTGTATTTTTTTTTAAACCTATGATACAGCATCGATGTCAATGTCCATTTTCACTCGAAGTTGCAGTTTCTTCATGTTTTTCAGTTGCAATGAAGCACAAACACACTGGGACACATTTGTACAATACTTTTATGATGTGTGCGCCACAGGTCCTTGGTGGCCAACCTGGCTGCAGCGCAATGCTACAAGAAGGAGCAACACCTGGACCTGGACAGCAACTGGGAGCTGGCCACCAAAGCCGAGGTCTACTACATCGCAGTAAGTGTCAGCCTGGCCATAAATGTCGGTCCACATGGGTAAGACAATAGCAGCCTGCCTCCACATCATTGCCGCGTATTGCCTTCATTCGTCCCTTAGAACCGCGACACGAGGCAACAGGTGCTGCGCCAGGAACAAACGGAATGTGCTTTCAAGGCAAAGGAACGTTTTATACTTCAAAGGAAATTTCAGAGCGATACCGATTGCCTTGTCTCGCCGATATCAAGCGCTCATATTGATATTTGACTCGCCCTTCGAAATTGGGCGCGTCTCAATTGCGATATTTTGTTGTCCTCCTGGAGGACCGCCCTCCCTCCATTTTAGCCTGGACGTCTCATTAGCAAGCGCGGCGCAATCTCTGTCAATCGGCATCCGAGCCAAATGGCGCACGGATGTGGGGGGGGGGAGTTAAGCTTCTGTGGGATTTGAATTGGGGGGGTGGGGGGGGGTGACAGGGCGGGCGGTGCGAAGTGGGCCCACAAATGGGTGTTTGAACAACTCCTCGCGCGAAATGCGACAAATCATCACGACACATGCACTGGTGTTGTATTTGTTATATGATCGACGGCCGGTGCCAGCTGCTGCTACATTGGTGCGATTGGATCAAAGGATCATCCTCATGGCTGGTGACGGAAGCGAAGAGAGCAGGCAGGCAGGCAGGCAGCGCTGGCGTTTCCCACAAAGAGAGAGAATGTTGAAGCGCTGCCAAATGCTCAGTGGCAGGCTGTTGCTAGGAAATGTGGCTCCTTAGGCAAAGCGTTGCACAAAGAGTCATATCAAAGGCGGGAGAGGATGGGGAGGGGTGACCGCTTTTTTTTTTTTTTTTTTAGGGTTGGGGCTATGGGGGGGGGCGGGGGTAATAGCTCAGTAACTGACTCCAGACCGACATAATATCCACATTTTATGCGAGTGTCCAAACGGCATCGCGAGACAAACGGAGATGATGCCAAAGTTTTGTCACGCTGTTGAGCTATGACACTCGTTTGTCGAAATTGTATTGCGGCAGAAAAACGACACTCAGACGGGGATATCGACGTTTGAAACCTGTATTGATCCGCTATCTGAAAAGAAAACGATAAGGTGTCACCCCGCGCGGCTGTTTTCTACCACGCCTGCCAGACGTGTGACGCTTGCATATCGATGTTGTGTTTTCACAATAGAAGACATTTCAAACGATACAGTGCCATCCAGGATCGATGTTTTCTCTCACCCCCCCCCCCCCCCCCCCTACCGGACACGAATGAAATCGATACTGTGGCGGAAGATGAAACAATACGAGACATGACGCTATTGCGATTTGGTTCCCAGCCGTGCAGTCAGCGTCAGACAGGGAGCCTGATGTATTGATGTATTGTGTGAGTGACTCTAATTGCTCGGGATGATGTGTTCATGCTGGCCCAGTTAGCCTCCTTCCCTCCCTCCCGTCCTTCCTCTCAATGCCACTCCACCCCTCATCCACCCCCCTGAATGTGAACACCCCCCCCCCCCCCCCGCTCTTTTCCATGTTCTTCTTTTATCCACTCTGCAGCATCACCGCCAGCTTGTTTTTCTTACCGCTGAGCGCTTTGCCCCTGTAATTTGATCTCCACTCGTGGGATGCATCCTTCAGCTTGCCACTTTGAATTCATCTGCCTGCCGTGCATAGGCACAAATAAAATAGAGATGTCGCTTAAAATAAACCAATAAATAAACAACCAGTCACATAGGCGATAATGATGAAGAGGGAGGGCGGTAGACGAGCAGGACAATTGGCTGTAAAAAGGCCCCGTTAATTACCGGCGGGCGCAGATGGTCCGAAAGAAGCCAAGGAGAGATGGAGGAGACAGCGGCCTCTGCCAACTGGCTCCAGAGAGAGAGAGAAAGCGGCGAAAGTACCGCTCGCTAGCAGCAAAACATCAACAATGCCCACGTGAGAAAAGCTTTGTTTTCAACCCTTGGCAAAAGTCAAGTCAAGTCGGAAGGTCAACTCATCCCGACGTCCACGCTGTGGATTGTTTGTACAAAAAAAAAAGATAGCGAGGTGTTCCTCAATCTCGCTAACCACCCAGTTAAGGGGAAACCGTGGGGACGATTAGCAACCACGTGCAGCCCGAACTCAGGACAGCGTCCTCACGTTGACCTTGAGCTTCCTCGCCACCGCTGTTTTGTCTCCGGCATTGCTTTTCGTCCCGCCTCTTCCTTCTTCCTTCTTCCTCGCCACTCTTGGCCGCTCTGTGCTATCACACACTTTGGTCCTTTCATGTTGGGAGGTGGAACACAAGGCTAAAATACAGCCAGGGATGGGAAGGATGGGAGGAAAAAAAAAAAATGTGGCGGTTGGGAAGGGAGGGCAAAAACTGGCAGTCTCCCCGCTTTGTTTGCAGGCGATCAGTTACAGTGCCGCTTGCCCACCAAACTGAATCCCCGCCGCATTTACATGCCAAGTTGGACTCGCGGCCAGGCTTATTAAATACATTTGTACATCGTTTCATCCGCGTTCAAAATCGACTCTCCCGAGGGTCAACATTCCTCACGTGTTTTTGTTTGTGCGAGCTGCTCGGAGGGTTGCCAATCTCTGCAATCCATTTTTTTTTTTTTGGGGTGTGGCGGCAACAAGTGACGAGCGCCAGGTTGGATTCGATTTTCGATTTTCGAGCGAGATGATTTAGTTTGGCGCAAATTCCCATTGATATTCCCCCACCCCGATGAGTGAGTCATTTGTGTGTGTTAACCCTGTGTTGCAAGCGAGAATGATACCGTTGCCTTATTTTATTTTTCCCCCCCGACTCCTATCAATATGGACACTGACCAGCTGCATTTGGTCCCTAACCGGCAAAGCCCGCATGCTCAGCGCCCCCTTCTGGAGGCTCAGTCTGCCAGTTTTCCCCAATTGCATCAATAATATAATTCCCTAATTGCCTGCACGCATGTCTTGCTGAATCCCCAACGACAGCACCGCGATAAATCGGCACGTGTGGCCAATTACGGAATTTCAATCAAGCCTAATAAGAGGCGTTTAGGCGTTCAAGTGTCTGTCTTTTCCCGGCAATGTTAAACATACGCGTGGGAGCGCTGTTGTCGTCGGTGGAGAGGGGGGGGCGAAGGGGTGCGCGGCTGGGCTACACCTGCCTAATTGAGTGGTAATGAGCTGTCGGGAGTATAGCGTCGGGGAGCAGAGGGTGGGATGCGCGGCCCCTCAAGGCATGAGGGAGCTCATGCTAGCTACAGCAACAAAGTACAAGCACTCTGCTACTGTGCTTTTACGTTCGTTATCGTTGTTGTTGTGCTGATATTAGTTTTAACAATATTGACATATATCCGTGAGAGCAGAGATAATTACTATTACTTTGTATCTCATCAAAGGTGTAATTGTACCGCGCCGGACAAGTAAAACAAATAAGCAATAAACTGTTGCGGCCGTCTATCATCATAAAGTTGAACGAAAACATGTCATATGGCTGTCTTCACCGAACTAAAACTAAGAAACTAAAAAATATTACAAAATTTAAAGAAACAAACAAGAAAATGTCATAAATGCACCACGGGAATAAAACATGAAAAAAAGAAAATGGCGTCCTTCTGTCTTTTACCACACAAATAAAATAACATTTAAAAAAAAAAAAAAAAGAAAATGTAAGTGTCCATCACCACCGAAGCAAAACAAAGAAACGAGGAAAATACCATCGGTGTCTATCACCGCCGAAAAAGGGAGAAAAAAAGGAGCGAATGTCATCATAGTCCATCATCAACGTAAGAAGTGAGAAAAACGCAGCAGTCAATCATCATCACGGCACAAGTCAAAAAGGAAACATGAACAAGTGGCGCCGCGTCTTTCGTCTCATTCTCAACCCTTCGCGCCAGCAACGGTGCATCGGTGTGGCACGACCCGTCGGCCATCTGCGTTTGCTTGAGCAATATTGTTGATCACTTCGGTATGGGAGCACTTACAAGTTGGCTTTTGCTGTTGTTGCCAGCGCCATAATTTGATCCACCAGGGAGAGAAATGCTTTAATCCTCTGCATCTTGGGCGATCGTCGCCTGGCCAAAAGGGCCGATCGTGTTGGGGGCAGGGGAGTGGGGGGGCTCTGGCGGGCCTCCAGGCTCTTGTTCAGATGATGGTGTGACATTGTTCCAACACTTTTGCTTCAGCCTGGGTGTCCTTTTTCACCCCAGATGACTGCGTGCGCATCTGCGTTGACTTGATGCCGTTTTTTTTTTTTTTTTCTTTTCCCCCCTCACGTCGTCGCTTTTCCTCGGCCGCCGGTCTTACTACGTCGTGGAATGGGCTCCCGCCCCGCCCACCGTCGGCGCGAGCTTTAATTGAATCGACTTGAGTAATTATTTGCCGAGTAATACCGAGGCGAGGGAAAATAAATAGCCACTTTGCGGCTGGCGAAGGATGCCTGATGGCCATGTGTTGATACTCTCACCGGGGAGTGCGGGGAACCTGCTTGAGCGGGCTGAGTGTCTGATTAAGATTCACTCGGCACCGTTTGAGGAGTGCGCGCGTCTCCTGGGCACAAAAAGATGGCGAGTTAGAGTGCCGGGCCGCCTTTTTTTTTTTTTTTTTTTTTTCACGATGGCGCCTGAGCTTCGACGAAATCGATATCGGCGAATGCAGTCGGACCGCGATATTCGTTGGGCTCAAATGTCATATCGTTTGAAAAAATAGATGAGCTCTTTCAGGGAAAAAAGATGGCGCGAAAATGTGGATGTTGCGGAAGCATATTCATATTTTTTTTGTTGGTATCGTGGCTGAGGCGATGACGAAGGGGTGCAACTAAGACTGGTTTGAGTCGGAAAATGGGTTTTGAAAGTGTTGCATCCTTGATGGGGATTGAATCGTATTTTTTGAGAGATCAACACCAGATCCAAACCGGTTTGAGCTTGCTGATGATTTGTTATTTCTTCAATTTTCATTCCCTCGGATGGTGTTGGCTTTGGGGAGCGTTGACGTGTTGTCACGTATTAATCAACTCGACCAAAGCTACATCCTTACCATATCAAACAGAATCGTAATCCCCCTGAACCGAATCGAATCGTTATCCGTTTTTTTTTTTAAATCGTCGTCCTTGAATCGTGCGGCATGTCGGTCACCCCGATCATAAAGCCGCGTGCTTAACAGATGTTGAACTTTGCGATTATCACCCCATCGCCCTTTCTTCTTAACGTTCCCGCTTTCTGTTTACGTTTTGTCACGAGAGCCTCGCAGCCCGTTTGGCCTCCCTCCACTCTCAACTGCCAATACCTTTCATTGACGAGGAGACGCGATCGCCTCGTAATGTTTACAGCCGGCGGCTTTGCGTAGTGTCTCATTACCCCGGCGGGCCATTACTTTGCATTGTTAACGGCAGTCAAGTTTGACCCGACGTCTGTACCTCTTAACCTTTTTTTTACCCTGATGTCTTTGAATGCATCTCGAGTGGAGGAGGATGACATTTTTGCTCTGTTGTCATGGAGACTGCTCACATGCCACCATGTGACTAAATATAGCGCCTTGGGTGTTTTTTTCTTTTCTTTTTTCTTTTCCCCCTTTCACACACACACTGCCGATCTATTCGAGCCGTGCACACACACACACACACACACACACACATGCTTGCATTATCAATTTCGCCAAACCTTTGGCGGGCAGAACTATCGAGACACCTTTTCCCTGAAACCTACTGCTTATCAAAATGGAATAATTAATCCAGGAGTTGAAATAATATTCAAGGAAAACTGGTTAACTGCGTGGTAATTGCTGTCGAGGGTCTACATTTTACCAACGGTAAAGTTGGCGCTCTATCGATAAAATGGGCTTGACCTGACACTTGCGGCACTTCGACATCATTGCCAAAAGCCGCGTTGCTGTATTTGGCCTTTGCTTGGTTCGGCGTCAAAGGCAAAGTTGGCCAAAATTGTTGCTTGCAGTTTTGCGGTGATTCTCCCAGTCGTTAAATGCATGAAAATTGAAATTGCCCCTAAGAGAGGGGGGGAAAAAAGTTCCCCCCCCTGCCATCGAGCCTTATTTTTCTCTTCTTAGTAAATTTTAAAGCGTGTCTACTGAGAGATTGTTTTCCGATGATGTTTGTTCCTCGCCGCTTGGGAGGCTTCACAGCTTGTTGTCATGCAACATTTGGACTGTCTGGAAAGTGTCGAAATGTCCAACCACACACGAAGTAACATCTTAACTTCTTCTTCTGTGCTGGCTTCCTTTTGGTCCCTGCTACCCAATTCTTAACAAGCTGCCTGTAATCTATTTTTCATATGTCGCCCCGTTGGCTCTTTTTATGACTTTTTATTAGCCTGCCGTACGAAGGCGCTTGTGAAAGTTTTGCGTCTTGTCGTCGTTATTTTTTCGAAGCTAATTTGAGGGTTTTGCCACACTCAAAAAACTCACAGGCGTGAAACCACAAAAATGTAGTAAGTACTTTCACTTTGCGACACGACATTTGGGAGTCTTGTGTATTTTATTTGCATTTATTTATATCCAGGTCAGGTCATTGAAAACAGATTCTCATTTGCAATGCCAACCTGGACAGCAAACGAAAACAAAGCAAAATAAAAGTAAGCATGTAGCTAAGATTTTAGACGATTATATTCAGACGAATGAGGTGATTTGTATTATTTGCTCCAAAAAAAAACTCCTCTCAGGACTCTGTACTCTAGTGCCATTGGTTATGCTGGTGCCCAGAGCCTTGAGGGCAATGGCGGCGGCGGGGGGGGGCTCTTGCATTGTTTGCCAGAGCATCTGCAAGTCCGCGGGACATTGCGATTAGCGCCCGCCTGCTTGAACATCATGACCGCATCCCGCCAAACAAGACTGTCGGCCGCGGTAAATAAAAAGCAGACCTCGAGTCCTTTTGATGCTCCACATGTGCGTGCCTTTGTCGCAGATGCTGTGGCGCAATCGCAGTGGGGAGGGGTGGCGGCGGGCAATCACAACAATAACATCGGCCCCCTTTTGACAAAGCCCCCCCCCCCACCCCCCGGCCCTTGATTGTCAGAAGATGTAAGCTGACTCATGCATACAAGAAGGGCATGTATCCCTGCGAGCGAGGAGGGGCCAAAAAGGAAAAATAAAATGGGGGGGGAACTTTGCTTTTGCCTGGATTAATTATGAGTGCTTAACTTGGCATTGCTGTTAATTTCTATGATCGTTGGCAGTTTCAGTTGATTCAAGACCTGTGAGCCACATGCTCAATTGATGCCAACACATGATGCAGTATCTTCTGATTTTTAGGTTTCATAAAAAACAACAACAAAAATGCTTCTTTGTCTATAATGCAAACTACAACTATTTTAAAAAATTCTGCCCCTGAAGCTAGTTTGACTTATGAAATTTGGTATGCGCAACCACGAGTAGGGCAACAAAAAAAATAAAATCTCAAGAACACAATGTCTGCAATCGCGCTGTAAGTCTGTCTTTTTGCTTTGAAGCGGCCATTTTAGACTGTTTTGGAAAAATGAATGAGTTCGAGACCCCAAAATCTGTCATTTTGCTTTGAGGACAATACCTGACAGATACCACAATAAACTTTGAGAACTTAAAAAAAAAAATGCTTTGTATGCATGGCCTCCGAGTCATAGCTTGCCACCTCGCTTGAATTAATCAATTCACGTCTTCCTCTCTTGTAATTCCAACATTAGTTTTTCATCCCCCGGTCGAAACAAGAGCCAATTGATTATTTCCCATCAGCGCTGGAGAAATAACACGCCTCCCCTCTAATTGGTTTGTTTATCATGAGCAACAGACTGCGGCCTTGTTTGGACGCTGGCAGGCATCCATTGCAACATGCCCATTATTCACCTCGGGAGTGAGCTTGATGTCCCCGTCCGCCTGTCACTCTCACCGCTGACGTGACGGCGCCTGCCAAGGCGGATTTGTGACGGGAAAAGTACATTTGGGATTGAGTTAAGGACGGTGGACGGAAGGATGCAGATTTACATCCAAATGCCAACGGTGGAAAAAAATACGGCTTCTTGTGTAATTAATCACATTTATGTTTCCATCTCACGGTGCTTAGCAATATTGCCTTCCAATATCTGCACCATTTTTTTTTTTTTTTCCCCACAAAAATCCAATTTTAATTGACTCCCCCCCTCCCATTTTGGCAGTTAGGCCATACAGTAGACGGCGCGCAATCAGGCCAAATCATCACGCTCATGACACGTTGCGCTTTTAATATTAGCGATGCGAGACTATCCCGCTGAAAGCAGCATAAACGGATTAACGCAGCACTTCTCCTTTCGGAAATAATGCCCTTTTATCGAGCGGATTTGACACGGGGGGGGGGGTGGCACATACACTAATGATGATATTGAGTGGCGCCAGAATGTCGCATCATCCCGCCGTGCGAACGAGCGAGCGAGCGCCCTTGCTATTTGCATTCCGCCAGATCAAAACCTATTGATCGGGCTCGCCCAGGCGCTGGCTACTTTTTTCCTCGGCCGCAATACTCAATCGGGGGTGGGGGGTCCTGCGGCTAATGGCCGCCATTTCCCCTCAGGCCAGATGACACGCTCGCTTCAGCGCCAAATTCGCCGCTCAATTACCATGCAGGAAACCCGATAATTGTGATTCATTCGGGCCCTGTCAGTCGGCGTTGACAGGGACAAATGTTTACAATTGCCTGTCGTCATTTTTTAAAACGGGGGGGTGTGCAGACCTTTGTGCTTGAGTGCCACGTGTGATTTTTTTTTTTTTAGATGAACAGATGGGTCAGCTCATTCCTAGATGATATATTGACACTTGTGTATTGGTACTGTATCACAAGAGAATAGATTTGCTACAGCGCAGTACCGATATGTACTCTGTTATGATTATGATATCTTACACTTGTTTGGATCCTATGTCATAAAAATAAAACGATGCGGTCGGTACATGACAGGAATGAATATCTGTCCCACACATGTCGGTAGTCTATTTCACGCCGGCACTGTATGTCATGATTATCTCGCAGTTATGACAGTCCCAATAGCTCACCACAGCAAACCTATCCAATTTTTTCCCTCCATTCAGACGTGCCAATCACTTTGTACTCTGGACAAAAGCCTCCGGAACCTCTCGGAGCCGTCGCCATGGCGCTGTCCCATTCGAATAAGAAACATTTCCCCCCGGATGTTCCACAGCGGCGCACCCCCGTCCTACCTACCTCCCTCCCTCCCTTTCCTCCCTCTCTGCCCAAATCACCTGCCTTTACATTTTCCGCGTGAAGTGGCTAAGGCGAAATAAGTTTTCTCCACGAGCAGGGGAGAAAGTTAAAAAGAAGAACTCTTTTCCCTTGATTTTCTACTTGGAGCACTGAATTTCCTGGAGTGATAAGGGCTTAGCCAATGTAATCCTCGCAGGACCTTTCCCTGGCATGCCAGGAATCACAAGAAATCCTTTTCCTCTCCGAGAGACACGAGTGTGTTTGGAACACAAACTAACAATACAATTGTGAAAAAATGGGGCAGGGGGGGGTGGTCGCCCGGGGAATTGTTTCAACAGCACTATGATTTTAAATGAAAATGAAACCAAACAGATTTTTAAAAAATTACTCTTATTCACTTGAATGGGCACAAAAACGAAACAAAATCAAATCTTGTGACGCTACACCCAAAATAGTTCATTTCAAAAGAAAACAAAAATGATGCATGTCTCGAAAATGCATAAAAGTTTTTTTTTTTAAATCTCAAAAGTCAGCAGGCAAGTCTGACGAGTCAAGTCATGTGACTCGAGTCCTGCGCCTTTCGTATAAAGTCCATTTGAAATGAACGTAACTCGTCGGCAGTATAGAAAAACACTACAAAAAATTTGCCGCTCATTTCAAATGAGCAAAGTCGATTTAACGCGGGGAGCTCTGCAGGCATGGTCACAGAAAAAACCTACGCGATGCGTACACTGTGTCATTTTCCAGAACATCTCTCCCTCGTTTCCGTTTTTAACTCAACTGCTGAAAATATTCCGCATCCCCCGGTGAACAAAAACAAACGTGTGTGTGCACTGAGCAGCAGTATCACTGGCAGCCATTTAAAGAGGCGTGAGGAACGGCAGGCGGGGAGTCGGCTCAGCCTCTCGCCGGGTGGTTGCTCGCATGTGGCCGACACATTTTTGCATCTTCAAACGCAATATGTCCAACAGAGTCACAGCGACATGTGACAACGTAACCGGAGTGTGCGTTTCCTCCCTGCGAGGAGGCTTCATGGCAAGTAAACACGCGGCAGGTGGTCGTTGGCGTGCGCCGCGCGAGGAAACCGAGCTACATCGGCGAACCGCACTTAAAATGTAGGGATTGAAAGCGCTGACGGTGGGGAGGGGGGGGTCTGATCAGAGTACGGCTTTCTAAAACGTGCTCTAACCACGGCAAGCAAAATAATAGACTAAAAAAAGTTTGATTCTGCCTTTTCCTGATTTTTTTTTTTCGAATCATCAGTGGAACAAACTCCAGCATTCTCGATCTCGTACCTAAAACGGGGAACTGGTGCCATCTACTGGTGGTTGTGCATCAGTAAAGTTGTTTACAAGTTGAGCAGAGTGAAATGCTCCTCCCACCCTTTCCTGTTGAAAAACGTAATTGACAAGTTATACTCGTCAATGGAACCTTGGTCGGGTTTTGCCATCGCAAACCGTCCCATGGCGAACTGAACCGACTTCCAATGGTTGGGCTCAGCACGTAGGCGGAGCGAGTGAATATACAATTCATGGCCCTCCGTGGCCCTTTTTGGTGTCTGGAAAGTGAAGCGTAGCCGGGGGACTCGGCAGCGGCTCATGAAAAATGCATCTGCCGTTTTAAAAAAAATGTATTTATATTTAAAGTCTTTGCCTGTGATCGTCGTTTCATATCGTATCCGTGTGGCGTCAGCGCGGCGATTAATTATTGAGCAGAGTGCAGTTGAGGGGACAATATTGACGCCAAAAACGGCCGTATTACTCAACTGACGATGATGATGAAATATAAACAAGAGTCAATTAAGGCTGCATTTCATGGTTAAGATGGGTCAAAGTCGTTCTTTACACAAACAACTCCTTTGCTTTTTGTTTGACATTTTTATTCGCTTCCACTAGGCGGTGCTGCTTTCTCCCCATTCCGAGCATGCAGCAAAATCCCGCAGCATTTACCGTGTTCTGCGTTGGTGCCCCGCCACTGAAATGGGAAGTGTGTGTGTGTCGAGCATTCATGTGCCGACTAATTCAATAATCAAGAGTTAAAATCCCCCCCCCCCCCAAAATATAATTATCCTCCCAAGAGGTGGTCGCACTCGTTGGAATTAGGTCACCACATCCTCATCGCATTCCACATGCTGCAATCTGATACAGTTGCGAGCGTTTGGGCGCGCGCACACCCACCAAAATATCTTTGCGCGCAGCCCTCTCATTAAAGCTGTTGGCACTCAGCCCAATGCAAGCAAACATAAACAACAATTTTTTTGTTGATACGTTCCGCTCCCATTTTTGCGCTTGCATTTTGCATGAATATCATCGTCGGCTTCTCGCGGTGTCTGGTGGAAAGATGGAAGTGGCCCCGGCGACTCTTGTCGGAACGTTGGCGGTCGCGACTGTAATCCCCGCGACGGTCTACAAGAGTCGGGAGGGATGCGGCAATTTAACACGGAGCGCTCCTGAAGTGGTCGCCCGCTCGACACAAAATGGCCCCCCCATCCTATTAAAAACATGACAGATTGATGATGACGTTTGTTTAACCTCTTTTATAATCAAATCGCGCCGGTTCAAGGAGACTCTCTGCTGGTGCATTACGCTGGTGATTTACATCCGGCTATGGCTGCGCCCCCCCCCCCGTTTGAGGCCGCTCGGCACGTGCGCGCAGGAGGCGGAGCTACACTTTTTCAATTTGTCCCGTTACAGGGTCTTTAATTTATGTCATAGGAGCAAAACTCATTTTTGAGAAAATCTCAAACCCACAACGCTACTGTGTGTTCATATTGGACAAAATATTCATTTTTTTTTTTGTTTTTTTTTTGTTTTTTTTTTTTGTTGTTGTTTTTTTTTTTTAATGTGGTAAAATGTTTGCAATCCACTGCAGTGGAGAATGCAGTTGGGAATGTGGCCTGACTTGAAGCACCGCTCTCCCGCGGCTCCTCCGTCAGGTACAAATAACCAAGATGTGAAAAAGTTGACGACATGTCAAATGTGGTCACATGCACTCCTACTAGCCCCCCCTCATTCCCCCCCCCCCCCCCCCTTGTGATGTATAATGCTTTTAACTCAACCAGCTCTTTGCCTCAGCTATTTCGGCCCTCCCTCCTCCTGCTCGGTGCGTTTGCGCGCGCCTTGGCCAAAGACCAAAGGCTCTCTCCTCCTCGATCTAATCCCCGCCATCGATCAGACTTTGTTTACTCCGACGCGGCTTCTCTCTTCGGCCGCAATTAGGAGGCAACCTTGCACCTCCCTGCTCCTCACACCGGCTTTTATCGGGGGTTATTTTTCTCCTTAAGTGGACATTTTTCATGGGGCGGCCGAGTTCAACTTGTGGGCTAAGTAAAGGGAGGCTGTTCAGTGATTTTTTATTACATGTTTTGTTAACTTCTGTTTCGTTTTGGCTGATAATGGATGTAAAATAAGTCTGAAATTGCTTAGTTGCACATTTCTTTTAAAAAAATTTTTTGTGGGAATCCAAACTTGTTCAATTTACAAAAACAGCCTCCTCAACTTGTAACAATTTTTTTTAATTTGTCATTTTAAAAATGTGTAATTAGAAACTAAAAAAAAAAAAAGGAAAGAAAAATATATTCATTATTAAATTAAAGATGTGTTGTGTGGTGCACGGTCAATGAAAAATTAAGTATTTATATATACAAATATATCAAATACCATCAAATATTAACCCTAAAAAATGTATTTTAAAGCTGGGCGTGCAATATTTCTGGCTTTAGTGTCTTTGGCACAGCAGCCTGACGCCGACAAGCCGAAAAGTTCCACAAACCGTTGCCGGGCCGCCTAATTTTCTTTGGCCCGCCTGCCGCACTCCACCACAAATATTTGACCGCATTTATGGAGGCGAGCACGCAAACGCCATAAATACAAAAATGCCTGATGACAATTAGCCACACTCTGGTTCAGCCCCTCTTGCGCCGCTCAGTATTTCCCCAAAACAAAATGCGCCAAATAAAGAAGCTTCAACTTTTGTCCACCTGAGAGTTTGTGCGGAGTAAAATGTCTTTTTGCATAATTCCACAGCCGCATCACCTCGGCTTGATTTGATTCAGGGCCCACCGCTTTCAAGGAAATTGGACTTAGGGTATGAAAGTTCACACTTCTCGCCTGCGGGCAATCGATTTTTCCTTTTTTTTTTTCCCCCCTCCTCCTTCTCTCTCTCTCCGGCGCTGCAGTTGCTGCTTGTTGTGAGTGTAAAACATGCTGTTAGTTTCAGCAGGGTGGAAAACCTCAGCGTGACTTTGGCGGAATTTAATCATTTTTTTTCGGGAGCAGATGATCAAATGTCGGAAATGTACTGCTTTGCAGCAAGTTTCCTCTCGCAAACGGTTTCGAAGTCGGCTAGCGCTCCGATCCGAGAGCGTTGATGAGCCTTTATTCAGCCTTGGCTCACTATTTGGCAAAGCACTTTGTTCCAATGTGATTTCACAGCAACCCTGCCATTTAAAATATTGATCACCAGCGAATGTATGGTGCACACCATGCTCGTACCCTCGCCAGTCAACCCTGTGACATCACCGCCTTTTCATGACTTTTAATGGACAGCTTACTTAGCTAAGTCAGGGGTCGGGGGCAGGAGGTCAAGTTGAAAGGTGGCGGACGTCCATCAGTCAGTCGGGTGAGGAAAAGGACCTCCTTTGTTCAACCGCTGAAGCATGTGGCCCGCCGCCAATTATGTGTAATACTACTACATCTTCTCAGTACAGTCCGAGTGGATTATTAGGCCTGCGCGGAGTTTGACAGCCTTCATGCAATATTGTGCGAGGGCCCTCCACTCACCTTCTCCCCCGCTGCTTCAGCGTAATCTGGCAGATGGAGAGTATTTGCAAAAAGGGGGATGCGGAGGGAGTGAGAGTACATTTCAAGGTGGGTGTAGAAATGTGTATCAAATTAACTCTTTGGGGCCTCCGAGCAATCACAGCTTTGTTATTTTAGGCTCTCGGGCGAAGCCAAACTGGATTCGATGGCTCGGCCAATTACCTGTAATTTTCCGAGCCGCTGCGCCGGCTTTCGCCAGTCCGGCGGCGAACACTGGACCACTGTGTGTTCAACCTCAAGTGACCCCCCCCCCCCACAAATAGTTTGTATCCATCGCAGTAGCACTTTTTGGAAATTTTCACAGAAACCAGAAACCCGAGGCGATTACTCACTCACTCAACTGCAGATGTATTTCCAAAACGGTGATGTCAAGTGATTTAAGAGTTGCCGTTTTTGTCCCATTCATACTATCAAACATCACATCCTAATTTGTTGTTCCACCTGTTGAGCTTCGACACAATACTGTGACGGCAAAAATCCATTTCAACGCAGATATTTGGTCTTCAACATCAGTCATGGAAGGGGCGATCGATGATATCAAGATCGTTCTGTGAAAGCTCACATTAGTATCACTATTTTCTCACCCTAGTACAGATACTGTGCCTTGATATTTAACGATACCAATACCACTATCAATAAGTAGCATGAAAATTAACGATATGCTGCATACTGGTACAGGGAAACTCCTCTACAACGAAATCTACATGGGTGAAAATACCCCCTAGTGTGAAAAAAATCTTCATGCATTAACACCATTCCCACCTTCCTGTTTCAAATTTGCTACAGTGAAAAACCCCCTGCTGTGAAAAATTTCTTGCTGCAAACATGATTTCGTTGTAGAGGAGTTTCACTGTATCAATATTGTCCAACCCCTCCTAATGTGTAGTATGCTGTAATGTAAGCTCTAACGATACTGTATGATACTAATCAATATTGACACGTTTTCCCCATCCCTCGTGTTAATATTTTACCATGAGTGCTAACGACATGATGCATTTTGGTATATTGTCCCACCCCCAGCGTCGATTATTGTAGCACGGGAGCTAACAGTACGCATTGCAATAGCCCGGCATTTTCTCTTACTGCGTGCGTGCGGGTTTGTGCACTTGGCGTTTTCCCCTTCAGAGTCACCCAAGGAGAGCGAGCCGCTGGCAGTAAAATGCTAATGAAGTGCAACGTGGCACACAAGGACAACGCAGAACGGGTGCGGGAGTCCGTTTTAACCCATTTTGTCCCGGACTGGCCACGTCACTGTGATACTCGGGAGTGACTGTACTTCCCTATGAACCACGATTGACCTTTTCGGATGGCTGGATAAACGGATAGATGAAATGATAAATAAGGCAGTTGTTAAAAAAAACGGGGCTTTGGTCGAACTTCCTCAATGGGTTCACAAAATACTCCTCCTCTTATCAGGATGACCTTGACCGGGTCCGATCCGTCATAGTCCCGCAATTCCCGCCCCTTTACAGCTCCTTGGGCTGCTTTTTTTTAGGGAAAGATAAAGCAGTTAGTTTAAGATGTCCGCCCAGGTTGTTAAATCCCAATTCGGTTGCCCCGGGAGATGCTGCTCGGAAAAGCGCAGCCCGCCCGTATGAATTGGCTTCCCCCCTTCAACTCCCCTTTGGCAGCACTGGGTGAATTTCCAAGTGATCTGATAAGTTGGAGCAGAACACGACGCCTGGACGGGAGCTGGGAGGCGAGAGCAAGAGGCAGATGTTATCAGCGGCTGTGTCAAAGCCGTCGTTATGCTCCTCAGTGGCATTTAGTGCGTTTACTCTTGCTTTTAAATTTGCAATTGATCTCACGTGACAACAGTTAGCGCCTCCGACGTTTGCTGTGCTGCTGTTTTGGCTGGCAACAGAGTTCAATAGGCTCAGCGGTTATTTTTTTGTCAACAATAACGACGCGAGATAGTCGCGGTTAAATTATTCAAATAGAAAATAAGAACGCTTCGATTTGAGAGCGAGTCGAGTATTAGTACAACATAGCGCGGACAGCGCACGGCAAGTTAGTTATGCTTTTTTGCCCATCTGGCGCTAAATATCCTGTCATGCTCTCCAGGCTGTGGAATTAAGAGAGGGGAGGGGTGGGAAAGGAAAGGAAAAAAAAAAAAAAGAAGCTTGCCTTCCCTGAAGTGTCATTCTTAAAATAGATTTATTTATTTTTTGCCATTTCATCATCCAGTTGTATTTTAAGCTGGGTGACACCTCACCATCCATCACAGCCAACCACCCATCAAGCGCACCCACCCAACCACGCAATGGCGGGACGCTGCCACAACAATGTGACTTCTCCCACTGTGAGCAAAGTCTTCCATCCTTTTTCTTTTTCTATTTTGGGGGGGCTCGCGCTTGTCCTCATTTGGGTGGCGAGTGTGCTGAAGCCCGACCCAGCTGACTTGGGTTAAGAGGCGGGGGTACACTCCGGACTGGTCGCCAACTCATTCGCTTCAGTCTTCTACCGTTTAGTTAACACTTGACACGGGCAAATAGTCGGAGCGGCAGCTGGGCCACGGAGATCATCCTGACTTGCAAACGTGACACCCCCACCCGACCCCCGATATCCTCGCCACTCGATCCCGTGCCGCGGCGCAACCACTAAAGACTTTGCCGTCTTCCGTTTCACAGTTGCGGATGCAAACTGGAATGCGACTTGGCGCTCGGCCGGACACCGCTGGAGTCGCAAACTGTGGGACTTTTCTGGATAGGGTTGCTGCGGTATTCCCGTGATTGGAGCGGCAGGCTCTTGGGAACCAAGACATGTTGGATTCTCATTGCACAATGATAACTTTCCACTGGGCGACTTTTGCTTTGACTATTTCAAAAAAAAATAAAATAAAATGTGTCACCCTGAAGGAAATATTTGCTGCTCTGACATTTTCACTCGGATAGCCTTGAAAGGTCCAAGAGTGAAATGCCAACCTGGCGTCTGTGACAATGACAATCTGCTTAGTTTTGGACATCTTTTGGCGCCTATACAGTCAAACCTCGGTTTTCGAACGTCTCTGTTCTCGACCAATTTGGTTTTCGACCAAAAATTGTTTTTTATGCCTCGGATGAGGAACAAATTTCGGTTCTCGGACAAACTGAGCGCACTTGAATGCACCATTTGACTCCTCTCGCCTTCCTTACACGAGGAAGTGACGCTTCCTCGTGTTGCTTTCCATTGTGAGCAGACGTGTTCAGTAAACATTTTTATTTTAAAAAGAGCGTGGTTGCGGTTTTCGAACAGCCTCCTGGAACGGATTATGGACGAAAACCGAGGTTTGACTATAATTAAAAATCAGTCTCTGCAACGCAAATGAGCGACTGTATATGCGTCGTGCTGGGCCAGTGGTGAGTTCAGAGTTTGTTTCCATGACAACCGAGGCGCAACTCTGACCATACGGGCTTCTACTTGTCTGAACAGAGGCCCAAAAGAAGACAAACTCATGACGTTGCGCTTTCCTAAAAAGCTTTCTGTGTTGTACTTGCCGCCAACTCCTGATCTTTGTCTTTCCTCAAGAGAAGACAAACTATTTGAAGTTGCACTTTCCTTCCCTAGGATACTCCTTCGGGCATCAGTTGATATCGTTCCACTCTTGACTTCTGGGAAATGTGGCGTCATGGTTCTGGCACAGGGGCGGCGACGACTCATCGCCACACCGCAGCGAGAGTTCTTAGGCCCCGAGGATATTGCAGCGAGTTCCTTTGATCAGCTGCGAGTTTATTTGTAAGCGCTCGTGTCAAAAGACAATCTCCGTTTGACGCGGCGTTGGCACGCGGCGAAAGGAAGATGTCGAGGTAGCTGACGGGCCATTAGCGCAGCGTGGCTTCCGTGCCTTTTGTCTACTTTTTTGCTCTCGGGCAGATGGTACCCGAGCCGTCACGAGTCTTCACTCAAGCGCCATTGTCCGCCCGCCAAAGTGACTGTGTAGTCTTACCTCGTACCTTTTTGAATTGAGTGCTCAGTCGCTCGTCTTTGCGGCTGATGTCATCGGGCTTTAATGAGCCCCGGAGAAAGTCGCCGGATTAAACGGATCAGTCGAAACTCTTCTCTTATCTTTCTTTCTTTTTGTGGTTTGTTGTTATTGAGTGCCCGATTGTTTTTGCAGAGCAGCTTGTTGCTGGAAAACAAGGTGAAGCAGATCCGTATCAAAGGAGAGCAGCGCTTCTGTGCGCCCCGTGTCAGGTTTCCACCTGAAACGCAAAGGTGTTTTCTTACCCGATTTGTATTCATTCACACAATGACCAACCGCGCTTCTCTCGTTTCCGAGTAAGGGGAGTCCAGACCAGACTTTTGTTCGCCCATCATCGGATACGAGCGTGTTGTTTCCCCCCCTCACCGCAGGGTCTGTTCCAAAGTGACTACCCCCTTTCCTCACCACTGTCCTTCTTCCCCCTCCTTTGTGCTCCAAAAGCCTCCTCTTTAGATTCAATCCTTCCACCCTCAAACCCACAAATTAGCGGTTTCAAGTGTTTCGGTTGGTCGCAGCCATTCCGGCTCGCGTTACACTCTTCTGTATGCTGCACTGGGTAATTCCTTGGAAGTTTGGGTAACTCGCTGGAAAGTGCAACATGGCAGCAGTCGATGTTGAACTTGTCACTTGATCTTGACAGCCAAATAAATAGATCAGAATCCTCGTTATGTCGTTTTACGAAAAGTGACTTGTTACCTCAAAAGTTGCGTCATTTTGCTGTGTGCTAGTGGCTAGCACAAGAAGCTAATGCAGCAGTTGACATCGTCATTCAGCGCTCAGTACAAACAGATGGAACACAATCTGACTTGAAAGACTTTCTTTTAAAAAAAAAAAAAAAGGTCTGTTTCCGTCAAGCATTCCAAAAGTTGCACAGTTTAGAGCAGGGGTGTCAAACTCATTTCACATTGTGGGCCACATACGGACTCGGTAGATGTCAAGAGGGCCGAACCGTTAACATTCGCGGGCCCTATATTTGACACCATTGGTTTAGAGTTTGAGTCGATACTGACATTTGAAATGATTTGTGTGTTTTGTTTTGTTTTCTTTGCAGGGCTTTTTCCTGACCGTGTCCCCGCCGTCCATGCTGAAGGTGGCCAAGCACGCCTCGGAAAACAACAAACTCTTCTGCATGAACCTGTCGGCGCCTTTCATCTGTCAGTTTTACAACGCCGGCATGATGGAGCTCATGCCCTTCGTGGACATTGTGTTTGGCAATGAGACGGTCAGTCCTGATTCCTACTCTACTAGTCATGAATTAGTCTCAAGTCTTATCGGTGACATTTTAAGCAAGTCCCGAGTTACTGTGGCAAAAAAAACAAAAAAGTCAAATCTCAACTCGAGTGCGCGCAAAGGAATTCCACACAGCCGAAAGAAAACACCCGTTTATGTCTTACTCCAGCATTTTGCGCAGCCCGTTCCCCCTAATTGCATTGAGGAATGATTCCGCCTCCTGAGCCGCGCCGTGTGTGTGTGTTTTGCAAACACCGTGTGTTTTGCATCCGCGGCTACTGTAACCGTTTGCCTCAAGAAGTTCTCGCACAACCCCCGAGTCATTATTGACTTTAATGATTCGGGATAATAATTGCGTGCTTGCTGACGGATTAGCGTCGGAACACTCTGTCAGGACTCGTTCTCCAGGAACCAAAATAAGAGCAAACAGCGGCAAACAGAGCCGATATTCACCCGACGGCTCCAGCGGAGAGCGCCGCGGACGACTCATGTCTGCCTGCGCTGTTTCGACTTCTGTTGGCCTCCCTCCACGTGGGCTTGCACGGTCCAGTCCCAGACCACCCATTGTGCGCTTTGCGGATTAGCAGATTATAAAAGTCATTGGCCTTCTTCCAATGACTTCAGGGCCAGTCGACGTCCATCAATCCGTTTTTTGTAGCGCCTTTGCTTGAGCTGGATTTGAAAGTTACAACATGAGATTTATGACACGGGAGGAGAGTGACGACGCCAAATTTAAGGGGGTGCAATAACCCGACATTAATTGACTCCTCTCGCCTTGTCCCTTTGACCACCTGACACAGAAACAACCATCGATTCCACTTTTTTTTATTTTTTTTTTTAATGGCGGCAGTTAATACTGCCCCCGACGAGAGAAATGATTACCGGTGATAAAATTAGCCGCGATTTACCAACGTGCTCTCTTGAGCGTAGGAGATAAAGAAGCGCACAAAAGAAGGGCAGCGGGGATGAAACCATTACGCTCGGGTTTGCATTGCGGTATTTAAGAGAAACGGAACGATCATTACGGAATTAATCTCCCTGACTGATTGGGCTTTTAAGTGTTCTTAATGTCTGCATGCCATTTATCTATAGCCACGCTCTTTTGGGGATACGCCGTAAAGTAGTTTCACTCATTAACCAAAACATTTTGAATTTTGACCCCATCGCCTGAAACACGTCATTTAAAAGCGCTCTTGCGTGGATGTGTTCTAATAATCCCTGGAGGCCAATTAAGTGCACACGTGCCGATTCATCTCGTTCCCACGGGAAGGTTCAAAATGAATGTACGTTTTCTGATTTTGAAGAAGAAACGATCTCGAATAATAATCATCCGCTTTCTGTAGACTTTTTTTCAATCAGGTCAAAATATAGAAAAAAACATGGGATCCAAATTTTGCGTCAGTGTCTTTTGCGGCACTCTTTTAGCTTCTTCAGTCAGCCTGCAGCAAGCCCTCCGCACTCCGGCCTCGTCTGCTTCGTTTTAATTGACTACACAATAGGTGATCGCATCAAACAAAAGGCTAAGTGGGCATTAAACCGTGATTCGAAACGTGAGCCGCGGTAATTTCAAGCCCTTTAAGCCGTCCGCTTCCCCATCGCAAAAGCAAAAACAGTCCGCCTTGTGATTGACAGACCGATCGCAAGGTGTCATTGAACGGAGGCAGAGACACGGGAGCATTTCAAGCCGCTCTCTCTTTCTCCGTGATGAGTCACCCGCCCGGAGAACGGTGACCTTCGCTGCGGCGTACAGTTATGGAGCCAGATGAGTCACGCTGCATATTAGCTGGGATCATTTGCTAAATGGAAGTTGGAGGGGTTGGGGGGGGGTAGCGTAAGGGAGGTGGGGGGGGGCACAACCTGCTCTAGTGGGTTTTGTCCATGTGAGAGAGACAGCAAAGGACACATGTCAGACATCCACCAAAGAAAAGCACAATGCCACTCTCTGAAGTTGGAATTTTTCCTCAAATATTGCCACCCGAAATAAGATTTGTTCAATATTAATAAATAATCAAATAAATATAAAGTAATAATAATTATTATTATTTAATTAGGCGATGATGATGATTAATTATTAAATATTATATTTAGTCATATTTATTGGTTAATTATTATTTATTAATATTATGAAAATATTCATCATTAATAAATAATAATAAATAAAAAATGTTAAAATAAGATTTGCTCGGCCTTGTTTTAAAGCAAAAAATACGGATGGAAGAGGAGAATACCGCTGATGGTGCTGACGCTAGTGTTTTTCCTCAGACACCCACCCGGCAGGCATTCCGAGATACCCCTACAGTCCTAATTACTGCTGCTCAGAGTTTGGCCGCTTGCTCTGCAATCCTCTTATCCTCACAGAGTTGGCGGGTGCACAGTCCTTTGTCTCCTCGCGATTGTGTTCCCGGCATTTGGCAGTCGCGTTCTGGGGCTTCGCTGTCATTCCCGTGCTCGGGAGATGACTGGCAAGCCGTCAGGAGCGCAATCAGCATGCGGCGTCGCGGCCCCCGATATTACGGGTGCGGAATCAAGTTCAAAAACTTGTTTATGGAACTTCGGGCATCCCCGATGCCGAGTAGCCGAACCAGATGCTGCAGTGAGTCGACTCTATGTAGTTTGCATGGCTCCAAACAGTTTGGTAGCCATCACAAAACATTTTTGTGGGTCTACTGGTGAGAGATTGTCAAATTTCAGGTCGCTAAATAAAACTGGCTCTGCGAGGTGAATTTTTCAAAAGGCTCATGACAAGCAGCGAATTTCACCACGACTTGGAACCAAAACGGCATCCTGATCGTGTCTTTTTGTGCAACCTTTTTTTTTTTTGTGGGTCTACTCATGATAGACGCATCTACCACAAGTAAAACTGGCTTTGCGGCGGATTTGTCTTTTTCTTTTTTTTTTTAAACTGGATGCTTAACCCAGTCCACGTTGGCCTCAAGAGATAACACTTAAGTGTTTGCCGGCGTTTACGGCCGGAAAATATTGCCCCGACAGACAGACATCGTAAAAGGCCCGTCGAGTAACTGGATATTGGCAAACTTCCTTGAGGGAGATAACGGGCTACCGTCACACTCTGACCTCTTGTCCGAGCGCGAGGTGAGATGTGTGATGGGAGACCTTTAGCGCTGATATTTAAGCTGCCTGACCCCCACACAGCGGCGCAAGGTCCCAGCAGGCCAAGGTTAACGCCGCTCGTCACAACCTCCCTTTTATGCAAACCGCCATTGCGTAATTGCTCTCGGATATATATATATATATATATATATATATTTACACTGCACAATTTCCGTGTTTTTAACGCCTGCCGCCCCTCCGACACCGCTGCCCTTGTGGCAGTCAGTCCGACGGAGACGGATGGCAAGCCAGGCCAGGCCACCGCCGCAGGCGTGTTGTGGAGTGACGGGGCAAGGGCACGGTTATATTTGGTTGTTTGTTAGCATGTCTCGTTCCACTTTTTTTTCTCCAGTGACTTATGAAGCTGTCCTACAGCTGCTAACGATTATATCATTGACAGCGCGTTTTGTTGGCAAAACGTCAAGTGAAGATGAAAAAAGTGGCACATTTCGTTGCGCTCTCATTTGTCTTGGGCATTAAATTGCCGACTGTGGATTATTAGCTTAAGCGTGCTAAAAATAGCTTCTGGACTGTTTAATCCTCTGACAGCGGCAACATTCTCAGCGCACATTCTGACGGCTTTTTCAGCCTCTCTTGGCTGCACGCCGCCGAGTTGCCAAATCTGGCGAAAAACATCTCTATGTTCTTTGCACCACTTTGGCCGGCGACTGGCAGTTTATCCATCCTCGTCGCAGGCCCAGATGTCACTTGAAGTAGCCCGGCATTGTGGCGACAGCTGCGGCGGCAGGCCCGAGCGCCGTCGCGAAGCTATCGAGCGCAACATCCCAAAACGGCTTGTGTCACATGTAAAACGCACGCATAGCAAGGCCATCAAAAATGGATGCGATGGGCTCCTTAACATGAATGTGCTATTTATGGCCCGTTATGTGATTTTGACGACCTCCCGATGCAGCTTTAATATTTGCACCGTCACGGAATGACATGCGCTCATCGTCGGGGAAATTGTTTATTTTTATCCATTTTTATCCATTTGTATCATGGAAAAGCTTGTACAGAAAAAAAAAATCAAAAAACGTTTTTTATCAATTTTAAACATGTATTTTTTTTACATATACATTTTTTCATTCATTTCAAATATGGTTCTTTTAAGTTTATATTTATCACTTGCAGGAGGCGGCCGCATTCGGAAAGCAGCTGGGCTTCCAGGTGAGTTGTCCCCCCAACAACACGCTAGCATGCTAACATGCTAACATACTAATGTTTCCTACTTTCTTCTTGATTTCTGCTGATACTGAAGTTCTTTTTTTGGACAGTGATTGATGCGCTATTACACTCGCCAGGCCTCGCTGCTGTTGCCATGGCAATCGGGCAGTCGTCATGGTTTCTTTGTTCAGCTGCCTCTCTCTCTCTCTCTCTCTTTAACTCTCTCCGTGCACTCTTGCTCGCCCAACATCGTGCACAGATGTTATTTATTGAATTTTTTTTTAAAAGCCTTTTTGGGAAGCCGATGCATCGGGCACGGCGTTCTCTTTTGTCGCCAATGCGAGATGGCGCATGATACCCGAACATTTACAAGCTTCTTTTAAAAGCACACGAAAAAGCCTGCTTTTATTTTTTGGGGTGTATCATCTTTTTTTTTTTTTAGAAGGTGAACCAAAAGATTGATGACACTTTGGCCCGACACGGGACTGCAGAATGGTGGTTGGGACCCCTGCCATGTAACACACATTACAGTGGACCCCCCCATACCTATTGCCGAGCACCTTTTTTTTTTTGCATTTTAAATGCCTTAAAATATTTTTAGAGGTGCGAGTGGGCTTTGCATGTCGTCAGAATTGTTTGTTGACACCACCACACCCGCAGCCCGTTTTAGCGGCTAACAATCTGAATGACCTGAATTGGCCTCTCCAAGTTCAAGCCGCTAACTTTGTGTCTGTCCAAATCGATAAAATTGTCCTCAATCTTTTATTTTGGTGGCTGTTTTGCAGCCGCGTGCCCGTCGGCCTCGCAAAAAGTGCCTCTGAGCGCCTTCAACCTGAGTCGAGCACCTTTTTTTTATGTCGGGAACATAAAAGCGAAGGGCGACAATGTGCCAAAGCCTTGTGTGCTTTTGCGTCGGCTGTCTGAGGGAGTGCTTGTGGTTCTATGCGGTGACGCTGACAAACTGCTTTCTTCTCCCCCCCCCCCCCCCCCCCGCTCCCCACCCCGTCTCCTTACCTTGGCTGGCAAACAGCCTCAGCATTAACCTCACCATTAGCACTTGCTTAGAGTGTTAAACCGACTTTTCTCCCTCCTCCGCGGAACTCTCGGGCTGATTAAATGATGCTTGGAAAGCGTTTAGAGGTGGAAAAGCTCACTGGTATGCGTTGAGGTTTTTTGTTGTTGTTGTTGTTTGTTTGTTTTTTGAGAACCGTCCGATTGCGTTGCGGGTGCTTCATCTCACCCCCGCCGTGGGGCCGCCATCACGATGCGTTAATAAAAAAAGCGACACTGAGAGATGCAGGTCCCCCTCGTTTTTCACCCTCATGATCAATATTTTTTCTTTTTCAAAAACTATTGTTAATCACTTTGACCGAGAGTGTACATTGTGTTGATTTCAGCATCTCACCCACATCTTATGTGATCATTTTCTCGTATTGATCCACCGCTTTACCGCCTTGCTAAATTGAAAGCGGTGTGTTTTCTTGCGCATTTGTTTACAGACGGACGACATTGGCGAAATCGCCACGCTGACCAAAAACCTGCCCAAGGACAACTCGGCCAGGCCGAGGGTGGTGGTCTTCACGCAGGGCAAGGACGACACCGTGGCGACCACCGGTAAGCTTTTGCCGACTCGGCAACATGTACACTTCACGATGCTCTTTCAATCTACCCATTCGAATCCGTCCCGATACTTTTGTCCTCACCGCAGAGTTGCTCCTCCCAATTTGTCCAGCTGCTTTTTTTTTTTTACCCCCCGCCACCATTTGTCCAAATCGTTGAGTCCATATTTTAAATTTTGACGGGGTCTGCAGACCCCCCTGCCCCATGTGCGTCCGTGACTGATGTGTGGTGTCGTGGTCTCCAAAGATGGCCGACATGAAAGAGGCAAACTCCATCGGGCCGCCTGGACTTTGAAGTGAAGCTCCAGTATTGACGCCAGATGCCAAAAAAAGAAATTAAAAATAAACAAAGAAGGACTCAACACGCAGGCATTGATTTGTGAAGCACGCCAGACATTTTTTTGGAAGGCTTTTTCTCCTCTTTTGGGCTGCTTTCAGACCTCCATTAAACCCAAACCCTCCTTGAAACCGTCAACCTAAGTTTGAAACCTGAACCCACTCTTGAAACCCTGCTTTGAAACCGTATTCCAAATTTGACGACGCCCACAGTAATTTGAAACCCTGACCCTGACTTTGAAGCCTTATTTCAAACCCTGACTCTGGCTCGAAACCTTCATTTGAAGCCCTGGACGTCAGAAATAATAGTTTGTGATTACTGGTGGGAGCGTTTGGCCTTGCGGGCTGGTCTCCTCGATGCCCTTGCGCTTTTTATTTGAGGTTGCTGGCCTCAGGTAAGGACTCCCATCACATCTCTCCGTCCCCCCCTTATCCCCAGGAGACCTGTTAGCGCCACACTCGCTCTGCTACATTCATTGTCTTTTTTTTTTTTTATATTCCATTTTTTTTTTGCCAGCATATTTTCTCTTTTATCAGCCGGCTGCCCTTTTCGCTCGGGATAAAAGAAAGGTGAAAGCGGCCGTAATTGTTCCGACATCGGGCGCAGCCGGCGTGTTGCCTTTTGGACTCGGCGACCGATTCCTGATTTGCTTAGCTTAAAGGAAAAGGAAATGCCACTTTTGTTTTACAGAAAATAAGAGGAGGAGTGCATTGTGGCTTGAGGATAAAATCTCCGATTTCCAATTTTGATTGGTGTTCAGATCACTCAAATCCCCGCACCGTTTCCGAGCGCAAAACTTGCAAACGGCGACAGATTTGATGGATTCGTCGTCGTCGCCGTCGTCATCGCGCGCCGCCGATTGCTCGATGAAAGGCAGACGACACGTTTCAGATGTCACGTGCAAACGTGATGAATGCCGCCGAGCGCTTCCAGTGCGACGCCGCTGCGCTTCACAGCCAAATAAATGTCAGCGGAACAAAAGAAAGAAAAAAAAAAAAGAGAAAGAGAATTGAAATTTTCCCAGAGGCGGAGCCCCAATAAACTTGACGGCTCATTTTGTTGGCAATTTGTCCTCGTGTCGCCGTTTGAGCGTTCGCCAGCCTCACCGTGCCACGTCATGCTCAAACTGTTTTCTGGTGATTAAGTCGAGACGATGATGTCACTGCCGTTGCTCTCCACTGTAAAACATGAACGCCATTTTGAAAATCCCCCGATTGGCGTTCGGCATTCAGAAAACTCTTGAACCACCAAAATATTCACTTAAACCACATCATTTTAACCATTAGCTTGATGCTACACCGTAAATCCAAGTGTTGTACTTTTATTATTATTATTATTATTCTTAATGAGACGAAAATTTGACCGACACAATGTTGACAAATTGGATTTTTTTATGTGACAAAGAAGTCCGTGGAATGTCGAGGGTGCACAAAATACTTTTTTGGATGCGCCGTAACGATGTTTAGCAGGGCTAACCATGAGTTGTTTGTTGGCTGAAAAAGCCCGCTGTGGCCTCTCGGAGCAAAAAGCGAGCGGATTGAATAGGAAGGATGTTTATGTTGCGTGCCTCCTATTAGCCCAAATCGATTACCGCAAAAAGGAGCCGTCCTGGCACGGCGCGTCGTTCGTGTTTTCTTTCATGTCTTGTCTTTAAGGACGCATGTTGGCGACGTTCCTCGTGCCGGCGGTTGCGGTAATTACAGGCATGTGTAATGTTTTTTTTTTCGAGTTGACTCTTGCGACAGAGAAGCAGATTGAATGTCGACTTGTTTCCCAACGTTTCGCCTTTGCCAAGAAGGCGGTTTCTTCCCCTCGCTGCGTTTCCACTTTTTGGGACGCCACGCAACAGGAAGCGTTTCAGAAGAACATTTTTCTCACATGGAGCGTGTTGTTCCACTCGGATGGGAGCGCAACACCCTCCGGCGGGCCTCGTTTTATCCGTAAACGCCCGAAAAAGTCTCAAGCGACCCCGAAGTTGAACAGGAAGTCAAGGTCATAACCGTGAACAAAAACGAACACGGTCACGAAAATTCGCCTAAAATGTCGCAAGCGGACGCTAACATTTCCGAGCGCTTTCGCCGGCATCGTATAGTCACGACGTTTGATGAAGTTGGCGACAAAGAACGCATCGAATCCCTCGCCGCGCTCGCTCCTCGTTGAAGGAGCGACGTCTGAACCGCACGTTGGTCTGCTTTGTTCCCCCCGCCGGTTGGCGCTTTTGAAAAGAATTGCGGCTAATAAAGGGCCTTAATTGGTACTAATTTCAAAGAGACTCCTGTTGAAAGACCTTCTCAATTTTAATCAGCGCCACACAACAGCTGTAATGAGACTGTTATGAACAAAAAAAAAACCCACAAAAAAAAGACACACGAGAGAGTGCTTCTTTCTTCTCCGTAGTTCCTGGTTACGTGTCAAAAGCGTGTCAAGTTTGACGTTCTTGGAGCCATCGCTCAGCCACCAGTCCAGTGCTTCTAAAAATTGATTCTAGGAAATTATTAAGTTGTTTTTGTTTTTAATGAAAACTGAGACATTTAGAAGGGAAAAAAAATTGTTCGAAAACACCACAGTTCCACCGTACTCCATACCGAGTACTGTAAACGACTTCAGGTTGATGTTTTCATCCTCCCCAAATTCTGTGAACCACTGATAAAGGATGACTCATCCATTTATTAATTTCAGACAGCCTATTAATAAACTAAGATCTGTCGTTCGCAATTTGACATAGGCAATTAACCCGAGCGTATTCACGCCGCGGGTCAAAATGAACTGCGAGCATAAAAATTGTCCAGTACGTCTCCCTTTGCTCTCGTTATGAAGCGTAGCATTTGTTGTGTCCAAACGATTTGGCCAGGGATGCGTCACGCCGTTAACCAGACCGCGCCTCGTGGTTCGGTGGGTGTTTATCGTCCCATGTGTCAGGAAAGGAAAGAACAAGCAAACAAAACACCCAAATTAGCAGTGTGATTAATCCGCAGCGCCTGACTGCGAATACAATGAGATTTTTTTGTGTTTATTCGAGAACGTTGTGTCGCGTTGTTGTGTGTTTTGACGCAAATTTTTGCTTCGGCAAGGCGGATTGTTGCGTCTGCGGACATTTTCGCCAGGATCTCACACGGGTGGCCAAAAAAAGTCGGATTGTGCCACTTGTAAACAAAAAGCCTTACATGTCATTTGACATGTATTTGATTTTTTTTTTTTTTGAAGACTTGGGATTTGTTTTGACAGACTGACGAAGTGTCACTGTGCGCCTCCAGTGTAGTTATGCAATCGAGCTGAACCTTTTTTTGTGTCTCGTTGGCAGGTGACAAGGTGACGATGTTCCCTGTCCTGGACATTGACCAGAACCACATTGTGGACACAAACGGAGCTGGAGACGCCTTTGTTGGAGGTATGCTGGGGGATGGGTGTGTGTGTGTGTCAGATAGTGGGGGGTGCGCCCATTGCGGCACACTATTTACTGTACTTGTTGGTCATGTGCGACCGCCCAAGGGTTCCTGTCGGCGTTGGTCCAGGAGCATCCCCTGGAGGAGTGCATCCGGGCGGGACACTACGCCGCCAACGTCATCATCCGACGAGTAGGCTGCACCTTCCCGGAACAGCCCGACTTTCACTAGACGCGTCTCGCGCCTTCCCACAAACGCATTCGTACGCACGCGTGCCTCGGCATTTTATGTACGTTGTTTTTTTGTTGGGGTTTTTTTTTTTTTCTACTCACAGGAAGCAAGTGCTCATCAACGTCTGTTTTTTACCAGTGTCAAACCAAAATGGCACTTTCTCGTCAAACTTTTTACTGTACTTGGTATCGGCCCAAAACATTAAGTAGACCCGCACGATGCGCATATATTAACATCGGTACCTGTTTCAAAGGAATTATTGAGAATTTCAACTAATTTGATTTTGATGCTATTTCTTAGTCAGAGATTCAGTGTTACGAGAAAATTGTGTGTTTTTAATACTGTGAGGAATTTTGATGACACTTACTCTCATTTGACGCTTTTCTCTGCTCGTTGGTCGTTACAGACGTCAAAAATCAATTTGGGTGGGCAGCGAGTTAGTTAACAAACACGGTTAAAAATACATTTTTAGTTGATAAATAAAATGACGTTCACGTAACCTAATTAATAATTCATGTTTGACATCTCAATGAATTTACCAGACGTTAGTATTGTTACTTATGAATGGTAAATAAGTGGAACAATTTCTGTTCATTTTAATTAAAAAAAAAAATAAATACACACATTTTATATTGCTCCTCCTAGACTAACAATTTACTCCTCAGTGGTGTCAATCAAGATGATGGGTCTTGTCAACAACAACAACAACAAAAAACCTACCTGCTTCTTTCACACAGATGCGCCCTGAAAGAAATGGGGGGGGGGGGGGGGTCTTGGGGGTATTTGCGCATTTGTGATTGGGCAAGATGTCCACTCACATGGCAGCTGGCCGCTTGGCCTCCCTCAAGATGACAGATGGCAAAAGACAAACACACACAAAAAAAAAAAGGAGGCAGACATGATGAAGTCATGACAATGGAAGGGAAAGTACCTTGTTTTCTCCACGCCTCTCTCACTTTCTCCGCGCTCCATTAACCTCACGTGGAAACGCAAGCAGTGGAGTCATTGCGGTTATGTCCGTATTACAATCAATTCTACCGCCGTTTACCCAATTCTAATTGCCAATTGTGCAATGCTTGTATTTACAATCAAAAAACATTGAACAAAACATCGGTTGGTGTTTAAGGGGGGGCACTAGATTATTGACATTTCTGGTGGTTTCAGTGGGGAAAGTTGATTTGGGATACAATTGATGTGCATTACACGCTAGTTGTAATCGAAGTAGAGAGAGACTGGCGGGTGTTTTTTTTTTTTTTTTTTCCCCCCTCAGCAGATGGGCAGCAGTGTTTGTGTGGTAGTTGGCAAGGATTGAGGGATGGGGTTGGGCGGGGGACAGGGTGGGGGTGTCACAGTGGGCTCAGGGGATGGATGCGGGCAGACCGCAATGGCGGCACATGCTTGTCCAATTGAAAGGATGGAGGGACCGCCGGCCCGCCCGGCTTGACATTCATTGGAAAGCCACACACAGCAGCCCGCTTCTATTCTCTGAGTCCACCTGCCCCCCACTGGCGGCATTCACACGTCGGATTGGCGGCCAATTAGCAGCGCGCACGATGAACAACACGTCGGCAGCACCGTGGAAGCATGAGAAACGCTGGCCGCCAAACGCCACCCATTCAAACGCAAATAAAGCGTCACTGGCCGGCCCGTAGTTTCCTCCTAGATAAAAGGTGTCCCCTTACTGTTTCAAAACACAAGAATGGTTATTATTTATTTGTATGTTGACATCATCCATGGTCCTAAATCTCCTCTTGAATAAAATGTGTCACCATCTTATTGTAATGCTCATTTTTGTTGTTGTTGATTTTTTGGTTTGTCATATTTTTGTTTCAAGTCATCCACAGCACATAGTTTTCCCTCAAGGCCCTTAATCTCCATTTGGATAACTGGTGACTTGATTGATGATTTTCTCATATTGCCGTTTGTAGCTGTAGAAGCTGTAATTTGAGACACTTTGTTCTCACACGCGATATATAACATATATATCTCCCTACTATCTCATTTATTAACAACTATGCACACTATGCTGCTATGTTTTAATAGCTCTTCATTAATTTGTCTTGATGGTGATGCTTGGAGTGGCAACTATTTTTTTTTAGGTAGTACTGAGTGTAAAAAGTTTTTGGAACTACTGCTTCTGCTTTAGAGTGTTAAAATATTGGAAGTGCGTCGACATCTTCATTTCACATCCAACTTGTGAATTTGGGCTCAATGGATTTTGCAGGTCAGTACCTACGGTGTAATATTGTAAACCACTCCACTGAAGAAAAAGGAAGGAGGGAGGGAGTGAGGAGGGGAGGAATGGAGGAGAAGGAGGAGGAGGGGGAGGGTACCATTTTGTCACAGACTGCTATGTAGATTAACCTTTCAATTAGTTGTTATCAACTGCTCTCCACACAGCGAGCTCGGCATCTCGGATTATGACTTCTGCATCTTTTTGTCATCACGTCACCGTCATGGAGACGAGAGGACTGTGGCAAACTTGAGGTAAAAAGATGCCCCGTGTCTCTTTGCATGCAACTCTCCACTATTTGGGCTGCAGGGATGATTTGCGACTTTAATGGCGAGGAAAACGCGACTCAATTTTGCCTTCGTTGCGCAACGTACGCGGCGCGGGACGTTCACTGTCATCGCAGGAAAGATCGGAAAACACAGGCGGCCGTGCGTTTTTGGAAATCGCTTAACGAGGCGTTTATGGGGAATTAACGGTGGGGAAAGAATAAAAAAGGGAGGTGGTAGGTGGAGGTGCTGCTGCTGGTGGTCGCCTTCACGCGTTTTTATTTTACCCCTTCCTCCCTTAGGAATCGTTAAACGCGACACCTTGGATCGGCGTCCCACTTTTTATCGGCGTTTACGCCATTATAGATCGCCGTAATGAATCATTGAAGAGCGTTAAAAAAAATGAACGAGACACTTTCAAGCGCGACCAACTGTTTCAAGGAGGAATGTGTCCATAAGGTGGAGCGGCGCAATGATGTTGTTTGACCGAAATATTTGCCTCGTTCGATTGTAACAAGGTGTCCAATCGCAACAGCGTCCCCTCGGCGTCCACGTACGAGCCAACGAAACCAAATAGGCGTGTGAATAAAAACGTTTTCCGGGCTGTCGACGCTAAGTGGTGCGGACACGATTGCCGAGCCACCTTAAGAGGGCGGGTCGAACGTCCGGGAAGTGACAGCTAAGTCAGCCAATGGCACCGGTCGACAAGTAAAGATTGACAGGCTTTTTATCAAACCAGCCATCGGATGTGGTCTGTTCCCAGCCAATAATGAAGTTGTTAGGGGTGGGCACATTAGTGTCGGCGAGGTTTAATGAGACTCCATTGGATTGTAATCAGCGTCATGTCGGATTCGGTGTAAACTACAACAGTGGAACAAAATGGCGACTGTTTAGGTGACGCCACTTTTTAACGCTGCTAGCGTTTTAAAACAGCATCATCTGTCGTGTGCTGCTGTTATTGTTTTTTATTTATTTTTATTATCCAGCTCGGATTCACTTGGAGCACAAGGTTCGTTACTGGCGGGGTTGTTGTGTTTTCTTGAGGGGTTTGGCCGTCAGCTGTCAAGGGAGCAAGCATCGATTGTGCGGCCGGCGTTGAGCACTTTGTTGTGGCGGCCATTGAGCTGTCAAAAAAAAAAAAGAATAGTAAAAAGGAAATAAAAAAAGTCGCGTGAGGGGCAGCTTCAAATCCTGAATGTCCACCTTGTCGTCGTCGTTTCTGTGCCGTTGTCGGAGACGTCCGCGTCACCGTAACGTGTGGCACTTGTGTGGCCCGTGTAGTGTGTCGTGTTCATGGTTGTGTCAGAGAGGCGAAACTTGAAGCAGGCGTTTCACACAAGTCTTTCTTTTATTCCCAGAGCACAAAAGTTTCGGGCGCAAGAAGTTCCTCCAGATTTTGTGTTATACTGAATTTAAAACTCGACATTTCGTTTCTCAACCATAATTTTCCAGGGTAAATTTTGGGCCGAAAAGTCCCAGTATTTATTATTTATCAATTGTTGGCAAAACTTTTTTTAATGCAAAGTACCACCTTCTTAATTATTATATGATTACATTTTATAAGCCAATGTAACATTATACACAGTTTGAATATTAGCACTGTGCTTAAGTACAGGAAAATTCACCAAAAATACACAAGAGTTAAAAATACTACCTAAATACATTTTCATAACAAACAAGTTCTAATTGATCAAACTCGAATGTTTTGGGGAAAAAAGTTAAATACAACTGAGCTGTAATTGGCAGTGATTCTTTCGAATGCCACTAGAGGTATTCCGACGACCACTTGTGTGAAAAGCACTTGTTTATGAAGGTGGACAATGATCTTGTTGATTTCACTTATTAATGAAATAGAAGTTTCATACTTCAACTATGTGTCATCCTTTTTTTTCTTAATGTTCTTGATTAACTTTTAAGATAAGATCAGAAAACCTGTATTTGTCTCACAATGGAGAAATTCCCAATGTGTCACTGTGACCCGGTGACATTACTGCATACGCAAATACAGTAAGATACTGAAGTCTATAATTAGACGTTCGGGTCATTTTGAAAGTCACAAAGCCACAAAAAATGTGTAACCACTACTTACTTTTTACTGCTTGAAGTTTTTTTTTTTCCTGGTTTATCCATAACCACTTGAAGCAGATGCTTTCCCCCCCCCCCACGCCTACTACCTACTGCCAACATTTAGAACGTTTTTTTGCATTTCTGATTTGGAATCAGTGTCATCGCAAATTTGCAATCTTTTCTCAGTAACAGCACTAATGTTCTTTGCAATCATGATTCTTGATAGTTCATTATTAAATCAAAATTAACCCGTTGTCTTTGTTGGCTGTTCCTAAATGCATATAATCACCAATTGTGTTCTTCTGCCAGATTTCGAGACAGCGTCAAGGTCAGTCCCTGGTCGTGGAATTTAACAGCGGCACTTTTTCCCCTCAAACGTCAGTCGTCTTTACAGGCCATTTTGGAGGGCCCCGTGGAACGTACCTTTTTTTGGACCTCGCCAAAGGATGTGGAAGTACCCGTTGGCGCTTGGCAGCAGGCGGGATTGCGCATGGATGGCGTTTTTGTGAGTCTCCAGGTCCGACCATGGTGAAACTCGCCAACCCTCTGTACACGGAGTGGATTCTGGAGGCCATACAGAAAATCAAGAGGCAGAAGCAGCGGCCCTCGGAGGAGAGGATTTCCCACGCGGTGGGCACGTCGCACGGACTGGACCGGAAGACGGTCCTGGAGCAGTTGGATTTAAGCGTTCACGATGGCTCTATTCTCAAGGTTACCAACAAGGGTAGCACCTCGTACAAGGACCCGGGGATCGCCAGGAGAGCGGGATCCATCCCGCCTCCCGCCTCGCCGCTGCCGACAAAGGATTCTATATGGGGTTCCGGCGATCTCCGCCACCTGGATTGGAATAAGATCCTGCGCAGGGCCATTGAGGGCCTGGACGACACGCACGGCTCCTCGCTCAAAAACATCGAGAGGTACCTGAGGAACCAGGACGACCTGGCCGAGGCGGCCGACAACCCGGCCTTTCGCCAGCGCTTGCGGCTGGCGGCCAAGCGCTCCGTCAACAGCGGCAGACTGTTCAAAAATGGCCCGCGGTACCAGCTGGGAGGGCGTGGCGGCACCGACGGCAGGGCGCCCAGGTATCCCATGGCCGCCCCTTTGCTGCTGATGTCGACCACGCTCCTAGCGCACGAGCGAGAACAGGTATACCTGCGTGACTTTTGTGTTTACTAGACTTTCATATGGCCGGTGGGAATCGCAGCGCAAACGAGGATGCTTAATGTTTGCCCACAATGGTTCGAGAACGGCTACTCAGGGGGGGGGGGGGGGGTGCCCTTTTTAATACGATACCAACAAGTAGCTCGCGCAGCGGCGTGAGATCCAATCCATCGTTCATCTTTACATTTTCTTTGTGTATCCTGGCAGGCATAACCTTTGAATACTTTCCTTGCTAGGCTTGAGCGCCATGAATTCTGCTCGGCAACAGGTGCCTGCACAAACCACCAAAAGTACTTTTTGTGGAGCGAGCATTTTTTCCCTCCCCATAATGAATCCCAAAGGATTAGTCATAAATGTTTGGTTTTTTTCCTGGAATGTAGCAACATAAGTCGACCTTGGAGGACCCCAGAGTGCATTTTGTTCTATTGTTGTTAAAAAAAAAAAACTCTGATTGTGTTACTATGGAGGGTTTGCATCATGTTGCCGCTCTTGATAATAATAATAATAATAATAATAATAAAAGCGCCCCAATAGCTAGGATGTCACGCTGCGCTTCCCACACGTTACATAAGCTCGGCCAAAGTGACCCATAAAGGCTGCGGTTGGCTGTCTTGTGAGGAGCAGTGAATATATATAAAAACAATTTGGTGGAGCTTTAAGAACTAAAATGTGCCTCAAAGAGTATGCGGGAAGACGTAATATGAGACTGAGACCGTTTTAACCAACAACGCAGCTCATTTGTGGAGAAGTGCAAGGGTGAGTGTATTTCCACTTAGTGCGTTTCCATGGTGTAGAAATTGAATTTAGCCCCAGGGAGGGGATGGGGGGGGGGGGCTGCACTAAAGGATTGTCCTCGATTCCTGCAGGGTGCATTGTTTTCCCTGCATTTAGCGCCTCGGGGGGGGGGGGTGGTCAACAGCATGCGGCAAGATGGTGTCTATCACTGCTGGGGTCTTGCTTTTAACACGTCTGACGAGAACGTCGCCTTGAATGACGGCTCGCTGTCCGTCACTGAGGATCAAAGCGAACGAGTAGAAACAATTGCAGGACAAGCCGACGGAGAGGCGCAATGTTGTTGTTGTTGCCGTTCTGCTCAAGGCCTTTTGGTTGTCGCTTGGCGTACGTTTGCGACTGTTGGAGACTGAAGAAGGCGTTTAAACCAGCGCAGGATTTTAATGCGAGAAACGGGCAAAGTACGATTCGGAGTCACAATTATTGAACAATATTTGTATTTTAGAAATATATTTGAGAAATGTATAGCAATCCCCCCAAAAATAGGACACTTGGACCTGTGCCGCTTGACGTCCTAATCAAACTAGTTCTTTGTGCGACGTTTTTAGACCCGTAAACAAGTGGTCGAGTGTAAATAGACACGGCCGCACGTGCGCTTTCACTCGCTTTATTGAAGGAACGGTAAGAAAACAAACTTCCAGTCAGCGCATTCAGACTCGAATGATTCAGGCTAACGGGTTAGCCGGTTTAAAAAAAAAAAAAAACAACTACCAACTCGACACTGTCAATTGCAGATGCCCACGTCGTTCAACGTCACAGATACTGCACTTGAAAAGTGAGACCTGCACATTTGGTATTTAATAATAATTTTTTTATCAGATTCATTCATGGATCCTCCGTACCATACAGTATTTGACATATTTGGCATTTTTTTGATTGCCACAGCCAAAATGCAGCCTAGTTTCTACTGTTTGTCGTTTTTGCGATGCGCTGCCATGTCAAGGTTTTGTGCACGTCGCCTCGCTCCTTGCCAGTTTCACAATGAATAATCAGGAAGCGACACCTCTAATTCTGTAGCCACATCTCTGTGACTCTCTGTGGTCTGAGAACAAAAAAAACAAAAAAAACCCAAGATATTTAGTTTAAAAAAAAAAAAAAATTGAGATGGGACCTGCAGCTGTTTTCCATCTGTAACTTTTTTTTTTTTTTTCCTTTTGGACTTCACCAAGCCGAGTGGAGGTTTACCTTGCACTTGAAACTGCTGAGACTGCTCAGCCTCACAATGGCGATGTTATGTGTCGAGAAAAACAGGTACTCGCTGGCGGAAAAGAGCAGTGTTGGCTCAGAGTTTAGAAGAGTCTGAAGAGACTGTGCCAGGAACAAAGGCGAGGAATTGGAGCCCCCCCCCCTTCCCCCCCCCCCCCTCCGCTGTGTTATGCAACCACTTGAGCTCTCTTTCCACCAGCAGCGTTCTCATCGAACCCCCACCCCCTCGCTCAGGACAGCCTGCTCTTTTCATGCGGCATCATTTCCTGTCATGTACTTAATTTAGACTGCCCGAGAAACTCGTCGGCGCTGTTTTCTCCTTTCGCCGCATGCGAAACGCCGTTTCCAGGAATAACTCCCTTGTCTCCAGGATTAGATCTTATCACTCAGGACTGTGATGATGACTGATAACCGTGTCAGAAACGTTCTCGCATCCAGACTTGTTGTCTCCTCTTCCTTGTCTCGAATCCAAAACTCCCACTGTAATCTTTTGGTGCGCCATACGGAGCCTTTTAAGGGTGTTTTCTGCCCCTTTTTTTTTTTTTTTTTTTTTTTAGTAGGCATGTATTCCTAGACTCGAAACCTCCCCAAGAAAGTTGTCTACCAAGGGCGGTTCCTGCGGGCCAAACACAGGTGGTGCGCAGACTGGCCTTAAAGCGCAGATGGAAAAGCTCCTAAAAGATTCTTTGTGCTCCCGTCTTGAGGCGGATTATGTCATATCCAAAAGATTTTCCTTTTTTTTTTTTTCTTCTTTTTCAGCAGAAAGGGAGACCAAAAAAAAAAAACATAGCAGACACTAATTCACAGCAGAGTGATTTGTACGGCATGTCGGGAAAAGCAAAGCTTCTAAAGCCGGGCATATATGCCAGAAAAGCCAGTTTGAAGCCGGCTTCCCGGTTTGCGAGCGGCCATTCCCGATGTGTCGTACGACGAACAGGTCATATGTTCGGATTTTGTACACCGTTTACATTCCGATGACAAGATGTCACCCAAATTTCTATCGTTTTTTTTTGTGCGTACCATATCACCTGCGGACAGTAAATAACGTTGAAAGTCATTGAGGACGTTATGACCTCTTGGCGCTGAATTTTTTTTTTTTTTTTTTGGAGCACAATTCAATGGAAGTCTTTGTAGTCGGTGGTTTCTGTTGCGAGTTAAAATGACAGACATCTTGTTGTTATTAACGCTGGATGGTATTCTGGATTTTTCAGGGTGGAGGCTTGCGAGGCCAAGACCATAATTCAGAAAGCAACTCCAAGAATGGCCAAGAACAAAAAAAACCCCCAAAAAACATGTTTGTCTGATTAAAGCCCTCGGATCCGTATCAGGAGAGTGCCGTTGTTTTTGGAGTTTGCAGTAGCGGTTTAATTAACTGTTTAATGATGATTCGATTGGACTCGTGTTCGTGCTTAATTTTGTTTGTTTTTTGGGTGTTTTTTTTTTTTTTTTTTTTGTCAGCCAACACGAGGTGATAAAGCATGCCCTTTTATTTTATTTTTCCCCCCCCCCATTTTGTTCAGAAGAGGAAAGAAACACAATCCGCTTCAAAGGAATTGCATTTTTTAAAGGCAGTAAATCAACTCTAACTTCGCGTGATACTTTTTGTACATGAAGAGGCAATAACTTCTTGCAAGCAGAACACTTTGGGCCTTGTGTTCCGAATAAAATGACGTCGTCGTTCTTGGGGCGGGGGAGAGCTTTAAAATTTTTTTAAAAAGACGCCAAAACGTCTTCATATGCCACCATTCCGCTGCATAATGTCAGATGATTTGTAGTTTAGTACATTGTGCACTTTCTTGGAATTGCTGTCATACGATGTGGTTCACGGTACCGCTGTGAAGGGCTTTTCACATTGTAACTAACATTTGCAGCCCCCCCCCCCCCAATGTAAAGTCATGCAAAAAAAAAAAAGTGTTGCCATTCATCCAACAGATTGATCGCTTTGTTTTCAATTCGACAGGCCCAGATTTCGGACTCGGTCCATGTGGGAGTGAATTCACATGATGTCGTTATTTCGGTGGTCATACTTTTGGATGATGTTTTTATTTGTTTGTTTTGGTGCTCAATGAGATTTTTGTGGCCCACGACGGTTAAGGGGAAAATACTCCACTGCCCTCTGACAATTCCAGAGTGAAGCACACACAAGTCAGTGTCTGTGCTCCACAACTGTGGCACAAACTTCCTGAGCACCTGTCGGTACTTGGCATGGTACTTGTAAGCGCTTTCAAGGTATGCCGTGACTTTCAAAAGCGCTTCAAACGTACTGCCGTCAAAACAAAACACAATAATAAGGAAGGGGGGAGGGGACAAATACATATACAGTCAAACCTCGGTTTTCGAATGTCTCGGTTTTCGACCAAAAATTGCGATTTTTTTTTTTTTTGCCTCGGACGAACAAATTTCGGTTCTCAAACAAGCTGAGCGCACTTGAATGCACCATTTGACTCCTCTCGCCTTCCTGACACCAGGAAGTGACGCTTCCTCGTGTTGCTTTCCATTGTGAGCAGACGGTTCAGTAAACATTTTTATTTTAAAAACGCGTGCTTTCGGTTTTTGAACAATTTCGGTTTTCGAACAGCCTTCTGGAACGGATTATGGACGAAAACCGAGGTTTGACTGTATTGTCAATGTAAGAATTTTCCGAGTGTGACAGCGCCAATAGATGACATTTTCAGCAAATTGTGACGATCAATTCCGTTGTGCACGAGGTGACTGGAATTGACCGATTTATTTTTTTCGAGGGACAGTTTCAAGGTGCGAGTGGGTCCATTTCAATTCCCGTCAGCCTCCAGTGTGGGAACCCGCTGTCAAATATTGACCGGGCCGGCTTGAAAATAGAGTCATCAGTGACGTGGGAGTACCCCCCCCCCCAATCTACACACACACACTCAGCATCTAATTGACACGGAAGCCCTCAACAAGGACAACATCGTCAATGTATGCCTGCTGCCCCCCGCCCCCCTCGAGGACACAGCAGGCCTTGAAAGAGTGCTCCTGTCATGTTTCTCTTGACGGATTGAGGGGGGAAAACAGCATTCATTTGTAGGTCAGGAGGTGGTCACAAGGATGTGCTTTCACAGCAAGCGACAACTGTTTGTGCGCCCCCCCCCCGAGTGGCCGTTTGAAGCTCGATTGACAGAGCCGTGATGAGATACCATCAGCGCACCGTTAAGTAAAGATCATATCTGCCAGTTGTTCACAAGCCGGGCCAGACGGCAGCACTTGCTTTAATGCCCCTCCAGGGGCTTTACCAATGTGATAAAAAAATTTTTTCAAAGGTCTTCTTGTAATTTTTAAACAGGTGGGGGGGGGGGGGTCCCTTTCAGATCCAACCGGTCGGCGTGCAAAATGGCGCGTCGGTCTGCGCCAATGGCGGCCTTTCGACTGTTGTATCCGTGCGGTAATTTGATCGGACGCTCATTAATCCTCTTCGTCTCGGGTACTAACCCCAAAGACGAATCGGATTAAGCACGCGGACTACTTTGACTTAGATCACCGTGTCACTAGGGTGGAATGGTTTTCCAGGAGTTGTTTGTTGGCTCCCGCTGGGCTGGCTACCTTGGATTTATATAGTTGCAGCAATTGTCGACTTCAGATGGAACACTTTGTTCGTTTGTAATTTCCTCTAAGTGCCGCCAAATGATGCCAAAGCAAAGTCTTTTTTTTTTTTTTTTTTCCTTCAATTTTAGTTGCGGAATTTGCAATACTGCCCCCTAGATATTGTTTGAATTAAGTGTTGCTGAAGACTTTAAAGTTGTTTGACTTTTGGAGTGTATCACTTGTGAAGGTTCAACTCTGTCTTGATAACGTTCCAAATCCTGACCAAACGTCCATTTGTCTGTTTTGTGTGTTTCCTCTCAGCTGCGGGTCGACCCCATCCCAATATGCAGTTTCTGTCTGGGCACAAAAGAGTCCAATCGAGACAAGCGTCCAGAGGAGCTTCTTTCTTGCGCCGACTGTGGGAGCAGCGGTAAGTTGACATTTGCGACGTATCGCCAAGCATAGAATGAATTTGATTGCTCTTCTACGCCCAGGATCAAAGATCCGTTTTTTTTGTTGATTTTTAACTGCCAAATTTTTCGACTTGCCCAGCGCCACCCGTGCTAACACTCGTGTTTGAGCAATTATTTTAAATGCCGCGAGGGATCGTTGCTGCCGTGACATTTTTTACAGCGTAAATTTGACTAACTGGCGTCAAGGTGGTTTTCATTAAACGTACGCAAAACGGCGGTGGCGCTGCAAAACAGCTGTTTCACGAGCATGACGGGAGTGTTTTTTTGGACTCTTGGTGCAATCGGCTTATGTTCGAAATGAGCGCCGCTACTCTTTCTGCCTCATTACGATCAAATTATGTCATTAGCCACTGCGATGTTTTGATCAGACTGGTTTTTACACACCGATTGCGGCAGCGAGGAAGGGAAGAAAAAAAACAAGAGGACCGTACATGCCACTGATGCCAGTCGTTAGTTTTCAGCGCTGGGCGTGTTAATCTTGAAACAGCATGAAGTGGCAACATTGATTCAACGGGCTCATGTGCCATTTTCAATTGCTCCTCTAGGGCATCCCTCGTGTCTGAAGTTCTCCCCCAAGTTGACCTCCCACGTGAAGCGATTACGGTGGCAGTGCATCGAATGCAAAACCTGCAGTTCCTGCCGAATACAGGGGAAAAATGCAGTAAGTTGCGCCTGCGTTCACCAAATGCCGTCCGTCCATTCCGTCCCCGCAGCCGGAACCTCCAAAGTTGAACACGAGCTGCGCTACGACGCCAAGTGACTTCAATGTTGCGGTAACGTCAAAAAGACGTTTATTTTTCCCTGCAGGAGATACTGAACGTTTTCTCCGTCGTAAAACGTCACATCATGAAGTATGTAGGTACATGTTTGCAAGCAAATGTGGTAACACTGCAGCTCTGCTTACCTTGTGGTTTTAACGTTGATATTGGCTCTGGAACTGCCAAGTCCATTGGTGGAGAAATTCTTTTTTTGCGTAGTTATTTTAATTTGACAGAGAATGAGAGGAGTGTTTTTTTTTTTTTTTGGAGTTATACTGTCACCTGGTGGTGATTTTTAAGCTATCTGCTGCTAGCACATCATCATCATTCTCTCCTCTGCCACCCATGGTTACTTTGCACCCAATAACTATCCGCCTTCCTTACACGTGTCCGCTGTTCCTACAGGACCAGATGCTCTTCTGCGATTCGTGTGACCGGGGCTTCCACATGGAGTGCTGCGAGCCGCCCATTTCCACAATGCCTAAAGGTGAGGTGTCAGTTGCTCGGGCATGCATATTGAATGATTTCATCTCCCCCCCCCCCTCCCCCCTCCCCTGGGGGAGGTATAAGCATTACAGTGCCGAGGGGGCCAAGTCATGCACAAGCTGTAGTCGTGCACTTTGCCGGGCGATTCATCCATTGCTGACTTGGGATTCTATTTAAGTGGCTTTATGGATTTCCACTTTTTGTGCTGAGTAATTAATTGTCATTGTGAGCTGACCGGATGCCGACCAGCTCAAGGAAATTGCCCCCCCCCCCCCAAAAAAAAAAAATAAATAAAAAACACGCTGTCCTTGGAATTGATGAACCCGCCCCCAACATGACAGTGTGTGTGTGTGTGTGTATTTGGATGCCCTCCAGGAACGTGGCTGTGCCAGTTCTGCAGGCCCAAGGACAACGGGAAGAAGCTGCTGCACCGAAAAGCTGACGAGATCAAACGGCGATACGCAAAGCCCATCGGAAGACCCAGGAATAAGCTCGCGCCACAAATGTATGTGCGCGCCAGTCGCTCGGCAGCATCGCCGTCTCTCTCCCTGGGGCGGGCTCTTAACGCGGCCGTCTGCCCGTAGGTGTCTAAGCAGCCGTGATGGTTCCATGGTGGCACTCGGAGGAAGGGGGTCACCCGGTAGGGGTCCGAAGTTTAGCGCGTGTACCTCATCCCGTCATGCCGCATCTGTGAAGGACGCCAGAGGCGGCTCGGCTATTCCAGACGCCACCCAATTCACCATCCCAACCCCCACCTCCACCGCCGTCACCCCCCTCCTCACGCCCTCCTTCGCCACCCCAGCTGCGCTCGGCGTTAACAAGAAAACCAAAGGGCTCTTCGACGGGCTTTCCAAATTCTTCACCCCTTCCCCCGTGGGGCGTCGCTCGCGAGCCTTAGCCGCCGCCGAGTCGCCCGCCGACAATCGGTTAGGCGTGGCCGCTCCAGTCGCCGCCAGTCACCAGATAGCGCCCTCGTCTGCACTCCCCCCCGCCGCCGCCGCCGCCCCCCCAACATCGCCGGGATTTAGCCCGCCCTCGCAGGTGTCCGCCGGCTCCACCTCAGCTAACTCGCCCCAGAGCTCTTCCAGCCAGTCTAGCGCACCCTCCCTGGGCAGCCTCTGCAATAGCAGCCAGCTCAAGGGACTGTTTGACGGACTCTCGCACATTTACGCCACTCAGGGACAGTCGCGGAAAAAGAGGCTGGCGTGCTACACGCCGCCCAAGCGCACGCAGCAAAAGCGGGACTCGCCACACGTGTCCAAAGCGCCGGCCCAGTTCCACAGAAAGAACGAGTTTAGTCAAAACCGGCTCAGCTCCACGTCGCCCGGGTCGGGGCGACCCCCAGGACACGCCTTTAAGTTGGTCGGCCATTTCAAGCGCAACCCCTTCCTTAAAAAACACAGGACGCTAGGCAGGCTGAGGTATAAGGTGAGCCCCCCGAAGGGAGCGCCCTCGCCGGGGAAGCGAGACTTGACAGACGGAAGAGTTAAGCCAGAGAGTAATCATGGTAAGCAAGGCTCCCCAGCGCCATCCCGGGCCTGCGCCCTCCACCCTTTTTAAGCTTCTTCTTGACTTTCTTTTCAACGCTTGCCATTTATTATTTGTCTTCCCGGCGAGAGCCGAGACGCCCCTCGGCGCTCTTAACGGACTAATCCTCTGCCTAATTTGAATGATTTTTGACTTTCTTAACTTGGCTGCGGAGTTGACGTGGCTTCCGTCCTCCATGATGCATGGCCCACTAACTCCCCCTCCCTCCATGTTCGCCCGTGGCTCCGTCCTTGACCCCCCCCCCCCCGCCCCCACATCCCCCACTCTCCGCATTGTCACGTCGGGATCGCCGTCATCGCATCTGCACTCTTCCTCATCCGCAGCTTCGTCTTCACTCACAGTAGTCATTAAGCCAGTGAGTCAGCCACAAGAGGCTGACTCAGAGATGACAGGACGGCTATAAGCCACTCTGGCAATCTTATACTTCGCCCTCGCTCACGAAGCCCGATCTTTCAATGCTAATTCGCCAACAAAGTAGCCCAAAACCCGTACTCTCATAAATACTGTTCATCTAATAGTGTCCCAATTGGTTTGTCGGGTGATTAAAAAAAAAACAGGCTGGTAACTTGTGATTACTGCGGTTCTCTCCTAAAATTATAAATGCTAATCCTATTTGTTGCTAACCAAAACGGCAGCGCCGATCAAAGCATGTGAAGCTTTTTGTTCGGTTTTAGAAAAAGTTTTTTCGAAAAAGTTAATGATATCTATTTTTTTTTCCTTTTGGGGATTTGCTTCATCTCTCCTGATCCCAAATTTTTTCAGCGATTATTCGTATCAACTTCCACAGAAAATTTTCTCATTGTAGCTCTGAGTCTCTCTCAGAGACGACGTCCTGCTGCTCTCCAGCATCACTCATCAGCATCCGTGTCCGTTCCTGCGCTGCCTCCACTGCCTCTGCTTCTTAATTCACCGGGTCTCGGAGGATGACTAAGCACATGAAAGCCGTTATGCAATTAAAGTGATTTAGTTTCACTTCATTCCATTAGGGATTTCTCGACTCCCCCTCACCCCTCCCACATAAACATGGAAAGATGATACATTAGCAACATTTCCTCCCGAGACACCCGGGCTGTGCGGCAGTAGCGGCGGTTTATAAGCGCATTTGCATAGAATGCGGTGAGGAGATGATTCATTGTTCGTTCATTGTGCCGCTAATAGGCCACAAAAGGGAGCTGCGGGTGAAGCAAGAACCCCGCGCCAGCTCGGCGGCCATGTCTGGCGAGCACGTGACCGACGAAGACGTGGAGATGTTCGCCAGCGTCCGAGAAGTCGCTGTCCAGGTGAATGGAAGTATTTTTTTGGGGGGGTGAACAATTTGTTGTACTTTTGTCATAAGCTGAGTTTTGCTACAGTGAAACTCCTCTACAACGAAATCGTGTTTGCAGCAAGAAATTTTTCACAACAGGGGGTTTTTCACTGTAGCAAATTTGATCTCGGATGTAAACACACACACACACACATTGATGCATGAAGATTTTTTTCACACTAGGGGGTATTTTCGCCCATGTAGGTTTCGTTGTAGAGGAGTTTCACTGCACTACCATAAAGCAGTTGCAATGTCTGAAGCTCATGCCTAAGTTACTTTTCCTCCCTCGTACAGCAAAAAAAATGACCCAAGCGACCACTGGATATTAAAAAAAGCAAACTGTTCACATTTAATATTAATATTAGGCTTGACGGCCTTCTCAGATATGTTTTTTTTATAGCGTTGTCTTGAGCTGAAAATCGCTCTCAGAGGACGCTGATGCTTTTCTCCAGGCTAGGACTCCTGGGACACAACTGGAGAAGCTGTCTTTCATCTTTGTTGTCTTGAAATGCTTGAATTTGCTCGTCATGATCATACTTTCAGAGAAATGAAAAAACAAACAAACAAAAAAAAAGAATATTTTGTCATGGGCTTTTTGTTTATCTGCATTTCATTATCATGGCTTGTGTGCAAAAATCTGACATTCCGAGTGGATTGAAGGACATTTCAGGGAGAATGCTCGAAAAAGAAATCCGCAGCAGGATACCGTCGCTAAGACTTGTTGTTGCCGCCAATGTTCACAGAGGACGGGATGTCAAACGAACGCGGACGCCGCGCGATGTCCGGCTGTCATCGAATTTGGGAAGTACGAAATCCAAACGTGGTATTCGTCGCCGTACCCGCCTGAATATTCAAGGTAGGCTCCCGCTTGGTCATTCTTTTATTTTCACTTTGTGGCTCGGATCGGCCCTATTGTGTCACAGTGTAAAACCGCAGCGTTCCTCCTTGTGTTTTTGTTGTGGTCTTCTTGTTTCAGATTACACAAGCTTTATCTGTGCGAGTTCTGTCTGAAGTACATGCGAAGCAAAAACATCCTCCAGAGGCACACCAAGAAGTGCGGCTGGTTCCACCCGCCGGCCAATGAGATCTACCGAAAAGACGGCCTCTCCGTCTTTGAGGTCAGCCTTGCCTTTCCGGCAAAGAAGCGCACGCTGCGTGAGATTTGTGGGCGGCGGAGGGAGTGAGAAAAATTGACTCTCGAGTGTACGCTTGCTCTTTTTTTTTTTTCTGCCCGCTTAGGTTGATGGAAATGTCAGCAAACTGTTCTGCCAAAACCTTTGCCTGTTAGCCAAGCTTTTCCTGGATCACAAGACGCTGTATTACGACGTGGAGCCGTTCCTCTTCTACATCCTCACAAAGAACGACCACAAAGGCTGTCATCTGGTGGGCTATTTCTCCAAGGTAAGCAATTAGATCAAATTTCCCATCCGAATTAAATTTTGTTTTTTATTGATAGCAATATGGCCTTCAAACAAAATTGTTTATTCAAAAGAATCTCTTGAGATTTTATTTCATTTTAAGTCCACATCGCCCAGCCCAATTAGAAACGTGACGGTGACAAACACGGACCAAAGAATTTGATTCCCTCCCAACGTCCTTGTTTCAGAAAGTGTCACCAAAAGATGCAATAGTCCACAGGAAGTAGCTAATCCTCTCATGCAAAATGAGACGAGGTCTCGCGAGGTGCACATTTTCAAGGCATACTCATCTTTAAATTTTTTGGCCATGTGTAAAGGAAGCGACGGCGTCACAGTGGCAGGTTGCCGTAAATTGCGCCGGCTTCAGCACAGCTCTTGACACACTTGATTCCTTTCTCCTTCCCCGCAGGAAAAGCTTTGCCAGCAGAAGTACAACGTCTCCTGCATAATGATCATGCCTCAGTACCAACGGCGAGGATTTGGCCGCTTCCTTATTGATTTCAGTAAGTTCTTCTGTGCTCCATTTTTTGCAGCTGTCGTCAGTCTTTTTTTTTTTTTTTTTTACAGAAAGCGCTTTCAGCCGCTTCAGTGGTGAACGTGTAGTTGGTGGCAAGGTGCTGCGAAAGGATTTAGAGAAGGAACGCCGCATTCTGTCGACAAACATTATTTAAACGACATTACATTGCGTTGATTCTACTTAACTCGAGCCGCAAGCATTAGCCTAAGTGAAATTCCTGATTTCAGCAGGGTTCAAAACGGGGTGCAAAGTGTGCGACTAATCTTGATCTTTGAGAATTGCGGGAAGTGTTTTAAACTGTGAAATACAGCCGATTATTATTATTATTATTTTGGGGTGTGTCTACTGTATGACTACATCTGGGTTTTAGTTCGGTCACGGAGTGGCTGCCAAAATCGAAATTCCGCGTCCCACTTCGATATTCAAGAAGTGATTCACGGAGGATGAGGCGGACGGATAATGGCGCGTTTGATTTCCTGTTCGCTTCGGGGAGCCATTGAGGACACACTGTCATATTGAAAACGCGGCGGTAACAAAGACGGGGGGGAGGATTAAGGGAGATTGAACGCAGCTGAATTCTCAGCTCTGCCAGGGTTTTATTGGGAGATGCAGTTATGGAGCGCCGAGTTGTTTAGATGAACACATTTCCCCTGGTGGGATTGTACTGAAGAAAGGATCCAAGGGTGATGTCGTCGTTTAGTTTATAAAAGTGACATATTATGGAAAAAGAACTGTTTGTGTCCAAATGGTTTGGTCTCTGGAGTGCCTGCCCAGTGGGAAAGTCGATTTGAAGTTTTCCGCCCATTTCGCGAGATCACTTCTGCCACGTCACTGTCGCTAAGATGCACATGACCTGACTTGTGACTTTTCCCGAATACAAGCCGTCGCTTGGCAAAATGTTATTTTTTAATTAATTAATTACAATGCGTTTTGGGCGCGATGTCATTTCCTCCCAACAACTCAAATGCAATCTGAATTAAACTGCTTCTCGCCTGACTCGAGCTTTTTTTTTTTTTTTTTCTCTCTCTCTTAAGGTTACCTTCTGACCAGGCAAGAAGGACAAGCCGGCTCCCCCGAGAAGCCGCTGTCAGATCTGGGTCGCTTATCCTACCTGGCGTATTGGAAAAGTGTCATCCTGGAGTACCTTTACAGGCAGCCGGATAAACACGTCAGTGTTAAAGGCATGAGCAGGGCCACGGGGATGTGTCCGCACGACATCGCCGCCACTTTGCAGCACCTCGGCATGATTGACAGACAGGATGGACGGTCAGTGTGCGCGCCGACACCGCTGGGCTCGCTTTCTCTTGCGCTCCCTCGCCACCTTGGCTCTGTGTGTGTGTGTGTGTGTGTGTGTCGTCTGTGACTTATCCAGGCCAGCGGGTATTTTTAACGGTGTATCCATTTAGTGCGGTGGAATATTGGCAAAAGTAAGTCAGGTTAGGCACCCCCCGAGGACAGTAGCGCGGAAATGCCGATATATTTGTGTATGACTGTGGGATTTGACGCCACGGGCTTTGTCTCGTGCGATTCAGGCTGGTGCTGATGCGAAGAGAACGACTGATCCACCGGCACATGCAGAGACTGCGGACCGACCCGCGTCGTCGCAAGGTGGACCCCGAAGCCCTGTGCTGGACGCGCTCCGCCTCGCTCAACGCCGTCCTGTCCGAGGAGGAGCGAGAAGCGGAGATGGATGTAGGTTGCCCATTCCGACGGCGTGCGTTTACGTACGCTCGCCTGTCTCCGTGAATATTTGTATGATGAGCTGCCCGGGTTCACGAGGAGGCCAGAGGCAGGCGGCGGCGCACTCGCTGTCAACCTTGCTGTAAATCACTTCAAGGGATTTGACAGCACTTTAGATGCGCACGCTTTGAATGATTGGCGAACCTCAGATCTGAGACCTGGATGTAGTTTCTCATACAACGAATAGACCGTGTCTATATTTGCAGACCAAGGCTACCAAAAATCCACCACTAATCGACACCCCCCCCTCACTTGTCACTAATTCCCATCTCTTGTTTTCTGGCTGTATTCAGGCCAGCTGCTGGGTGAAAGAAGAGCGAGGGAGCCACGCGGCGACTCACGGCCGCCGACAGACGCTCACCAAGATGCACTGCAAGGTGCCCTACAGGACGTACGAGCGGCGCCACGCTTCGTCATGGAGCCGACGCGTCCAGACGCCCCAGGACGTCAGCGACCACGTTGATGACGACGACGACGACGAGGAGAAGAAGAAATGAACGACGACGTGGACTCGGACGGCTTGCCGCCCGTGCTCACAAAGGCGCATGCCATGCTGGCGGCCAAGCGAAAGGTGACTTTGATTGTTTGTTGTCGTTAAGAGTCGCGCTCCTTTCAAATCGCAGACGCTCGCGCAAGTGGGAAGTTTCGCGGTGATCGTTTCCCGTAGGATCAAGTGGGCATCGTCCAATATTTCCTCCCTGCGCTTTGCTAGTGAGCGTGCGGTGCACTCAGGCGAGATGAAAGTTTGGATAACTATTCATTAATTCCGCCGAGGCTTTGGCGGAGTCCCGCTGTCATCCGGAGCCATCCCCCCCCCCCCCCCCCCCCACTGCCTGCGGCTGTGGATAATAGATCGTGTTCACTGCTGGTGTCCGCACCGCGCACGTTTTAAAACTTCCCACGCGGCCTGTCAGCCGATGATGGTTGAAGTTGGTGGTATGGCAAAAGCATTTCCAGCCATTTTCTCTGCCGCTCGTGAGGATAAGCGGCTCGGATAATTGGAGGGCTCGAATATATAGTCATTAGCCACTGCCTTAGTCACAGTAGTGTGGCCACTTATTGGTCATCATCAAGTTCTCTTTGCACTTACTGCTACCCTTGTGTGCTGGCATTCAATGTCCTATATTTGTCCCAGAAAATGTTGCTTGAACTGCTGTCCAATTCACATCTGTTTGTATCCCACTGCCCCCTAGTGATGGAGATCATATGACAGCCAGTTTCCTTCAGCTCAGGAGACTTAAAAAAGGCAAAAACAAAAAAAAAGGACTCAATTTGCAAACTCAATTTGCGGTATTATGTCCCCCCCCGCCCCACACACACACACCCCTCACTGTGCTCGTGATTTCATTCGGGCCCGCTGTTTATTTGTGTTCCAGAGGAGCAAGAGGGGCCGCAAGAGAAAGAGAATCAACAGCAGCGTCACCACGGAGACCATTTCCGAGACCACCGAGGTCCTAAACGAGCCCTTCGACAACTCTGAGGACGAGGGTCCCATGCCGCGGCTGGAGCGCACCCGCAGCGTGAGCGCCATGGAAGAAGAAGAAGAAGAGGAGGAAGAGGGAGAGGACAACGAAGGGGAGAACAAGACCCAGATCGCACCCATGAAACGGCGGCGAGGTCGACCGAGGCTGAAAGAAAAGATGCAGAGGGACGAGCTTCAGCGCTGGAATGAAGGTGGGAGTGATGACGCATCGTTATTTTCGTTATTTTGCTCGTTTTCGTTTATGATAATAACCTTCACTTGGAAGCGAAGGCACAAATGTGTCTCTGTTAGATTGCGCCTCAAGCCTGCATTTTTCTCTGCAGATGCCGACGTCGCCTCCAAGGGACCTGGCAGACCTCGTCCAGTGAAGCGAAAGAAAGGCTGGCCCAAAGGAGTCAAGCGAGGCCCACCAAAGTGGCGCCTGAAGAACGAGCGCAAAATGGGCTTCAAGCTGAACCTTTACACGCCGCCCGAAACGCCCATGGAGGCGGAGCAGCACCGTATCCAGTTCGAGGAGGTGCAGGGTGAAGCAGACCGAGAGCTCCATGGTGGCAGGGTGGCCAGACGCTTCCGGTCGGAGCCCCCGAGCCCGGCTGACCGTCCCTCGCCCAAGTCAAGGTCCCCCGTCAGATCGGCCGCCGCCTCCCCCATCGCCGTGTCACCCGGGAACGAGGACGGCGATGATTCGCCGAAACGTCGCGATGATGAGCTGCAAGAAAGTGAGCCTGAGCTGGACTCCCCGACCAAAGATGCGGATCGCAGAACCGAAGTCGCCGCATCGCCTCATAATCGGAACGAGGATGAGGAGGAGCAGATGACGGTCACGGAAGATGCGAACGAAAACCACGAGGAGGCGACGGAGCGTGAGAGCAACCATCTCGAGGCCCCGCAAGCTTCGAAAGTAACATGTGAAAGTTTCTTAGCCCAGGAAGAAGACTGTGAGGTTGTGTCAAGTCCGCAAAAAGAAAACGCCACGCCTGTCACAGAATGCATCCATGATGCGGAGGTGAAAACAAAAGAAGTTTCGCCGCTCCCTCCGGGCAAAGTAGCAGCTGGCGATTCTGAGTCGGAAGAGGAGAGCGCGCCCAGTCCCCGGCAAGGTCACGCCCCGCCTCCAACCACCAAGAGCCCGCCCCTCAGTCCCGCGCTCAGGGACGGCCCCCTGATCTGCACGGAAATCGACTCGGAGACGGCGCGGGCCGTCCGGTCCCTGGCACGAGAGAGCGAGCGGGACGCGGTGTACCAGGACTGCGTGGAGAGCCAGGACGCCTGCAGGAACGTGCACACCTACGCCCCCGTGACTCCGCTGGAGGACTGCCCCCAGTCGGACCACAGCAGCCCGCTTTCGTCGGCGCAGTCGCATCCCAGCCAGTCGGTGCGCTCGGTCAACAGCCCGGCCGTCTCCATCCTGGAGGCGGGGGGCTACGCGCAGATCAGCCCCGACCACAGCGCCATCTCGGTGCCGTCCATCCACAACATGGAGACCAGCCCCATGATGGACGTGCCGTCGGTGTCGGACCACTCGCAGCAGGTGGTGGACAGCGGCTTCAGTGACCTGGGCAGCATCGAGAGCACCACCGAGAACTACGAGAACCCCAGCAGCTACGACTCCACCTTGGGGGGCAGCGCCTGCGGGGCCGCCGCCCCCCAGGGCGGCTGCCCTTACGGCGGCATCCCGCCCGGCGGGCTGGCCCAGAGCAGCTGCGCCGTCAGCCAGCAAATGGCCGCCGTCAACCCGGGCGGCTGCGGCATGATCCAGCAGAACAGCCTGAGCTCGCCGCCGCAATGCAACGTCAAGTCGCCGCAGGGCTGCGTGGTGACGGCCGAGCGGCCGCCCAGCGCCAGCCAGCGCGGCCAGCCGCACGGCAGGCACGGCCCCCACAATCAGCACAATCAACACAATCCCCACAGCCAGCATAGTCACCACCACAATCACCACCTGCAGCACAATCAGCTCAGCCAGCACAATCAGCCAGCCATGCACAACCTCCACAATCAGCACGCCGTGCAGGACGCCGCCGCCGCCGCCGGTGCCCAGTGCGCCCTTCCCGCCAACTTCGCAGGCGTGCAGCTGCCCGACATCGCCGAGTCGGGCAACCCCAATTTCGCCCTCTACGAGAGGATCAACCACCAGGGCGAGTACGCCGGCGGCCACTACCCGCAGTCGTCGGGCCTGAGCCTGGCCAAGCTGCAGCAGTTCACCAACACCTTCATCGAGCACCCCCGCTCGCTGCCCTTCACCCACTCGCCGTCGCACCCCATCACGTCCTATGCCAACACCCCCCCGCTGTCCTCGCAGCACTCCGGCCTGGTGTCCCTGTCGCAGACCCCGCACCGCGTCCCCAACCCCCAGGTGCAGGCGACCATGACGCCGCCGCCGGCCATGATGCTTCAGCGCAACATGGGGATGCCTCCGGCCCAACGCATCCAGTCCCAGGCGGTGACCAAGAGTCACGCCTCGGCGCGCGCCAAGTCGGCGCCGCTCACGCACCACCAACACCACCACCACCATCACCACCACCACCAGCAACAACAGCAGCAGCAGCACCAGCACCAGCAGCAGATGTACGCGCGGCAGACCCAGGGCGTGGCCATGCAGGCGCCGGCCCGGACGCTGGCGGGCATGCCGCGCGTCAACATGAGCGTCAACATCATGCCGGCGCCGGCCTACAACTCCATGAACATGCCCTCGCTCAACGCCATGAACGGCTACGGCATGAGCCAGCCCATGATGAACGGCGGCTACCACGGCAACCACGCCGCCTACATGAACCAGTCGCCCCAGTACTCTATGCAGATGGGCATGATGGGAACGCAGCCATACGCCCAGCAGCCCATGCAGGCGCCGCCGCACGGCAACATGGTGTACACTCCGGCCGGTCACCACGGCTACATGAACCCGGGCATGTCCAAGCAATCGCTGAAAGGGTCTTTCATCAGGCGGTAGCCCGCTGCCGCCGCCGCCGCCGCTGCGTCTTTTTCGCTTTAGATGCACTGATATGGCCTTTGCTCTATTTCTTTGCGTGATCGACACTACTCACAAAAAAAAGAAGATAAAAAAAAAAGGAGAGATGTTGGACTTTTGGGTGAAATCTCAAGGTTGAACATCAAATACACTTCACTTGACCATCTCTAAATTTGGAATGCACTTGTCTGACTGGTGAAAGTTTGCAGATGATAAATTCACCAGGAGCCGAACCGGATGGAGCTCAGACCGTTGCTATTGAGCTTTTGCCTTTCCTGAATGACCTTCTTTTTTTTTTTTTTGGTATTATTTTCATAAACACATCAAAGATGGTGAATCTGAAATCAGACCAGGCTGGCAGTGGTCAAGAAAAATGACTGCCTCCGGTTGCGCAGTTTAGCTTCTTCCTGAAATTTCACCCAAAAGCGCAGACATCCCTCATTTTTGGGAGTTGTGTATCTAAATATATAGATTTTTATTTGTTTTTTTTCTTCTTCTTTAAAGACAAAAACCAGCAGCAGCACTTGGAAAGAATGCAACTATTTTCATTCAAAAAAAAAAGAAAAAGAAAACAAGCAAAAAAAAAAAAGCGATTTTGTTCGTCCAAGATGGGAAGCCTTACAACATAGTGATGTTGAAAATGAAATTCTATTTAATTAGCGGCAGGTTCAGCGGCTGCGAGGTCGGCGTACCGTCGCCACATAGCAGCCTCCCACGGAAGCCATTTTTGTTTTCATGTGCCTGCTCACGAGTGGAACCTGTTCGGTGTGTTAACTGTCCAACAGTGCTCACGCGCAAACCATTTAGTTTGTACCATATTCACGCCTTTGTATATTTAAATTATTGTACTTTTTCTTTTTTTTTTTTTTTTTTTTTTTGGGTCAAGTGGCAAACCTTAGCATGCTTGGATCTCTCCTTTAGTGACAGTGCATTGAGTAGTACTGTACAAGTGTTGTGCTTAACAAATAGCAAGCCATTTTCAAGCTACCGGGCCTTTTATTAGGTGAAAAATAAAAATTATATTTTGTTAATGCTAATAATGTAAAAAAAAAAAAAGGAAAAAAAACAACAACTGTAAAACTTAGTCCTGTTTTCTGTTGCGCTTTGAGAGGTTTTATTGCTCTATGTGTGTATAATTCTGAAGTCTTTTTGTAACAGATCTCCTCCAGGCAGCTTTCTGTTTAATAAAGCAAGACGGATTTCTGTCCAAATATGCGAGCATATCTCCCTCTTTGTACACTCCAAATTATGATCGATCTCCCTAGCGAGCGATCGGCCGCTCATTCTATCTATTAATGTAAATAATGTAACAATAAAGAAAAATATCAATTTCATTGATATTTTGCGCAATGCCTTTTAAAGCGTTCCTTCTCTTTGTCCAATGTTTTCTGGAAGTGGAATGTCTGCTCTCATCTACGGCTTTTGTTCTCCATTCTGTTATGTTGGTCGAATGTTTGCCGGAAATGGACTGTTTGCTTTTCCTCCACAGCTTGCGTTGCCTGTTCTTGAGTCTCAGTGGGGGAGGAAAACTCCATTATGGTCTTTGTTTTGGACTCGAGAAAAGACCATTGTGTGAAAGCGAGGTGTAGTTCCAAATTTGACATATAGGGAGCAGTCATCTTCACTTGACCCCTTTTTGGCTTTTTTTTTTCCCTAATCACAGTTTCTCTTCTTTCAGGCAGCCAAAATGATACTGGCCAGGTTCCAAGCGATGAGGCACATCATCAGCTGCAGATGAAAAAGGTCCAAGTCACAAATGGGAGGAAAACCAAATGAAAAATCACAAAGGTATTAATCCCTCCAATTTTATTGCAGACGTCATCTCAACTCAGCTGCACCGCTCGCCCGATGGGCGCCGTCCCGCCGCTCGTGCGTGAGTTGCGCGTCCAGCTGCCTCAGCTGCTTGAGGAAGCCCCAGTTGGGCAGGATCCTGCGGCGCGTCTTGACGTGCTCGGCGGCGTCGGCCAGCGTCATGCCTTCGCCGATCATCAGGTAGGCCAGGAACAGCGTGGCCGAGCGACTCCTGCCCATCACGCAGTGCACTAGCAGTATGTCTGCCGGTACAAACAGCTCTTTGGTTTTCTCGTTGGTTACACGTCTGCCCGACTACAGAATCATGTTTGCAGCAAGACATTTTTCACAACGGGGTTTTTCACTGTAGCAAATTTGAAACAGGAAAGTGGGAATGGTGTTAATGCATGAAGATTTTTTTCACACGAGGGGGTATTTTCACCCATGTAGATTTTTTTGTAGAGGAGTTTCACTGTAGCCTTGACGGAATATGAAAGTGAGCGTCAGTCTTACTGTGAGGGTCGGCTAGCGCCGTTTGTATGAAGCGGGCGGCGGTGAAAAAGTACTGGCTGAGGTCAAACGTGGGCGTGTCCGACGCCACTACGCCGCGGTAGACCACGTCCATGTCACCGTAGTAACCGGCGCCCGTGTCCACGTTGTTCCACGTGCCCTCGGCGGCGTTCAGGACGTGCGTGATGCCCAGCTTCTTCAGCTTCAGCTTATCCTTAGCCGTCTGCCTGTCGCAGTCAAAATACATTGTTACGCTTCCTTTGTGATGAGCCGTTGCAGGTTTTCTTTTAAAATTTAAATAATTATCAGACCTGATTATGAGATTCAAGAGGAGGGGGGAAAAAAAAAAGTATGATGATTTTACAGCTGTTTGCGCACGGGTACAATTCTATGTCTTCTGAGGAGCACATAATGTTTAACTTGCATCAATTGCGTGTTTTCGATATTTTCCTACTTACTCATCGCCAATGTAGACTCGAGGCCACACCTGGTTGTACGCGGCGTAGGCCGCGCAGCCCCGGTTGAGGATCTTGTCCAGCTCATAGCAGCTGGGCGTGACATCATCATCATCATCGTTGTCGCCGTGGTGACGGTGGCAGGGCTCTTCGCACATGCTTTCGTCCGCTTATGTCATCACACCAAAGCTTAAAGCGCATGTGTCGTTTTGGCGCCTCCGGTCGTCCTGGGTGGACTGAAAGTCGCGGCGAATGAGACGGTTGTGCAACGGCCGTCCGATGCGGAGGATATTTTTAGGAGCTGCGATGATGTGGCTGACCTTTGCTGCCGCGCTGGAACACTTCCACCATCGCCTCTGAGTGTCCACACACACACACACAGGATGGGACTCCAGCTTGCTTACTCCGTGTTTACACGAGGCAAGTAGGCAGAAATTTGTCCTAAAAGTTTGGACATGAAGATGGGGGCGTATACAGTACCTTTGTCCTATTTTTTTAAGCATCTAATTTGTGAAGAAAACTTCAAGCATATTTCCTGAGTTTGAAAGTAACAGTGCTGCCCTGGGGTCACTTTTGATGAAAGACAAAATGGCAACAAGTGTGTTTACAGGCTTTTCGAGTGAGGGGTCGATTTGAGGAAATACTACTTTTGATTGGTCCCAGCAGCTGCTTCCAACCTCGATAAGTCGCCGCATATGCTTGTAGCAATCAAAACAATAATTTGTACCATAATATGTTCATAATGATGATTATGTTCACTTTTTGTTCTGCTGTAGACAAGGAAGTGGTCATTTATTATTGTTAGGTTTAATTTCCAAGGTCACTAAACCGACTGGAGCACCTCGTTGACGTCATCTTGGAACAGCACCATTGCGCCCTCTGGCGGATCAACTCATAGTTGCCTTTTCTGGGCTTTTGACCTTAATTGAATAAATCACAAACTATTTGATGTGTTTGAATAATTACTAGTGTGTCATATGGTGATTGTTCAACAAATTATTGCGATTTTAATTTGATGCATCAATAATTCACATATCTACGACAGTATTTTCATTATTGCTTGTATTGTGGCTATGACCACCCGTGTGACGTCACGGACGAGCAGGATGCCAACTAGCAGCGCGACATGATTGCGCGCAAGCGCCGCCGCGATGTTATTGTTAGTAAAAACAAGGCTGATATTATGAATTGCTGCTCGCGCGGTGCCCTTTCCACTTGGCCGACCTTCGGAAGACAAACGTGCCGCCGGCCGGCGTCCTTCGCTTGAGCTCAGCACGGGTGAGTGAGCCCCGAAAGCCGAGCTAACGCCGCTAGCAGCCGTCTCGTTAGCCGTCTTTTGCACATGCAAACGCTGCCGTTAGTTGTTCCTCCTCCTTCTATTCGTTCTTTCTTTCGCTTCTAGCCTGCGGCGTTGGCCTCGCTTGGCAAATGTTGCTTTTGGTTCGTGTCATTTAGACTGCGGTTCTCAGCTCGTTGTTCGCCTTCATTGGTGTCATTTGAATGCTAACCTTTGACAGTGACAACCCAACGTTAACTCACATCGGGTAGTCCCAACATCAATAATAATGACACTTTTTAGTGTTTTGATGGAGGAATGTAGTAGAAATACTAGTCATTTCCTGTCGTATGAAATGAAGAATTGTTTCCAACACGTCATCACTCACATGTCACCAATAATAGAATACTAAGACCTCAAATTGTACCCAAGTCCCCATTTCATTGAATTTCAGCCGATGAATTGGTTGGGCCCAAATACCGATTAACAGCCCTGTCACATTTTGTTGTTTTCCCAGCATTAGATGCGTGTGAAATGATCCCGCCAAGTGTCCGCCGCTGGACGACCAAGCACGTGGCCAAGTGGCTGAAGGATGAGGGCTTCTGCGATTATGTGGACCTGCTGTGCCACAAGCACCGGCTGGATGGCAGCAGCCTGCTGGCCCTCAGCGAGTACGACCTGCGCTCCCCGCCGCTGGAGCTCAAAGTGCTGGGTGACATCAAGCGCCTCATGGCATCCATCCGCAAGCTTCAGAAGCAGAACCTGGACACGCTGGAGGAGCTGGGCCTGCCCTTCGACGGCCACTCGCCCACCGGCTCGGGCGACTGGTTGTGCAACGGCGAGGCGGCGCGGGCCTGCGACGGCGCCGACACGGCACCCGTCGGCGAGGAGTACCAGAAATACACCAACGGCAAGTACAAGCAGCAGACGCGGCGGCTGGACCCCGAATGCTGGAAGACGGTGCTGAGCTCCGTCTACGTGGTCTTCGTGTTCGGGTTCACGTCCTTCGTCATGGTCATTGTGCACGAGAGGGTCCCCGACATGGCCACGTACCCGCCCCTCCCGGACATCTTCCTCGACAGGTTGGTCCGGTTAATTAATGTCAAGAAAGAAACCTTGGCCACTAGGGGCAGTGTAGCACTTCCATTCATATGTTAGTTCTGAAATTAGTTCTGGTTTTGTTTTTGTCCGCAGTGTGCCTCGAATCCCGTGGGCCTTCGCCATGGCCGAGGCGTGTGGCGTCATCTTGTGTATCATCTGGCTGATGGTTCTACTGCTGCACAAACATCGGTACCTTGAAACAAATCAAAGTTGGAGAAGAAATCGGCCACTCAGGACTCGAGTGGGATAACTTCCACTTTTGTCATTTTGCAAGAGAAGGATTGAAAGTTTAATGGCTGCGGTAAAAACTGGGGGGGGGGGGGGGGTCTTTATGTCTTCTGAACGGTAAAACTGCTCACGCTTTTCCAAGACGCCAAGGAAGTTCCATCGCCTTTGTCTTCCGTCCTTGTTCCCGCAGGTCCATTCTCCTCCGGCGCATGTGCAGCCTCATGGGGACGGTGTTCATGTTGCGTTGCATCACCATGTTCGTCACCTCCCTGTCCGTGCCGGGACAACACCTGCAGTGTTCCGGGAAGGTAACGGCCGGAAAGCTACGCTCTTATTTGCACGTCACAACGACAAACGAGAAGACTGCGGGCGGTCACAACTCGTCCGTAAGCCGCAGTAACATTAGCGTCGTCGTCGTTATTGTCACTGCAGATGTACGGCGACACGTGGGCCAAGCTGCGCCGGGCCGTGGCCATCTGGAGCGGCTTCGGCATGACGCTGACGGGCGTGCACACGTGCGGCGACTACATGTTCAGCGGACACACCGTGGTCATCACCTTGCTCAACTTCTTTGTCACGGAGTGTGAGTCGCGCAACCCTCATTTCATCAGAACGCTTGTCAATGAACCATGATTGAAAGTACATTTTGTTTTTGCCGACGGGATATATTTGACACCGCATCAACGCGGCGTTCGCGTTGAGTCTCAAGGCAAGTGGGTGTGTTTTTTTGTCGCAGACACGCCGCGGAGCTGGCACTTCATCCACACGCTGTCGTGGGTGCTCAACCTGTTCGGCATCTTCTTCATCCTGGCGGCGCACGAGCACTACTCCATCGACGTCTTCATCGCCTTCTACATCACCACGCGCCTCTTCCTCTACTACCACACGCTGGCCAACACGCGCGCCTACCAGCAGAGCCGCCGCGCGCGCATCTGGTTTCCCATGTTCTCCTTCTTCGAGTGCAACGTCAACGGGCCCGTGCCCAACGAGTACTGCTGGCCCTTCTCGCGGCCCGCCACCCTCAAATTCGTCATCGGCTAGAGGGGAGGCGCCGTCCGTCCATCCGTTGGAGTGACTTTACACAGCCTGCCTTTGACTTGTGTGTGGTCGAAAGTAAGAATCAGCCAAAATTGTCTTTTGTCTTAAAGTGCGATTCCATTTGCCAATGACCTTTGCCGTAGGTTTCCTTGTGTAGAATTGGGGGACCAATTCCCTATCAGGGGCCAGACTAGAGTCCATCTGGAGAACCCAGTGGTGCCCTGAGATACGAGTGACCCGATTCCAGTTTTATGGTGGCAACGAACACACCTCAACTCACTTCTCCACAAGCACCAATTTGACACAAAGAACCATTCCTCAAAATTGGTGCCCTTCAAGCTGTTCAGTGCCACTCCCAGTTGATGTTCACCGTCAAACGAAACATTAGCTTAATGCTAACGCGGAACGGGAAAACCCTAAACGGCTCACGAAAGTAGCATCAATGTTGCGGTGCTTACAGCGCTTGAAGCATCTATTCTTTAGCCTCTGCAAAGAATGACTGACAGCAGTTTGAGTCCCTTAAAAGTAATTCAGAAACTGTCTGTCTGACTGTTATCATTTCGTAAATATTTTTGGGGAAGAAATGAATGCCATTTTCAGCTTTTAAAGAGGCGAGAAGACTTGAGTTGTGGGTGTGGCCATGCAACAAATGAAACTCGTATCTGAAGGCACAACTGTGAGCAGCCAAATTGCACAATGGATTCAATTCACTTTTTCTCTCATATATGGAAAATGTATTTAGAGAAAAATCTCTGAAATTATTTACAGTGGACTTGAAAATAAGAAAAAAGTGGAGGCAAAGAAAATAAGGAAAACTTATAAATTAACTTCTTTTTTTTTTTTTAAATAATTGCATGTTGGACGTGATGTTATGTTCTGATGAAGCCATACCTGCTCCATGTGCTGCAGGTTTCCCACCCCTGATGTAGTATTACTACTAAAACAATGTTCTTTCGTTATTTAAGGGATATCTGTAAATTGTGTTAATTTATTCAAGTGTGTGTTTCTTATTTTTTCTACTAAAGTGGCAACATGCACACACCACAGGCTTAAGTTTACAATTGCTCAATATTGTGTGTGTGTCTGTTTTTAATAGCGAACTGAGTCTTTGATTGGCAACTTGGTCTGATATGATGGAGGGGGGAAAAAAAACGCCCAGCTACAGTATCAAAATCTCATCTTCACATTTGAACTGTTACGGAGGACATTCGTTCATTCATTCAGCAAATGTGCAACTGAACAGCCATCTTGAGCGATTTCAGCAAATATATAAGTGGGTGAACCGTGCAGTAAGGCTTGGTGATGAAATGCGCTCTCCACCAAGCATTGGAACTTACTTTGTAGACCCATCAACTTAGTAGCGGGGTGCTTTGTGATGTGTCTAGATGCGCCAAAAATACTCTGGGTTGTAAAGAGACAAATAAGCTACAGACACCCTGTAAAGTGTGCCAATAACAACTATGGCAAGGTCTGCTCTGAAATGGGATGTTGATGAAATATGCTGACAACTGTTAATTTTTTTCCCCCCAAAATAAATTAAAGTGCAATCAAACCGAATGTATTTTTTTGTTGATTAGTTTGAGTAATTACATAAAATGTCATTATTTTCCCTTCTTTTAATCGAAAAAAAAGTGACAACCCCCTCCCGTTACCATAGTAACTTAGAGACCTGCATATATGCTTGTTCATAATTCGTAAAAAATACGCATTTTGATTGAACACTTCAAGAATTAAAATGTATGTCATCGTTGTATTTATTGTACAGTGCAATTGAAGACCAAGTGTGTAGTTGAGAATGTTTTTTTTCTAAACATTTCTTCCTTTAATTGTAGTCAGGCACACCGCGGACAGCTTTCGGGGGCTTACACCGCCGAGGTCAGCCGTGTCTCCTCCACAAGCCACAATCGTCCTGAACCGGCCGGCCGGCATCTGAACACTTGTCCGCCTCTGCAAATTCAAGCCTGCGACGATCTTGACAACAATACATTTGTCGGTGAGTTAAACACCTCATAATTAATCGAAAGGTTGCTTTGCAAATCCTGCGTTGTCCTGGCTCAAAAGAAGGGAAAAACCTCGTGTCCTATTTGCTAGCTAGAAAACGCCCAAGCTAGCCTACCTTCTACTGTACAACTATCTAAACCATTTATGAAACATTTTACACCAAGGACCACCGAAAAAAAATGTTCTTTAAGTACCACTAACATGACCAACATCCTTCAGGATGTAATAAGACAGTTTGCTCATCAAAAACGCCATCGGCTTTGTTAATTAAAAACTGTATTTAACATTGTTAAAAACAGTTGTAACATTCTGCACAGTTGAACATTAACACTCAAAAACACTACCTAAATTATGATTAAAATGACATTTATTGATAACAAAACTGCAATAACTGTACCCAGGTTTAACATTAAAAAGTATTCTCGATTAAATGCAAATGTATTGATCGTAGAGGTTACACGCAAGTGATCTTTAATCAGGCAGTGATATATTTATGTGCCGCTAGAGGGAGACATTGTAGCACGTGGAAATCACCAAACGAAATTAAAGCGTTCTATTGATTAATGAAATCATGTCATTTTCAACAAGTGGTTGTTTTTAACATTTTGTTTCCTACACTTATGGAATCTGCTTTATTCCTCAAGACACCAAAAAAGCGTCGACACAATGGCAGTTCCTCCAGCATATGCAGATCTGGGAAAGTCAGCAAAGGATATATTCAACAAGGGATATGGTAATTAGATATTAATGTTATCCCCACCGCCATTTAATTAAACACACTTTAAGACTATTGTCATTGTGCCTGCAGGTTTTGGATTGGTTAAGCTCGATGTCAAGACAAAGTCATCAAGTGGAGTGGTGAGTCCAAGATTTTACTGGATATGGTTCTAAGACAGCAGATTTTAGATTTAAAAAGAAAATGCAAAGCAAATATCTATTTAGTTTTTGCAACATTATTGCACAATGGCCTCGCGTCTTGCTCACTCAACTTAAGACGGAGTGGTGGCCACGATTTGAGGAAACGCATTCATTGGCCTCAAACAAATGAATGGATCGGAATGAAACGGACTGACATCGACGCTCGTCCATTGCAGGAGTTCAAAACGAGCGGCTCGTCCAACGTGGACAACAGCAAGGTGACGGGAGCACTGGAGACCAAGTACAAGTGGGCCGAATACGGGCTGACCTTCACCGAGAAGTGGACCACCGAAAACACGCTGGGCACGGAAATCTGCATCGAGGATCAGGTGCAAAGCTGATGGGTCTTCTCAAGGTGGAAAATTGCCGGGTTGACTTTGCAATAACGAAGTCATTTCCTTCTTTAGATCACCAAAGGCCTGAAACTGAATTTTGAAACCACATTTTCCCCAAACACTGGGTATGTAACAAGCCATTGTTCAGTATTAAGTTTTAGTGTACTTGCAAAAAATGTTGGAAAATGTTTTTTTTGGGGGGGGGGGGGGCAAATGCTAGAATTTTAATGGAGCTAAATTTGCAGAGTAGAAAATGAAACTAGTTATTTCCCCGCAGCAAAAAGAGTGGAAAAATCAAGACAGCTTACAAGCGGGAGTACCTGCACGCCGGCGTGGACGTGGACCTGGACTTCGCCGGCCCCACCCTGCACGGCGCAGCCGTGGCCGGCTACGAAGGCTGGCTGGCCGGCTACCAGATGAGCTTTGACACGGCCAAGTCCAGGATGCTCCAGAGTAACTTTGCCGTCGGCTACAAGACGGGAGACTTCCAGCTACACACCAACATGTACGTACGCGCATGGAGGAATACGGCAATATGGAGAGTCTGGAGAAACTGCATGTCAATCAAAGGTGTATTTTTTTTTTTTCCTCCAGAAACAACGGCTGTGAATTCGGAGGCTCCATCTATCAGAAAGTGAACGAGCAGCTAGAGACGGCCGTCAATCTGGCGTGGGCAGCAGGCAGCAACGGAACACGCTTTGGGATCGCCGCCAAATACCAGATAGACTCCTGTGCCTCCATATCAGTCAGTCCCTTGAACGCTTATTGCATTACTCGAGAAATCATGATTTGCTTTTAACATATATTTGGCGTGTTCAACATGAATACTTGAAATTAAATATTTTGATTTTGTTGATGTTTCTCCAGGCGAAGGTGAACAACGCCAGCTTGGTTGGAATCGGATACAGTCAGACTCTTCGACCCGGTGAGAAAATTCTTTCATATCTTGACTTTTTAGTAGCACCTGTTTCGTTTCAAATTGGGTCTTATTTTTTTTTTTTTTTGCTTGAAGGTATGAAACTGGTCTTGTCCGCACTTGTGGATGGGAAAAACATCAATGCCGGCGGTCACAAACTGGGCCTGGGTCTGGAGTTGGAGGCATGAGGATCCATTCGGAGAGAGAGAGAGAGAACATATTTTAACCATATGAGAGAATGAGAAAATCCCCCCTCCCCATTCTTGAGCACCGCTGAAACGTCACCTCTTAGTCTCACTCGTAAGTCACAACGAATCCATAATGAAGCTCTAGTTACAAACGGCCACCGAAGCCTACTACAACCCATCAAGTAAGAACGCACAAAAAAGGTGTGCCTGGTTGATCGTCAACAAAACAATAATATGATGACCTCGAAATTTAGCGTGGGAAGGGGCCACGACATACAAATTGGGAAGCGTGGCTTTCGATCACAACGCTTAAACCCCGAGCCGCAATTGACTCCATTCGATTCAATGTCGACAATCCAAGCGAGTGGGATGCCGAATGTACATCAGAGCTGTTATTTTGCACACCTGACTAATCTACCTTTCTCAATAAAAGCTCTTCCTTTTTTGTTATATGACGTCTCAGTGTGCTGAGTTGTTTTTTTTTTTTCTTAAGATAAGAGAAACACGGGGAAACAATTCAGGGAATTTATTTCAAATAAATGATTTCCTTGCTTTTGTAATTACAAATTTGTTTTAAAAAAATCCCATTCAAACCTTCCATATAAAGCTGTATTTCCTGGAATAGTGGCCCCCCGCTGTTGTAAACGTCATACCCACATCAATTTGAAATGAAAGAAGTTTGCGTTTAAAAAAAAAAAAAAAAGCAATATATGTTCAAACTGTCTGTGTGACTTGACAATAGAATAGTATTAAAATAATCCTTGGAACGATGATACCTCTGTGGCCGCATTTCATGCCTCTTAATTCGATAATAAAATGATTTTAAAAGTTGTGAGCCTGTGACAAAATTCACAGACCAGGGACTGTGGAGCCCAAAGCCGCGGTCGAGGTCATTTTCGATCAGGTGCGTTCGTCGCCCGCGGCCTCGTGGGGATAGGCGAGTGCAATGTTGCGCGAGTTGGCAGGTAAGTGGACAGCTTCTCGTGTACTTTTAATTTTATCCCGCAAAAAATGTCACATTTTGTGTTCGGCCCTACTCCATCATGAATAAGTCGCGCGGCAATGTTGAACGGAGACGACAGTGCTAAGTTAGCACCCCGCACGCATTAAAATTCCCTTCGACCACTGACCTAGAAACTCACGTTACGTCAGAAGCAAATAAAGAGCAGATATTTTTCTTCAGATGTGCGCTGACGTTGCTCAAGTGCGTACGAAAAGAACCGGAGGCGTTAAGACAACTAATTCTTTGCATTTGAGCAAACAACCGCCCCTGGCCACTATTTGAGGAAATACAAAGTGAGGTAAATTTAGCTTTGAGTGAAACCAAACAGTGCATCGTAGCTACACAATTCTCCTCGGAACGAGCAGCCCGCTGGTGTTGGTGCCGTCCGTCCTACAATTTGATGGCCAGCGTGAGGCCGTCGCCCACAGTGAGCATGCTCAGGCTGATCCGAGCGTCTCTGTGCAGCTTCTTGTTGAGCCTGTCGATGGCCAGTGTATCGGGGTCGTCCGCGGCGGGTTGCAGCACCTTGCCGCCCCACAGCACCTGCACATGGAAAAAAAATAAATAAATTGCAACCGGGCTGGCAAAATTACTCCAAATTTCCCCACCTTTTCCCAAACCCATTGCTAACATTTAACGGGAAACAACTTACATTGTCGACGGCAATGATGCCGCCTTTTCTGACCAGCTGCAGTGACTTTTCGAAGTAGGAGTCGTAGTTCACTTTGTCGGCGTCAATAAAGGCAAAGTCAAAAGTTTCGGCCTCGCCGGCAGCCAAAAGCTCCTCTGCGAAGAAGAAGGGAGAAATCATGCTAACTAGCGTTCAGTACGTCTCCATTTCCTCCCACTGTCACAGGGTGGAGTGCATTGCAACTTTACCCAGTGTGTCCAATGCTGGCTGAATGCGGAGATCAATTTTTTTCTCCACTCCTGCCTGTAATAAAGAAAGTAGTCAAAATAAATTCTCCACTACATTCAGAGGTTTGACTACAAATGAATACATTTGGAAAAAAAGTCAGCTTAACTATGATAAAGTGATTGAGCTTTCGCAAGGTGGGAAAACTGCATCCTTTTAGGAGACGTTGGTTAATTCAGACTAATGTATGTCAAAATCAAGGTTCAGTTCCCACTTTGATGCGTATGAGGCTGTCCATTTGGCAAGCACTGGGTCAATTTCCAGGATGGTCACACCCACCCCACAAAAACATTCCAGAAAGCTCGGTGGAGAGATTACGACGAGAGTCACCGTCAAGAGGGTTTCGCTTTTTCTTGAGTACCTCTTGCCAGAACGGCTTGCCAAGGTCGGCGAATTCCTCGCTGACGTCGCACGCCACCACCATGCCGTCATCAGGCAACGCCAGCGCCACACTGAGAGTGTTGTAACCTGTGTACACTCCTGCCAAATCACACAAAAAAACGCTGATCGAATAGAGCAGTTTAATAGTTCTCGAACTTTTCACCGTGTTTGTGAAGCGTAGTTGCCAGGCGGCTTCCAAGTGGCAGAAAAGTCAAATGATATGATGAGAAAAATGTCATGACTGGAGCTGCCTTGCCAACTACGCACAACTGAGGAGGACATTACGGCTTAACGACACATTACCGATCTCCAAGGCCTTCTTGGATTTGATCAGTCGGACCAAATTGGCCATGAACTGCGACTGCTCGCAAGAGACCATCATGGCGTTTCCGTTGTGCTCAAGTGTCCTCTGCAAAAAAGGAAAGACGGGAGAGTTCTATTTGTCTTTATTAAAATGTGTGTGGGGGGGTTAAAAAAACAACCTAGTTTAAATTCAAGGCCATTTTTTTTTTCACAGCCCTACTTTAATTTTGAAAACTATTGGCAACGTGTGCGTACCACTCTGAGTTTGGCCAAGGCAGGATGCTCCCTCATGGAGTGGCGCAAGACGTACTGCATCAGTGGGTTGTTTTGCCCGCTGCCATGACTTTTGGAAAAGTTCATTCTGAAAGGTTTCCTCTTCCCTGTGGGCAAAAGTACAATGACAGTTTGCTCGACAGAGATTTTTTTTCCCCTTTTGGCAGTAGTAAAGCTCAAGTGCACACATGCTCAGTGTTCTGTAAAGCTCAAGTGCACACATGCTCGGTGTTCTTGTTGAGCTGTTATCTAACCTCCAATGTTAACAATGTAATCGGGGGCTATTATAACATTCAAGGTTCAAACTGATACTCAATGCTCGTATACAGTATTAAGAAACATTCCATCGTGTGACTGTAATGGAGTACTTTTCGTCTCTTTAATTTATCTGTCTGTTTTGCTTCAGAAAGCTTTCTTTCAAGATGTGTCCAATAGTTAGCTACATTTTAAACAAAAGCCACACTTTTATAACTGTATATAAATGCATTTGACATTGAGGTTTTTTTCTGTTCGTTTTTTTTTTTTTTGTATATATTTTTCAGTAGGTTCTCGTTAAAATGCTGTACTCGGGCTACTCTTTACGATACAAACTAATATAAATGAATATTAAACAGACACAAATCCCTCGATCGCTATTTGCAGTAGCAACCGTAATCTTTGATTTCGGCTTACTCAAGCATATACAAGGAAAGCGCTGTCCTACCGAACAAATATCCCGTGATAAAAACAACTCCGAGCGTGAGCGTCCCAATGAGTGCTTCTTTCGATATGTCGCGGAAGGCCATGATGGCTCGCAAGCTAGCTAGACGGCCACTTGGCGGTGGGTTGGACCGTCTTCCGCCCTGGCCGCACTGGGACGTCGTGACGTCATGTGACCGTCCACCGCGAGAAGAGTCGTACGATTTGAGTTATTACAAAAATTAAAAGAGATTTCTCATAAAAATGGTACATACATTTATTTTACCCAACCAACTTATATCTTTTGAAATGTAATAATTATTGAATATGATAGGATGTGCCCATGTGCAATTTTTGTCATAAATCTTAGTTTGGCAAAATTATGTTTTCATACATTCATTGATGCAGAAGTAACTGTTGTTGTTTTTTAATATATGTTGTAACCTTTTGGCGTATTTTAAGATCCATAGCATTCCAATGTTTAAATATTCTAGATTTTCTATTAATAAGTTCGTTTGTTTTGTAATTTGAATTGTTTGATAAATAAATACATACGTCCATGAATAATGATTGTACGCCGTTTTTTTTTTTTTTAGTTTTTTAAATGTATGTGTATCTGCATATTGTCCACAATTGTCAGCCCATAAAGTGACGCACTAAGCAGGCGCATTGGTTTAAACAGTGGACGCGATTATGTGACGTCACGAGCAGGTACACGCTTTCGAAGTCGACCTCTTCATTTTTGTGTTCGAAATGAATGTATCCGACTCAATAGCATCAAATGCTCTGTCGAAAATGTAAACGACCCCCACCCCAAGCGACGCTATGTCAAAAAGGTTGACAAGACTCGGGGTTTGTGAAGTCAAAATGCAACATGTTTGCGTCGGTATGTGTGTGAGACAAACAAATTGGGCGAAAGCATTCCATGTTAATAGTGATGAAAATACTAAACAATACCTCTTCTTCTTGAGTGGCGGTTGCTTGCGTGTCGTCTTTTCGGCTCGCAGTGAAGGAAATTCAAGCCCCGAAGCCAGCCTAAAAACATTGAGTCGAATCATGCGCTGTCACATGACCGCTTGAAAACTCACTTCGAATTGAAAACCCAAGCGCGATAGTTCCATATTAATATAATAATAGCTTCCTATTATATCATCGCATATATCTTCTTTTGTATTGTGCAGGTATTATGAAAAAAAAATGCATTGAAGGAATTGCTGTTCGTTTTGTCGTGTAGTATAAGTAGGCGAACAGAAGAGTGCAGTGTTCTCTCGTCGAAAATGTCAGTCCTGAATTTCATGACAGAAAGTCAATTTCAAGCACTAAAGGTCTGTACATTAACTTTCAGTTACGCAAACGTAATGGTTTAAATACTTGTTTTGAATTGCAGTCTAATTATACGGAAGCTGAGACTGGGAAGCAAACCTCCCCCATTAGGTTTGTGGAAGACATTTTGTCACATGTATGTATAAAAAATTTAGTTGAGTTGTCTGTGAGTAATTTCCCAAAACTAACTTTGATTAAATTCATCCTTTAAATGAAGAAACGCTACCTTCTGCAAACTGTGTGTTATCTCTCTAAAAACGTGGTAAAAAAATTATATGATGATAATATTGTGATGCCTTCTGGTTTCGTTTCCCAGTTTTACCAAACGAGAAGAGGTCCAGCTAATCACCCTTCTCTCCGGTACCTGCGACGTCTGGCGCCATACTGGTCGCCTCGGGCTGAGCCTCCTGCTGTGAATCGTCCTGCGCAGAATGGCACTCCCTTACCGAGGAGTATTACGGTATGTATGTTTTATGCTTTGTCGTGGGATTTTACAGTGCTCATTTTGTCCATTGGAACGTCACCTTTTTACGCAACCCTCGAGGCCTAGTTCCTCCCCGCGCCCCAAATTGTTGCCGATATCTGTGGCAATCTGACTTCCATCCCCCTTTAACTCCCACACATGCGCTCTCTCATCTTCATTATAAAAAGCAGCGGCGTCAAAAGTCTTCCAACGCCTGGGTCTTGACGAGTGCCGTCAGTCACTCGCTTCACCCCGAAAATGAAATGTCATGTAAGTATCGCGTCTTTCAACTCTCTCGCTCTCCTTCCCCCCCCCCCCCTCTCCGCTTGAGTGACGGATGAGCGAGCGATGCGACTCCATCAGAGAGTGGCGCCTGACAGTTTGATTTGACAGCCCTCTTCAAAGCAAATATACTCCTCATTCCTGACACTGCATCAGTCTGACAAGAGGGAATATGCGGAGAGGGGGATGGACCAACGACCACAGAAAAAAAATGTGTGTACATTCCCATCTGTCCAAAATCATGCTAGTACTGGGCAGTTTATATTTTAAAAAAAAAAAGTGAATTCAGCAGTTTGTTTTCTAAATACAGTACATTATATAAGATAGTAATCAATTTCCGTCGTTTAGCCAAAAGCCGGCTCATGCTTAAGTATTTCTTTGGCGCCATCTGGTGGCCCAGGTACTATGTTCAAGTGAGGGGAGTAGCTTCATTTGGACAGGCTACAGCCTTGTCTAAAAAAAGTGCTCTGCTGTCATCTTGAGGTAGCTGTCGGCTGTTACAAATTGAATTTTCGCGATTCACTATGATCGATTTTTGTGCAAATCAAACAAAATATAAACCATAATATCACCTGGCACCCTTTGACCTTTATTAATAAATCCGATGTGGTTCCTGCCATTAACTGCGAAACACGCACACTTGAGTGTGTAAATATGACGTGCTTGGACCCCCCCCCGCCCCCAACCCCCCTGTTCAAGTAATATGCAATGCATAGAGCTAAATGATTCATGGCAAGCTTTTACATAATTTATAATTAATCGCAACCCGTTGGCTTGGAATTTATGAATAGTGAAATTGCCTCGCCGCCATAGCGATATACTAATTAATATCTTAAGTGCCCGTTGCTCACTAAGCCCGGGGTGTACAGGGCGGGAATAATGCGAGGCAACAACGGCTGATCTGGGCATTAAAGCGGGGAACGCTCTCAACGCGATGGCCGCAATATGCATTTGCCCGAAGAACTTAGGGGGGGGGGGGGGGGATCTTTTATCGGAGTTGTCACATGTTGAGGCTAATCACTCGGAGCGCCGTTAAGATTAGCGCTAATGCGTTTCCACCCTCTCCGCTGCGGGGCATCTTCAATCGACTCGCTTTGCCGCGGTCATCACAAACGACGAGAAGAAGAAAATTAGACGGGGCTCGCCGTTCGAAGGCTTTCTGTTTCTCCAAGTGAGGTCCCGAAACATCAACAGAGATGACCTTTTAAACAATAGTCCCAAGAGTACTTTGGGGGTTGCAAAAAGTGAAGGAGTCTGTGCATGGAGTCTTCGGTTTACAACCGTATTTTACCGCAAAATACTTTTTAAAATAAATGCAGTTGATTGCGGCGTGGCCAAAACGTCGCTGATGGTGTACATTAAAAGCAAACATGACCGTTGCCGTGACCTCAAGTTGACACGCGAGTTTTCAGAAGACGGCCATGGATCAAGCCTGACGAATTGTGTTTACGAGCCCAAAGTATTCTTCGTTTGGACAGTTAATTCACAGGCGAGCGTCTGCCCACTCTCCCCGCCAGTGCGCCACAAACAAAGGGGGCTCCTCTTCGCTAATGGTGCCTGAGGCTTCGCCACTATCTATTGATCTGCTGTCGCCCAATTTCTCTGTGACTTATCCCCCTTCTTAATTCCTATTACTGTGCACACTGAAGCCTTATCGCCGGGGAACAATGGGCTTGTTGTCACTGGGGGGGGGGCAAGAAAAAAAATATGAGAGTGCAAACTCGTGACTCCTCGCCGCTCTGTGACCTCCACGCCTCTGCGCTAGGCTAATGCTAAGCGCTTGCGGAAGCATCAGAAAATTGCATCTCGCCTCTTTTTTTTTTTTTTCTTCCCCTCCATAAAAAATGCACGCCATAAAAATGTCGCTGCCGATGACTACGCTCCGTCCCGGCCTCTGCTTCCTTTCAATTATGTTTCTCTTCTCTTTTTCTACAAAGAATAATAAAGCCATAAATTGCGGATGCGGCACAAGGTACGGACATTCCGTCTCCGAAGCGCCGTTGAAGGTGCCATAAACCTCCAGCAAAAGTCAAAGATAAGGATTTACAGTTATTTAACATCACGGCGGTGACCTAAATCAAGAGAATGAAACGGCGGCTGTAGCTTCTTTGTCCTTTAGCCAAGACTGTTTGCTTTAAAATGGAAAATGGGGAATCCTGTTCGCCATATTTTGTATTTAAAAATTAAACAAAACTTGCGGATCACCATTAGATTGTTTTTTGCTTTCTTAACAGTCCCGCGAAATTACGGGTCAAGCATAATTTGTCAGCATAAACGGATTAGAAAATGGATAGATGGATATGGAACAGTTGCCCCACTTCTCTTATTTTCGGCCAGAATGCCACGTGGCCTAGTTTGGCTTCCTCAGAGCCAAACTCATGACTTGATCTGCAGGAAGACATCCATCTCTCTTTTCCGGACGGGTATTAATAACAAAAATCCGTCGAAAGTCTGCGTGTTAAAGTATTCATTGTGTTGGGCGACCCCCGGGCGAGTGTGCGTTGTCGCTCGTAGCGTCCAAATGTCCCCCGTTTGAACAAAGACTCATTTAGCCCCGCTGCAACTGACTTGCTCGTTTCAGCGTGAAAACGCTCGTGTCAGTGCCTCGCGGAGACGGCCGCCATTGGTGCTCAGCGTCTCCGGGTTCACGACCCCGCAGCGATGATAAATGTCACGCGCGACAATATCCCGCTAACCCGGCGTGCCAGCGCCAGCCAATCATCTCGTTATTGACCGGGAAGGCGTAAAGGGAGCCTGTAATGTGACTCTAAATGCTACATAACGGCCTATTTATCCGACTAAGCATGCGGGCCGCTTATTCCGGCTCATGCTGTCATTCGCTTGGCTCCGAGCTCGCCTGTCAGGTTCGACGCGGGAATCGCCCGACACAACGCCAGCCTTTGAATGGAGAGTCGTTTGCCCATCAATCACGACGGCAAGGCGGCCGTTTCGGTTTGAATGGGAAGTCTTGGGCTCCTTTTGGTCCTGTGAAAGTGAAAAATGTCCTTCACCATATGCGCTACGTTCTAGTCTAAACGCGGTATTGTGATTCATATTGTGTTCGGGGGGGGGGCATTTTGTGACTTGTGTTGCCGTTCGATCTTAGCTTTTGTTTTCCTCCTGTCGTCGACTTGCGAGACCTTGTGAGAGACCTTCATGATGTCACGGCGTCGGATTCGCCGCGACGTGGTGACAGCATTTGATGCATTCAATCCCGCCGCCTGTTAAAATAGTCCCGCACCGTTTCCTTGATCTTGACCCTTTGACCTTGTCACATCACCCATTCGCTCCCATGTGCTTTGAATGGAGAATTTGCAATGGATGTACCACATGTACATTGCCTCGTTAGCACTACTTCTGACCCGAGTGGCTAGTATTAGCGCGCTAACAAAGGTATTTATGAGCGTTCACAACTGCCGAGCAACGGAGGCCAAAGGTCAATCCACCGGGAAATGCTTAAAGGGTCACTCCTCTATGTATAGCCAGATGGGTTTGACAGTATTTTGGTTGAGGGTGTCATTTCATCTTTAGGACAGACCCCCGCCCCCTTCCAGTTTGTCAAATCTTGTAGCGCCTGTTGAAAAAGAGGGGCGGGGGGGGGGCTGAGGTGCTAAGACACGATTGACTGTGACTAAACACATGCTGAACTCCTTTCAGTCGGCGGCTATTTTCACCGCACTCTCCCCATTAACACCCGCCGCATATAGAAGGGGGGGGGGCTCCTCAAAATAAGTCGGCTCATAGTGTGGAGTACGCATTGTCACAGGTGGGCACCGCAGGCCGGCCAGCTTTGCACCTGCGCTCTTTGACGACACAGAGCAACCCCCCAAAGAAGGCGGCGGCTCGTCTTGTCATGACCCTTAAGGTGCCTTGTGGGTCGTGAACTGTGTAGTTGAATTGCCCTTCTTAAAATTTGTTGGCTTGAAATTTTGAGTTCACCCCACTTTTTTATTTATTTATTTATTTTTTAACTCAAGTGCAGCCCAAGAACAAAACGTTTGTTGTAGTCAGTTCGCATATTCCAGCGGAATACTTTTTTTTTTTGGTACTAAATGAATGTGAGACCAAGCCAACGTGATCCCATTTCCGTGGCTCTGCGGGAACAAAAAGATGACCGAGAAATCCAAAACGCGCAACACAAACATGGCCCCGGTGTGAATTTTTGCTCAAACGTAACCCCCCCCAATCAAATCCTGGATCGCCAAAGTCTCCGGGGCGTCGTCCAAAACTCCGCCGCCATCCATCAACGATATTGCCGAACAGGACGCGGAGAAACTGCTTCTTTAAGCATTTCTCCGGGAGGCATAAAAAGTGTATTGACGGTCACCGCGGGCAGGTATAAAAGAAGATTGGCAAACATGGAAAATCAAGTCCTCTCGCGGGGGCCGTGAAGCCGCGCGCCGTCACGCTAAATCATCGGCGGGCGGGGAAAAAAAACCCCCCAACAACAGTCTGGTGAAAAAACGCCGCTTCGGGCCTGAGCTTTTTTTTTTTTTTGCATTCTCTCCCCGAGCTTGTTATTGCAGTCGACGTCTTTTCTCCCGCCTGTTCTCCGGCCCTCTAATGAACTTCATCAGTCTTGTCCCCGCACGCCAACGACGCGTCGCAATTTAATGTAACCTATAGTTTACCGTTTATTACCGGCGCCGAGATTTAAGGATGCTGAGGATCGTGTTTCTGCGCATAAGTGATGCAGGATTGATTTCCTTTACAAATATATGAATCGGCGGGGTCGTTACGGCTCCGGGCTCTTTCATTAAATTGAGCTATGTCTCCTGCTAGACCTTGCACCGGGAATATACTTGTACGGCTTTGGGAATGGCAACATGTAAACTATAGCTTCATTTATTCCACCGTTGCAGCGCATTGATCCTCCCCCGTCTGGCAAATAGATGACTGCTTTCTCCCGATGTTTAAAAAAAAAAAATTTAATTAATTGAAATGTAAACGAAAAGATGTGCAAATGTCAAAATACAAATGTCGTGCTCTTTAAAAATAGCACGAGGGCTTCATCTCCTGGTAACGGCAAGGCGACTCGTAAACGGATGACGGCGCAAGAAAATTCCTCACGCGCACGGCCAATATTGACTTTTCAAATAAAAAGACATTCATGTAGATAACGGCCATTTTGACTCCTCGTTAGTCACCGCTAATCTGGAAACGTGGCCGACGCGCTACGCCTGGAAGGTGGAGGGGCGTCGGTGTTGGCGGGCGGTCATTAAAAGGAGAAATAAAAGACAAAATAAATCCAATCTTCGGAAAGGCGAGCCGTTTGTCACGTCGACCACCGCTGGCTGCCTGCTGAACAGTTTTATTGAGTCTTTCGCCCCGGCCAAGCTGATAATCCATTCATCCTGAATCGCGCCTGCATTCAGGTGATACCACGCTCTGCTTTGTGATAAAAAAACAAAACTATTCTGCATTTATTTGGGGTAACTCAATCATGGCTTCCAGTCTCTGCTTTTGAACGCAACACCAAGATGTTCTGTTTTCAACGTCACACATGCGAGAGAAATGACTCAAGTCTTGTGAGCCAGCCGCAATAAATCCAAAATCCTTTAAAAAAAAAAAGGGGGAAAAAAAGATCCTACTGTCCTGATTCTCAGAATTTTTTTTTAAACCTTTAACTTTAAAGGTCGAATTTTTGCTCCGAGTATTCGCCGTCCCCCCCTTTTTTTTTTTCTTTAAATAAACGATGCGGGTTGGCTGCGTTTGATGTGCCACCAAAAGCTCGCCATGATGGATGATAACTCGGGGCGTCGCGCTTTGTTGTGGGACGGGCTTACTGTGCGGCTGCGAGATGTCAGGGGAGGGGGTCGGGGGGGGGGGGGGTGCTTGAATGTCTTGTGCCTTCAAAAAAAAAAAAAAAAAAATCATGACTTCTTTGAACTTTTTGAATGATTGCAAGGCAAACACACTAAGGCACAAGATTCTAGCACACTCGCACTAAAAAACATTCTTCATTGGGGTTTCCCCCCCCCCCCCAGCTAGCAAAGCGATCTTCAGTGTTGATTTAGAGGTGAAGCGCTAGATTATACCACCTCGATGTTAAATGTGATTTATCAAGACCTTCTGATCTGTACCAAAAAAATAGTTTTTTTCTTTTTTTTTTTTTTTGCTTTGCAGGCGCCTTGCCATACCCCGGCCGGCTCTCCATAACGGCTCTCCATAACGGCTCTCCATAACGGCTCTCTTTGATGTTTACTCAGCCAGCCTTAAACCGCTCATCGCGGCGCTCTTTACACTTACGAGCAAACATTTACCGGCATTTAATAAGCCGTACCTGTGAGAGTGGCGCCTAATTAAATCCATCTGGCTGCTGGCCATCGTCATTCGTCACACGGAACAGATTGCTTGATAACGCCTCTCTTATAAATTCACCACATAACCATCGCTTTCCTCGACTGTGTTTGCCGAGCAGAAAATTCCACAATTTCGAGACAGTTTCCATCGGTGAAAGGAAATGATGAGAAAAGTAGAAAGCATCTGGATGGTTTTTGACGTGACAGAATAATTACCGGCGTGAAGATGGACGACGCCTTTGCACCTGCGTGGGCGGGAAGAGAGCGTTTTCACCCCCGGCCCGCCAGATGCAAATGAATCACGCGCGATAGCCTCCGGCTAAGGCCAACATTTGAAGGATATCAAGCAACCCAGGGTGCCTCAAATTGACCCCCTCGGTCTTTGCCGCTTGCGCTTGGGTTTTAGTCTCCCGTGCAAAAGCTGCGCAATGTTGTTCACAACATCTGCTTTTCATTTCCTGCAAGAAAAAACAGAGGCTAATGGAGTCAGGGTGTAAGCGCTCACTCGATCTGTTGCAGTCGTTCTCAAAAAGGCCGGTGTGTCAAAGTGTCGCTGCCCGAATGCAGTCTTTCGCTTTTCGGTGCCGTGCATTGAAGAGCTGTCTGCCTTTCAACGTTTATGTAGGTCAATTTTACATTTGGCGTTTAACTTCAATACATTTGAATTGAGTCATCAATGGTTAAGTACAGCGATGCCTTGAGATCAGACGGGTGAATTCACTTCACAATCGGCGTCAGTTTGGCATCGTGAAAAATCTTCAAACGGGAGTTTTCAGGCCTGTCACTTCAGTTGAAGTTCACAGTCGAACCAAAACAAAAGAGTGAAACGCGCGTCTTGAAAACAACCACGTTGCCTTGCTTTTCAGTCTGCGAGCTTAACGCGACTGCATCATGGAAAATGTCATGGAGTAGCTAATGAGTAGCGTCTGTGTTGTAATGCATGGCTGTTTGAACACAAACGGTGGAGCAACACGTATAGACAGACAGTTTATCGGATCAGTTGTGAATCCTTGCGAACCGAAGAATGATTGTCGGGGTTTGTTGAGTCATAACTGATCTCCATGTATGTTTCTATTATCCTGCCCCCAGGAGGCCAATTTAATCTACTACTGCATGTTTTTATAAACATTTACAGAGTGTGATTTTCCTCATTAGAACAATATATCACGAAAAAAGATATGGATCATTTTTAGTGGCAGGCCGGAACGGATTAATGGCATTTCAATTCATTCCAATGTGGAGAGATGATTTGAAAATGAAGTGTCACAACAACTAGGTTTACTGCTTTTTAATATCGGTCGGTCGGTGGGTTGCCGAGTACTTTGAATTTTTTCAGGGTGCTACTTGGTGGCAACATTTTTGAGAGCAGCTTGTTTACCGCACTGTGATTTACGGACGGCGAGAGAACTCTGGGAAGCAAAACAACCAAGTCTGAGTTCAGGGACTAGCAACCGGGCCTTTTTTTGGCGGCGGGAGGCCTCGGCTTTTCTTTCGGCTCATGCCAAAGTATTTCGCACGGCAATTAGCTCCGTCCTCATTTGGGTCTCAGTCCCGCAGGGTTAGCAGAGCCATTTATCATCCTCGGGGCTTGGAACGCCGCCACTCCGGCTTCGCTACTTTTTGTAAACAGTCACTAGCACTTTCCATGTCATCGCTTTTGGGGGGTTTTTTTTTGTCCAAATGGCTCACCCGATGCTTTGCTTTTTTTTCTCTTCGGATGGCAAATGTCAGGACGCATGGCTCGTTTCTCACGTGATGAATACACGGGGCAAAAAGAGCGATGACAACGGCGAGCGACGGAACCTGAAACCAGCTCGTTATTTACGCTCGTTATAACCCTAACGACACGGAGCCACCGGCGAGTCAAATTTACAAGGCTCTTTATGAGCGGACTTGACATTTAGCTCGTGTTTATACACACATAGACGGCCGGATAAGTAACCTTGTTAGAGCGGCATTAAAAGCACTATTCTTGTTTTATGTTTGATCCGCGCCTTGCGTTACCCCAAAAGTCTTGGCTGCCATACAAGTATTTATATCGCCTCCAAATGCCTGCGGGGCGTCATTAAAAGACGCGTTTGAGTAGGCAGAGCCGTAAACGGGCGTCGGAGGCTTCCTGGCTCTCCTTCGCCGCAACATCTTCCGAGCCGGCCAGGAAAATAATCGAAGTACAGTACGCGCACGTCCAAGTGACGAGGAGAGAGTCATTACTCGGATGAGAGCTTGCCGAGCGATTCGGAATCTGTCACGTGTTTGAAACATTGTCCGTCTGTCTTCATCATTCACGATTATGGAAGTCGAATAAGCTCCTTTTTGGCTTTTATTGAACCCTCGCATACAGTTGGGGTCAAATGTAACCATTGTCCATTCCGAAGAACCACCATGCTTTTTAGCCTTTGCGTCAGCTAGCTTGAATGCTAATCCTAAACACATAATGGGAAACATAAAAAATAGTCGAAACATCAATCTGAGAATGACAAATTGTCCATTCCAAAGAACCACCATGCTTTTTAGCCTTTCGCGTCAGCTAGCTTGAATGCTAATCCTTAACACCTAATGGGAAACACCGTCGCTGGGCTAACGAGTAGCATGTAGCATCTCCGCGGTGGCGTTGTAACCCTTTAAGCAATTCAGGCAGGCGATGAATAAATAATTTGATCTCGACAATTCTAAGGATATTCCTGCCCGGGGAAAACAAGCAGCGTGTAGTGCTTAAGTGGAGTCGCAGACATTATCAGAAGGGACTAATTGTCAAGGTTGCGTGTCTGGGCGCATGATTGATGCGAGGCTGATCCGTCAGGTGGCGGCGGTATTTAATGTTCTCATTATTGCCGTTTCTGCTGTGTATATTTCTCTGTCAGCGCCAACGAAGCCGTGCGACTCGACCGCGACACTTGAAAGACCTCCGGGTCATCCATCTTGCCTTCACCCCCACCCCCACCCCCCGAATGTTCAGCCTCACTCGAGTGCCGGGGATTTGTTATGACGCCGCATCCAGCTGACAGACAGCTTTTCTATAAAAAGGAGGAAAGCATCCGTTGGTTCTCTGGCTTGACCAGCTGTGGAAACCATCTTGCTTTTGTAATTGGGTGGAGGAGGGCGGTGTTGTTTTGACCATTTGCGGTTCTCAAGTGTTCTCCCTATTTTTACCGAGTCACGACCTACTTTGAGGGAAGGGGAAAATGTGTTATTCAAAAGTATTCCTTCGGAAGCATCTGTAGATCGCATTTTTCAACGCGATTGTGTGTTCAAAGGCTTTTTCAGAGCCCTTTGTAAAGAAATTTACCCTGCGAGGGTTAGCTTAATACCGAATGCATAAAAGAATAGGGGGAATTTCAATTCTTTTCTGAGGCTCTTTACAAGATTTATTGTGTTCTGCTGTCTAATTTCGAATCTTGCAAAAAAAAAAATCCATTTGTCTTGGAGGAAAAATGACATGCCACGTGCTCCAGATGGATTTTTTTTTTTTACGTTTTAAGAGAAACTGCTGCTCTTCAAGCCTAATCACGAGCTGTACATCATGGCGGCCGTTGAAGCAGATGGCAGACTTGAGACTTGGGGTCCTTCCACTGTATTAGCACATGCTCGTCTGTCATATTTGACTGGCCAAAGTGACACGTCCATCACCTGGAATGCTCCGCCAGCTGGCAGTGAGCGTTTCGCTCCACTTTGCTGCCATTTTTCATTTCCAGCTATAGTCAAGCGACTTTCTTTTCCTCGTCTGTCACTGCCCTGCTAACTATTTTTTTCTCTTTCAGTGGCAAGAAATGAAGTTTTGTCCACAGCTTATTTCCTCTCATCGGTCAGCGCCATAAGTCAGCCACTAAAACCGTCGCAACTGGAGTAACAGGTGAGATTGTTTTTTTTTTTTTCTTCCTGTTAACAAACTCGATAAGAATAATCGGGAAGCCGGCCGGTCACGTGTCCGCCTTGGAAGGCAGCTAGCAACAGCGCGTAGATGCCGTGTGGTTGATTGTTGGCGAGAATGCGTGCTTGCTCATCTTTTTGCTAAAAACGGACTTGATTGAAATGAAATAGCATAGCTAAAATCAATCGCAACTCAAGACAAAAAAAAATCACTAGTGTTAGCTCGTATCTGAAAAGCTCATAAGTTGGGCTACTTGTAAGTCAACATGCAACTGTATATTGTAAACTTCAAATGCGTCAAAACCCGCCACACATAATAGCTCCACACCGCATTTGTCGTGACTTTAGCACGAACCTTAAAAGGCAGCGCGCACGTTTGCCAAGCAGCAAAATCTCCCTCCGTGAAGATGCCAAGTGTAATTTTAAGCGTGGGTGTCGGGGTGGAGGTGATGCGGTTGGGTGGAAGGAAGGGGTTGGCGTACTTTTGGGCCGCATTTCCCCCGACGAGGGAGCACGAACGGCGGGGGGAGGCACGGTGCCAGCGTGTCATACATTTGAGCACGCTTAAATTAGCGGCTGTTTACTGTTCTCGGCGGCCATTCGTCTTAGTCAACGTAGCTCCGCTCCTCACAAATTTGTCAGTAAGCGCTTCCACATGCCACCACTAAGCAGGGGCGGGTTGGGGGGGGGGGAGGAAAAGACGGGGTTATCGGAGGCCTTTCAGTCAGCCTGCAGTTAATTAGCCATCTCCACACACACACACAATAGGGCTGGTGGTCATTAATCACACGCAAGTGGCAGTTGACAAACTGAGCAAGATGTTGTTGAAGACCAAAAAGGGGGAAAAAAAAGTTTTCAGCCAATGACAGACATCCAAAATGTGCTCTTGTCAGTGGCGTGTGTTAATTCTAGGCTGTGTTGAAAGACAAGAACTTACTGTTTAACTCACCCTTGCGATTTTGTGCGTTGAGATACTGCGGACATTCCCCCATCGGTTGAACTGCTGCGCTTAAACACACCCCAAGAATACATTTGCAGATTATATTTCTGCGTTTGCCCGTTTTGCAGATTTTCCAGGGGACCTTCCTTCTGTTAATTCACTCACTATTCGTGTTTTTTTTTGTACTCAGGCCATGACCATGTCTTCTATAAATATATTGGTTTGGTGCCATCTTGTGGCGAAGTAACTGCGTCAGCGGCTAGCTTCATCGAGCAGTGTTTTCGCCTTGTCTCATCAAAAAAAAAAAAAAAAAAAGTGACGTGACGCCGTCTTGAAGTCCAGAGGCAATTTTTCTCTGCGGTCAGATAGATCGATGCTCCTGATTTCAAGTTGGTCCTTTCGGGCCTTTAAGTCCAAGCCTAGCAGCCTCTTCAAGGGTCGTAAATTGAGAGCAGGAAGTTAATGCAAGCAGTGGGGGGGGTGGAAATCCCCCTGATTGGATCATTAATAAGCTTGACAGCAGGCGAGAAGGACCACATTGCAACAGACAAACATTTGAAAATGTGTTGCGCTGCAGGTGGGGCCTCGGGGAGGATCACCAGCTCGTGTCGGTCACACATTGTAAACTTGAACTATTCTGAGCTCCAAAGACAAAGAATAATAAAGAAAAGGCTTCAATGCATCAGTACAGTTTTTGCCAGAGCATCGAGTTGACCAGGACAGATGAGAACGATTCCTGCTTTGGAGTTGGGCTGACTGAGTCGATGGCCGTCTTGACTGAAAATGAACAAATGTAAGATTTCACAAAACATATATTTTCAAAACCTAGAAGTATGTACAGTGCTTATGATGCATTATCACACGTTTTAGTTGTCCTATTAATTCATCACGACAAGTTTTGATCATTGTCAATAATTTAGGTGAACATAATAGTGGGTGCCAAGGTAATCCCATTTCTTAAGCACGGCGCACATTTTCAAATGTAAATTAGTATAAATGCTTATTTTAATCCCTTAAGGGGATCATTAATTTCCCCAAAGCGTCTCTAACAATTCTTTTCACTTTCTTATTTCCAGCTGGAGGTCACCCAGTCCTCAGGTCAAAAATCCAGTCGTGGTCTCTCCTGTGCCAAATATCACGGTAAGAGCGACAGACATCCACTTTTTCATCTCTTTATTTTTTTCCCCTCCTGTCGTGATCTGCTTTTTCTCTCCTAATACCAACAAGCTTTGAAAAGTTTTTTTGGTTTCGTTTTTTCCCCCTCCAGTACAGCAAAAAAAAAAAAAGGAAGAAAATGAATTTGGCTGTCTTCGGCGCTATTGACACTGCCATTGCCTGCCGCAGGACTCCTTTCGTGACATATGCAAGAAAAGTCAAAACAATTCCTGTCGCTACTTGTTTCTTAGTGGGAATTCAACTCGCAAGTTGCTATTTTAAAAAAAACAGTCACAAGAGTGGTCAGAAAAGTGACTTAAAAACATCGCAACCGAATTGCTAAGCTAGCAGCATTGACTGTGCTTTTATAAACTAACTTCTCAGTTCACAGTCAAGTTGTGAGTCCATGTCAGAATGACGAAGCGCTTGAAAAACGGATGAAAAGAAAATACTAATAATAAATCCTTATGTGTCATCAACACAGACGGTCTCAAGATTTCAAGATCGCTCCGTGTGTACAGATACCACCAGAAGAAGAAAATCAACAAATACCGGTAGGTGAGTTTTGCTTTTCTTTAGAACATAAAGAAACACATGAGTAAGTATATTCCCAACCTAAGACCGGGGTGGAAAACATGCGGGCTGTGGGCCATAAAGAGAGTATTTGATGCAGCCAGAGACACATTTTGCGTAAGTCTTTGTGTATATAGTAATCATATTTGGAGTTGTGGGGGAAAAAAAAGACAGAAATTGAAGTTACAACAAGCAAATGGTGCAGATCGGGTGAAATTCGTGTGAAATGTTTATCAAACATGACTTTTAGATTTTAATAAAGTAAACCCTTCAAGTCCTTGTGATATTATGTTGTAAAAATGAATTGGAATTTTGTAAAAGTTTAATCAATAAGGCATGTGGGCTTCATGGTGGATCCCCTGCACATAGCCAATCAATAAATCAATGCTGATTGTGAAGAAGCTCCTCGTGGGTCTTCCACATCCATCATAGTGTAGACAACCTTTTTTTTTTTAATCCTTTGGAGGTGGCTCCCAAATAATGCACATCCACGCTGTTGCAAGTTATATTATAGATTTTTTTATTTTTTAAAGTCACGCTTGAAGCTATCTCAAATAAATACATTGATCCCCACATGGATCCAGTCCCTGCATGAAGTACATATAAAACTCATTGGGCCTAAAATCTCCTTTATAAATGCGTGTGTGTGTGTGTATTTTGTCTGTGTGAATGGTCTCTACTGGTACCCCAAAGCCGAAGCTGTGGTCAGTCTTTGTCCATACAAAGCATACGGGGAATAATAAGCGCCGGTGGCCGCGGGCACTGGCACCGGGGCTCCGGGGGCGGGCAGTGGGCTCTTGGAGTACGGGTGGTAGCGGCTGCCTAGTCCGAGCGGGTGATGCGGGCCCCCCCTCAGGGCGAGGGCGCCGGGGCTGGACGGGCTCCCACCGGAGGTCATGTGCATGTGACAGGCCATAGCCGCGGCCAGCGACGACGAACCCGGGTAGCCGGACAGCAGCTTCTCCGAGCCGGCCGCGAACGCCGTGTGAGTCCTTAGGTGGCCGAGCAGCTCCTCGGAGTTGGAGAAGCGCTTGTCGCACGCGCCGTTCGCCGACACCCAGTTGCAGACGTGCGGCAGCGGGTCGTTGGGCAGTACGAAACCGTACGGGTACAGCGGGTGTCCTCCGAACGACGGCGCCGACGACGGCACGCCGTGCAGCGGGTGCGCAGAGTACACGAGCGGGTATCCGGACTTGAGGGCCGAGGCGGCATCGTGCGCGCAGTTTGCACCGGAGGTCGCCGACAAATGGCTGGTGCAGTGGTAGCTGAGGCAGTACGGGTCCCGACACAAGCCGGCGGACATTAGCGAGGGAGGGGATGCCCCGGCCAGGGGGCTGGTCCCGGCTTTGCTGCACGCCGCGAATTGCGCACTCAGGAGTTGACTGCTCGATTTGGCGTGCTCAAGGCTCATACCGGGAGGCAGGAAGGTCTGGGGATAACCCGCGTAGGCGCCCGCTAAACTCCCAGGGTAGGAAATGCCGGCAGGCGGCAAGGGGAATACCGCGTGGCCGTGTTTGTAAGGGGAAACCGGAGCCACCAATCCGGTGCCGAGCATCGACGAGGTGATGGATGGCGAGTCCGAAGTGACGGCCTTAGACCCGGGCGCGCTTTCCTGGCTGCCATCGGGGCTAATTCCACTCGTCCGATTACTCTCCGGCGACGGCGTGTTTTTATTGCGCTCGCAATCCTTTTTGTCGTCCTTGTCCGCCGCTTTGCCGTCGCACGGCAGCGGCGAAGCTGACGCGGAGGCGCACGAGCTCGGGCTCGCGCTGCGGCTGCTGCCTGTCCTGGGCGTGAACGGCGGGCAGGTGGCGCTCGGCACTCGGAAAGCGTTCTTATCTCCGCTGAGGCTCGACTCCTTCTTGGTGTCCGAACACGACGACGATTTGGCGTAGGGCTTAAAGCTCGACTTGTCGTCCACGCCGATGTCACTGATCTTGATAGGCCCGGTCTTGCTCTCCTTGTCCCCGCCGGAAGCCACCGAGGAAAGCTTGGAGGAGGCTGGGGGGTCCGGCTTGCCGATCTGGGAGCATGTTTGAGCCAAGAGCGCCAGTGGGCTCTTCTTGGCGTCCAGCTGTGACGCACAACAAATCTCCGTTAAGCACGATGTACATGTGTACATTTTTTAGACTTATTTGGCCATCAATTTTTGTGCGCGCAGTACTGCAGCGTCCTTTCAAGCCCCTCAAATCCAAAGTGAGTTAAAACAAAGAAATAAATCAAACCATTAACACCATAATAAATTCACATTTTGAGGAAAAAAAGCTTTTTTTTTTATCTTGTCATCTCCTCGGGAGGAGTGCCAGACTTATTTTTGCCACAGGCTCAATCAAAATCATCCTTAAATGGGCCATTCTATGGAGCTGAAAGTCTTTATAAATGCATGGATCATGTCATACTATTATACAATTTCCATGTAGCTGCCGTATATGTTTTTAACAACAAATTGAATTTGCAAAACAGAGTTTTTTGGAAAATAGTGACAAGCAAATCTTGAAAAGCGTAACAAAACTCTTGTTCAATTTAGATTAAGAAGCGAAATAGGCTCTTTGCTGTCATTTGTCCACATGAAATGACGTGGCGGTCCGGATCTGCCGCCCGGGCCTCGGGTTTGACACCGTTAACTTCGAACGACTCAAACAGCCCGAATGCAGGCTTCTTCCGTGCCCCCCAGGAAAAGAGACTCACCTCGATGGGGCTGATCGGCGTCGACGGCAGCGGCTGGAGGTACTCCGGGTGCATGATGTGTCCCGCCCGAGCCGTGAGCATTTTCAGCAACTTGATGGGCAGACGGCCGGCTTGACGGTGCGGGTCTGCAGGGGAGGAGACGGCGGCGTTGTTGTTGTTGTTGGCGGCGGCGGCGCTGCGTTGCGCGTACGTGCGGCTGGCGGGGCTCAGTGCGCCTTTCTCCCCGGATGAGGAGCGGCTCTCCCACGCTGGATTGGAGCTGTGTCTCAGGACAGGCACCGCGGGCGCTGTGATCATGACCCAACGCTCGTGCAAATGGCCGAGAAATGCATGTGTGGGTAATGCGCGTAAGAGCCCCTTCAAAATCACGCAATGAAAAGCCTCAGCCAAACACAAAAAGCGTTAAATCCTCATGGATGTTTGTGGACAATCCGCGTCGTGTCGTGTCGTGTCGTCTCTGCGTCCGCCGTCGCGCCTTCTCCCGTCGGCGTCCCTGTGACAGTGTGGTCGCAGGTCCGAGAGCGCGCTCGGATTACAGGAGGGAGGAGAGAGAGTGATGGTGGTGCGCCAAAAGCAAAGGCACGATCACTCCGCCTCCACCCGCTTCTCTGCGTGCGCGCGCGGATCGGAGTCTGCAAGAGTTGATCCGAGGTGAAAAGACGAAAGCAAAATGACGTCGCGCATCATCCACGCGAGGGTGTGTTTCGCGCTCGCGGCGCCTTTTAACGCGGCGTCTTCGCATGTAATTGGTTCCGTGCGCATGCTCAGACCTGGGAGATTCGCGTCGACTCGCCGAGATGATCTCATCCAGTATTTCCACGACCTCTGTTGAGCCAAGGCTTACATTTTTAAAATTGGGGAGAGAAAAAAAAAAAAAAAACATGGCACAGCACGAAACGAAATAGAAAGTATCTGTCACCTAGTGATCATCTCGTCTCAATAATTTACAACCGTTTATAATTTTACAGCCTTATCATCCTGTTTTTGGAATGTCAGAGGCTCAAGCACAGAAACTCCCAACTGTTTTTTGAGGGGGCGTGGCTAAAACATTCCCACTGACTCACTTCAGCATTAAGCATGAATTTCCCTTCCCCCATAATATAAGAACCCGAGCACTTTTGTGCATCAGGGGTTATCTGTCATAATTGTAAGTTCCTTCGTAATGATCTTGCGCGCTAGCTGGTAACCCGCAACTTTCGACGTGGCGTGCGAAGCCTTGCCTATTTCGCACAGGAAAAATATTTGGTTCCAAATTAGACCATCAAGTCATCCAACGCCACTTCAGATCTTTCAGTTTTCATTCCCACGTAAAGCTATTCCATGTTGACAAGACAAAGCGCGCTTTTTTTTTTTTCAGAGGGGTTTGGGGGGGGGGGCGTGCATGAGTCATTAAGAAACAACCCACGGCTAGGGAGCACAAGCAATGTTGGCTGCCGTCCGTCCATCCGTCCGTCCAGTCCCCCATCCATCCATCCATCCGCATGACGTGTTTTCGGGTCCTTCCCCCCCCCCCCCCCCGATGCAGCCTGGCATCTGTCACTTCTCCGTCCTACTTGCCAGTTATCTGTCAACCGTCTGCATTTCTCCTCCTCAGTCACATTCAGGTCAACGCCGAGTGCAAAAATAAAGAGTAGAAGGGGGAAGTCTCTCCGCCTGAGCCCTTCCATCATGTCGGGCCTCTATAATCTTCCTGTAAATATCGTTAATGAAAGACAAACGCAAGGACGTTGCTCAGCTTCACTGTGGCAAGCAGTCCAGTTCTCTTTTTCGTGCGCCTTGGGGGGCAGGGGAAAAAGCTACCTTTAAATTTACAAGTGTGAAACCAAAAAAAAAAAATGGCGTCCTTTGGTCTTGAATTGCTTTTTTTTAAATAGTTGTCTCACTTGCTCATCGCCACCAAATTGTCAATGAGTTTGTTTTGAACTGCATTGCGAATCGGTTTGACGACCGATGAATTTGAACCAACAACCAATTCGCTTGACATGCGCCGAATAGCGGTTGAATAAGTTCACAATGATAACAGTTCAAGACTAATCTCGGTAACGCAGCCCAACTGTTCATCAATTTTCAGGGCCCGAAAAAGTATTTTCCCAAGATGAAAAAGTGGTTTAAAAAAAAAAAATAAATAAATAAAAAAGTCAGAGTGATGAGTGTTCCTGGAATGAATTAATGGCGTCACATTGAATCCAAAGTCACATTCTTTACAATGCAAAGCGTGTTTTATAAAACTGTCTTGCGGTTGCCATTAATCATGAAATCTTCCATTTTCCCAATTCCCAGCGCCCCACTTTGAAAGAGACCCACTTATCTTATTACTCAATAGCCTATAAATGTCTTGCTGATCAGGCGAAAGTTAAACAGATGCAAGTGTTTTTTGATTGATAACGGCGCTGCTGTTTTCGGCAACGGCAAGTCAGCCGGTGACGGCGGCGGCTTGACTTATTAGGACAGGGAAGGGCGACCATAAATTCCCAGCGTCAGCCAAAAAAAACTCTTTTATTGTGGCCCTGATGGATGGGCCGCCGAGGCGCGCACCAAATTCCCGGCTGGGTCCCTAAATGGCTGCACATTTTTCCCACTGCCCCCCCCACCGCTCCTTTCGCTGTCGTCGTAATTCATGACTTTTAAACAGAGAGCCCGAAATCTCCCGCTTGTATTTCACTGAGGCGGGGACACATTTATGGACGGGCCGCAGCCCGCTTGCCAATACGCAGCTTCAAAGTCGGACGGACGTCTGCTGCGTAATCGGCTCCCGGCGAGCTTTCAGAGATTTGAGCAATTTGGACAAACTTGCTCGGTCGTAATTCGGCACCGCTTCATTTTTGGGGTTTTGCACGCGCTTCCTGTTCCTTGAACGGCATCAAATAAGTTGACTTCAGTGCTTCTCATAAAAATGCCGTCGCTCGCTAAATACTACCATCCTGAAACGACAGTCAATAGGCCACGCCCCCCTATTCAACACGTACTGAGCTTTATGTCGAGTCTTTCTGCTGCTGGTTTAACGAAATAATCGAGGCAGTGCTTCCAAAATGCTGTTACCTGCTATGAACACTTGGGGTGCCATTTCCTTGCAGTTTGCCAGGGTCAGTCACCGGTGTGCGGCGGGTACTTGGAGAGGAACAACCCCGTGAAAACTCCAATCGGCCGCCGCCGCCGCGTGCGAACAGAACTTCCTTGCCTGCCGCGATGTGGAAATTCTCGTGCCGCGTCGTCGGTGGCGACGGGCCGATGGGACGTGACAGGTAGAAAGGGGAGATGACGGTCTGGAAAAGTGCTATTGTTTCATGCCGCTCGCCTGCCCCCGTCGGCTCCCTTTTAAAAGGGCCTGAAAATGCCGCTATCCGGGCGACGCTGATTGCTCGTGTTTAATTGATTCGCCTTGCGCCAAGGCCTGTCACATTAATAATGGTTAAGTACAGCTCCGGCGTGTCGCCCGCAGTGGCGCGTCTACGGGGAAATTAACGGCCTCGACTAACTGCCGTCTGCCAGGCAAGAACTGCCTTTTATACTCTCAAACGACGTCGAGCCACTTCCGTTCTCAACGATACATATTACGACTTGCTGTCTTCATCCGCCGAAACCTCACGACTGCGAATATGCCGGCCTATTGTCAATTCCTTCTGTATTCGAATTTCTCTACCCCCCCCCGAAAAACTCTGCGACAATTTCGACCTTTTTCGTTTCAATCGCTTTCAACGCGTCTTGACGATACCCTGATCTCATTATGGTCCCGCGTGCCGAGGCGAAGCGCTGACAAGTAAACGGTGTTGAGTGAATAAGATCCAGATTAGTGCTAACTTCACAGGGCCCTTTGACAGCCCGCAGGAGACACGGGAGTCGCTGGGATATTTCCGCCACTGAAATGACAGTTTGAAATTGCTCCCGTCACCTCGATCGCTGCCGTAATGCACCTTGAATGCGCCGCGTCTTTAAAAGTGCGCGGAATTAGACTCGCCGGTCGTCGAGCTGTCCTTCAAGCAAATTTGACAAGAAAATAGACGAGCGTTCGTCTTTGAAGGCGGGAGTGAGTGAGGGGGGGGGGGGCGGTGCCTTTGCTCCCCCCGCGAGAAACTGGCACGGAATAAGAACTTGTCGGCTAGCGTTACCAGTGTGATGCGGCTAAGACGGGACATTTCGGATACTTAGAAGTCAAGCGTACGCCGCCCTCCTCTCTCTCGCCGGAATCTGGAAGCCAAGAGTTGGCCGAGTCGAGGTGGCGCCGAAGATGGCGGCGGTTTTGAAGGCTCTTTTTCCACGTTGTCTCCTCGATTAGTCAAAGCTGGTCAGGAGCGCGAAGTTAAAGCCCGCTTGAGATTAAACGCTGTCGTCCACTCGCCGCCGTATCAGGCAGGTGAGGATGTCATGCTGTACGCACGCGTTAGCTTCAGGCGAAACCCCGCCCCCCCCACCACGGCCGACAGCTGCCATATTTGCCGTTAAGAACTTTGCGGAAACTTTGTCAAGTCGCTCCTGTGCTGCTATCGGCTTGTCTGGCCTCAGGGATTAGCAACACGTCTCTGTCATCTTTTTTTTTTTTTTGGCACAAATGTAGTCGCTTTCGTTGTTTTCCTCCCTTCCCGATAAACCAGTCATCCACAAACATAGCAAACGTAATCTTCGATTTAATTTCTGCCGGGTGAAAATGTACAGGTAGCGTGTTTTGACACTCGTGGGGGGGGCGGGGAGGGATGGGCAGATTGCTTCTCGTAAAGCAGGGCCCCCCCCCCCCCACTCCCCCGAGAACGATCTTGTCACATTTCACAAGCGGGATTAGGGGATTCGCGGGAGGGGCCCCGGAATTAGCGTCAGGCGGTCGGTCGGAGCCTTTCGACACTTACCGCTCCATTTGTCGACTTAGTGATCAAATGCTCTCCGTCTGACGCCTCCTTGGCTTTGTCGTCGGCGGTTTGTACGCTCCGCGCTCACCCGAGACGCGTTTCCATGAGGTCAGTGAGTCTCAAAAGTGTGCTATTCATCAAAAGACAGACAGGGGAGGGCTTATTCCTCAAAAAGTCCGCTTGCTATTATTGTAAGGCGCCCAAAAATAATGCGCTCCTTGAACAGTATCATTGCACAAAATGGAAAAAAAAAAAAACCAAACAAAGTTTACTTCAGTAATGATTCACTTCTAATCGATTGCCTTTGTTTGGGTGCCAAGAAGGGCCCGCGTTTGTTGTGATGAACTTTGATTGGCAGGAGGCCGGCGGCGGATCGCAGTCAGGCTGCAAGTTGGATTTGACGGCAGACAGAGACGGACGGCTCTTGTCATTGTCTCCGGGCCAGTAACAATCACGCAGTACGTTACCAATTGGACTTTGTTTTGCTGAATTACTCAAAGACAACTTAGCAGCGAGACAACGCTGTAAATAAATCGCCTGTACATTGCCGCGCTGTACATTGATCACGAGAGAAAAATGGCTGCCGTCGCCACGCTCAACCGAGGCTCCGAGCCGCCTTTAATACACGGAATCAGAATGTCAGCTGCGGTGTTGCGGGCTTTACGAGACCATTACCATTTTTTATGTATTTATTTATTGTAATTGTTTATCCCGACCGCGCAAATGGCTTTTTCCGTAGTCCGACTGATTGATGGCCCTTTCAAGCTTTGTGGCTGTCGTCCGTTAGACTTGGGGCCACGTCGTCCGGCACACATACCCAAGCGCTCCAAAACACGCTCACGGACGCTTGTTTCGAAGACGGTTTTCGTGCGCGGAAGACGCGATATCGACCGCCATCTTCTCGAATACACCCAAGCCGACAAACGGGAAGGAATGTTTAATTTCAAGGGGGATTGTCAAAGGATCGCCGACCGACAAAGCCACCTCAGACTTGTACAGGCCCGTTGGCTTTTCGTTGACCTTTTTCCAGAATACTCCCGCCCCCTCTCTTTTTTTAATGTACAGCTGGGCTAGCTTTAAATTCTTCGGACGGTGCTCTTCCTTCAGTTAATCTGTCCCTGATCTTCCGTAAACCTCACTTTATTAGCTCATACACAAGGTTGATCCATGTGGAATTGGGCTCGGGAAAATCTATATCCGTGTCCGTTTAATTTCATTCAGATGTCCGCGCGGAAGATGGCACAAAGTCTGATAGATCTCGCCGATCGTTACATGCTAGCCATAGCGAGGTCCCGCCCCCCCCCTGAATAGCGGCCTTAGGTGTTAGTAGGCCGTCGGCGTTGGAATTGAAGCGCGGCGGAGCACATGTCTGACACCTCCTGACTTTTTTTATGAGGCCGCGTTTGAAGTTTTTAAACGCCCGTGGAGGATTCTCGGGGTGACGAATATTAAAAAAAAAAAAAAGAGGTGCGGCTTTAGAGCTCAAGCGTATTAATGGCGAGCATGCACCGTTACGCCGTTTGATGAGCAAAGTCCAATGAGTCGATTTCACCCCGAGTAAAGTCATTTCCCGACCGTGCTTGTATTACACTTTTTTTGTAATTTACGGCGACGTAATGACATGTGTTTTCTCTTACCATTATCCCCAAAAGACCCCCTTTTAAGTCTTCCTTGTCTTGAGGCTTACGCAAAGAAGAAGAAGAAAAAAAGCGAACGAGCGTGACCTCAAAGCGTCTTTTGTCGAGCAGGCATGATTCATGTGATGGGGAGAGAAGGTTGGGGCGCTGGGGGTTAATTGTGAGTGATGGGGTGTGGAGGATTGAAGGGTGGTCTGACAAAGACCAGCTTGAGTTCAGCCGTGCCTTCGCCCCCGCGCCGCAGTGCCGGTGGTCCCGATCGTTTGATCGCATTTGGGTCGGAGCTGTCGTTTTTGGCAACGTTTCGATGGAAGCTCTCGGAGTGGCTCAATTTTCTGCAAATAATCAGTAAGTGTGTCGTTTTTTTCGCCAAAGATCCCCAAAAAATGAAACAAATAAAATATTTTCCAGTAAAACGAAACCGCATAACAATATTAAAAATAAACATTTTTCTTTCCGCAAAGTCTTCCACCAATCGTTTGTTTTCTTTCTGGAGAAAGTGAATCATCCAAAGTTATTTTTTTTATTTTATTTTTTAAGGGAAATGTATCATCAATAGTAGCAGCAAATGCGCCCCCCCCGCCTTCTAACGTCATTGACACACATTTCAAAAGTCAGGTCACCGCGCCCGCGTCGTCTTGTCTCATCTTGTCCCGCCGAGATCCCCGATTGACAGCACCATCGGTCTTGTACCCCCGTTAGCTCGCCCAAGACCCCCTTGGCGCACGCTTGTTAGGCGGAGGAGATGGGCAGCCCAGATGCCGGCCGTGAAAAACGGCGAAGGCAAAATGAATTTGGCCATCACGGCTGCCTTTTGACAGTCGATATAAATCTGATTTCGATGTTGAGCGGGGGGCCAGTTGGACGTTAATAAATCAGGGCCATCCAAACGTGTTCCTCCCGAGGGCCGCGTGCAGAAATATGGAAGGATTCAAACGATGCTTTTTTACATTCAACTTGAATTGATTCCGCAAGCTAACACCAATCCATCGGGCAATTGCAGATTGTTCATTCATTTGTGGCCGTCGTTGTTGATTGACTCAAATACAGTCGGGTGGTTACTTAGTCTGCGTGTGAGTGTGAGTTCAGGGTTCCCACGGGTCCTTAAAGTTAATAAAAATCCATAAGTTTAAAATGACGTTCTTAATTGTCCTTAATTTTCAGGGAAAGCTTCCAAAATCAATACAAATCCTGAAAAATCTATTTTTATTCAAAAGTTTTATATAAATTTAAAATCTTAATGTACTTGATTTGAGAATGAATTCAATTTTTTTTCATGAAATGAAAATTTGACATGTATGTATTGCCCCTAAAAATAAAGATGTGCCCTTCCTGTGGCAGCAATGATTTGAACACCAGCTCAGCGATATGTGGCTTTCTGTTCAGCCAACATATTGCTGAGCAGGCATCCCCTGCTGAATGGAGAAAAAGTCCTTAAAAATGGTTAAATTAGCCCTCAAAAGTCCTTAAAAGGTCCATAAATAAAAAGCAAGTGGAAGAGTGGGAACCCTGGAGTTGTGGCCTACAGCAGCGTCTTGCCAGTGTTTGACCGCTTTTCGCATACAACGAGCACCATATGCCCCCCAAAATTTTGGACACCCCCCCCCCGGCGTAATTTACGATCCACACCCTGCCGCATGTAGGTCAAAAGTTGCTGTGCGTGTCATGGGGGAAACAAAATGGCATGTAATTCGGATTTTTAAAATGTGGTAAGGCGTCAAAGGAGCCATTTAGCGCTGGACGGATGGGAACAGGCGATACGGGGTGCTGGCATCCTGCAACCATCTGCACGGGAGGGGGGGGGGGGGTCACGCTCGTTTTTTTAATGCGGCACACAGATGCTCGACGTACAGCAACCGCCTCTATGGCGAAGCTTGGACGCGTGACGGGGCGCTTTAACGCCGCGTTTTAACGCCGCGTCAATTTCCGGCCGCTTTGTGTCTGATCTCGGCGGTCACCTTTTTTCTGTGCGGAACACGCACTTAATTTGGGGATAAAATGTCACGCCACGTTAAACCGTCAAGTGTTGACGAATGACAGTTGAACACACATTCGCTTTATTGTTGTTTACACAGGACTAATATAGGAAGTAAGTAGAAGGGTTTTTTTTGGTGGGTGGGGGGGGGGTTTGCACTCCTCTCTCTTCTTTCGCCGCGCCACAGAGGACAGCAAGAAATATTTGACATGTCGACGCGTTCAGGGCCAGAAGTAGGATTAATGGCCGCCTGCCTGCCTGCAAGGTCCTCTGGCGGTAATTGCAAGCAGAATCGGAGTCTGTGATCTCAGCAGCGGTATGCGACATGTCAAAACAGCCCGGCCTTTGACAGATTGCCTTCCCTTCAGAAATAACTTAAGCACATTTGTTCTCTTGAAATGAGGTATCGGCGCGCCTCCCACGCCACAAAACGGGGGCGACGGCTCCTTTCAAGCGCACTCCGTTGAGTGCCGAGCCGCTCGCGATCGCGTCGTCTTTGATTCGACACGTCAACCTAATTGCAGCCGACCCAAATGGGACGGGTTTGGCTCTCTCCCCGCTTTGCACTGTAAACTTGTCATCTTGTAATATCCTGATGCAATCGACACTTAGTGATGAATCATCACCAAATCAATTTGATATGTATATCAAATATTGCCATTCTGGCATTTTCATTTCCATCAGTGGTGTCAATACCAATGAATGATACCACGCATTCAAATAGTGGTACAGTATTATTTATTTCCACCCTTAATATGAATACTGTACCAAAAAAGAGAACAATATCGACCTATTCTCCCACCCCTAGTATCCATAACGTTTTTTTTTTACAATGCCGCATCAATATTTTGCTGCGAGTCCGTCCACGCTCTTATTTAGGGGTCCTCCTCTGGTTTTTCCAGCCTCCTGGCCCGCACTAGAATAGCTCCCCTGTGGTTGTCCCGCACTCGCATTCTCCTGCTTGATAGTTGAGCATATCGCCCGAGGACAGAGAGATTCATTCTCATGCGCCCTGGCCTGCGCTGTGGCTGGGCCGTGTCCTCGGGAGCGACGAGCCAGCCAGCCAGCCAGCCTCTCGCCTCGTGACTGTCCAAACACACTTGACTCCAGGCAGCCACATCAAAAGCGCGTCTCTGCACGGCCTCCTTTTGGAAAGCGTTTCACCGCAAGGGTGCTAAACCTATTTACTTTCCACGGTTAAAATACAGTTTGAAAGGAAGGAAAGATGAAAAAAAAAAAAAAAGCCAAAATGTGCTCATCAAGATGGTCAGAGGCAGGATTTGAAGAGAGGTTTTTGACACGGGAGTGAGTTAGAAGAGACAAATTCATAAAAGATCCTTTGAGTGCATCTCGCTACAAGTTTTCTCGGGCTACTCCGGCAAATCTGCAAAGCATAAACAGTACTTCGCTAAGGGATTGGAACTTTTTTTTTAAGCAGGGCCACTTGCTATGCAAATCAAAATCTATGGTTTTCTAAGTCAAATTGGAAATAACATACGACAACGCCCCCCCCCCCTCCCTAGCCTCTGGTGCTTTCGCCCTTCCAGACCTCACCGTGCGTACGGGATGACAAAACATCCCTTTTCTGCCAACAGCTGCGCACGAGGAGGTTGACGTTCTGCCTCGTAACAATAACGCAAACATCTGAACCGCAGCTGGCCGGCGGGGGTCAGCGCACGGCCAACGCCGATCGGGGCCCTCTCGACGTCGGAATGAATGATGGCAACGCGCGCAACATTAATGCCAAAACGATAAAGTTCATGACCCCGAAAGCTCCTCCAAAAGTTTCTTTACATGTTCGGCCTCAAAAGGTTAAAGTCATCTCCAGTTAGCCATTTGCATGAGGCTAGGTTAGCATATTGGGTCACCTCCCTTTGGTCATTGTTGCTAACATGAGCGTTGTTGGATGTGCTAGCGCTGACATGTTTCCAGTCCTGCCTCATAGCTTGATTGAACCAGATTAGCCCAATGAGCGTAAATGACAGGATACGGTGACATCGGGATGACTCGGTCACTTTTCCGCCAAATTCCGAGCTAACGTTAGCTTCTCCTCCAAATACAGAGCGGGGGTGTCACACTTTGTTGGCATTGATGAACTCTCACTTTCACGTTTGTTTCCAAAGTCTGAAACCCGCTACTATCAGAAATTAGCCTTAAAGAGGTGTAACGTTGTTTTTTTTTTGTCGTTGCGGTGGACTAACGTCAGCAGTTGCTCGGGGCCCCCTTTCAGTTCGGGGCCCGAGGCAACTGCCTGCTTCGTCGCCTGCCCTTTTCAGGCATGTGTGCGTGTCTGCTCCAAGTATTAATTTGTGTAGCGCCACCCCGTTTAATTGGTCTTAATCTGAAGTGAGCGGCTTTGATCTGCCTGACAGTTTGACTGCATTAGCGCGAGCGCGGGGGCTAATCCTCGCCGTAGCTTGTTCTCGCGGCTCAGCCAGAGGCCTGTCCAAGCATAATATGTCAGCTGAGGGGATAAGCCGTCATCAAACAAGCGCGTCTAAGCTTCTGGAACACGAGGGTTGAAGGGCCGCCGTCACGCTGCGCCGACACAACAACCGCCGAGATGTTGAGCCGCCGCCAGGCCCGCTGTGCACCTTTTGCCAACAAATTTCTGAGTGGAACGCCGTCAAGTTGACTACATTTTCATTTTGAGCGACATTGTTTTTCAAGGGGGGGGGGGGGGGGGGGGATTTCAAGTTTGAACATGTAATAAGTCGTCTCGCACACGAATGTGCCAGGAAAGATTGTCATGCGTCATAGGAAATGATCCAGCGGCGTTGATTCCGTCCCAAATTTTGCGTATGAATCACTCGCTACTTGGAGTGATTACAAGAGAACAAAAAAAAAAAAATTGTAATGTGTTTTGTGCGAGTCGGGGCCCTTATGCTCATCACCTGTAAACAAAAGGCAACGTGTGATCTGCTCTGACGACAGACCGAAGAATTGCGGTCAAGTGTGGTGCTGCCATTCGGTCCTGTGACCACACACTTGATGCCTGATAATCAACATAGTTACACGGCCGCGTAGCCCCAGGAGCCGGCGTACAATCGCGTCTTTATCTCACATCTGTACAAACAGCGGCTGTTTTCCACCCGCATTTTTAAAATTGTTTTGTATCCGCGCCGTCATTTCACAATCCCGAACTCTGACTGAACTGTGATGAAGCGCGATAGCCATCTTGACAGGCAACAGTAAGTGCTTTGAGCGCAGGCGAGGCCAGGGCGGGAGAAAGAGAAGTGTTTCAAATGAAGAAAATGGCAGCAATGCCTTGATTACAATTTATACAACCCGTTTATTTCTTTACATCCTCTTGTTTTCATACGGTCTATTTTTTACAATACAGTGAAACTCCTCTACAACGAAATCATGTTTGCAGCAAGACATTTTTCACAACAGGGGGTTTTTCACTGTAGCAAATTTGATCTCGGATGTAAACACACACACATTGATGCATGAAGATTTTTTTTCACATTAGGGGGTATTTTCGCCCATGTAGGTTTCGTTCTAGAGGAGTTTGACTGTATGGTGATCCAGTATTCTTTGTGATTAAAACATTCACCGAGAAAAAAAAAAAAATTGGGGGGCGGGCAGGGGCGTACGAAGCCATTTCGGTGCATTTCATGAGCCGCGGCTGAGCAAAAGTGCAGCTGCCGACAGCTGGGGCATTAGCACGGCCATTAAGAGGTGTCCAACATTTCCAGGGGAAAGCATTTGAAAAATGACAACCTCCCGGCGCTGCCGCGATATTAATTGTACACGGCGGAAAAAACACATGTGGAAACAGTTGGCGGGACAAAAGGCGCCTTGTTTCACCCTCACAAGGTGCCTTGTTTGCGCGTCGGCCGTTCATCGCCAACAACTGGGAGCTAATTGTTTGCGGAACTAACTCGTTCAACACCGCGTGCGCGCGGGCTCATTTCTTCAAATGATTTTCTTGGAACACATAGTGAATGTTTATCAGCGTATTTGGGTGGCGGGGGGAGATTTTAGGGGTTAAACCCCCAAGGGTCCTGACTGGAGTGCACCATTTGAAGACCCTCACGGTTGAGTTGAAGGTTGTCATCATTCTCATCATCCTCTCAGAACAATTACAGTCTTAAGCAAAAAGCATGAGCTAAATCCGCCCGTGATATAAATTGAGGATTAATTTGCCGTGTTTTCGCTAAGACGACGACTTTAACAAGGATCCAGCGAGGGCCCCGTAATTAAAAGTGCCAAATTCCCCATAGATTGCGATTCATGAATGGCTCCCAGCTCCAGCTCCCGGGGTCTGATGGCTTTTTTTTCCCCGCAGATGATGACAATGTGATGTTGTGCTTCTCATGGCGTCCGTGCCAGCCCTCGTAGTCACTGATGCAGATAAATGCGGCGCCATTCATCATCACCTCCTATTCATTAATAGCCAATAAGTCATTGCCGCTTCCTCACAGGAAGATTTGGGAATGTGACTTAAGCAGCGCGAGTGCTTGAGTCCATGGAGGAGGGAGGGAAGGGAGGGAGATGCCGCCGCTTTTGCTCATTATGTCTTATTCTACGTGGCATTTGCCTGCCCAGCTGTCATCTCCATAAAGAATCACACAGGAAGCGTAGTATTGTATTTATTTCAGCTGGTGCATTTTTCTTCTGGGGGGGGAAGAAGAGGCCACGGAGGTGCACCGACCGATGAGAAAGGATGATAGATGTTGCGCCCGTGTCCCGGCTCTCCTCTGGCCCGTTGTCATTAATCAGCGCCATTAGGCCGCGCTCTCGCCTTCCACTGCCGCAGCTTCCCTTTTGTCTCGTATCCATAAAGGGAAAAAAGCCGGATATACTTGCGCTTGCTTCTGCGGCGATGCTTGCAAGCTAAAGGCAAAAGTAAAATTTTAAAAAAGCAAAACAAGGCATTGCAGGAAACCGCTTGAATTTCAACTATGTTGCTATAGGGAGTGAAAGCAGAAGCCAGAACCGGGTTGGCCGGTTGGTCTGCGTGAGCGTCGAAGTGTGAGGCGTGGCCAACAGCTGATTAAAAGTCTGGATGTTGTTTAGACTGTGAGTGAAAATAATTTGATTAAAATCGAGGCACCGACAAATCATAGTCTCGTTGCTCAAAAGTTAAATATAACTGAACTGTACTTTGCAAATGTACTTTAAGGGGTTACGTTATTATCTGACGTAACGTTGCGTGTGCTCAGTTTCAGCATTTAAATTCACGACTTTTAAGGCGTTCGAGGGAATTTTTTTCTTCATGCTGATATTCATCGTCGGGCTTTCATTTGATCTTAAGTCAACGAGCATTGTTTTAATTTGAAGCTGTTATCATCCATGTTGTCGCTAATCGGCAGTGTCAGTGCCGCGGTTGAAGCCCCCCACACAACACACACACACACACCTCATCTGTGTCATCCAAGCGGTCTGATAGGACGATAAGGCGTGAAAGTGATTCACACGGCTTCATTCCGAGGGGCTTTGCGTGTTTGATTTGCATAACTAGAGAAAATGATATTAGATGGGCATATTGATTTAATTTTGTCCAGGCGCGCTGTTAATTACGCTATCGTAAAAGTGTCACGGCTTTATTGCCTTGGTTCAGAACGGTCGAGGGGGTGGGGGGGGGGGGGTGCGTTGCTTTACGGCCGCCGTTGTTGCCCGGCTGCGGCGAGGTCGTCAAGATTTTATTGTCAGGCGTGATTTTTACATGAGTGGGTCATCGTTAAAAAGAAGGAAAAAAAAAACTCGGAGATGTAGTATCAGCGGCGCTTTGAAGGATTAGCCCCCCGGCTCATCTGACTTTGTTCTTTGGTATCGCATGGAGTGAGTCGCGAGTGTTTTCCATCTGCCTGTAACCGCCCCGCCCCCTTTGCGCTGACATCTTGATTTATATTCGGCTTTTAGCAGGACTTTGTGTTTGACATCATTCCGAAGAGGACGGTCTCCTTTCATCTTGATGGAGAACACATGGCTCGCATGTGCTACGAGTTGTCCGAAAACAGGGAAACACGTGGCTTCTTTGTTAGCGTCGTTTTTAGCATTAGCATTCGGTATCATTTGTCATCGTTATTTGTCACAGCATTCTTCTCTGTGGTCTGTCAAATGTACAAGATATGTTCAATTTTGAGGGATTTTGCATGCTGGAGGGGTAAAACTTTGTCCGTCTTCTATCTCCATTGTGCAGATTTTTCACCTATTGTGGCTGGGTTGAATATACAGTGAAACTCCTCTACAACGAAATCTACATGGGTGAAAATACACCCTAGTGTGAAAAAAATCTTCATGCATTCACACTATTCCCACTTTCCTGTTTCAAATTTGCTACAGTGAAAAATCCCCTGTTGTGAAAAATGTCTTTCTGCAAACATGATTTCGTTGTAGTTTCACTGTATTCTTTACGATAAATGGGGTTCACTGTGAGTCGTGAACGGCCTGTTGCAAATTTTGACAATTTCTGTGTCCATGTGTTATTTTCCATCCAATGCGCATACCGTCGACTTGACGCAGTAAATTGTAAGTGGAAGGATGCAAAGTGGATGACGTAGCCGACCTCCATCGGAATTTGGATTTTCCCAAATGGATTGGCCCGGGCGCAATTCAGTGAAATGAGCCGGCGTCACAATTGAGAATGCGGCCCATCTCTTCTTGTGAGCACAGCAAAGTCAGGCGAGCCTGTCAGGATGTCGTGATCTCCAGTCTTGGGCAACACAAAGCAGCGCATAATGTGCAATCTGATAAGTGTTCTCCCGCGCCGCAACCTCCGCCCGTCATCCTATACATCAACCACGACTGCTCTGGGCCGTGCAGCTGGGGATGTTTGTGGTTGAAGTTGATGAATTAGACCACGAGCGCGAGGAACTCCGGGGGCCCGGCCACCGGTTTGTCCGCCCCCCTGACGCCACGTGATGCTGATCGGCTCCGTCCTGAGCGAGCGTGAAGATTAAGCGGCGCTGTCTGGTCGCCGAGCGGCGCACTGCATCACATCGGCGGAAGAAGAAGAAGAAGAAGAAGAAAGAGGAAGAAGACGACAGCTGCGGCAGTTAATCCTTCATCGCTGGAGCGGGCGAGATGGACAGCCAAAGATAACCCTCGATAACTTCTGCTACAGATCAGAAACTCGGCCTTCCATCTGTGCTCAATTCACGCATCAAAATGAGGAACGAGGCCGAGCAGATGCTGTGAAACGAATAACGTCCACACGCAATGCAGTCTGCCCTCGCTGTTTGCTATTATGTTCCACTCAACCCCCGCCATAGGTGAAAATCGGCAATCGTAAGGCATGTTAGCATGTGTGCTGTTTGTTAGCGTGTGAGTTTTTTTTAAATACCCAGCTTGGAGTGTCACTTTTATCTCTCGACATTGTGAGCATTTCGCATCCGCAAATGTAGATTTTTGGGCATTGTTTTTATTTCAGGTCAGCAGTCTTATACATTAGGAGAAGCTCTATACGCAACATTGATATGAATCACTGCGAACAGTCAGGCGCATACAGTGAAACTCCTCTACAACGAAATCATGTTTGCAGCAAGAAATTTTTCACAACAGGGGGTTTTTCACTGTAGCAAATTTGAAACTGGAAAGTGGGAATGGTGTTAATGCATGAAGATTTTTTTCACACTCGGGGGTATTTTCACCCATGTAGATTTCGTTGTAGAGGAGTTTCACTGTACTTTATCGCACATAGTTCCGGGTTACGGCAAGTCCAGGTGGGGACGGCAGATCGACTTGAACCGGGGCGAAGCTAAAGTGCCGAGTATTTACGCGTGTGCTCGCCACCTCAGCACATTCCCACTGCTGCCTTTGCATGTTTGTTGTTGCCTTGATGTCGCTGTCAGGCCGTGATGGATGAACATCATCATGCGGGGAGAGTAAAAGCTTTTCGGGCCAGCAAGACGCGGCGGCGGGATGGCTCTCTCCGACGCCGTCGTGTTGGAACGTCACCGTTTTACATTTTCCTTCCCAACTGTGCTCTGAATATGCTAATACCCCCCCCCCCTGCCCCTCCTTTTGGGATGATATATTCAGCGCGTGTGTACGTAGCGCTCCGCTGACAGTGACGTATGAGTTTGGGTGTCTCTCGCAATCGGGATAGCTTTAAATTTGCCACCTTGTTAGCTTTTGATTTATGTGATCGCCATTTCCCCCTCCTCACCCGCTCAAGTAATTGGCCCGGGCCCCTTGTAGGAAATAATCAGCCTGTGCGCAGAAACAAATGCCGCTCTGATACTAACGAGGCAGCTCGGCTGACAGTTATTAATGATTGTTATGATAAAGAGAAGAATTGAGTTGTCGTGCGGAAAAGGACTTGACATGGATGCGTCTGAAAAATAATGAACTCGTGCACTGCCAGGGAAACGATCATGCGTTGTCACGGCGATGGGGAATGGCTGCCGATTGATGAATTTGTCGCCTCGTTCTGGGGACACGAGAGCGGCATATGCTCGCCGTTACTCGGGCCAAGTTGGTCATTAACTCGTATGCAGTCGTACCTTGACAAGTGTCCGTTGGACCAAAATCTCTACAGTGAAACTCCTCTACAACGAAATCTACATGGGTGAAAATACCCCTCGTGGGAAAAAATCTTCATGCATTAACACCATGCCCACTTTCCTGTTTCAAATTTGCTACAGTGAAAAACCCTCTGTTGTGAAAAATGTCTTGCTGCAAACATGATTTCGTTGTAGAGGAGTTTCACTGTATGCGCCATGTTTGCAGATGCAACAAACCGTAAACGGGCTAAACCATGGACCAATCGTGGTGGTCGGCACGCAGTTGCGATTTCATCTCTTTGCCGCGACACCCTCCTGTCAAAACTCTCGGTCGTTGTTTGCCCACTTGAGAGGAAAAAAAAAAAAGTCCTCACAGCCGCTTGCTGTCACCGTGTCGACCAAAGACTCACCCCAAGCCGCTCCGACCACGCCCGTCCCCCATCCAGTCGACCGCTCGGACCGCAAAGAGTTCCAGTCCCATCAAAACAAATTAAAGCCGAGGCCGCGGCGGTGGCATCGCTGCTCGGGTGTCGCGGGCGATTACGCCGACGCAAACGCTGAATGTCCTTGTCAGCTATTATTTCAATACGCGAGCACGTCGGGCCTCGTTTGGAGTCGACGTCTTTGCCTCCTGCTGCTGGGACTTGCCGCCCTTCAAATGCAGTTCGTGGACAAATTATTTTATTTAATTTTTTTTAGCTCCACTCCGGAGCTTGTTTTTATGGTGTGCATTTGTTTGCTTCTTGAGTTCAAACTACTTGAATTTCTTATCTAGCAGCCCTGAATAAGCTGAAAGAGGATTTCATATTCAGAACAACAATTTAAACAAAAATAGCTGCTTTTTTTTGGTCTTCTATCTCCAAATTGTTACATTATTTTACGCACGAGAATCAGAAAATTGCATTCCATTGATACGCCGCGAGTTTGCGGGCTGTTCCCGACTTGAAGCCAATTAACATATTTTTGGCAAACCATAAATCTCTGCTGAGCAAAGAGTGGATGTGAAATCACGCGAAAGGCCCAAATTCCACAAGGCGACCCCCGTTCAACGTGTGCTCGGCTCAACCGTGACTCGACGTTTTGGACATGAAACACTTTCACGGTTTCTTTCTCAGTGTGACGCTGGCCACACGTTCCCTGATGGGCACCTGGGTGGCAGAATTTTGATAAGAAGGTTTCTGTTGCTTAGTCCGCTCCATTAACGGGGTCGGGACTTTCCACCCCGCCCCCCCGGTCCTTGAACTCCTGACCTGTCGTGCACAGAAGCTACATTTACAAAATGCATGCCGACTTTGATAGCATCTCAACCCGCCAGCACCGCACTCCCTGTTTGTATTTATGGCCCAAGTCTCGTGGTTCCCCCTCAGCCATAAATCATGTTAATTGGTTGACTGATAAAATGTGTGCCGTGGCGCCCGTTCACATTGCGACCACGCTGCTCTCGCTTGCCGTTTAATCTTTGTGCCGCAATAGTTCATCTGTTAACCCGCGGCGCAAAAAAAAAAAAATCTGGCATTTTTTGTGGGTCTGGAACGCCCCTCGCAAATGTCACGTGACCAAACCGAGAAAGCAGGTGAGCAACGTGAGCAGGGTACTTTGGCGTCAGTATTGGTCATCAAGCGTGGATTGAAAACAAATGCTTGATTCACCAACACAATATTTAAAAAATCAATAAAATAAATACCATGTTTAGACGCATACAACATATTTTGGAATTCCCGACCAACAAGCAGGAGTGACGAGTTCAGTCGGCCTTTTGATCGTGTCGTGGAAAGGGGCCTGGCTGACAGGGATTATTATTTATTTGTCACGCCGGCAGTAATAAGCTGTAGATAGGGCGGCGGAAGAGCGCTTGATTTATTGCCATGTCCAAACACCAGCGGCGGAGCGTGCAGGATGAATACCGCACTGTCACTTCTGTCCATCCGTCAGCATCGCCGCCCTCCTGGGGAAAAAAAACAAAGACAAAAAACGAAAAACAAGCCTCCCTACCTTCTCATGCCGCGATACGTAAACAATCTTTCATTATTCCCGTACATTATTCTCCTGATGGGCTGTCGGCATCAATTACTGGAATGAATGGGCTTGTTGTCATGCTTGGGGGTTAGCTACCTGCTATTGGCTTAATGCCGATAGCAAAATGCACAATTCAAAACGTATAAAAAATGCAAATAAAAAAAAAAAAATAGAAGACAATACAAAAATAGTACACCAAAAAAGAAAGCAAATAGCTCATTTGTAATGTTAGACAAAATAACACAAAATAAAAATACAAAATATCTGGAAACAGCCCAAACAAAGCGGTAAGTTCCATTTCCTATTACGCGGTTGTATGGACTTACTTCCTTTATGGCCACAAGTCTCCGCTCCGTTCGGGCCACGTAATCCCGTTAAAAGCCGTCACACTTTTAGGATTATGTTATTGAAACGTCACATAAGTGGATCAACTTTCCCGGGTCACGGTGGATCTTGTTTGGTTCTATTGTGTAGAAGCAAGCGTCCCTCGCTCCACATCCGAATATAGCTATTGAAATATTGGATAGTGACCAAAAGTCCCATAAAATATCGGTTGGAACATACCAAAAGATATGACACAAATAATAACAAAGGTTTCGAGAAACACCATTTCCAGCGTCACCTTCGTCAGCCATGTTTTCTTCCTCTCAGCCGTACCTTTGTTTTGGCAGACCCTTCCTGTCACCCCCCCCCCCCCCCCCAAAGCCCTCCGACGTCATCTATAGCAAGCCTGACCGATATCGGTCTTCTTGAAAGGCTTCCCCTCACAGATTGTTATTTACGATCTTTTGTTTGTACTCGGGGCGTTGCGGCTAACAATACGGCTAATGGCCCTCATTTGTTATTGTGCGACGGGAGCGCTGAAGTGAGAAGACTCATTTGGAGGTTTAGGAGCGCCTTGACGGGAACCATTTATAAGCTGATCATTGCCAAAATGTCCTAAGTCGTTAAGAAGCCACCCATCAGCGTCTCATTAGTTCTTCCTGCTGTTCGAGTACGCAGTTGCAGGATGCAAAGGCCGATATGGATGCTTATTCTGGTCGAACCTTGAATATTCTGCATGGACGCGACATACGAGTGCAAAGTGGTGGGCGGCGATTGAGCTGAAAGTCTTTCGGATACGTGTTTCTCAAGGCACCACTTAACTTAACGGTTTCACCATTTGCAGGCGGTTGGGCGCCGCGGCTCTCGGGTACGATTGCCGCCGCCGGGATGAAGTCGGCGCTGACAAAGTGCACCCATTGATGGATGGACAAAGGCGGGAACTGGATGCGAGAATGGATGTGGCTAGGGCTCGGCAACTTAACGCCGACAAACACGATGAAAGACAGAGAGGAATTACCTACTCGGCCGTTCTGGCAGGGCAAATCCCACAGCAATTTTCGGACTGCTAAGCGAGCACTGTTGGATTCTTTGCATGCCTGCGAGTGTCCCAGCGGTTGCCTTGTTTGAGTCTGTGGTCTCGTCCGAAAAAAATGAGATGGATCAATAATGTAAAACAACAATGAAGTAGCCCAAGTGATTGGCTTCACCTTGGTCCCAGTTGTGGGCAAACTGCTGTCGCAACAGACTTCCATCGTAAATTTATACGTTGCTAAATTTGGATCAAAGAGTACATGCACCCCAAAAAGATTGACAAGTCCAAAATCTTATTGAACCAAAATGGACCACCTGCTTTTGAGCGAAAGGGGCTCTTCAGCAGGCGGAAAATTTTGTATCGCAGGGCTTTCCACGTATCTTTTGGAGAGCTTAATGAAGTGGGTCGTCGCACACGGAAGCCCTCGGCGGTGACGGGGGGTGGGGGGGTGGCCGCTCCAGCCCCGTGCTCTGAGTCGATGACGGTGGCTTAAAATTGCTTCTATCTCCGTGACGGTGATTAATAAGAAGGGTTCTCATCGGAGGACCCATGGCATTCGTCTTAATCTCACGCCGCGCACCTCGTGCAGTTGCCACCGTGACATTTCATGCAGTACTAGTTGAACTGATCTTCATTGCTATGAAGAACTGGGTGTCTCACCCCAGAGGCCTTTTCCAAACCATGACATCAGATTTAGTTCCGGGTCGTCGACCTCTTGTCGATGTAATTCAAATTTTTTTAATGGTCGTAAAACTCGTTGCAGAAGCCCACGTGCACTGGCAAACACTCTCCAACTGTAGCGTTATTGGCTAGATTATCCGTCAGTCTAACCCCCCCCCCCCACCCCTGTTTGTATGATGTCATCTGGATAACGCTCGTGTTTGGTTCATAATTAGCACTTGTCTTTGGAACTAAGCTCTCTTTGACATTCAGTAAATGTCTACCCCCCCCCCCCCCCCCCCCGCCCCTGAGCTCCATAAACCCTGCAGGGGCCGAGGCAGTTCCTCGCTGGGGGAAGTCAATGTATTCTGTAAACACGCAGGCAGCAAAGTAAAGGAATCTCTCGTAAATCTTGTGATGTAGCGGGATGATTTCCTTCAGTTGACCTTGGCGGGGGGGCTGTAGGACGGGAAGCCTGGGTGATGGGAGAGGGGGGTGGGAAGAAGGCTCACATGATGTATGGGCCGAGGGACCGTGGTTTGCCATGAATCATGAGCGCTGCGCTATGAAGATTTCCAACATTTGAACTCTCCTGGCTGTGACTCATTATTTAGCCACCGGTGCGCTTGACCTTTTCAACTTTGCAGTCTGAGCGTTTAGAGTGCCGAAACATGCGAACAAATGTCCGCGAGGGTACTTGATAAATTTCGTTCTTTCTCATTTTCCTTCACAAAACGCTTGAAGCTTAGCTCGCTGTTAAGGTTCCTGTAATGATGCCGTTAGTGATGGATTACACGGCTGTCCGATTTACGTAGCGTCGCCATTGTAGGAAGTGAGCGTATTTATCGATGTGATGGCGTCCATCAAAACGTAGCCTTTGTAAATGTATCTCGCCGTCGCAGGGTTCTCTCGCCCATATGCTTATCAACAAACCGTGAAGCCGATCAATGAGGATAATCCATCTGGAAGCCTGTCGATATGGTAATGATGCCATCTCATCGCGATTGCCCGCGTGGCCGTATCAATCATCGGCCCCGCCGGAACGCTTTGCAGCTGTTGCAACAATCCACCTTTTATTGTGCGGCGGAATAAAGTGGCCCCTTTTGTGATTAATGCCCCCTGCATTGTGCTGCGCCGCACACTGATTGTTTTCAAATTCTCGGCAAAAAGCCTACAAGAAGTCAATGGGCTCGAGCGTAGAAGCGGACTCCTGCGCCATCGCTCAAGATTTGCGACGTATCGACTAACATTTGCATGAAAAGAGCAGAACTGCGATGAAGAATCGGCTTTTAACGATCAAATGTGCGTCGTGCTAATGCAGGGAGACAAAATTTGACTGGAGGCGGGAGCTTGAAACGATGGAATTGGTTTCCGCCAAGTGATGCAATTTGTTATCGTGTTGTGTTGAACGATCAATAATGATCCGGCATATGTTTCCCCACTGTGAAAGTTGGCGTGTTTGTAAATGCTAGGTGCTAGCGGTTAGCTCAATTAGTCGACGAGTCTCGGCTAACGTTTTCGGTTAAACCTAAACACTAGCCTGCTAGCTAACGTCAGCACGACAGCGCTACGCTATCCACGTCAGCTCATTCATTGTCGCTCACATTGATTGTTTAATATGTCGGAATTTCCACCACGACAATCCAGTAAAACTGCAGATTACTTGCCAACACTAATTTAGTCAGATTTGCGTACAATATCTGAAAGAAGGGTTTGTTTTCAGGTGGGGCTATCGGAGCTAAAGCTCACACTGAGAATTGTGCTAAAAATGAAGTGTTTGTGGTTTGAATTGTAACTACATCCGAGGATCCTCCTGTCAGAGGGAGGCAGGAAGGAGCTGCCCACAAAAAAAAAACAATCAAAACTGATAGCGCTAGTGTGAACGGCGGCCCGGATGGAAGCAATTTATTCAAACAATCATCCAAGTACATGAAGTGCGCCCGTGTCGCCGCCGCCACTTCTTCGCCGTCGATGCTGGAAAATGTGACAGTTGTTTCCCCGCGATGAATCACCGGCGGGCAGGATGCAAAGTGGATTGTTGTGCGTCCTGATAACAATTTAAATCCTGTTATGGGTAATGCTCGGAAAAGCCCCCCCGCTGGAAATTGAACATGACACACGAGCGATTTATTATCCTCGTGTGTTCTTAACCTCGGATATCAGATTGTTTGTCGAAGCGTATCCTTGTGATCCCCCCCCGCGGAAAATTCACTCTCGATGAAAATGTGTGACGCGGGCGGGGAAAAAACAAAAATGAGCGATGATGAATGCATCTCCAAGCGAATTCCATTGCCTTCACATATCACACAAAACCATATTTATTAATAGACAGCGGGATTAATTCAACTTTCACGTCGCAGTTTATCATCCCAGTGGAGGGAACGCGCAAGATGCGAGGCGGCTCGGGAATAAATCACTTTTTTTTTTTTGGCGCTGGAAATTTGTACGTCTGTAATCACGTCGGCTGCGTCACCTCGTTAACGTCAAGTCCGAGTTAGTTTGGGGAATAACAAACAGTTTGTCATGACCCTCGCTTGTGACCAGCTGCTTTCACGAGCCCAGCTGCTACAAAAAAAAGACAAAGAAGAAAAAAAAAAAGCCGCACAACAAATAGGCCATCCTCATTGTTGCCGAGCGTTTCCTCCCCCGAGTGGCGGCCTGACAACGGGGCCGGCCCCTCTTGCTCTGATTTAAGAGGCTGGCCTGCTGGTGACCCCTCTCCGTCTTTGGCTGCAGCTTAGCTTGACTTTGGGAAATGCTTGCTCATTCCCTCCACCTCTCATTAATCCGCCCAACATTGGAAGCAGCTGAGCACTCTTGTGTGTAATTCCTTAATGCGAAGCTTTTTTACTGGTGTGTACTTTTCTTTTACAAGGCCATTGCTTTGTGAGTTTTCTAATAAATCCTGCGCCGGGGCAATCATTTTTCTTTTTCTTGCAATTTAACACCCACTATTTGGGATCTGAGCAAAGTACCCGTAGGCCTGAAAAGCTTACATTTTTGTAAGCAGTCATTTGCGCCGGATTTTTACGGTAATACAACGATACCCCCCCCCCTCCCCCCCCCAAAAAATTGGCTGTGGTCATTATGAGGACAGGCCCACATTAGCACGGCCTTGGGGCACTTCCTGGTCGTCATGCATAATTAAAAAAAAAAAAAAAAAAAGATTAGACGAATGAAAGTGGCTGTGGGAAACAGAAGCGGCGTACATGAAAATGTATTTTATTTTCCCGGGGTCTGACAGGAAATCAATTAGACGTGATGCATTGTTTGGTGAGCATGGAGATTGGATCCAGCTGTTCTCATTGCTACACACACTCTGTACATTATAGAGCTGTGCATGCGTACGTGTGTGTGTGTGTGTGTGTGTGTGTGTGTGTGACAAAATGGATGAAGGCCAGGAGGCAGGGAACTCGTACAATACATACTTGTGTCGCAGTGATCGTATCGTATTTCATCTCATCGTCTCCCATTTATTCCAAGTGCCATGTCACTGGCAGCTGTTATGCCGTCAAATTCCCATCATTTTTGGAGACGAAACCATTTCAATTGGTTCTGATTACTTTTCAGATCATATATTTTGGTTTATATGATGGCTTATATACGTAGCTAACACCATCATGTGTAACTAATCTGGAGTCCCGTTTCTCTCGGTGTTCCTTGATTGGATGGAACGCGGCGTCACATGATAAATGAACGGCAGGGTGTGTGTAATCTTTGCTCAAGGCCACGTGACAAATAAGATGGAGGGAATCCGTCCAGATTGATGGTGACATCCCGGCAAATCCGCCTGATGAAAACCTCCCACCCGTAACCTTCTCCCACTTTGCTTTTTAATATCGAAATCTCTCGCGCCGCCGTTCCCAATATGAAGATAAGTAAGTGAGGCATTCTCAAGGCTCCACCCACCGCACGGGTTCGAGTCCCGCATGATTGATGCCCACAAAGCTGTGAGACCGAGGGTGTGATTGAAGTGGCTGACACCGACATTCATCTCATGCTGGGCTGAGTCATGGAGAAGGAAGACTGACGTGTTTGTTTTTGCTGTTGCTGACAAACTTGCTAAGAAACTCGCTGATTGACATGGCAAACTCACTCGATAGCTAGTTAACTCACAAGATCACTAGATAGATTGCAAACTAACTTGATAGCTAATAACTAACAAACTAAATCCAGTATATGCAAACTAAAAGGATGAAATAAGTAGATGGTAAACAAACTAGATGGAAAACGAGCGAGCTAACAAGCTAAGTTGATTGCAAATTAACTAGACGGATAGCAAACTAACTAGTTGCTGCAGCTAAAGAGCAAACTAGCTTGATAGCCTACTAATGAACTAAACCGACAGCTAACTACCTCTAACTACCGGTAAATAGTAAATTATCTGAGTAGAAAGCATGGTTAGCTAAGCAACAAAGTGTATATTTCTGTATTTTATGCAAGGATTATTTGACATTTCAAATTTCATGATTACAAAATGTCCTCCAATTGTGGAGTGGCCACAGTGTGCTGAGGTCATGACCGAGGGCACGACAACACGGCTCATAAAGCGAACGTGTTTTGGCAATGCAACGTCGACATGTACGTGCGCACAAGCCCTTCGTCATGCTGAACTTTGGATGTCCCCCTGTTTCAGGGCGGCGCCATCTTTCACGCGCCTCTGTTAATTGCTATCGCTAACGGGCGAGAACTGCCCAAAGTGTGGCGCTGACACTGGCGCAAAGAGTGAGGTCACACATAGCCGAACAAAATGTCAGTCAAGTGAAGCGCTTTCAATACTTTCTCGATGTAAGTTAATTAACCGACCAATCAAATGGAGAAATGTCGACTTGCGTCGGCACTTAGCTTACGTCCACTGAACGCTGGAGGCATCTGCATGCAAACATGCCGGGCCTTGCCCCTGAGTGACGTCTCCGCCTCGCAGATATAGATTGCACAACACGAACGGGACAAACGACGGCGCTGCGTATCAGGTTGCCTGCCAGGAACTATTGAACTTTTCCTAAGCGGGAGTGCGATGACTGTGCTTGACACGCAATTCCTCGCACGCTCTTCTTCTTAGACTTCTTTTTCTTCTTCTGTGGTACCCGTCAAAGGAAGTGGGCCCGCGTTAGCCCGGGGATATCCTGAGAACGCCCTGCTCACACAAAGGCCAAACCTCCCTGTCTTGGCACTGTTTATTTTCACTCATAACACGGCGCACAATTGCGAGCGTGGGTCAAGGTGAGGCTACGACACTTGCAACGGTGGAACAACAAACAGATGTTCTTTGATGATAATTACAGGGAAGGGAAAAGATATGTGGGCTGGCGGTGTCATAAAGGCCTTCCACCTCCTCCGGAGCCCTGTGGCTATCCGTCGTAACACTGCTATCTAGCTAGCAAGCCACCGTACAACGGACCAGCTCACAAACGAACTAGCCAGATAGCAAACGATGGAACGTAGCAGACAGCTAATGATCCACGGCCTCGCCTTGACCCGAGCTGCCTGAGGAAAAATGTGTCACTCCGGCGCTCTTAATCAAGGGTGTCTGTCAGCAGACGCCCTGTAAAAGACAGGTCACCGCTGTTGCTAGCTAGCTGGGAGTGATTGATTTGTCTAAAGTAGCACGACGGATGGTGAGGACGCCGTCATTGGATTAAGTGCTGCCGCTCCCGCGGGCTGCCGTGAGCTGCGGTGATTAATGAACATCTCGCGGCATTCCCGATGCTGTCGCCCGGGGTATCAAATCACGTCAGGACTGATGAGGCCCACGCAATATAATTAGCAGCTGCCATTGATGCCGCGCCGCTCTCGCGTCGACTCCGCCGGCTGTCCGTCAACCGCCGAAGTATGCTGGCACTTTGTGCGGGGAAAAGATCCAGAGAGATCATATTGACTTTCGCGTAAATAATCCTGTTTGAAATCTATATTTTGTTTTTCAATGCATCGATCGGTCAGTCCAACTTATGTAAAAATCACTGAAGAAAAACAGCCTGCCAAAGCGTTGTCCATCTAGCTAGCTAGCTAGCTAGTAGATACGGAAACCCTTTGTAGCACCTGTACATAACAGACATTTTCAAATATTTTTTGTGTGTGTTTATAAGAATAGTCCTCTATTTTCATGGGGGGTTGGGGGGGGGACATTTCCAGTGTTTTATTGGTATAATATGGACCCGAACAGGGTTTATAAACAAAAAAAAAGCTAGTCATTGTTTGTGACTGTCCAGGTATGTGGCTGCAGTCTACCTCAGAATTCTCCAATGTCTACTCCACTAGTCCTTCTCAGTTCATGTTGTTCTGCAACTCCTCAGATTTGCGAGCCGGCAGGCCAAGAAAGCGGGGACAGCGATCGAGCTTTTCCACATGTCATCATCTTTCCCTCGAGGAGGATTGTGTTGCTATTTTCCAGCGTTTATTTGAAAGCTATCATTTCCTGGAATTCATCGTCGGAGAAACGCCATCGATTTGGCCGCCTGATAGATGGCCACTGTCCAGCTATCGACGGGCTTATTGACGACCCTTTGTTAGCTCCGCATCTGATTACCGCTCGGTTTTAAACAATACGTCTCGTTGAACGGCATTGATGGGGAGTCACCAAAATAGCGAAATACTGCAGTGCATTTTTCAGGTTTCTGTACTAGTTTTTATCTTTGACATTTGAAAACAGATACCTGTGCTATTTTAAGACTCCTATCGCTATAATACATGGCAAACAAATTCCATCAGACTTCTTTCATGACGTGTGTCCCGTGTCGAATTTTGAGGGGGAACGTTTTGGAAGTCCTTAACGATAAAACAAAAGCAATTTTTCCTGTAACTTATTGACCATTTGTATCGCTAGGTCTGTTATGGTTCATGCTAGTTGTCATTTTTACGCATCCCGAGGACGTTTGCTCCAGTTCTCAAATGTGAATGGTGGCTTTACATGACAAATCAAACGCAATAAGATGTGAAATAAGGCGTCCGCAAGCTTTGAAAAGAAGACAAAGTGCCGCACTGTGTCCAGGAATTCCTATGTTAACGCGTATATTTCGAAATGCAATAACCCTGTCGGGAAAAGTTTGCTGTAGCATGAAAATGACTAACGTGAAGCCCTAAATGTGCCGTGAAACAACCGCGTTGTTTACTGCTTTTATTTGACTCTCCGAGTTTAGTGTGTCTAAATCCAACCTCGCTTCATTTTCTTGTTGTCGTCGCTGCAAGGACGCCAAGTAAATGTTGCGCCGCCAAGCCCGGCTGCCGTCTCTATTTGTTTTTACAGTAATACACAATTTAACCTTCACAGCAGCATTTGCGGGATCATAACACTTGCGACGGGTGTAATTTTTCTTTAAACAAAAAAAAACAACCCTGCCACCATGTGACCGGATTTATCTTGGTTGCTTATAATGCGTCGTATTCATCTGCAAGGCCGTTTATGATGCATTACCGCCGCGGTGACCATGATTCACTTGGTCAGCCGAGGAGAATCCTCCAGTTTGTGTGCGTTCGTCCGCGTTTGTATTTTTTAACGTAGCACCTTGCGGCTGTTGTGTGTGGGAGGGTTGCTGCTCTTTGCTCGGGAAGCCGTGAAGTGTTGGACTTTATGGAGAGTGAAATAGGTTCTTGTGCTCGAGACGCTTGGAAAACGTGACTTGCGGCACTTGACTGCTTCTTGGGATCCATTTGTATCGCCTGCGTTTGTTTTTACTCGCAGATGTTGAAAAGTGAACGAAATACAGTGAAACTCCTCTACAAACGAAATCATGTTTGCAGCAAGACATTTTTCACAACAGGGGGTTTTTCACTGTAGCAAATTTGAAACAGGAAAGTGGAAATGGTGTTAATGCATGATTTTTTTCACACTAGGGGGATATTTTCACCCATGTAGATTTCATTGTAGAGGAGTTTCACTGTAACAGGAGAAAGTTTAGGAACTGCCCATCATTAGAGCTTTCAACTTAATAGAAAAAAAAAAAAGGACAGAAAATACCCAAACTGTCTGTAATCCCATAATAAATATCAAAATAAGAGAATTTCGCAACACTCCATCACAGTAGTAAAACGAGAACATGTGACGGTAAACTGAAAGCGTTCGAAGGCTCGCTTTTTTTTTTCTTCCCTTCCCCCCCCCCCCCTCTTCCGCTAGTTGCCAAGATAAATGAGTCGTGTCTAAAAATGCAGTCCACCCTAATTCTCTTTGATTAGTCACGAGAGGGATGACGGCGACCCAACGAAATTGCTCATCAGCATAAATAACGAGCCTATGAACTGATAGAAAGCAAAGTCCCCGGCCGTCATAAATCAAAGGCGATGCGCCGGGCCGTGGAAGTGGGCGGCATTAGGAGTCGGCGCTCCTATTAATTATGTTGCCTTGTGAAGGTGACAGCGCGATAAATCAGCGCTGAAAGGCCCCTTTTCGCCGCCGCCGCCGCAGCACTCGGAGCGGCTGCAAATTGCTTTGTGTGTGCTCCTAATTGTTTCTTAAATAAGCCTCCTTTTTGCGAGGCCACTGGGAGGAGGTGAAGTCTACAGGGAAGGGTCGCCAAAAGCCCCACCTCGCCCGTCCGTCTCCGTCGCGACCTTTTCACCACGACGTCGCACGCGCTTGTTCAGCTTCCAAATTTCCATCAAAAATCCAAAAAAATAATAAAATACGAAGGACAGAGTTCTCAATTCGCCTCGGCCACTCTGCAGCCAAAACGCAAGTGGCAAAGGGCAACCGCTCGGGTATTAAATTCACTCTTCTTTTCTTTCGTCATCATCCCGACACAAAATCTCAATCGCCTAATCGCACAGCCCTACCTCGTGTGTAGTGTGTGTGTGTGTGTGTACACGGCGCACAGTGTAGTGTGCATGCATGACCTTGACCTTGAGCCCTACTCTAGATGTTGAAATAATGGGCCTGTGAGGCGGCGGCAATAATGGCGTGCACTTTGATGACATTGCGTCACAGCCAAGGTGACTGAATGGAGGCGAAGGAGGAGGAGGAGTTGTGCCGCCACCCCCCCCCCCCCACCTCCACCCCCACCCCAGCCCCCCAAGCAGCCAGCCATCACCCCCCCCCCCTTCTCACCCTGTCAATAGCGAGCCTCTTGTCTGATGGAGTCACATCAGGGCGGCACACCTGACACCGCCGCCGTGTCTTTATTTCCTGCCGCCGTCCCTTCGCAGCACACACATCACTGGTGATTAATACGCCGACAGCGGCCGGGAGGCGAAACGCGCGCACGCCACAACAGCTACTCTTACTGAAACACACTCATCCAGCTCCATCATTGGATACTCGATCGCCACCTGTGTCATACAACTCAAATTCAAACTATTAATGTTGCTACTCTGACCATTTCGAGGCGCTGATGAATTAAAGTCGTCGTCGATTGGACATTATCGGCAGCAGTTGCGTCGACGACGTCCTTTCCAGTCGCGGTCGACTCGTCGCAGCTGTTTAACGCGTGCGCGCGGCGCCCTAAGTGACGCCGCGTCCGCCGCTGTCTGCCGGATGAGACGTTAATAAATCAACGTGACCTCTGGCTGAAGGGACGGCCGCGTATGTAAATCCCCGAGTGATGCATTTAACGGGGAAGACCTTGGATTTAATAACAAGGAGGTGCGGCCGTTTGCTTTAATAGAAAAGACATTTTGAAGCAGCGGCAAATCATCAAGTGCCATTGATCGGATATAAAGTGCACCGGGCTTGGCAAGCTGCTACATTCCTGCCCTTCAATGACTCATGTGCACGGACTACACGGTAGTTAAAAAAAAAAAAAAAAAAACGGTTGCTGCACTGATTCTCCACTCTGTCAAGATTGAGGGCTACACGTTCAAATAATAATTCCATTCAGACTTGCCAGAGAGTGGTGAGAGTGTCTAAAATTATATACCTCTACATCTGCGACTTGATGATGTCACATGCTAATCTTGTTCGCATGTCAATGGGGATTCCAATGTAAGTTAGCATCATGCTAATCGGGAAAAGCCTATCCGTTTGCTTGTAAACTACTTTTTGTGAGTCATATCTGTTTGCGTGATGTGACGGTTCACCTTGAAATATTTTTTTCAGATTTGGCATCCCTTTGGCGGGCCTGCTTATAATATGTGAGGGTGCATCGTGAGTGTCATGCAAAACTGCCATTGTGTCATTTGTCAAGCCAGAAAGAATCGCCGACGAGGGATGCCGCCCGCGCTGCTTGTAAGTAATCAAGACACAAAGCGCGGTGACTCCTTCACTGATTTGTATGTCAGCAGGAAGCGGCCTCGAGGGCCACGAGGTGGCCCGCTTGTGAGTAAATGTCACACGGAGGGCGGCGGGCGACGAGTCGCGGCGTCGCCTCAAGTCTGCAGCTTTCACCTCTGGGTCATCAATTCTCACGCCGGGCTCGTAATTAGGACTCCTCGCGGCCACCGAGACACATTCTGCATCGGGACACATTTACCGAGCTGTCATTCAGGATGGATCAGTAGGCATGGAGACTCCGCCCCGAGACACACCCAACTATGTCCATCTGACCTGAACCTAAAATCTCAGGTGGGACTTTGCCAACCTCTTGCTTGCATTCAACATGCGTGAATTTTTAATTTATTTTCAAGCTGTCATTGTAATACCGCGTTGCCGCCATTTGCTCACCGTTATTCTACCGTACAGTGGGCGAGCACTGTACCGAATATGCCTCCGTGTATGTTTACTCATTCCGAATATATTTTCAAAGGCGCAGCGAATGGTGATTGGCTCTCAAGGTCGCCTGAGAAAAAAAAGGATAACAGGCTTTCTGGGAATTACAACAAGAGGGGCCGGGATTCAATTTGAATTGCATTTATAATGGGATGCCGTTGACAATCCAATTGCTCAAGTGTCAAATATGCCGTGTAATAAGGTCGGACCTGTCAGAGTGATTAATGAATTGTCACTGGCAAAAGTAGCGGCGTCGCCGCCGTCAGTGATTTGTACCCGCGGGCCGGGGCGGGGGCCTCGGCCCGGCCTCGGCCCAGACACCGATTGCGCCGTACCCCGTCCGCCGCCCCGGACCGGTTGAGCAGGTGTGACAGGCGGATTCCTTTTTCTTGTCAATGTATTAAAGGTCTTTTCCCGCGGTGACAGGCTTGCTCTGCTCTGCCACCTTCTCTGCCGAGCCTTCACGAGACTCTGGGCAGCCACTGCGTCTTGACAGACCACTGTCACTTCCCATCACGCTTTCGCCTCACCCCCCCCCCCTTCCCGCTCTCCCAGACCCACTTTCCGAGCGCCGCAATTATTTTTTTGACAAGCCATCCATCAGCTTTTACTTTAAAGCACTTTTCCCGCCGATTGCCATTGTTGCACTTCTCTGCCTTTTTATGCGCGAGTCGGCCGGGGGGAGAAAAAAAGATACCGCTCGCGCCTTCCTGCCATGTAAATCGTTTTCGTATTTGTTCACAATTGAGGTGGAATTCAGTGCAAGCAACATGCCCTTGTCGGGTCTAATTAACATGGCGGAGGCCCAAAATGATAGTCGAGCTCAATGCCAACTCTGCCATCAAGCAACTTTAACATTGTCGCAACTCATAACTGTCATCTGCAAACACTCACCCCTTTAACACTGCTCATTAAAAGGCTGAACCCTCCCCTTTTTTTTCTGCACGGTTGCTTTTCCATCCGCAAAGCTGTGACGCGCAGTGGGGGGGGGGAACAAACCTGACATTTAAACTGGCATTAACTTCCCCTGTCCTTTTGTGTTAAAGGCATCGCCGCTGTTCATTGTCCTTGATACGTTCCAGCGGGTGCGAAATGAGTGAGTAACTATTCATCACCGAGTCGAAAATGTCACCAAATGGCATGTTGTATGGGTTGCAAAGAAGCATTTCCAAGTGCGTTTTGTTCTCAAGGAAGAAGGTTCATCCTAGAAAATAATAATAATCTTTTGGGTTCCTGGTTTGGGGTCTAGTTCCGGTTTAAAGTGTTAATATTGGCACAATTCAGAGGCTACCTTTGCTACATTTCTTCTTTTTTCAACAGCACCCGCCCCCGTACAGTAAAGCGCTCCTTCACGAGGCAGCCGTTTGATTGGAGGGATGACACGTGGCGTGACCTCACCGAGGATCAACGGACAGCTAATAGATGGAGACGCAATTCAGCGAGGACGAGCCGTTTGCCGCTGCCAATACGACAAAGGCGGCGGTGGCGGCGGCGGCGGCGGCCGCCGCCCATCGATCTCCCGCAAGCCCGCGCCCGAGACAGCTTCAAAATTCAGCAATAATCGTGACAAACGAGGAGCGGCGCCGCGGCCAGAAAAATCATCAATAAACGGCGGCGGCGGAGACAAAATGCCAAGGTTGGAGACAAAAAGACAGTTCGGTTTTGGACTGTATTGACAAAGAAATAAGAGGCAAGTTATTAATTCGGGTTTTGGATCCCGCGGGATGTCCTCCAGTGATGGATTCTTTGCCAGCCACATTGAACGCCAAGGGCAGAAATAGCGTTACGTCAAGGCCGACTTTCTGATTGAAGTTGATTGTGACAACTTTTCAGCCAGTTGCTCTCATTGGCCCAAATACTCACATGTGAACTCGCAAATCTTGCAGATGTTTTTCAAATTGGATGACGGTCTGACAAATCCGATTTCAAGTCTTGTTCAATGTCTCTCATGGCGCAGGGCAAACGAAGAGCAATTGGCAGCTCCCGACCACTTTGAAGACCACGGCATGAATTCCCGTTGATTTTGGTCCGCTGTGACAGTTGAATTCCACTTGATGAATGTGAACATCCACAGCAGGAAATGGAGGTAAATATAAACGTCTTGGAATTTTTGCTATTCACGTCAAAGCTTGGTTCTGAACCTGCTGTTCGTTTTTGGTTTTTTTTTCCTTTTCAATTTAGTCAAATGTGCCCGTTGTGGAGGCGAAGGTTCAACAGGCCAAGAGGTGAAAAAGCCACGGCAATCATTTACCCGCCGTGTCACGCCACCGTGATGGAGTTGAATTCTGGTGCTTGGACCTCGGTGTGAAAAGTGGCATGTGGCTGAAGGTATGTGCACACCCCTTTGGAGGGACTCGTTCTCTCATCTCCGCTCCAAACTCGCACGCCACTAAGAACAACTCGGGTTATTAATAGTCGGCTGAGGTGCGAAGCAATTAAGCCTCGCTGGCTGAGGTGCGTTGGGGAAAGTTGGTGCCACCTCGCACACAAGTGCACCTTTTTTTCAAGACCCTTCGTAACACTGCCGCACGTGCCTCATGTGGGATGACTCGTATTCTTCCCGCTCACGTCAGTGTTGGGAAACGCGTAACAAATACTTTGTGATTGTGCTGAAGTAGTTTTATCAAGTATCTGTCCTTGAGTCGAGAGAACGTTGCGGTGAAGAGAGAAAATCCACGAGGAATTGATGCTACTCTGCGTTGCCCTTGATGTGTTTCTCAGGCGTCGCTAGCTAGCGAGCTAGCTAACTGCACCCCCCGCACGTGAACGACATCATCACTAATGTCAACGAAGGCAGTCAAGTTGTTAATAGTGCGCGTGGACCGACTCACACGGACGCCCAAGAGTGTCGATGGGCACCATTTTAGCCACGCCCCTAAAAAAAAGAGAAACAGAAATATTGAAAAACTATCGCCACAATTGAACGCTACATAGTTGTTCGTCTGAGCACATTTCTTCAGCAATTACCTTTAAACCTGTAATATGAAGACATTAATCTCTAAATTGATTCTTTCAATGCAAATTTATTTTTATTTTTTTTAACTTCAGACTTGAATTAATGCTTCACCTTTACAACGATCTTTTATCCGTAGCTCCCGAGTATGAGTACTTTTGCCACCTCTAGCGTGCACACGCACACACACACACACATACACGCACTTCCTTTGCTGTAAGGATGAAGTGCAGTTCCTGTTTTTCGGCGACCATCTGTAAGGGCAAAACTAGCCCAAGGTAAAAGCGATGACTGCAACTTGGCAGAAGATGAAGCGGGCATGCCGCAAAAGCCATTAATAATTCGTACATTTTGGAAACAGAGCGTACATACAGAATCTGCGCTCTTTAATCTCCTTGTGTGGAGAATAATTTCCAAAAAGAAAAAAAGGTCAGCTGGTTCCTTCCTCCCAGCCCGGGGAATGATGGGCCAAGCTTTTCCAAGGCAGCCCATTTGTCTGTCAGGGCGGTTGATTTAGCTGCCGTCACTTGAAGCTCATGTCGGCTTGATGATACCGCCGGCTCAGGCGTGGGCAGAATTTGTCACCCGGGCCTTTGACAGTGAGATAATTGCTGATGGTTAGCAGAATAATAGCATTCGGGCATCGGTGGCCACATGAAAGAGAATTCACATTTTCGTCACCCGAGTGACTCATGCGCTTGACATTTGGCCGATCTCGTTTCCCTGACGCTAAAATGTTTAAAACAAAGCTCCACTTGTCTAAAAGCATCAAAATATGCGATCAAGTCAACAAATATCGTGACGCTGTGGAATCACGAGTCGTGTCGTCCCATCTTTTCACTGACAAAACATCAAAGCGAAAGTTGCGTAATACGGCCGCTGGGCGGAATTCCGTATCACAATATCGAATCAGAAGTTGTCATTTTGATGTTGTTGATCGTGATCGCAACATTTATTATATTGTGTCACGAGTTGTATCGCGATGATAAAGAACGAGTGTGACTTGAACCCTCTTGACTTGAACGTGGACAAACCCGTGATCAAAGCTCTGACAAGCCGTTGCTTGGTCTTTTTTTTTTTGCTTTGCTTTGGCAGCAAAAGTAAAAATCAATGTCAGTTAAATTGGCCAATGTATAACGTGACTGCTTATTTCAGCACTACCCAGAGAAGGCATGAATACAATTCTGCACTCTTTTACTTTATTCCTTCCTCATCTTTGCATTTGAGGGGGGAAAGGGGGTGGGGGGGGGGTGACGCTCTGACCTTGCAGCTTTTTGCGCGGCCCATCCATCTTGAGCTGTTTAGCCGTTTCACTGAATTCACAGCGGCCAGATTAACACAATTCATCACCGCAATCATCCTCCATTCATCACCCCCACCCCCCCCCCCAACCCCCGCCTCCTCCTCGCCCCGTGAATGTTTTGACGTCCAGTTAATTTTCTGCTGATGATTTATCAAACCATAATTACCATACTCTGAAGGAGTCATTCGTTATCTTGATGAATGATAATGACGCCAAAGTGGATTGAATTTTAAGCAAGTTCTCTCTGATGCTAACATGCGTTATTGTGAGTAATGGCTGACCAGGAAAGACATCAAGGTGGGGGCTGGGGAGCGGGGGGGGGGGGGGCGGCAAAATTTCAAACCCCATGTCGTGATTTTTGCAAATTTCCCCGTTCTAAACGATCATTTGTGAAATAGGTGACGACAAAGCTCGCGTTTTCCCCCGGCCAATTAGATTAGCAAAGGAGATTAGCACAAATGCAAAAATTGCTTCGTCCAGAATCATGACATCCGCAATTTTATATAACGTGTCACAAGGCGTATATCGATGGCAGAACGTAGCAATAATATTGCTTTGTGTTGCACTATTTTTGTGCGCCGCCGAATAAAAAATAGAATAAAAAAAAGCTTAACCACCCACGCCGTAATGAAATACGTTGTCAAGTATTGAACAGCTTTTGCCGTATCGTTTTGCCCCAATATAAGGTCTTCTCGTGCGCTCGCCTCGTCGAAAGTTTTTGTTGCATCCTTGAGGAATTCGCAGGCTGATTTGGAAGAGGGCGGGGGGGGGCGTCGGGCTGCGCATTAAACGTCTCAGCACCCACAAAGCCCTCTGTGGCCTTGTCAGCTGTGATGTGCAGCCATTTGCCGTGAGATGCGCGGCTTAATCCGGCCTTCCCAAGGTCGCCGGCTGGTAATTGATGTTGCTTATTCATCTGTTTCCTGCGTCTGTTCTCTTGCCCTTTACATGCCGCCCTCTTTGTTTGGCGAAATTATTTGAAGATTCTCTTCTCCACACACAAAAAAAAAAACCCTGAGGTACCCCCAAACTCGATGTGCGCCCTTCCTTGCAGGAGGTTGACCCCAGATGACACTCTGGCGGTCGCCGACAAAGGCTTGCCTTTCACCCCTCTTGCCCACGTAACAATGGAGACAGAAAGTGAATGAGACTTAAAGTCACACGGTGGACTTTGTACGCAATGATCACAAAAAATGGGCCCAATTCGGAAGTAACACAAGAAGCTAAAAAAAAAACAAAAAAAAACCCAAATCCTTAATCCCAGATTGACACGGCTTTGAAGTGACAATCTTCTCGGACCGCCGGCTCATTGCACAAGAAAGACCACCTCGTACGTAAACGGAAGGGGCTAGAGGGGGGGCGGCTAATGGGGGAGTTTAAAGGCACTTTTAACTTAAAAGGGAAAATTTGATCAGCAATTAGACATTCCTGAACCGGTTTCACACAGAGATCAGTCAGAATTGTCCAGTTCGATGCGCGTTTTGGGAGTCTCTCGAAAAAGATTCGATCGACATCATTCCGTGTCGTATGTACAAAATAGCAACACGAAAAAGCGGTCGCCAGGTGTAAAAAGGGTGAAAATTGGAAAACCGTGTGTGTCGTGTCGTTGGTATTAGTCCTGAGTGGGGATTACGCGCCACCACTTGGGCCGTTATCCTCACGGGTCCCATTATCGGCCTCCTTATTAGTTTTTGACGCAGCGCAAGGAAAACGCGAGCACCTCCTGTCTTTCTGATCTCTCACGCGCTGACAAATCCCTTCTAGCCCGCCGACTGTTCTCCGCTAAGGTAATTAGCGCTAATTAAAAGGGTTCCAGCTGCCTCATGTGCGGTTTTTTTTTTTTGTGTATGAGCAACACATTGTCCTAACAGGTGCATGCGCGCTGTGTTTAGCCACTCACATTCCTCGCCGCTTGTTCACAGTCAGAAGATCAAGGAGATTTGGTACTTTTGTTGTTTACAAAAGGAGTGAAACTTATTACCGGTGGAAAGCCGTGAAAAGACTTTTAGAGGGCGGGGGGGGGGGGGGGGGTGGCTCGGCTTGTCCCCAGACAATGAGTATTGAAGTCGGTATCGCGCGTTGTAACCCTTGCAATGACCAGAGCGTTACCGTCAACTCTGTCCAAAACCATTTTTGGCGTTCTTTCCGACTTGCGAATCTCGACTCGGGTTCCCAAACTCCCACCCAATTACGAGGGTTTCCTGTTTCGCGGTGACGTCGCCACTTTTCGGTCCGGTATCCGCAAGTGCTCATGCGACTATTAGGTAAAAGCTGTCAGGCAACAAGTGAAAAGTCATGACTACACAAGCCAGAGGGTGCGTGAGTTTGGCTGTCGCAAGTCATCAAGTCAGCCCGACGGTGACGGTGTGCGCCGCGCGGGACTTTTATGTGCAGCCGGGTCAAATCCAGCTTAAAGTCGCCCCCCCCCCACCCACCCCCGCCCGCGCTTTCACATCCAATTCGGCGTCACATTCTTACCTACCGGCAACCTTTGCCGAGCTCCGGTCATTAATCAAAGTGGAGTGCTTGTCCTGACCTCAGCCCACTCTCCCACCCACCCAAACAGCCCCCCCGCCCCCTCCCCACTGCTTCACTTTGAAGTGCTCTGTCCTCTGCGGCATGAGGAAATCATTTGCTGCCCGATTCAATGAGCCGTCAGTCCGGCCCGGCCACCTAATGACATGTGAGAATATTAACCTCCCGCCACCAAGAGTGCAGCTTTCTCCGGGAAGCGCTCCATTATTCATCCCCGGTTCACACGACGCCTCCACTTGGAGTCGCGTTCGCAACAGCGGAGACCTTTTTACCTTACCGTAGGCCCGCTAGTAAACAAACCCTTCCGTGTCCATTGAACACTCGGACGCATTGTGCGACGTGTCAGTCGAAAAGATCATATCCGAGGTCACGTTTTTGGCACGGAAGGGAGATGGGATGCTAGCGTCAATTTCTGTTTAAACAGGCGAGTCGGTCCCAAACCACATGGAATAGAGATTCAAACTTGATTTGTGAAACTCCTCTAGAACGAAACCTACATGGGCGAAAATACCCCCTAATGTGAAAAAATCTTCATGCATTAACACCATTCCCATTCTCCTGCCCCCCATACGGCGAAAAAAAACCCTTGTTGCGTTATACGAAATCTTTTCCTTTGCTCTTGCACTATTGGAATAAAAATAAAGAGTACACATACGATTGTGTGTGTGTGTGTTTACATCTGAGATCAAATTTGCTACAGTGAAAAACCCCCTGTTGTGAAAAATGTCAACATGATTTCGTTGTAGAGGAGTTTCACTGTATACAAGCGAAGGCTGGTCACGGAACGATTCCCACTCCTGCGCGAAGGCACTCGTGTATTTGTCGTACTCGCTGGCGTCCCCGGCGAGCTCGCTCCTTGTCATACGCAGTCGCCCGAGACGTCCGGAGTGACGCGGCACGCCATCCGGACTGACAAGTGACGAAAAAGCGTTTTGGCATGTAACGTGGCCGGCGGGTCAGCCCGGGCGCCCCGCGGTCGCGGGTTGAGGACATCCGACCCGAAGTGCGTGCAAACTAACGGGCGCCGTGACGGACAGCCGGGCAGACGAGCTCCAAGTGTTTGGCCCGTTGTCGGCGGGAGTTTATCAATAGGCCCCATCTGCATATGCGCTCGTCTATCGATCCATCCGTCTCTGTCGGCTCGCCTCGCGTCAGCCGAGCCGTCGCTTGTGGTTAGCTCAGCCTGCGGCCGCCGCCATTTGTGAGCCGTTCACCTTGGCGGAGGGGGGTGGGTGGGCTCTTATTTATTGGCGCTGGCAGGGGTGGCTTGAAAGTACGGACATCAGATTTATATTCATATTTACATTTAGATGTCACTTTTTAACACGCTTTGTAAGTTGATTTGAATTTGACCATATTTGGATGGGGGGGGGGGGGTTGTCTTTGGTAGTGTGCCGCAGCATTTTTCGAATGTGAACTATATGCCTGGCTGAGTACATGTTGGGAAGCGCTGGTGTGCGTCACTGGGCCTTTGTTCACGAACTGACGCCGCGTTAATCAGGCCTGCTTTGCAGCTTTCGGCCCCGCCGGGACCGACGTAGCGTTTTGCTTTCAACGCCGTGACTTAATTGCAACACGGGGCCCTCGTCCCTCCTGATCGGGCGGGCCGGCCGGCCGAGCCGACGCGCTCTTGATTAGAGGAGCCGAGACCGTGTGCGGCCAGGTGAGGGAGCATAAAGAAGCCTCTTCATTTCTCTGGGGTCCAAGGTCCCTGAGGGATGGGAGCAAACAAGATTGTACCTGTGACGGAGGGAGAGACAAGTTCCCCAAGTCATTAGTGGACACACACGTTTACACGTGCGTGTGCACACACAGCTCAGTGCTTATCAATTTCTCTGACAGGGGAGGGTAAAGAGTTTATACGAATCTGGCTCACCAAGCGTCTATGCATCCGTAGAGTCCTGTCATAATTAAAATGTTTTTTTTAGTCCAAATAAATAGGGAGAATTTATGTTCTTTTGCTTTTAGTGATCTCATTTGTTCATTGAAATATATATATTTTTTTAAATTCATCCGTCCCATTACAGCGAAACTCCTCTACAACGAAATCATGTTTGCAGCAAGAAATTTTTCACAACAGGGGGTTTTTCACTGTAGCAAATTTGAAACAGGAAAGTGGGAATGGTGTTAATGCAAGATTTTTTTTTTCACACTAGGGGGTATTTTCACCCATGTAGATTTCATTGTAGAGGAGTTTCACTGTAAGTGGTTGATGTAGTGAAGTCACAATATTAGTTAGCTAATAGCTAATAGGCTGCCTCTTGTGTTAGCCGGTCAAAGCAATCCTTCAACACGAGCGCACACTCACATCGGAAAATTGCGCAAAGGATAGCGCGACGCTAACGCGACGAACATCACAGTTCGCCCAATAATAATAATAATAACAATCAATGTTACACGGACGCCGTACGTGTAAATCACGCCGGCCGGTAATGGCGGCTTTGTTGCTGCATATGGTCGCGGCGCTTTAAGGCTAGCTCCCACTGTGGTGAATTTAGCTGATTAAATCAGCGGGTGCACACAGCGGCTGTGACACCAAAACAATTAATAATATTAACCCCCGCCCTCCTCCGCCAGTGCTCTGCCGCTCCCTTTTAAGCAGGCCGCTAATAACGACGCGAGTAAAATAGGAAAACCTGAGTCAGAAAAGGGATTAGCAGGTAAGATCATAGATGCAGTAATGATAAACGTAGCGCATGTCCTCAAATGTTGACCTTCACTCTTTACAATCTTTTCATGGTAGTTGTTAAAAATCAAGCGTAACACGACATCCGGGTGGCAGAATCTTAACGTTTTAAAATACTTGGCCAATGAAGATGATTCTGTTTCGAATTTTTTGAGTAGCAATTCAGTCTATGTGGAGAAAGGTCCATGATCAAATGAGCTTGTTAGTTGAAAATGGAGTCGGGGGGGGGGGGGGGGGGGGTGTTAACCTGCTTGGTCATGTTCAGAGCTGACGTCCGAAAGTTAATACTGGGGGTAAATGACACAGAAGGATGATGGATGACAAGTTGAATTTACGTCCAGGGACTGAAGGTGAATGTTGACAGAGGTATTTATCTTGAGAAAAGGGGTCGGGGGGTCAGACGAGGCGAGGCAGGCCGCTGCCTCGAGGCGCGAGGACGTTGACACATTTTTCTCGCGCTTGGACCGTTTTCTTTGTTTTAGAGCCCAAGTGACCCAAGTGAAAAAAGAATACATCACGCCCCCCCCCCATTTTAAATGTGAATGCCAACATAACTAGAAATGAGTAGTGCTGTCTGGTTCTTTCGGAGACAACTTCAAAAGGAAATGACGCCGATTCCTATTAATGATTGCCGACCATTGGCATGCAAGTGCCATGCGTCTGTCGTCTCATTTTCTAATTAGTAGCACATCGGCGCTTGATGCCATGTGCAAACACTCATTTGGTTTCACGCTTCTGGAACAAGTTTTGCGAGCCCGTGTGACGGGAGAACCACTTAACCGCGTGTCATCCATCATGTTGTTAATGTCTTGGACCCACACGAGCTTGGCGCGGGGCAAAGCCGTCGGGCCGCCTTTGTGACACCCCGACGGCATTTGAAATCGCTCGCCATTTGTGTGTTTTGGGCCGATTTTGATAGTTGTGAAGTTGGAAATCAAAAACTTTGACACTGTGTTCACATTTTAACTGTACAATCCGTTAGCTAGCCGTAAGCTAACGTTGCTGGGTGTTACTGGTGGTAGTGAGAGAGCGGTCTGGGGCGGGTGGGCCTTAAACCTAAGGTAGTGGGAGAGCTGCTGCAAGTCTTTGTGGAGGTGCTACCTGGTGTCAAAAGTTTGAGAAGCGCAGTTTTCGAGATGCCAGGTTCGATCCACTCAACCTGCTCCCCCTTGTGTCCGTGAACAAGCGCAAGGCATTAATATGCTTTCAGACAAGCTTTTATTGACTTGAAGCAAAGCGTTGCCCCCCCCCCCCCCCCAACCTCTCTAAGTGCCGTTTTTAACAATGCGGCCGCCGCGATGAATCATTTAGCGTCCAGGAGTACCTTAAAGGAATCGTTTGCTGCGGGAGTTGTTTGACTCCGGCGAACTGACAGCATGGCAGGCTGATGGAACATATTTACGATCACGATGTCACGTTGTTGCGCGTCGAGCTGTAAAAAAGGAGCCTTTGTTTTGTGGGTATGATCAGGGTCAGTCATTGTTAAGGCCCAAGCGAAGAATAACCCACAGAAAGGTGTTTCCTGTCTTTCGGGCCATGTTTACACGTGTGTCATGAACCCCATTGTGGAAGAGCGCCCGCAAAGCAACATGGAATTTGTGAGGCGCGTCTATTACGATAAGACCCCCACCCTCCGCCGCCCCCTCAAAACAAATCGCCTCAAGAAAGGCAGAGAGAGTTAGAAGCTTGCCAAACATCAGATGGTGGACGTCACAGCAAATCCAGATGCTTTAGCGCTTTAGCTCAAGCGTCACGCTTCAAACTGTCTTGAGTTGGAGGCGAAGTCACGAAGGACCCCACAAAAAGCAAGACAGCATTGAGAAAAAAACAAAACTGTTTCGTTCACTCAAAAGTCAAGCGTGTTCCTGCGTGCGCCCGTCGCTTAAATGTCCTCACAATTGCCGACAAGCCGTTCTCGCGGCGCGTTTCAAAAAAGTGTGTTTGAAATCGCCATCAATGAAGCGTGTCAAAACAAACATTGGCGGCACTCGCCGTGTTTGACTGCCTGTCGGTCCGAGCGAGCACATGTTTGGGATTTCAGATTTGCGGCGTCGGCGGCCGAACAATGCCTCCTTGAGCTCCACCTGCCAGCTGTGAAAGTCTTTCATCCGCGTGCGTGACCTCCAGCCGGCCCCTCTGTTGAAACCAGCCGGCGGTCGGCTCCTCCGTCTTTGTGGCGGCTCTTTGATGCTTGACCTGCTGTTGAGGCCACGCCCCCCCCCCGCTGACGTCATCGCAATGCCGTTTCCGCTTGTTGTTGGCCAAGATCGCAGCTGTTGGCCTTCTCTGTGTGAAATCTCAAAAATCTGGTGTGAGGAACAAGCTTTGGGACTTTAGGCCACCAAGTTGCTTACGTTTTACTCAGATCAGCCTTTTTTTTTTTTTTTTGAAACAATAAATCAATATAGTGGGTATTTCATTTTTAATTGGATTTTTTTTTCAATGATACATTTTCATTAATTCCCAGGAATTTTCCAACTCTCGTATTCGTTGTGAAAGTGTAACCCGGTTGAACTCTTTTGCTAACCAATACAGCAGCACCCCACTCGCGATCCCTCATTTTGCGGAGAGGTCATTGTTCCCCAGCAAGGGCGATTAGAGTGACGAGACGAGACGGGCCGGTCGGGCGGCACCGGCGTTGGAGTGCGCCTCGTTAAAGCACGCCGTTAAACTTTAAAGCCGGCGCCATCGCTCATAATTGCAGCGTGAAATGGATTCATGAGCAGCATGTGACGACTAATCAACAGGAAGACGTTGCGACATGTCGTTGCTTTTATGATGGCCGCCAGATTAAGCGCATTTGCTTTGCTGACAATGTTGCATGTTGTTAACCTTACACTTGCCTATACCAGCACGGAATGTGCGTCGTTAGCTTCTCGCGCTAACCCCTCACTAGCCATGTGCTCATCTGTGATCGAGTCCTGCGTTTCACCGTTTTACACGAAGTTATCACTTTACTTCGTTTGACACTTGGGAGCGCTAGCACGGAATCGTAGACTGTTTCATGAGCTTCTTGCGCTAGCCTCTTGCTAACCATATGCACATCACACAAAGTGAGCGCTAAATGAAGCGGTTGGGGCGCACTCATACTTTGAAGTGTCATTGTTGAGTGTTTCTCCCCCCCCCCCCCCCCCCCCCCCTCCACTCCCGACACATCAGTACTTTTCAGGACCATTACGAGAAAAGAAAATAAATTGTTCCCAGCTACTTGGAGTGCCGTCACGGTGACATCTGCCCCGTGATAAATTCCTCCTTCATTAGCTCGGGGTATGGGATTACCCGCGGAGAGCACATTAATCACCGCTTTCCGTGGCAGCCCTCGAATGCAGCGCTTGAGGAAAAAAAAAGAAAAAGAGCAACTTTTTCCTGACGCGTCACTCTTCTCTCGAGGCGAGCTGCAATCAATCATGTTGATTGGCAGCACTGTTAGCTTCCACTTGTTTATACAATGTGTCATGAATGATCAGGTTAGCCACTATTGTCGTTTGGGTGCGGGGGGGGGGGGGGGGGTGATGTGCAGCCGTATGCGAAGGACTCACTGCATTCAGTGTTCAAACTGGCCGTAATATTACAGTGCTTACATTTTTTACAGTACAGTGCATTTGTGACGTTGAGTTCCGTTGTATTAAAAGGTGACCACTCAAATATTCTGTTCATTTACAGCCATGCATTGTAGTACAGTAGTAGGATTTTATTTTTTTTAGCTTGTCATCTATAGGATGGATGCTCTTTCAATTCATCTTCAGGTTTTTTTTTTTTTTTTGTCTGCCCCTCTGGTGTGACCTTGGAATAATGCCGTCTCAATGACTCTTCTGTCAGCGCCTAATGAGAGCCGAATTAAAATTTCAGCAGTTCCTACACATAAAGCACTCGTACATCAATTTAATGCGGACACTTTTGGTAATTGTGCTCCTGAAGGTGCTCAATCAGCACCCGCTTCCCACCTGGAGTTATAATTACACCCTTTTACTTTGTCTTCGGCACTATATCAGAACCTCCAAGTTCTTAAAAAAAAAACGTGTTCAATTAAAAGCGTGTGTACTGTTAACCCTTCATGGCACTTCTGTTTGATTTCATTTCACTTATGCATATGCTATGCTAGCCATGTACACAGTAAAGAAAGACTGCTACGTTAGCTTGTGATGCTAGCCTTTAGCTAGTCCTGTACTTGCCACTTGTGGTTAAAAGTCCAAAGTGTGTTATTCTATTCCGTGACATTAGCGCTCATTTTATTTTTTATATCGGGCTATCTTTCGCAACTAATCCACCATCTTGTTGTCCACTTGTAGGTGATGCTCGGCTAATCCCCGGAGGCTGTAAAATGCTCTCAACATCACGGTAGTCATACACCATTGGCCAGCGGACAAAGATTGATACTGTCAAAGTGTAGCGAGATGAAAGCAAAATATAAGCATGAAGCTAATAAACGTTGCATTCAAAAGCTCATAAAGGAGATTTATGTACGCGGTGAGATCATCCTCTGCGGGCGCCGCGCCGCGATGGGAATTCTTTCACAACGTTCATGTAACGTCATTAATTTGCACCCGTTTTTAACTCTCCCGCACTGTTTGTTACTGTTTCCTCTCCTAAAGTTTGTCAAGAGTGGAAAAGCGTGAGCAGACACTTGGTGCATGATGCAATTGTTTCAAAATGTTTTGGGTTTTTTTTTTCTTTCAATAAAAACTTGTGACTGTATTTTTAGGCTTTGATGTTGAATGACTCACGCGGCAGTGGATTGTTTGCCAACGTTGCTCTTCATCCTGCGTATCCCAGATAAGCTTGTAAGTACTTTTTTTTTCTTTTATCGCACATTGCGCGGGCAGCGGTGTCATATTTTATGTTTTTCACACGCACAAAAAAAAAAAAGGAAAGAACATGATTAGAGATTTAATGTTGTATACTTGCTACGTCAAATGGGACGTGTGATGGATTCGACCATTAGCCCGGTGAAATTAGCACGTCACATTTCCACTTTTTTTGCTCCGTTCATGCGTTGGACTTCAAGAATTCAGATTTATTCATGTTGTAGCCATTTTTGTTTCGTGTTTTATTGATACATAGGGGTGATGCCTCTCCATCATTGTGAATCATTGGATTATTTTGTTTCATTGCGCAGTTCCCATATGTTGGTATAAACCAAATGACACGAAATGACTACTTTGGAAATGACAGGACGTTTGCAAACCACCCCGAGTTATGGCTCCCCTTAGGGACCCCCGGTTTGAGAACTACAGCTTTAAAGAGTCCCTTAAATACGAGTCAGCCAACACCAGCTTCAGTTCTTCCCCTCTTTTCCTTAAAAGAGGTCTTTGTGCCTGTAGGGCCCCCATCAGTTACCTGCTGACAGGCCGAGCATGACTGATGCGCCGCCTGAGGGCCCCGCCCCCGACCCCCACCCACCTCCATGCTTTATTTTGTCAGGCAGCTCATCATTTATACATCTTATCGGAAACAAAAGGCAGGGCTCCGCTGCGTGGAAATGAAAAGAGAGACTTGTGTCTGGACGCCTGAAGTCACATGATCCCACTCGGGGGAAACATGAGCCGCCCTGCCCCGCCCCGCCCCTGCTCCGCAGAGCCCTTTCGTCTGCCCACACCTCCGCCGCGTGAGTGTTGGACGCGGTCCTGGCACCGTGAGGCCCGCCTCTTGGTCTCAGGTGACAAAGACATGAAACACGGTGCTGTCAACACATGCTGACGACTGTTCCTCTTGGAGGACTGCTGCATTCATCGCTGCTTCATCTTTAATTTCACGAAAAAAAAGATTGCGGTGACGTGTCCTGAACAGGTTGAAATGATTAACTCTGTCGTCCATCTTTCAGCGTCGCACCGGACCAAATTTCCCCCCGACGCGTCACGCCATCTCATTTGATTTGCGGCGTGACAAAATGTTAATAAAGTTTTGCTTGGCGAGCGCAGAACTTGAACTCGCCGGCAGGATATGAAGGAGTGATCCTTTGAGCCCAGATGAAAATAAAAAGTCAGCGGGAGGCCCCCGTCGGCGTTCGTGTTTAACTTTGCCTTTTTCGTATCGTATCCGTCATTCGACGCTGACGGCACAACTCTAAGTCTTAATTTGAGTCGAAACACATGTTCTTGGCAGCGTCGGTAGAATGCGGTGAGAAACGGCAAGACGACGGGCCGAGTGAGCTCCCTGTCACGTAAACAACGGACGCACTAGCGCAACGTTGGCAACTGGAGTGTAACCGCTAACCGTTGTCGTTTCCGCGCTTAATCTGCAGACGGCTCGTTATACGCCCGCCGCTTCCTCGTTCAACAATCGCGCTGAGAAACGAGCAGATGCTTGAACTCGTCAGCCTGTTCTCCGTACAGTGAAACTCCTCTACGACGAAATCTACATGGGTGAAAATACCCCCTAGTGTGAAAAAATCTTCATGCATTAACACCATTCCCACTTTCCGATTTCAAATTTGCTACAGTGAAAAAAACCCCTGTTGTGAAAAATGTCTTGCTGCAAACATGATTTCGTTGTAGAGGAGTTTCACTGTATCTTTTGATTCTTTTGGGCCTCCTGGATCGTCAGCATCATATCATCATCATCATCATCATCATCCCTCCTCCTCCGCACCGAGAGAGCGCGCGGGGGCTTTGTTCTCATTCGGGGATGTTTGGCAGCGCGCTGATAGATATGATTATCCTTAATGTCGGCGCGTCGCCGCGTCCTCGAGAACAGATTGTCTCCGTAGAATTCATCCTGCTTATCTGCTCTCGTTAGGCCCTCTGCACTGGGACGGGAGGGGGGGGTTTCTTTTTTGCTTTATTCATCAGGATGAGAGATGCGTTTCCGTTTCTTTACCACGAAGAGATAAGCGGCGTCGTGCTGGCTGGAAATTTGCACTCCGCGATCTGCAAAAGGCTCACCTGGCACAACGCTCGTCTCTCAGCACCCACTGTCCCACTCCGCAAAGCCCCCTCCAGCATCAGGACGGCTGAAGAGTTCCGATCCTGTGACGGGATGCGAGATAAGTCGTATCTCTGGAAACGCTCCGCAGGTGTACCAGCCCCCCCGAGACACTTTTCTGCACTTGCGCTGCCTTTTGTGGGCATGCAGTTGCGAGCGCAGCCTCCATCTTTCCCATCCAATTATGGCGCAAAATAAAGGCGTCGGAAGACATTTTTTTCATTTTAGTTCCCCCCCACATGCAGATTGTCTGTCCTGTCCATTTAGGCTGCCTGCTTGCCTCCAAGGCCTCATTTCAAAGTGTCGCTCAGGCATCCGTCAGACCGTTGTGAATAGCTTTTGAACCGCAAGTGCTCACATCGCCATACAACTGGCTCGGCTTTGAAGGCAAAATAGGCAAAAATTCCTCTTTGTCTCAAGTAATGCCAAGCTATTCTCAGTTTTTATCAGGACAAGCCTAGCTTCCCCCCCCCCCCCCCGCCCGACCCACCCCGCCTTGCCCTCACTCCGCTAATCACATGTTGTGAACACAAGACCAACAAAGGCGGCGTTGTTTCACGTTTATCTGCGTTTAAGCGACTCCGGCGTTGGAGATGGCTGAATGTTGGAAAGGAGCTCAAAACGTTGGGCCTACCTGAGAGAATGTTTTTAGGATGATGCAAACAGAACCCCGCCCCCCCAAAAAAATTTGATTGTGACGTAGCATTGATGGGAAAAAAAATACTGTTTCAAAATTGTCTCGATCTCTGTGTAAATGTTTCCACTGCGATACCAACGGAAATGTGTCGTCATTATATTTAACGGCGCCAAAATGGCGGACTAATTTCCCCGTTGCTCAGTCCAACTGCTATCAGTTGCTGAATTACCGTTGCATCATATTTTCTCCAAAATGGACCGTCATCGCCAGTAGATTAGTGTGCCTCATATTGTGACCGATGCGCGCGATGCTTCGAAAGGGAAACGATTGGCCGAGGACTAAAAAGTCCGAAGGGATTTATTTCCACTTTGGGGTCTGCACAAGGGACTTGCATGGCCTTGCCCGTGGGTGGGCCGCCTTAATAATGTGGCAAGATGAATTGCGGGCAAGCTGCCGTATTATGAGGGTCTTGGCCATGGGGGGGCGGAGGGGGGTTGGGGAGGCCGTCCTGATCTGGCCTGTGATCTGTGAGGCCAAGAGGAAATGAGTCAGGGCAGGCAGGCTGGAGCGGCCTTTTCAAAGTGTGCACCTAAGGAAATGAAAGAGCTTCTGGAAATGAGCGTCCAGCAAGCGCTTGTCATACTTGAGAGGACAGCCGTTAAGATTCCTTGTAAAAGCTGAAGAAGACGTGATTGTTGATTTCATTTCATTTATTCCCCCCCCCCCCCCCCTTCCATTTCAGTGACTCCAAGCTGGCAAAAATGGTTGCACTCTCCAGAGGGAAGGAGTCTTCCGCCACCTGTTGGATTCTTTTCACATTGCAGCACAAACTCTGCAAACATGTTGGACTCGCCTCTTGGCAAGCTTTTCTTCATTTGAACCAAATGGAACTTCTGTTTGATTCAAAGATGACAGCGCTGCGCCTTGCCGAGCTTATTGACGACGTTCTCGTGACCGCGGTTGGTATACTTCTTCCCCATGGCCGCCGCCGCCGCCGCCGCCTCCTCCTCCTCATAGCTCAGCTGCGTCGCTGTCACGCCGCCAAGCACGAAATGCGCCGTGAGCAGTGTATCATGTCCCGTTCTAATTAGCTTTGTCAGGCCCGAGCCCCGCCGCCGCCACGCAGATCAGGCTTTCGCTTCGCACTGCCACAACTTGCCCGTTTTGTCCAAGGAAGAGCCACACTCCCTTACCTCCAGATGCAAATTGAATATCTTCCATGGCCAACATTTCGCATCTCAAATCATCTCTCCACATTGAAACCAATGGCAATGCCGTTAATCCATTCCAGTCAACAACAAACAAACAAAAAATCCCAAATGGTGTCACTCATATTCTGAAAGTGAGCTACAATTATATTCGTCCCTTTTTTTTGCCGGGGATAAAGAATATATGTCCGGCAATATTATGTTATCTGTCTCTATGATTTCACGCCGCACTTTTGTTTAAAATCGCCATTGCCCCAAGTGTTGTAACAGTGACTTCCGATGCTATTTGTTAGCTGTGACGTTTCTCATTCGGCGTTAGCATTAGCGAGCAGACTTTTGTGGTTTTTAAATACCTAATTCTCTTTGTTTAATGTTTATTTTGACAGTAAACCACAACTGGGAGTGGTATATAAAAATAGACAAAGAAAAGCGAAGGTCATTCAGAAGAACAAAGGTCAACAATTACGCTGGCTCATCCGCATCCGAATGTATATTTTGAAGCCACCGTTAGTTTGGACTGTTGGAAGCCCGCCCGGCTCCCCGCGATTACTTTGATCTCGTCTCGTCTCCCAGTGCTTCATCGGCGAGCACCTTGAGGGCCTCCGTCTCCCCAACCCTGATTGATAGTGGCAAGGAGATGAGGAGGAAGAGCGAAGGCGGGAATAAAAAAGAACAAGGGAATAAAAATAAGTGCGGCGGGCGGGCGGGCCCGAGCCGAGCGGGGGCCCCATCAACACCGATGAGCGTTAGCGTGTGTCACTGCCAGACAAGTGTCAAATCACTCAGGCCGCTGCCTCATTTGACTGGAGCGCATCAATCAGCCGCGCCCGATGCCGGGCGACGGGCCGGCATCGGGCTTCACCTCTGGCTCCCTCATTAGCTTGCGTCAGTGTTAGTGAAACCTCCGCCTGTCAGGGCGCTTGGCCGCGATCTCCCCGCGCGCACTTTGAGGGGGTTTTGTTTGTTACTTTCACGTCGCCCTCGCCATGTTTTGGGTATTTGAAGTGACCCCCGGAGAATCAAGCCAGCATCCAAATGGATGCGATTCACCGAAGGTACAACATCGGCTCAATTTAGTTTCGGACTGAACTAAATGGAAATGCGCCCAATTTGTCAAAGTAAAAAACAGCAAAGCGGAGTTAAAAAAACAAAAAAAACTCATGCGTGCTTTGTTTTCATTCATGGATGGAAAAACGGTGGGGGAATTTGATGGAACAAAAGTTACAAATTCCCAAATTAGAGTACCTGTGAGGCGCTAACAAGCTATCCATGTTAAGCGTGTCACATTTTGGACGTTAATACCAGGAGACAAGCTCGTCGCTCGCGTATCGGAAGAAATGAGCACACTTTCCCGGCGAGGTGACCAAACGCACGTTGACTCTGGCTTGTCCACAGGCAGGCTGGCCCGGGCCCCGCCGCCGTGACACAACGAGCCTGCTGGTCACGACGAGAGGGGAAGTGTGGACGGGAAACCGTCGACGGGGGGGGCTGTCGAGTTGGCTGAGCGTCACGCGCCGCGAGTTGGAAGATGCCGGCCACTAATACGGCACCAGTGTCTCTCGTCCTAGTCTCTGCTTCCTGTCACCGCGCCCTTTTTTTTTTTCTCCCGTCATGTTTGGAAACAACAGGCGTTAAGTTAGTAAAATAGAACAGCTAGCCTCTGAGCTCATGTCAGCTCGACAGCATCCAAAGAAGACATTCCGGCAACAGAAAAGTCCGTTCATAACTGTGGCGTGTATTCTTTATCCTCTGCATGACAAAGATCTTACTCCCTCCAGGTGGTTGAGTTGCAGAACAATGTCCATTGAATTGAATTGAAGCGAAACAGCAACAACAACAACAACAAAAAATGTGGCAAAAACGTTTGCTTTCATGCTTTACAGGCAGACGTTAGCGTCGTCGGCTAATGCGACGGCTTGATTTTTGTACGCGTATCCCGCCGCACAACCCCGATCAAGCGCATCGCCGTGCCGAAAAAGAGCAGACATGTAAAAGTTTGTGACATGTGTCAGGGCGGCATGGAGACGATGTCGCTGATGTCGGTCGAGCTGACAGGCGCAGATGGCTTTGGGACATTGCAGGTTTGGTACATGTCAACTTGCATCGCCGTCACCCGCTGGAAGCTGTGCAAATATGTCAGCACTGTCGTTTAAAAAAAAAAAAAAAAAAAGCACCATTTGGATTGCTTTGTTTTAAGTGCGCATGGGCATAGGAGTGGCCCAAGTTGTTTTGTTTTTTGACAGAACGCTTTTATAACCTGAAATGTGAGGTCAAATTGGATATTTAAGTTGGAGTAGATGGTGGCAGCCAACCTGACAACAAGCAGCGTGTTGGCAGGTGAATGTTTTTAACTGCCGCCCCCACTAATTCTCGAAGGAAACCTAAAATAAAGACAATTATACATTACGTATTGAAAAAAAAAACTTTGCCATAGGAATGCCTGCTCGCTTCCTGCTAAAAACCAAAAGGAAACCAAATCCACATCCAGTGTTGGAGTAGTCAATGTGTTTTGCTGCCCTCTAGTGGCCAAGGCATGCACACCAGTTAGATCATGCCTGTTGGAGCAATGCATGTTTAATTCTTTACATTCAATTTAATAATATTCTGACTGTGTTTTTAAGAGCAGGTTTTTGCAATGCCTGCATTACAGTATTGCAAAAACCTGCAATACTGTAATGTGTGTTGTCGCTTGTCGTCCTTTCTCACAATGTCATTTTGCTTGTTGCCCGATTTGCAGCGTTGGAGGTTGGAGTGCCGGACGTCACAATCCCTTCGCCTTTACCTTGATGTAGTACATTGTGCTCTTTGTTTCTTTTGCCACATTTTCAACTTTTTGGGGGGGGTTTGTTTTAAACCTGGCCAGCATTTTTTTTCTTTCATTGTTGCAATTTACAAAACCGATGTCCTTTGTACTTGGAAGTTGTAACTATGAAGTTTTTAGCGGCGTTTTTAAGCCCGAAAAAACGACCATGTATAGTAAGGCGTTTTTAGCCGAAAAAAACGACCATGTATGGTAAGGCGTTTTTAGCCCGAAAAAACGACCATGTATAGTAAGGCGTTTTTAGCTGTATGGTAAGGCGTTTTTAGCCCGAACGACCATGTATAGTAAGGTGTTTTTAGCCGGACGAGCATGTATAGTAAGGCGTTTTTAGCCGATGTATAGTCAGGATTTTATGACTGAAACCCCCCCCCCCCCCGCCTCACTATACTTGGTTGTTTATTTGGGCACAAAACATCTTACGATAGGTGGGGTTTTTTGGGCTAAAAACACCATACTATATGTGGTTTGTTTTTTCAGGCAAAAACACCTTACTATACATGCTCGTTTTTTTCATCTAAAGACGTCTTACTATACATGGTCGTTTTTTCGGGCTAAAAACGCTGTAAGATAACTTTTATTCGGACATCTTCAATCTAATGCAGCAGAATTGGGGGGGGAAGAAAAAAAATGTACACAACACCCAGTCACAAATCATGTGGTGGTACATTCACCGGATTTGTGTGCAAGCCTCGCGGGCATCTGACAATTTTCCTATGAAAAAAAGTTGGTGTCAAAACCGCCTAGAGTGCAGAGTAAGGTACAGTCACTGGTAGTGTAGAGGTACAAGTGCTGGCTCTCTGTGCAGACAACCCGGGTTCGAACCCTGCTCAGTGATGTGTGAAAAATAACAACAGTTTTCTTGGAAATCCTCCAAAGTGCATGTCAAATACGCCTATAGTGCAGATCAAGTCACAGTCACTGGTGGTCACGCCGGCTCTCTGTGCAGCCAACCTCAAATCCCAGCTAGTGAACTGCCTCGAAACTCGAAAGCGCATGTCAAATACGCCTATAGTGCAGGACATGTCACAGTCATGGTGGTGTAGAGGTATACACCCGGCTTTGGAGCAGGCAACCCGGGTTCGAATCCCGCTCAGTGAAGTGTCCGGAAAGCGCATGTCAAATACGCCTATTGCAGGACATGTCACAGTCACTGGTGGTGTAGAGGTATACACGCCGGCTTTGGAAGCAGGCAACCGGGTTCGAATCCCGCTCAGTGACGAGTACCCCTCGAAAGCGCATGTCAAATACGCCTATAGTGCAGGACATGTCACAGTCCGCACGCCGGCTTTGGAAGCAGGCACCCGGGTTCGAATCCCGCTCAGTGAAGTGTCTACAGAAAGCGCATGTCAAATACGCCTATAGTGCAGGACATGTCACAGTCGAATCTCAGTTGCTGGTGCAGGACATGTCTGTTTGGAAGCCCGCGGGTTCAGTCATTGCCAATGCTGGGACAGGCTCCAGCAAGAGCGAAATGGGACTTATGTTGTCACTGGACGCAGGGTTCCCACCCAGTGAAAATCCCGCGCTGGGATAGGCCCAGCTTGAGGACAAAGTGCGCCATAACATCCCCCCTGGTCCGGGGGGGTGGGGGGGGGAGGAGAAAAGGAGAGGGGACATGGACCGGCGAAGGACAGGAGGAGGGGTGTTAGCGCAGGAAGGAGGAAGAGGAAAAACTACCTCTACCCCATATAAATAAAACCATAAGTATTTTCCAGTGACTGTCCCGACATGGGTCCTGCACTGGGTGGGATTTGAGCCCATAGTACCCCGTTAGTGGGTGTACCCGCGTACCACCAGTGACTAAGTCGTATTTGACATGCGCTTTCGAGGGTTGTCAAGTGACTGTGACTTGCTCTGCACTATAGGCGTATTTGACATGCGCTTTCGAGGGTTGTCAAGAAAATTGTATTTTGACACGTCACTGAGCGGGATTCGAACCCGGGTTGCCTGCTTCCAAAGCCGGCGTGTATACCTCTACACCACCAGTGACTGTGAATTGTCCTGCACTATAGGCGTATTTGACATGCGCTTTCGAGGGTTTCTTGGAAAAAGGAACCAAGTGTTTGATGTCGTAGTTTTAAACATCACTAGCCGGGATTTGAACCCGGGTTGGCTGCACGAAGAGCCGGCGTGTATACCTCTACACCAACAGTGACTGTGACCTGCTCAGCACTATAGGCGTATTTGACATGCACTTTGGAGGATTTCCAAGAAAACTGGCGTTATTTCTCACTGAGCAGGGTTCGAACCCGGGGTGACTGCACAGAGAGCCAGCACTTGTACCTCTACACCACCAGTGACTGTACCTTGCTCTGCACTACAGGCGTTTTTGACACCAACTTTTTTCATTGGAAAATTGTCACATGACCACACTACCGGCACACAAATCCGGTGAATGTACCACCACATGATTTGTGACCAGGTGTGTACATTTTTTTTCTCCCCCCCCCCCCCCAATTCTGCTGCTATAGATTGAAAATGTCTCCAGTGTAATCCAAATAAAAGTTATCTTATAGCGTTTTTAGCTGGAAAAAAAAAAAAAACGACCATGTATTGGAAAACGATTTCGTCCGATGAAATTAACCATGTATGCTATACATGGTCGTTATTTTTTTTCGACTAGATAACTTCTTACTATACATGGTCGTTTTTTTCGACTAAAAAGGCCTTACTATACATGGTCGTTTTTTTTCGGGCTAAAAACGTCTTACTATACATGTTTGTCTTTTTTTGGGGGGGGGGGCCCCCAAAAAACACCTCTATACATTGTAAAAAAAAAAAAAAAAACCTTCCTATACATAGTTGTGGGGGAAAAACCCCTGCCTTACTCTACATTGTCTTCTTTGGCCTTATTTACATGATTTTCTTTTAAAACACCTTACTATACAGGGTTGTAAAAAGTATATAAAAAAAAAACAAACACCTGACCAGAGTTCGTACGGGTCCTTAACGTTCATAAAAATCCATAAAAAACAAAGCTGTAAAATGATGTTCTTAATTGACCTTATTTTTCAGGGACAGCTCCTGAATTGAATAAAAATCCTAAAAAACCTCACCTGTGTTCATTTCATTTGTGTACGTCATTCGATAAAGATGTGCCCTTCCTTTGGCGGCGTTGATTTTAACATCAGCTCAGTGATATGTGGCTTTATGTTCATTCAATCCACCGTGAATCCCCTGCAGAAAGGAGAAAAAGTCATTAAAAAAATGGCTAAATCAGCCCACAAGTCCTGAAAAGGGCCATCAATAAAATAAACATTGTTAGCCTGATGCCACTCTATTTTTTCGCCGTGTGTTTCATGCCATTTCGACCCTTGTTTCACCCAGCAAAACGAGCCTGCCCACAAACCGGCTTTCCAACTGACAAACACAAAGTTGCTCTGGATCCAGATATGTCAAACAACAAGCTGACCATCTCCAACACGCCTTGCCAAAGAGTACTCGAGTGCCACCGCCGCCTCCAAACCCACCGCCCGCGACTGCCACCGTTACCATCAGATCAACCCACAGTGACGACGAGGCACACCGCAAAGCTCAATACTCTAGCCCCTCCTGTTCAGAATTTTTCAGGCAGCCCATGGACGGATGATCCTCATCTGTGCGCCGCTTACTTCACTTGTGGAACTGCTCCTTGTTCTCACCCCCATTTGGCTCCATCTGAGGCCTGCAACCCCAAAAATAAAAATACATTTTTGCGGGTGCCCCTTGTTACTTCAATTGTCATGCATTTTGTTACCTCTGCACGCTCTTCCAATTTATCAGGATCCCACAGAGTACTTTCGTCCAGGTCTAGTCTTCATACTGCTCTGGTGCGTCCTGTCCGAAATAGCTACTCCGCCCTGCCCCCCCCCCCCAAAAAAACCCAAACACAAAACAAAACCGCATGTGTACATGTACTTCCTCCCCAATGCTTAAGGTAGACCATTTGAGGTCACTTCACATTTTTATTCAAGTCCAAAAACAACAGAAATGGCTTACAGGTTGCCCCACACACCCCCCCGCCCTCAAAAATAAAATTAAAATACTTCACAGAACACAACCGACGCATCGTTGCTTTGACAAGGGTCCGGCTGCCGCTATTCATTCCCGTCGCCTCCAGCAAGCTTGCGGCCGAGCATGGGCGCTGACGACTCGTCAGAGACGTCAACAAATCCATCCGAAATTTGTGTGCCAGTTGTCATTTGCCGAGGCCAACAGGGTTGGCTCATCGATGAGGCGCTGAAAATGATGGCCTCAGTCCAAAATCCCCATCATGCAGTCAGTGTTAGTCAGTGCACACCCAGTGAGTTAGTAAGAGGGCGGCGACGACGACAAACATGTCACTTGACTTTTTTTTTTTTTTTCCCCTCACTCACCCCTCTTCTGCTTCTCTCAAGTGCCTCCTGTGCCAAACGGTTCCCCCTGCAAAAATATAGAAATGCGGAAAGAGGTAAGCGTGCACAGTTTTATGTCGCCAACGTGCGTCTCCTTCGCCAATTGGAGCCATCCAGCCTGCAAAACGTCAACAAGAGAAAAGGGCCAAAAGAGGGGGGGGACCTGAAAAGGGGCCACATCGGACCACTGGCCAATGGGGAAAATCAGATCGCGGACTGGGACAATGCAAACGTTATTTGGAGCGCAAGATAAACATCATGGATCAAAGAAACCAACACGGATCAAGAAATGGGGCACGGATGCAAATGAAAACTTTTATTGTTCTCGTACACGTGGAATTGATTTCTCCAGAGCCCAACTGTGGACGGAGCGGGCCGGGAAGGTCGCAGGCTGCGCACACCTGACAACTCCTGAAACGTTCTCTTGGAATAATTCCGAGAACATGCCAACTTCATACAGGAAGCGCAGAGCCCGAACGGACGCCAGCGCGCCAACCCGTGGCCGATTGCAAATGCATGCCAACAAAGTACACAATAAAAATTGGCGTCTGGAGAGAAGAAACTTTCTGTCACCTTCATAAAAGCTTTAAGACCCGAGCGCCAGGGTGAACTCTGGCGCGGTGTTGCTTTGGCTTTCTTGCAAATTTGCTGGACTTTGAAATGAAGGAAAAGTGGCTCACTCTTGTCAGAATATACAAATATATCATGAAGAAGGTGAATTTTTCAGGACAAGGACTTGTGATACATAGAAGCTGACCTTCTCCACAACCCCGTTCTCGCTTGATGGTTTGTCAAAGTCAACCTTGTTCATTGAATGAGCCTCATTCTCAAGACAAAGACAAAAACGAGTGCGGATCAATCAAAAACATTGGTCAGGCCGGCTCGTTGCGAGGAGACGTCCATGCGCCTTTCCGTACTTGAGCTTGTCCGGCGGCGGGTCCCTTGCTCTTGTTGCGGTTGGCTCGGTTGATGGCGGCGATGGAGTGCGCCGACGCGCTTTTCTTGCCGCCGGACGAGTGCGAGAGGCTGGCCCGCGCCTGGCTGGCGTTGTGGTCAAACTGCATCAGGCAGAAGATGAGGTCGGAGGGCACCAGCTCGAAGGCGTAGGGCGGATTCGTGATGACGTAGCTTCGGGGAGGACATCCGGGAACGCCGGTTGGAAAAGGACCTCGCTTATATATGCGCTTTTGCCACGCGGAGGACAGGACGGAAGACTCACCGTTTGGCGCACTGACTGTGCGCGTTGAGATGGGCGTCGCGGAGCCGGTAGATGCCGAAGCAGAGCATGTTGTAGGTTTTCAGCGCTTTGCAAAACAGGTCGCCGTAGCAACCGCCGTCCTACGGAAACACGTTGCAAAGTGTCATTCGGTGACTAAAAAAATAAATAAATATCGTAAACTGGCACCGGAGCGTCAGCAAACGGGGCCGTCTCACCCCGAGGTCGGCGAAGGGCCCGTCGTACAAGGCCAGCTGCGCCACGCGACAGCGGTCCCTGTTGGCCAGCGTCTGCGGCGTGCTGTAGCCGCCGCGCAGGGCGTTCTCCTCCGCCAGCAGGCCCTCCAGCTCCGGGGTGGCGCCGCCCGTCACCAGCGTGCGGATCAGCGTCAGGATGTTGTCGTTGAAGTACGTCTCGGGTGGGAGAATCGTGTACGTAAAACATACGTTTCGCTCGATTTGAAAGGTGGCCATTTTGAGACCCCCCCCCCCCCCCTCTTTCTCTTTTCGCTTTTTGAATTGATCCATTTTGAGGTTCGGCGAGGTTGATGATGTCATACGCGGGGCAACCTCAGCGGTTTTCGCGGTGAAATAAGTGTGAGAGAAGACAACTTACGGCGCTCATTAAGGAGTCGAGCACGCTGACGGCGAAGGCGGTGCCGCAGGCGAACGGCTGGGTCAGGTACAACTCCGTGTCGGGGTCGTCGTCGTCATCCTGGTCCAGGAACTGAACGTTGGAATCGTTCACTGGGAACATTACAAAACAAATGTTTGTTGTCTTTTTAATGGGGGGGGGGAAACATTGAAATGTCACATTCCAGCGCTTGGAACGGGATAAATGCGGGTTACTCCGGCGTGTTTGGCGGCACGGGTGCTTAGCCTACCCAGTTCGGTGATGATGGGAATGTTGGCCCCCGTGGTCACCGAGGTCTGCCGCACGATTCCGTGGAAGGGGCTGCTCTCGGGAGACGAGCGCTCCATCCCCGGCGGCGTGAAGCCTGCGATGGCCGACACAATTTGACGCAGATTCTTTTTTCATACACACACACACACACACACACACACACACAGCGTCGAATACGCCAGGGGGGGCGGAAGTCGAGCTGTAACAGCTTTGGCTTGAAGGTGCATTTCGTACGCGCGGTGAACGCCGTGCGCTTCACATCATTTAAAGCATTTACAAATGACAGACGGTGAAAAGCGAAGACAACGTAGCAGATGAAAATTGCAAGTACAGTCAAACCTCGGTTTTCGTCCACAATTCGTTCCAGAAGGCTGTTGGAAAACCCGAAATTGTTCGTAAAGCGAAACCACGCTCTTTTTAAAACAAAAATGTTTACTGAACACGTCTGCTCACAATGGAAAGCAACACGAGGAAGCGTGTAAGGAAGGCGAGAGGAGTCAAATGGTGCATTCAAGTGCGCTCAGTTTGTTCGAGAACCGAAATTTGTTCGTCATCCGAGGCATAAAAAACTTGACATTTTTGGTCGAAAACCGAATTGGACGAGAACCGAGACGTTCGAAAACAGAGGTTTGACTGTACCAGATTCTGGAGAGCACGATTAAAAAAAAAAAAGATCTTAGTCTGGTAAATTAGCATCATTTTAAAGCTGGAGTTCTTATAATTTTGCTTCTATTGGCAGCTTTATTCCTTTTTGCGTGCGGCATCGGAGATAAATGCTGCTTCACCATGTCTATCGAAAGCAAAAGTACTCACACGCTAGTCTGTACTTAAGCATTTTTTGGAAATATGATTCTGGTAAGGGGACATGAACGCCAATCACTACTTTTGTTTAAAAAAAAAAAAAGGAGGTAAAATCAGACTCTTCGACTCCGAAACGCGCTCACCTTGGGAATTGGCCTGCAAGACGCCGATGCTGTCGTCAAAGAGCATGGACTTGATGTTGAGCGACGCCAAGATGCACTCTTTGTCCTGCAGCGACGCGTCGTCGATATTGTTCTGATTGGCCGACAGGATGACACACATGTCGCAGAGATTGATGTTGACGGCCCTCAGGTCTGCTCGACTCAGCGGCGTGCCCTGATGCACAAGTGGGGGGGGGGGGGGGGGGGAGTACGTTTGCCCAGCTTCCATCTTTCCCGCCCTTTCAAATGGCCATTGCACATCGACGTTACCGCATTCCAATTTCAACATTGAGCGTCGGCGTTAAAAGAAGTGCGCGGTCGGTGACTGACGGGCAAGATGGAGACTTTGGGGAAATTGTGCAGCGTCTCCCACTCGCGCTTGAGGTACTCGAGCGAGCCCACGAAGACGATGTGCTTGAGCTCGTGGTAGTGGAAGTTGCTGGCCCGCAGCGGCATCACAAAGTTGCGCAGGCCGATCACCGCCGACTTGACGTCGCCGAAGATGCACACCACCACGTGACCGCTCAGCACCGTCATGGCCGCCTCGTTTCGAGTCTGACGAGGGAAGGGAGACCAAAATTACCGCCAGGTCGCGTTTGACATGATGGCATTTATTTTCCGTTTGCATTTGGCCACGCTCACCAGGACGATCTTGTCGATGTCCTTGGACGGGCACCAGTGGAACATCCCCGTGGAGTCGTACTTCTTCACGTTCTCGTCCACGCTTTCCATCTGCTCGTTGACGGTGATGAGGAGCGGGTCGCGTCTGAGGGCGGAAGAGCGCACCATTGGTCAGACGTTCGCCGTCTTGACGCAAAGATTTCCCGGCCGCGGACGATGGCGATCGCCCCGGTTGGAAAAAGGCGTCCGCTGGCACGAGTGAGAGGACAATGACGGACGGCGGCTTCTTGACGTCGAGCTCGACGCCCTAAAAGCTTTAACAGGGCAGAGTTTAAATATTTCAGCCATTTGCCCGATCCGATTGCCGTCCCAACCTGACGGGCCCCCCATTAATGTTTGAAGAGGCGACGGCGAGCGATTGTCAAGACAGGAAGAGCACAATGTACTGTTTAGGAAAGCAACAATCAGCCAAGGCAATTTTTTTTTGGGGGGGGGGGCAGGTGGAACAGTTAACACACACTAAAGAATTGGAGAGAATACGCAAATCCCAAAATGAAATCCAAGAATAGGTGCTAAAAAACAAACCGCTTCGTTCACATGCCACCCCACAAAACCCCGCCTCTTAAAGGCACAGGAACAATAGGTAGTGTTTTTCTTTAGATGTATATTTTGTTTGCTTTTTTTTTTTTTTTTAAATGATGCTGACCACATCTTTAATTTGAGTCTCATAAGTTTCAACCTGTTTTCGGTCAAGTGGGGTAAAAAGAGGACAGCGGTTATCAGCTGAGGGGTTCAAACGATGTCAGCCCCCGACTGTCATGGGCGCCGCGCTTCCATTTGCACTTCAAAAAAATTTTTTTTAAACTGGCGACATCAAAGTGGGCGACGTTATGCGCTTGAAAGCCAAAGACAGCAGCCTTCTGTTTCCTTTTCCCAAATACGTCCAATCACCCCCCCCCCCCCCCCCCCAATCCAGATGGGCTCTCTGGAAGAATGCGACGTTAAGTACGCCATTAAGTATGCATGAAAATGCGCGCTGAAAAAGGCCATCCCTTCGGGCTGCACTGGAGCCGAGCCATCAAGCGCCTCCTCCGGGGGTCTAAAATTTTTTTGGGGGGGGGATTGAAAATGTATTGTACTTTGGTACAATACAGCCGTCGACGGCTGGACACTGACAAACAGAAAACATTCAATGAGAATCTACACAGAAAAAAAAAATGAACAAGCACATTTTTTTTAGTCCATTAAAAATGCCTTAAGTCATCGTGCAATGAGACGACCGATTTTAACTTTTTTTTTTTTTTTTTTTTTCATCACCTGCAAATGTGCCGGCCCATCTGAGCGTTAAAATAAATGTGGCCCCTGGAGCAAAAACATTTGCAACACCCCCCCCTCCCCTCGTTCTGCTTCGGCGTCATGCAAACTGTCAAAGGCGTGCTCTTCAAAATCCAATCTGGCCACCATGACTTATTCACCAAGGCCTGCAGGCCACACATTGACTGGAGATCCACATTTCACGGGGTACACACTCGCCTTGTTGCGGCGGAGTCGCCCCGAGGCGACATCAGGAAACGCGACTGCAGGCCAGCGCAGCTTGTCCGCGGTTGCCTCGCTCTTTTCGGCTCAAAAAGGCCACCGGAAGCCTTTGTGAGGAACCGAGCCGACTACTTTCCTCCATTTTTTTTTTTTTTTCCATGAAGGTGTTCCAGACACACCAGGAGCAGTACGTTTTGGCGCGCAAACTAACGCTAGAACTGTAGTCGATTCCCGTCAAAGTGGAGCAAACGACAGCATTATCTGTGCTTCACAAGCATCCACGTAATTACACGGGACAAGATAAAAGCAAGGTGGCGTCGGACTGCGCCCTTTTTCTCTGGCTGCGCCGATGCGCCCGACGTGCGCCTCGGAGCCATCCGACAAGAGAAGAATAGCCCGGGGCCATGCGTCCCGGGGACTGGCTGCTGCTATCATTAGTGCCGCGCCGCTTTCAGAGCGCCACTCTTCAAAGCCACGGGCACGTTTGCCTTCTAAATCGGGCCACGGCGTGTGAGCGTCTCCGCAGTGGTGGGCGGTCACAGTCTGTAAAGATATCTCTGCTCCTCTGAGCTCAAATGAAATTCCGTTTGTTTTGTCGTATGGCTGCACCGTTTCCAGCATTTTAAATGACTCTGACATCATTTTTTAATTTAATATGCCATTCATTTTATTTTGGTGACTTTAAATTGTTAAAGATGTATACACAGAGCAATTTTTTTTTTTGCTCCAATATTGATTTCGAATTATTACATCATATTTTTTTTTACACAGGCGGTCATCGTTGGAGGGCCATCCTACCTTGCGATCTTTGGCGAGGAGTTGGGGGAGTTCCTCATGCCTCCGTTGCGCTGCTTCTTTTTCGACGACAGTATCGACTGTTGGTCATCTTCGACTGCAACGACAGCGAACATCAAGAAGCACAAAGTAGCGATTTGAGTGACGAGCCTGGTCACGGGTCAAATTCAACTTGTAAGTCAAGCCCCCCCCACCCCCATCGTCCAATGTTGGCTGTCACAGACAGCATGTTGTGTTTTATATATGAATATACACATATCAAACACAGCGAACATGCTGGAGGGTGACACCATAATGGAAAAGGGCAAGGGAGGGAGGGTCGGGGGCGGGGAGGGGGTTGTTCCAGCCATGCTCCGACAACAATGTCCGCTCACGTGTCGGCGGCCCGTTGAATATTTCATGCGGCGCAGCTGACATCTGCACACGCCACCTCATTATTCGGCAATGCTGACACGCAGCGAGCGCGCACTTACCACCACTGGCGCTGTCGCTACTTCACTGCACCTGGGGCCTTCTTCAAACACCCTGGGATGGACCGAGGCCCGCCTGGCTCAGGACCCCCCCCCCCCCACCCCACCCCGGGGCGCAGTGAATAAGTTTTCCTGCTGGTGGCTCACCGAAAACCCTCACCCAAGGGGAGCCGCTCCACTGCTGAGATCCCTGCAGGCCTCGCCAGGTGTCCATTTAAGATGACCTTTTTGTCTGTTTCAAATTTTTTTAAATTTTGTTCCAGTTTTCATTCATCTGCTCACTTTTCATACCCAAAATTAAACTAACCCGGGAAGCTTGTTATTGCCAATGAACCGATTATTAGGATTTGCATTATTTCCTATGGGGACTATTGCTTTGGGTTTAATGCAATTCAGTTAAGTGACTTTTTTTCCACCGCTGTATCGTGTTATTTAATTAAGTTACTGTAAATGCAATTGAAATAGTCCAACTCCTTGTTCTTTTGACAGAAACAAAGCATGCTTTTTTTTCAGAAAATCTTGAATTGACATTTTGGTGGGTATAACCCAAGCCAAAAACAGTTGAATGTGAATAATATCGCCGTTAAATAAGTCATGACGTGACACTTATTCGCCATTAAAGCATTAATACCAGCATAATTCTTCCTGGCACAAGAACGCTAATATTTGAATAATTGAACAAAAGACTCATTCCTATTAAACACCACTTAAGCGCCACGTCGGACATTCATATTTATAACAAACATGAATTAGTAAAAATGCTTTCAGGTGTTCCCGTCAATTGTTGTGCCACAGGAACACGGGGCGGCTGACAACGTGGATTAGCGGCAAGATTCCCCAACGTCAGTCTCCGAATGAGACTGGCGAGGCGGCCGTTAATGCTCGCGTGTTTGTTTGGCGGACCGTGATGTCGGAGCACCATCTGCTGCTAAGACGATGGAACAAAAAAAAAAAAAAGAAATACTGTAGGTAGGACGCCAAGTTATGCTGCGGGCATGGGACAGCTATACAGCATGACTAAATATGGGCAGAATACACACTTCATCAGCTAGGATAGTGGTTCAGATACTGGACAGATGGATACATTTGCGTTTTTTTTTCCATATTAGCCTCCTAGCTGCTAAAATTATATTAACTTGAAATTCAAAAAAAATAAGTACGACAGGTATAAAACAACTCAATGCCGTTCAAACATCGGCAATAAATGGGATGAGTGACGCAAGACAAGGATAGATTACGCAATAATAGTGCAGGCAATGTTGCCACATGATTGTTTCAAATTTTTGGGGAGACAAAAGAGAAACCTTGAAAAAGAGTGACGAGAGAAGAAAGAAAAACAAAAGCACACTTACTTGCTTTGATGTATCCATTATAGGCGTTTTTAGCTGAGGACACAGAAAACGGTGTTACATGGGTTGATAGCAAATGGAGAATTACTTGAATGATTAACAACAAAAAACACGTGGGATGCATAATAAAATGGATGTCATTTTGTAATTCAGCAGAACAATACGGGCTAACAAGCTAGCGAACAAAATAAGACTGTAAAATAAAATAAAGACGGTTATGTTGAACCCTCACTCCGAGCATAATATAAGGCGCCAAAGTTGTATGTGTCGCTGTGAAGGAACCATTGCCTGGTGGCGAAATTACTGTAACATTGATACAAAAAAAAAAAAACACACATTTTCCTCAAATCGCCTCAGCCTGGGCAAATGGCATGAAAGTTGTCGTTTACGAGTGGTGCCATGCCAGTTTCTGCCACCCGGAAGTGGGTGGGACGTCACAGCCGAAAGTTCAGGCTGGGTGGGGCCCCCCACTGCCCGAGGCGGCGCGCTGACAGCAACGTTCAAACGGCGGCCCGGCCCCGTCTGACATGTGTCGCCCGCAATCGGAGGGTCGCGCCACTAACAGGCGAGCATCTGTCCCGCTGCCTGCTGGTGAGGAACTGTCACGCCGACTTTGGTGACGACCGGTCGCGCTCCCCCACCCACAAAAAAAATGAAAATGCAAACATAATTTCCACGTCAGGCCATGTAAGGCTCTGCCGCCGCCACACAGACTAGCAGCGAAACACAAAAGGACTCATCAGGAGGCTTTTTGGGCTAAAAACGGATGACAGTCGACAAGGTTTTGCAGCAAATTGTACGCACGCACACATTGCGGATTGCCCTGTGCAATACGTCAGCAAAATCGAACAAGTCCTCTGGCCTTGAAGATACAAGCTCTCTATTTCATTCCACTCAAATCCTATTTACGATACAATACGTCTTAATTTGTAGTATAGCGCTTTCTTAACACCTGCTAGTATTTGACTGTGCAGGACACTAAATTATTAAAACACAAATAAACACTTAAAAGGATCACGTTTGTAAAAAAAATGATTAAAATTACTCAGCAGAACTTTTGACCATTTTCCTCACTGGATGCGCGTTATGAATAGAATAGACACGTGGTACCATTTTTGAGTTGAGTTCATACAGTAAAATAAATAAAGGACATTTATTTATTCTATCAGCTGCTTTTGTGGAAGGGCTGTGGGGCCCTCTGCTGGTGATTTGGTGAAGTGGTCCAAAATATCCAATTTAACTTACATTTCTTACACCCGCATTTCTTTATGCGCTTGGGATCGGTGACGTCATCATGGCACGCTTTGCAGTAGAACAACGCCCTGTCGGCGTAAACAAAACAATTGAAGGTAATCCAAAAAAATGAAAATGTAGACAGAGGAATCATCGGTCAGTCACCTCTTGACTTCTTTGGCGTCGCTGGCAATGAAGAAACCCAACATCCCCTCCTGCATCTTCATGTGGTTGCCAGGGTTGATGAGCGTGCTTGATCAATCAGATCAATCAAAACCCATTCAGAGTTTGGAATTTTTAGAAAACTCTGAAATTCTTGAACATCAATGGATAGGTTACCTGCTCTCCCTCTGATCAGACTTGTACTCGATGGCTATGAGGAGCAGCTTCAGCTTCACGTAACACAATCTGAAGAAAAAATAAATAAAAAGTGTACTCTCGATTTTATCAATTGACGGACCGCATACTCACTCGCAGATGACAGGAAAGGACAGGCCCACAAAGGCACTTGACAGGTACTCTGTGTACATCTCGTTGGCGACGCCCTCCAAGTAATACTTCTGCCACGTGTCCTCCTCGATCTGCGGGCGACGCCACCATCAAAATGCGCTTAGGAGAGGTTGGCCGCCGCCGCCGTGACGATGGGAAGTACCTTGATGAAGGACCTCATGGAGAAGAGGTTGGCCAGCATGGTGGACAGGCCTTGAGCCAGGCAGCTCTGAGCGATGAAGCCCAGCTTCAGCTCAGCCAGGCAGATGGCGTCGTCGCCTTCCTTCCAGTTCCAGCTGGGGATGTTCAACAGGTGCGCCTGTCAAAACATCCAAAATGGTGACCGAGCAAACAAAGTCATCTCAAAATGTAGCTACCCTAAAAAAAACGCACTTTTTAACTATTTGTAACTCAATCGGCTTTCCTGCCATGAACGAGGGGTGTTCCACAAGGCTCAATACTGGGTCCGATACACTTTTTTGTACATATACAGGATAATATTGGAGACTACATAAGAGATTACAATGATCAGATTTATTTTCAAGTGATTGAAATGTGTAAAACTGCTTTCAGTTTCAATAGGATTAAGAACTATTTTTCTTTTGATTGTTTTTAACATTTGCCAATGAGTTAAATTAAGATTTGAAATGAATGGAATTCTTTTTTTTATTTTTTTTTTAATATTGACATTGCCTACCTTGTTGTGATACTGCAACATCTGAGTAATGATGCGGATCTTTGGGTGGTAGTTCTTGATGGAAATTACTCTATATATAACATGACAAAAACAACATCAAAAGGTGCACATTTTAATGTTGGCAGCGGTCAGCTCTTAAGACACCCGGGAACTCAAATTGTGGCTAAAAAGAATTGTAATGTCACCTTTAAAACCATTTTATAATGGCAAACAGATAAGTGGTTATTTCCATTGTTTCCTGGAAAATCGGTTTCAAAACCCAAAGTGGCGTTTTGTGTTATTTTATCACAACAAGAATATTGTAGCTTGTGTGACATGACGAAAACAACGGTTGGCGGTGGTTCACCTCATGATGTTGGAGGCATCTTCAGCATCAGGATCGGCGCAATATTTGTTAGCGAGGATCAAACAGGCGTCGGCTGATTCAATCTGAGGGGCAAAAAAAAAAAAAAAATTATATAGACGACAAATACAGCAGTGAAAATGTGCTGGGGAACCCGTTTACTTTGACTCTGGCCAAATCGTGTGGGTTGAGGACGGAGCCCTGGTAGAACTCCACCTGGGTGAAGTGACGTTTGAACAAGGCTTCCAGCTCAAGATTAGGGGAAATACTGACAAACACAAAAAGGGCTTCAGGTTGTTTTACTTTCAAAATAGTGCATCCGGAAAGTATTCACAAGGCTTCACAACCTTCAAAATGAACTCAACGTGTTCTAAAGCAGCCCCCAAAACAGACAAATCAGTCATGTAAGAAAATGTGGAAAAAGTGAAGCGCTGCGGAGACTTTCCAGATCCACTCCAAGACCTCAAGATGAGTATGATTTTTGTCTTGTTACTCACTTATGGAGAAAAACAATTTCTACATTGACATCATCCCTGTCCTTGTGTAGGAAGTCTTTGAGGAAGTTGGAGACGCTCTCCAGCGTGATGTGGCCGCACACCACAATGTGCCTGACGGGGAAGGCCGCAGACATTTTAGTCACGTTTCCAGCGGGGACGCATGGAGATGAGAGCATCACGTGATGCAACAGACATGAGAAGCAATCAGCTTTCAGGTGATCGGTCCGCAAGGACGAATGACCACGGAATGAGCTGGAGAGAGCGAGCGAGCATTGGTGGATTATGAGGGATCAGAGTCGATTTAAAAAGGAGATTATGACATCCACACATTTTCGATTTTCATTTGTCCAAGAAACAATTTATATTTAATATGAGCTTAAAATCTTTTACATGTAGCTCTAAATTGGAGAATTTCAGGTCAAGATTCAATGCAAGGAATGAATTACTTCATACATACCATTCTTTAACATTTTCCAAATCCTTTGGACCAAGAGGACATAACATTTTTGCTTTTCTCTTTGTTTGCAGGTTTAAAAAAAAAATAAAAATAAAATAAAAAAAACTAAGGCAAACATGCTAATAATAAATTGCCACGCTTCCCCATAATTGAAGATCGCTTATAAAGCCATATTTTTTTTCTTTGGAGGCATTTGTGTCACTTTGGAAAAGGTGTTTAATCAGCTTCTTGCCGAGAGACGGATGAAAAAAAAAAAGCAATTTGTACTCTGTACTTTGACTCTAACTTGCTTAACTTGTTGAGCAACAACAAAGTACAGTAGCTCGCTTTCACTTCCAACTGCTACTTGTTAGGTAGGGTAGTGGTTCTAAGAATGTGCCACCCCATAGCACCTAAATAAGCAATAAACACTATTTATTGCTCTCAATTTGTCACTACAGTGAAACTCCTCTACAACGAAATCATGTTTGCAGCAAGAAATTTTTCACAACAGGGGGTTTTTCACTGTAAGCAAATTTGATCTCAGATGTAAACACACACACACACTTCATGTTAATGCATGCAAGATTTTTTCACACTAGGGGGTATTTTCGCCCATGTAGGTTTCGTTGTAGAGGAGTTTCACTGTATCATGACCAACTTTGAAATGCAGAAAGTAGGACTGACTGAATCATTTACAATGTATCACTCAATGATCTGCAATAAACATGGAATCTCATCGTTAACACGGATGATTATTATCAATGTTTTATGGAAAAGGAAAATTATTCAATGTTTCGCACCAGTCCTACTGTCAGTCGTTTTTAGTATTTATGTATGACCATGTTTATGCTAATTTACCTTTTATGCTGATTTGAGACTCTCGTAAGCTTTTTACCAGTAGAAAAAAGTTTCAAGTGTTTTTTTGTGTCTATGTGCTAGCAAGCATGGCTTCAACTAGCAGGACAACAACAAAAAACAAAAAACAAAAAAAAAAAAAGGACTAGAAAGTTCAGTGCACTATTTTCATCTCACTACCTCGGCAAGAAAACAAAGCAAACACATTTTGTCAAAATGTCACCAACGTATGTAGCTAAGTCCTGAGGGTGTAGGTCAGACTGAAGATAAAGGCCAAGAATGTTCCAGAAGCAGAGCGTCAAATAAAAGAAGAAAAACAAGAAAGCACAGCCAAAGCCAATTAACATCGTTTTTTTTCCCCAGCGCTGGAAAAAAAAAAAAACACTAGCAAGATACAGCACATAAAATAACATGCTTGTTTTCATATGAATTTAAATACTAATACAAAAAATATTAATTTTGTATATTTTAGTCAACATTTGATAAAACAGATATTTTTTCCGCACGAAAAGGTGCACTGATTATGAGGCGCACCTTCAATGAATGGCCTATTTTGTAATTGTAAAATTTATAGCCCCCCTACAGAATTTATTTTGGCATTTCCTTGAGCGTAGCTCTAACAGAACGATCAGATGTCAGTAAAATGTAGGAGACTGGAATGTCTCAGAAGTGATTATTTATCCCTTTGTTGTGGACTGTATTCACAAACGAGGAAATCACAAAATAAATTCTGTAGGGGGGGGGCTACAGAATGTATTTTGTGATTTAGTCGCTTGATTTTCTGTTTTGATGCATTGTCTTCAATGTTCGTCGTTTCATTGAAGGAATCGTTAATTTACGTTTTTCGGGGGCGGTCATAAAGAAAATGGAAGACTTTTCGGTGCGCCTTATAGTGCGGAAAATACGGTAATCTTACGAGGTGAAGGTTCTATGAGGAAAAAATTGCAATGCTATTTATAGAGAAGAATAAAGAGAAACATGACTACACGAGTCAACGTATTGACTGATCAACATGGCGACGACTTGGCTCAACACCTGACAGGCAGCCACATTGTTTCTAAAAACGCACAGCAACACAAGAACGATACCTAGCGAGCGGACACGAAGCAGCAGCAGCGACGACGACGACGACAACACAAGCAAACAAGACGAACGAACCATGGCCCAGTTCTTCAGTCACGGTGTGACTTGAACGCGGAGATGTTTACATCTCACATTTCTCACCAGGAGAAAAGATAAGAAAAAGTCACACAGAAAAACCACACCAATGAACAGGATTGGACTTACTTTCTGCCTCTGGTCGAGTTATAACTCCCTCCATATTTCTTCCGATTAAGGATGAGAGCGGCAATTTCTGGCACGTAGCGAGCAAACATGGCCTACATGCGTGGAAAAGAAAAAGCAAAAAAAAAAAAAAAAAGGGGGGGGGCATGCAAAAGAAGCCTTTACTGCGGCCTCTCGGGTAATACTTACTTTCTGCCATTAACAGCACTATAGGAACCACCGTATTTCTTGCGGTTGCCTATTAACTCTATGATTTCAGGCACGTAGCTCGCAAACATGGCCTAAGGAGCACATGGGAGACAGAAAAGGCGAGCAGAGAAATCAAGTGCAGGCCCACGACCTTGAAGATTTCATCCAAGTGCAGGAAAATGCAATTTTTTATTTTTTTTTCTGGGAGGGCGGGGGCATTCCATGGTTAAGAATGGCTCAAAATGCTGTCAATGTAGCTTGAAATTAAATCAGTTACATTGCAAAAAAAAATAAAAATGTTACAATGGTGTCTTGACTTTGAAGTGAATTTTTTTGTATGATAAGCCATGACAGGGTTAATCTTTTTGCTTCGTGTTGGGAGGTGGTAAACGAAATAAAACTAAAGTCAAGTACCACTGCGTTTACAATATGGATATCAAGGATGTTATAAAGAATGGCAGCCAATTTATCCGAGTTAGGAGAATGAATTTTACCAAAACGACTATGAAAGAGGAATCCTTAAGTGCCATGTTTTGATCAACAAACACACCACACAACGATTTTCACCGATGCCCTCAACTGAAGACGTCACATTTGTTTTGTCGATCAATATTTATAGAAACCACAACATCGTAGTTTGGCGCTCGCGCTGAAGAAAATACTGGACCAATTCAAGAATAAAGTCAGATAATTACAAAAGTATTTTAAAAATGTAAAAAAATTGGGTTTTTTTGCAAGAATTGCTTTTATTTAAAAAAAGAACATTCATAATTTGACACGAATGACATTGAAATATAATGAGGCTATTTTAAATATTTGACGAAAATTGTATTAAAATATGCAACTATACAGATTAATACATTTTAAAAAATTGTTAGAGGACTCCAATGATTTCCATTTCAGAAAAGGGTCAAAGTTTTTAATTCAATTATTTTACGAGACTTTTTTTAGGAAATAAAATATTTTTACAAGAACAAAGTTGCTATATTAGGAGTTATTTTTGTCACAAATATGACATAATTTCAGAAAAAAATAATTGGAGACCTATTTTTTTTAGGGGGTGTGGTGGCGGGTAAATGACGCATTCATTCGAGGGCCTCAGAGCAAATGTCGTGTCAGTGTTTGTTGTGGTCGAGAGGGGAGTTAGGCGGTCGGAAGGTCAAGAGGTCAGGAGGTTGGCAAGAGGGGCACAAAGGGGCAGAGCTACCTGAAACCGCAATGCTGAAAACAACTCACAAGAAATAACCAACCGTCAGTCACTCACGCATGGCAATTGTGTGAATGCTGAGACATGACGTCGCCAAATCGACAATATTCCGGAAAAAAAAATGTTCATATGGCAACTATGAGAAGACATTTTGTTTAGTGATGCGGATGAAGTCGCAACATCAACATGGACATTTATTTTCTCCGTAGAATAGTCATAAAATTACAAATTATTTTAAAAAACAGATGCATTTCACGGGAATTAAGTTATTACGAGAAAATTTTGTATTTTTTAGTCCGTTTCCAAGTCAATTCCAAATCAACTTTTTTTCGGGTCAAAAGAAATAATCAAATAATGGGCATGACTGTCGTGAAAGAGTTACAATTTTTTTGGGGTCAAAACGTGAGGAAGTCTAACACTCATCTCTCAGCATTAGCACAATCAAAACATGACATGCAACAACAGTGTGGCATCCTCTGTCATTTTTTTTTTTAACTTGTATTTTTGAACGAAGGAGAGGCTTTTCTTTACCAGACCACCAAGGATGAAGAAGACCATAAAGAGTCGGCCCAGGGTGGTTTTGGCGTAAACGTCGCCGTAGCCCACCGTGGACATGGTGACCATCAGCAGGTACACACATTCCCAGTAGGAAAGCGCCTGAGAATTCTCGAAGTTCTCCCAAGGATCCCCGGAATTTTCCACCTGGAAAAAAAAAAAAAAAAAACACGTGGAAAACGGAGTCACACTGCAAGGCTGTTCCGATACGGGGAAAGCTGACTTTTCATCAACGCGCCGTGACGCGATTTACCAAATGGATGAATCCGGCCGCCGTGAGCCATGTGCTGATGAAGATGGAACACAAGTTGACCAGCTTGATGGAGTTGCTGGTTCAAACAAAAGGTTCGCGTTATCATCCAGTCAGCTTGGCTGAACACTTAGAGTTGGTTATTTTAAAACTTCACACATGCCAAAGAAAAAGTGAGGTTAAAAAAAAAAGGATTAAAAGGTCTTACCTTGTCTTGAGTATATTCAAAAACTGCAAAATTTCCGAGAACTGTATCAACCTTAAGGCCCTTAAGAACCTCAAGCCTGCCGGAAAAAAAAAAAAAAAAAGGGGAAAAAAAAGCGTAAAAAGAAGCAAAATAAGACCGTGCGTGATAAAAATGAACATGGGTGAGAAAAAGAAATGACCTTTCACAAAATCGCACAGCGGCTTCATTTCGACACTCAACAAGCACTCGCGGTTGCTTTCAACAACTACTAACAAAAGGTCCCGCTGCAGCATCCAACTTGATAACAGTAATTCTCTGAAAAGACTCCAAAATGGATGACAAAATCTCATGCTGAAGAAATAAAATGAAGACCATTTGATTCACAAAGTACCCACAGAGCTTCACTTTCCTCATATTTTATGTTAAATTGGAGTGAATCCCCTTTTTTTGCTCCAAATGGGGAAAGGTGAGGACAGAACTGGTTACGTGGCGTCACTGAGAGCGGCCGCGCGTCTTACCCCAGTAGGAGACGGCACGGAAGCAGGAAGCCAAGTGCGAGCCGCCGGCGAGCTCCTGCTCGTCTTTGTCGTGGCCGTTGCGGACCCGGTATCCATTTTGGAAAAGCTCGCCGGTGGATTTCTTGCGCCGCCTGGTGGCGGGCACGGTCTGGACGGCCCCGTCGCCCCCCTTGTACACTAACATCTTTGTCGGAATCATCTCGGCGCGTCTTCGAGCCCAAACGGGAAACTTTGGTCCTCCGCGCTAGCTCGCTAGTGCGCTTATGGCGAGCTTAAAAGTCGACAGGATATTGACGTGGTGTTGCGACGTATAAGCTTCTTTGGGATTCATCCAGAGAAGCGGGGAAGCAAGCGTGTCCATCAATCTGACCTCTGGGTCAGCCCTTAGAGCCCGCAACAAATGTCCTGTTCCCTTAAGCTTCGCAAAAGAACAGCTTGTTGTTTTTGAGCGGGAAAATTCCCATCACATGACCACATGCGTGTGTGGGCTGCGCAACGATGGGGAAAAACTGGTGCCGTTTTTCTTTTTTTTTTTAGATTCGCTCGCTTAATCCCAGAAATAATGGCAGATGTTGTAAACAATAAGTCATAATTCTCTATGTCAAATTTATATGACTAAAATAAGTTACATTGAATTAAAAAAATATGATGTCCGTAATATCAATATGATTAAAATGATCAGAAAATTAAGTATATAATCAAATGGCATGGATACAAGTGGACCTAATGAAGTGGCCGATGTGCAGACGGGACAATGACAGTGCTGCGGAACGTCCACTGGGTGGCGCCAGCTTTCTAATGCAAGTCACCTCTTCCACCGTACATTTGAGCAAGACATTCAAAGTCCACATGACATTACGCAACACATGATCACACACTGTTTGCTTGTGAGCGCTTGGCTTTGTGCCTTCGCCAGACAGGAGGAGGAGGAGGAGGAGGAGGAGGAGGAGGAGAAAAAAATAATACATTTAAAGCCGTCTGCAAAGATCCCCATAATCCTTCATTTCCTGTCACCATTAAAGCCCGTTTCTGTTTTCACGAGGGAGGGGTTCAAATCATGGTCCAATTCCATTCCGGTGTGATTTGCCTGCACAAGCTCAGGACGGACGGAATCTACATGGGTGAAAATACCCCCTAGTGTGAAAAAATCTTCATGCATTAACACCATTCCCACTTTCCTGTTTCAAATTTGCAACAGTGAAAACCGCCCTGTTGTGAAAAATTTCTTGCTGCAAACATGATTTCGTTGTAGAGGAGTTTCACTGTATAGTTTGTTTTTTTTACAAATATGAATCATATTTATAAATCTGCAAATATGCAAATTTGTTATGAGCTTGATCAGATATTCCCCCCCGCCCCTTCTAAAAAATGTGTTATGGGAACATTACAAGTTTCTCCGTAGGCAACATTTTCATTTGAGGTACAAATGGACGTAATGTTTCACTGCCGTTACAAGGCGAAGGTGTCACTGGACCCCCCCCCCCAAGAGTTTGAGAAGCGGTGGCGGTGTGCAGTCAAGCTTACCGAGCCAGCTCCGGTTCAGGTAGACGGACACAAAGACGGGCGGCACTGTGAAGAAGTCCACCACCGAGTTGACCTCCAGCCAGAACCACAACTTGTCATTGGCCGCGATGAACTGCCGACAAACAACATTTTTTTAATTGGTCGGGATTAGTTTCATGCCAGCGCGCTTTAATAAAATCCCAACTTCGGGTTTATTCATATACCGCCTTGCAAAGTACAAAAGTGCTTTGCTTTTACTCACTCGGAGGCCAAAGTAGAGGAGAAAGAAAATGTTGAAGGCCATGTCGATCTGCAGCGTGAAGTCCTCGTAGAAGTTCTGACACGACTCGATGGGACTGCGGGACACACAAACCCCAAAAAAAAAAACATGGGCGACAATTGCGATTCAACGATGGACAATTCGTCGTCTTTTTCCCCGCAAAAGACGCCAGGGAAGCGTGACTTCATGGTAGGTGCAACATCACGCATGCACTCGCAAGCATTGCCTTGGTGCATATCCGTCGTTAACCCTTAAAAAGCTGCCATAGGTACACACACACGTGCCGGTGTGTGTGTTTTTAGGTGGGGCGGTGGTGTTGAAAGCAGCAGTTTAAGGTTTAAGTGCATGCAGAAGTCACGTCCGCTCGCAGGAGGATGTCAGGCAACCATAAAAAATTTAAAAAAAATGTCGGGGAGTCTCACCCTCAATAAACCCTTGTATCTGGCACAAATAAAGAGAAATCATTAAACCAGGCACAAGTTAGAAGGACGCTGCATTGATTTCAACATGTCGCTCATCCTTAGTCCATAAACACCGCGCCACAATAATTGCAAGTGGACGGCAAACAGACGAGTGTTCTATCGAAGTCCTAACTCATGAAGCCAAGCAGCCTAGACGGGTCTGCTGGGTGGCTTCCAGCCGGACCGCCAGCGCCTCCGTCATCGGGCGCAGAGCTAATTACAGGAAGGAAAGGCTGGACTGCGCCAAAGTGGACTTGTGGACAGAAACGAACAATGAGCTCTGGGGAAAAACGGCCGAGGATTGAAAGTTGTGTAGCTCATCGGGTGAAAAGGGGAGCGAGAGCGCGGCGCGAAAGCGGACACCGGCTCGTTCAACTCGATGAATCCGCCGGCGTTGAATAGTTGCAGGCGACTTCCTAATGGCCACTTCCTGCTTTGTCTTCTTCTACTTCCGGCCGTCTAGTAAACAAATGTTTTCTCCCGCAACAGGATCTTTTGGATTTTGTTTTTAATGACCTTTTTCACCGCAATGTCACGCCCCTCTCGCAAAAAAAATAAATAAAATACTCACTCTGAGGAATCGATGAAGTAGATCACCAGAGCGCCAATGCTGAGGGCAAAGACGAGCACCACCTGAAAGACAAGAAAGTTTTGAAGATTGTTGTTGTTGATGTTAACACAAACTTAGCTCAGGTTACAAATCAAGGCCTTGTTTACATCCGGTATTTGTGTTAAATGAGCAAAAAAAGTTGACTCACTCCTCACTTGGCGTCTCCATGTCAAAGTGTAAATAAATACCAGAGGTGACGGATGGCGGCGTCCTCTTTCAAGCAACCGAGGAGCACACACACACACACACACACACACACACACACACAGGAGCCTCTGTGCTAACAGCTAAGCACTGGTGCGCTAACACAAAATATCTTTTGGACTTTTTTTTTTTTTTTTTTAAAGGTCAGAAAATTTTTTTTGATGCAATGCTTCAACAATAAATACGAATCCACTGTTTTGTTTCGCTCAGTTCACCAGAAATGAAGAAAATGTCGCTACTCCGCCTAGAAAACACGGGTCATTTCCAAGTTTTCGCACATCCTATCGTAACTCGTCGGTAACGCGGTGGACGCGCGTCCTCCATGCGGAAAGCCCACATGGAGGCGGGCGGGGCTTTGACGCGCGAGGCGAGCCGCCGCTCATCCATTTCCAAATGACACAAAAGGGCCGCCCGGAACAGGAGAGCAGCCGAGCATCCATAATGGATGACTGTGGCCCCAATTCATCTCCATGATGTGGAATTGCAGTGGCCAAAAAAATAAAAAATAAAAAAGTCACCAGCATGAATTTTTAATCAACATTTTTCCTCTTTTCAGGAGACAGAAAATCTCTTTATGGCTCCGTGTGACAAGCAGAAGCAGTGAAGCCGCTACCGCTTTGGCAAGGACCACAACTTCAAATTGTGGATAAGTATTAAAAAAAAAAATTTAAAACATATTATTCCATAATTGATGTCATTAGATTCATACGGTCTGTGCCAAGGCTTTCTGGACCCAAGTCGGGCACGTGTGCCACCATCCGTGTCGTCTATATTGTACTGCGCGCGCATGAATAGTTAATCGCCAAGATGTAGTAAATAAGTTGTTTGGGCCTTGGAGGCTCATTAGAAGACTATGACCGAGTGCACCGGGACGCGATAGTGACGTCAAGAAAGCACAGAATGGGGTGGGGGGGGTCAACATGGAAAAGAAAATAATGTCCTCTGGGTAAGATCTTTGCCCGCCAGCTGAATTCTCACGGTATTTGTGAGCTCACAAAAGCCCTGTGCTCCTTTTTGAGTGATTCACGCATCAATCGCATCAATGTTTTCTCAGAAAGTGAGTCGATTGGAATCAAACTTGGGTGCTTTTGGGTGATGTTCTACAGGCTTGCACACCAACTAGCAGTCGGCACCTGAAATTGCAATCAAGTATGCATTCGTGCCACATGCAACATGTCGTCCGCCGCCGTGTTTGTCGTAGCGTTCTCTGTTGTGATTTAAGCTTCCCTGGCAGCGGGCCAAACAGCCCCAAGAGCTTAGCGTGGCCGAGGTCCACCGGCGTACACCATCATTCCAGGGACATGTTGTGCCAATTCAAGCGCTTTATTGCCAAAATCACATTTGAGCTGGCAAGCGGGGGGGGGGGGGGGAGGCCAACAACAGACCTTTGCGGAATTTGGCGCAATCGGAAGTGAAATGATGACCATGTTGTGTTACATGGTTGGATTCTACACATAAAATAAAGTCACCTTATATCCATCATGTGTCGCTCGGCAAAGTTCCTGAATTGTGAAATGACATTAAAACGCATCGTGTTTTGAGGACCAGACGACAACACAGAAGAGGACTCCCTCCGCCGTCTGTCATCCGATCTTTTCGGACTTCCTCGACACGTTGGCCTCTCGTAACGAGAGACGGCGGGTGACTGACTCATCGGCTGTTTTTATTGGACAGATGCTCAAAGGCAGCAACGGCGACCCTGCGCGGACGCGTTGTAGAGTCGGAGCAAAAACAGGTCCCGCGGATTAGAGAGGGATTCCCTTGCTGCAACGAAATATTTAGCACGCAGCCCAGGTCAAAAAACGATTCATGTTTCACTTTCAGGAAAAGGACAAACTAGCATCAACGTTTCACTTTCCTAAAAAGAACGACACCTCGTGTTTGGACATGCAGTCATCGTGAAAGACGTGGTGGTGTTCAAAGGGTTGTTTTGGAACAACTTCTCTCGACTGCTTCTTTAAAAGCAGGTGCAGAGCCAGGGTGACACCGTGCAAACGACGATGTCGCGCCAGCGTGTGTGGCGGCGTAGGAACCAATAAGGCATCGAATGACAGACGGGATCCCCCCCGCGCCCCCCCCCCCCTGTGGCTTGCGTGTCATCACAAACGCATTGTTGTTCAAGTCAACACGCTTTTTAGTTCAGGCTCCCGAGAGCCCAGAGCAAATAAAATGTTATTGACTCAAACACTACCTGCTGCTAATTACAGCAGACTAAAAGCCATTTTTGGCAACCAATTGGAGTGTGGTTTTTTTTTTTTTTCATTTTCGTTTATTTTTTTACTTTATTTTTCACTTTAAATTTTACTTTAACTCATTCACTCCCAAAGACGTTGTTAAACGTCTTTTCAGACTTGGTCTAGAATTGGCTGGTACTGAATGAGTTTTTTTTAATACATACAGGAATAATACAGGAAGGCTACATATGTCGTTGCATGCGTGCGACAATGGACTTTAGCGTGGCCCATTAAAGGGCTGAATGCACACACACACACACACATCTGCGAGGTGAAGCTAAGCCGCCGTTGCTGTGGCGACACCGCTCGCTACTTCTACTGCTGCTGCTGCTGTACTTTCAGCTCATGTATCAGGTTGAGCCAGCTGCGATTGGGGGCTAAATTTTTTTTTTTTTTTTTTAAAGTAAAAAAAGAGCGTTTAGCCTCTTTTGTTGGGCAATTTAGTTTGAAACATAAAATAAATGCCTTGACTCCAAAAAAAAGATTGGGATAGCCTCCTCGATGAACTGAGGTAATTCCCTTCACTAAACTAGTGAGCCGCCATGGCAACCGCCCTCACTTGACCAGATGTGATCCTCGCTCTCTCACCGAGAGGCATTATGGGATGCCAGCGTATGACCTTAATACACTGTTAAAGCCCTCTCCGCTCTTTGTCGTCTCTGCGGAGACGAGCCAGCCAACAATCATCAGACGCCAAACGCCGAGGCTCGGCACTCACCAGGACTCGTCCGGTCAGCGTCTGAGCGGAGATCATCACTCCCGCCCAATCTTTCACCGATGTCATCCATCCCACCTCGCTGGCCGCCGCCGCCTCGTCTTTGTCGGCACGTTTGAGGAGGCCGTCGGCCGGGGTCAGCCTGTGCACGTCCTGACCCGCCAGAGACGAGCACCACACGGGGAAATAAAAAGTGGGACATTGGTGTCAACACTCATGTAGGATTCCTAAAAGATACATTGGACATTAGAAGTCTACTCACCCCTTTCCAAATGCCAGGAGAAGGAAAAGCCTACTAGAACATTTCAACTTTATTTCGGGATAATCGGCGATATCATTTTTGTGCAGTTGTTGAAATTGGTACCTTTAGTTAAATATTTCCTGTCCTATAATGTTATTTCACTATGACGTACGCCTATATAAAATGACAAAGCACGTCCATGCGTGCAGGTCTCCTTAAAGAACCTCCAGATGTACAATCTAAGCATCAGGTGTAGGTCAGTAAGAGTGGGTGTCAAGAGAGAGAGAGAGAGAGAAAGCGAGCTTAGGCCACAAACGCAAGGCAACCTTGAGGCTAACGCGACCTCTACGTCCATTCAGTCATCCGTTCTTTCATGTCCAAAGCTGTTGGCGTGTTCTTACGGACACGCGTGTGCCCAGAAGTCCGTGCCAGCTATCTGAGCTGCGTCGCATTCCGGACATGCACAGCAGGCAAATGTTTGTGTGCAAGTGTGTGTGTGTGTGTGTGTGTGTATCCCATCACAAGTATGCTGCACATGTTTTTCCGCTCAGTTGTAAATCTACGTATTTGTTTTTAGCAGCAATGTAGGAGTAAAGTAAGGCAGCGGCTACAAATGCTTATTAGACCAAATATGCCCTTAAATCATATTGACAGACTACTACATTTTTTTTAATTCCTTAACATCCGTTTTCTCTCTCTCATTGAGAAACTAAATGTTAGCACGCAGTGATTAGCTCCTCTCTTCTTCTTGTGTCGCAGTTTGGTTAAAAAAAAAAATTGCTTAATTTTTTGGGGGGAAAAGCACCAAAACTAGAAACACTAATATGAAAGCGATGCTCCGGCACGGTTACCTTAGTCACTGTTGCTAAGGGCTGCCAAGCTGGACAGAAGGCGCTCCAAGAAGCGCAGCCTGACTCCACGCAACAGGAAAAAAAAAAAAAAGTATCGATTTGGTGGTGCGCCACATGGTGAATTCTAGTCGAAAAAGCCATCTGACGCCTCATCTCTCTGTGCATAGTCATACTAAAAACTAATAAAATGCCGTAAGACAAAATGTCCTAGAAACGTGCAGCTCTTTCCCCAACACCTCACTCATCAGTTAATTGACGGCGCTTGAAAATTCTGCTAGCAAAGCGTGAAGCGGAGGATGGTTGCTCACTTGACAAAAAAAAGTAACAAAAAAAAAATGCTTGCAGTTGTTCAGCGGCACTCCGAGTTGAAGTTCAATCGAAATACAAAAAGATCATCGTGTTTGTTAGCATTACGCTTAGCGACGCTTCCCAAGCTAACCCGAATTGTGTTTTAAATTAATAAAAAAATATGTGCCAGTAAGTGTCCAGATGTGCTTTTAAATATCCGTTGCAACGAACACCGCAATTAGCAACGCTGACGTTAGCATTACGCTTACCGACGCTTCCCAAGCGAACCCAAATTGTTTTAAAACCCTCGTGCCATGCAGGTACACCTCATGTACACTTGAAATGCGTTGTGTTGCAAAAACAAATGCATGCCGCGAGGGTTTATAATTAAAACCCATGCATGGCATGCATTTGTTTTTGCAACACGACGCATGTCAGGTGTACATGACGTGTACCTGCAAAAAAAAAAGACGTCTGCACCGCAGCACGTTCGAGAAAACAACTACCGTAACTAAAATCACTTCCTGCTTCTCTTACTTTACCAGCCAATCAGAACATAGCAACATTAAAACATGTCTAAACAATTATTAAACAACAGAATATAATTTAGGAATGCTTAACATGAAATAATATGATGCTCAAACCTAAAATGATAATTAATAATATAACATAAGCTTACAGTTAGCTTGGGAAGCGTCGCTAAGCGTAATGCTAACAAACAATTCAAATTGACATGCTAACGTCAGCGTTGCTAATTGCGGTGTTCGTTGCAACGGATATTTGAACGCAAACTGCGGAAGCACATGTGGACACTTACTGGCACATATTTTTTTTTCTATCCTCTATGAAAAATCGCTAACATTGCAGCATTTATCTGAGTTACTTAGCCAGAAGAGAAAGAGGACGAAGACGAGGGTATTCTTCTTCGCTTTTGTGTCTGCATGACTAAATTATACTGCGCACAGGTGGCCAAATTTGACACATGGGATCAGCTGATCAGTTAATTAATCGTGGACACAGCGTTCTCTCTTTGCTATTTTTCCAAAGTAAAAAATCGTTTCGTTTTTTTCTTATTCGAAGACACAATTGTTGTGTTTTTGTGGGGCCTGTAATGAAAAAAAGTGCAACATTTTTAAAACAACATTTCGACCAAATGTACCAGTCGTGCAGGATTGGTTGGTTTTCTCTGGTCAAATCAGCGCGTGACTTTTTTTGGAAATGAAACTACGAAATGTTGCCAGCAAGAGTCCACCCGGTGGACCAATTGCCATGGTGACACTTTGTAGCAGATGACTTGACATTATTAACGGCAGCGGGGTGAGAGTTCAAACGCACGAGCTTGATGACGTCCAATTATTCTCCCCAGGTTTCGATTTGATCTGAAAATGTCACGACCACGACAGGAATTGTCAAAAAAAAAAGTGGCATTTGCTGCTATGATAATGGGGGGGAAAAAATAATACATCTATTATTCAACGAGTCGAGATAGATCTCAGATCGCCTCAATGATGAAAGCAAACTACAGTATACGAATGCTTTGAAACTCGGCCTGGGCCAGGTTGCCAAGCACATTTTTTATTTTCACATATTTGATGCATAATTTAGTGTATATTTATAAATAATAACGACGAACGTAAACAATTTGGCGTATCTCTGGCTCTCCTTGTCCAGATGCCAGGGCATCACAACACTGGGGAGGCAAAAGTGCAGCAACTGTGAAAGACTGCTGAAGTTTAATTTGTGTACAAAACGCGAATTACATGATAAATGGTGTATGTCTTGGGGGGGGGGGGGGGGTAAGGTGAGAGGAGACGGGAGGTGTTCCTTGTGCATGCAAGTGCGTTGGACGCGCACACACGCGCTCCTTGCTTGCTAGTTGCTTAGCAACAGCAATAACAAAAAGAACAATTTATACGGCGTTCAAGAGACTGACGATGCATTTTTGATACGGATTTATTTCAGAAGTGGGGGCGGGAAATGGACATTGAGGGTACGGAGGGTCGGAGGTTGGAATGTGGGCCACCTCGTTTTGAAAGTGTTGCTTTTCTACTCGAGGAGGAGCTTCACTTGTTTCTCCAAAAATCCGACTAACTTGGACATAAGATTGTATTTGGTGCTGCTATCAAAATGGCCGAGACTTCAAAACAAACTTTTTTTTTCCCTGGTGAAAGAAGAGAGTATACTTTTCTTCATTTTTGGTGCTGATATTGTCACAGAATATTCTGTTACAATGCGCTCAAGAACCGTTGATGTTTAAATATGACGTATTTATGACCAGTTTTTTTTTTTTCTTGAACGCGTAGGGGTATACTGTAGTGTCAACTACATTTCACTGCAATGCACGTATCTTTCGTGGTGCTATTTAGGGTAAAGTTTGCGAGTGGGCAGTCAGTGGGTGTCAATGTGAGCTGCGACAGCCAACAAGTGTCAGCTGAGCATGTTTTTGTGCCCTTGGGATTGGCGCTCGTACCTTCTTCTTGTCTCGGCAGTGGCAGCAGACGGTCCACAGGTACTTGAGGGTCCGCCACATCAGGATGATGAAGAGCCCCCCAAAGAAGGTGACCATGGACGAGGCGAGGAAAGCCCACCACATGCGCTGGCCGTTGCTGTCGCACGGCACGTCGGGCGAGAAGGGGATGATGACGTTCATCTTGGCCATGTGCACCGACGGCTCCGGGCTCAGCCGCTCGCGGCTCTTCGCCATGTCGCGGCCGGGCGATCGGGGCGGGTCGTCGACTCGTTTTTTTTTTTTTTTTCAAAGCGGCGAGACCCGCCGGTGCTCGGGGGCCATGGCGAGTCGGCGGCCGAGCTCCGGCGACTGCCGAGCGGCCGCAAAAGTTGCCTGGACGCGGCCGGGGGAGCACCTTGCTAGCGGATGGGAGGATCCAGGGTGGCGATGCCGACACGGCTTGCTTCGTCGTGCGTCATCCGGTGCGTAAACGTCCAATTCGATCGGCAAAAAGAAGGTGGTGGTGAGGGGGGGTTGCAAATATAGCGACGACGACGTTGAATCCGCCTCACGTTTCTTTTCCAACAAAACAAACAAAAACAATTGGCGGTGGGGTTAAGAGGAGCGCTGGACCGTCGCACGCTGGGTTAGCGGCCTGTCTTGTGGGAGATGTACACAGGTGGTGCTGGATGGAGGGATGGAAGGAGAAGAAGAGGTGGACGGAGTGATGGGAGAGGAAAAGGAGGAGGGGCGGCGCTAAAAGAGCGCAGACGTGATGCTTTTGAGGGCAGGAGGTGGTTCGTTTGGGGTTTCATAAAGACGCCCCTAGATTTGGAGTCTGCGTATACAGCATTTGAGGGGGAAAAAATTCACAGTAAACGTTGAATTAAAACAACAATATGCAATGGAGCCTTGAGTTACAAATGTAATCCGGTCCGCGACCACGCTCGTATCTCAAAGCATTTAATGATTCCTCCTCCTTGGTTGCGGGTCGCCTCTATTCATGCCAAAATTGCTGACTGATCATTCTTTGTTAAATGTCCCCTTGATGGATTATAATGGGCACAGATTCACCTGAGAACAGGATGGATGACCAAAATGATTTAGAAAAACAAATGTAAAGTTGAATAATCAAGTCTGAAATCATGAAGAGAAATGCTGCAGTACACAAAAAAAAGGAGACAACGTTGCCAAACATGTTTATAATACACCCAAGGCTAACCGCGAACAACAATACTGCAACTCTACTTTCCTTTTACTTTGAAATGATCTTTCATCCTGCACCTGTGGCCAGATGATCATGTCACTCGCTGAGACTATATCGGTGTGGGGGTGATTGTTACATTAACTAGCTCACTGTGATGTCACAGTGGGTAGCATTCTGTGGTGAGAAAGATTCCGTTTATTGTTGTAAAGCATCTGAAAATTGTGGGGTTAACATCATATGAAATATTAATTAAAATATAGCTTTCAGTTTGGCGAGTTAAGTTGTGCATATTAGCTTAAAATAACTGTCGATAAATAAATGGTTGATTTCACAAGTGAGGCGTCAGTGGCGTCGCCAGTGGATTTGGCTCCCTCTTGTGGACAAACAGGGGAGAACATCAGTTTACTCCAAATTATTTATACATGTGATTTTTTTTTTATGGGTCTAGGTGAAGCCATGAAAAAAAATGTGTAGCCCACTAAAGCAAACAATATATATATATTTTTTTGTTTCTTGCTAAATTGACACCCCCCCTCCCCAGTATTTTCTGGTCTCTCAATTTTGTCCAGAGGTGATTGTGATTGTACATTTTCCCAGTCATAACACCCTGTGAGAGAAACTACAAAATAATTGTGACAGATTTTATTGGGTTTTAGAATTGCATGTAAGAAATATTCTTTAAAAAGAATGCACAAAAAAAAAAACATTCATCCTTCGTACCCTTTTTAATCACGGTAAAAACAAAAAACAAAAAGTTATGATTCTTCATTCCAACATTTGAGATGTTGGAAGATAAGCGTCGCTAATCAGGACAACCGAGAGGCAAAAACATCCCTTTAAAACAATCAAACTGAAGGAAGAACGCGAAACGCAATTGACAACTCGAGTAGAACGCACGCACGCACACACAGTAAAAAGCTGCTGTTTAGCTCTTTGCATTACACACATGCAGTCATAATAAATATTAGAAAAGCTTGGCACGATGACATCATAATGTGAGGCCTGAAATGATGAATAGAGGGTGAAAAAAAAAAAAGTTTATCCTCCATGTTAAATACCATTAAGCTACATCTCCACAATGTGATAAAAACAAATATTTAGCGAAAGGAGCCATCTTGCATGGTGGTCCAGGTTGTGTTTTAAAAGGAGTGCTTCAAGATCGAAACGCATTCATTCAAGTAGTATTCAATACTAGTGTAAACAACTATCTGCAAGTACAGTACATCATTATCATATAGTGTGCATGTGCAGTGGCTTAAAGTGAAACGTAATGAGTTAATGTACCGATTCACTGCTAATGAAGAAGTCGTGTGGAATTTTTTGTTTTTTTGTTTTTGTGTGCCTCACTTCTACGGCGCCCCATCGGGGATCCACAGAACTTTATTCTGCTCCTGCTCCACAATGGTGACGATCTGAGTGCAAATGTAGGAGACGCTGCCACCTTGGACAACACCTGCGCGGAGGGGCAAAATAAATGGAGGACGAGAATATTTGGGTAGTTCTGATTTCAAGTTTGCGCAAATTCTCATCCCTTTTCTTTTTTTTTTTTCCTTTTTTTCCCCCTGCGGTTTTCGGCAGCGTGCAAGTTTTGGCTTACCTGTGAAGAAAGGGCTGTACTCCTGCTCCGTCTTCTGGGCCGCCTCAAACTGCTCCTTGGAGAGCTTCAGCGAGAGTTTATCCCGGAGGTACAATGGATCCCGCTGCTCTCTGAGAACACACGAGAAATCGACACCATCAATCCACACACAACAAAGCTCATTTCCGTGTTTGTGTTCAGTCGAGGCATGTCATGTGATCATGAAGGGAAAAAAAATGAAAACAAGGCACGGGTTTACTCACTTGATCTGCTTGGCATTTTTGTAGCGAATGAAAATGACGATTGGGTAGACGTGAACGCTGTGGAGGCGTTCGATGGCGTGTGGGGCAATGTCGAGCAAACAGTGACAGTCCTGCAGGGGAGAACGCACCATGGTTGTCAGAACACAGAAACTTGGCAAGGACACGCAAAATGAACAATCGATGTGAAAAAAGGCACACGCTCTACATACTTACCGTGTGACTTTTTAGTCATTTATTTTGTCATTAAACGGTGTGTATGCATTCAATTTTGCAATTAGGCTGTAACATTAAATATGGAAAAAACGAAACCCTGGAAATACTTTCACATACCCTCGGGGGAAATCAATTTTATGCATTTTGGAATCAGGCTGAAGCATAAAATATGTGAAAACTGAAGCGCTTGCTTTCCCAACGCAGCCTTATTGTGGATGCACATGGCGGACGACACGTGCGGAGCGCCAAAGTCTACCTTCTCCGTGATCTCTTTTATGGACGCCACAGTGGTGACGTCAAAATGGCCGCTGCGTCGCTTGTAGTCGATGAACACGCAGTCCTTCACGCCTCGCTCAATGGCCTGCTGGGACGCCTTCATGATCTCTACCGGAGAAACGTGCGGAAGGTAATAGAGATTGAATGATTGTGACAAACTCTGCAAACAGATTGATTCATATTCTACTAGTTTTCAATCAAGCATCTCGGAATTCCCAAGAGTGAAACCGTCAAACTTGTACAATACTATAAAGGTCTCGGAGTGAAGTGCATCTTACCCGGCAGACAGCGACTGAACTTGGCGGGCGCTTCGTTCACCAGCATGTCCTTGCTGGCCTCTGCGAGCGGCCCCAAGATCAGCACCGGTCTGGGGGATAAGCACTCCACCTTCTGGACTCGTTGGTACATCAGGCTCACGCCATCTGAGCAGGCAACAAGACAAAACACTGATCTTTTAGGCACCTTTGTGGACTTTTTGGGCTGCATGTTAAATGGACCAATAAGAGCAATGCTGCACCAGGTCGAAAATGATACCGAACGGTTGAAAAATACGGCGCACTTGTTTGGGTAGAAGTGAATGAACAAAAGTAAGAAGAAACATGAGAAGGTGGCAAAAATGTGGATATTTCCAGAGGCTGTTGTCAATAATGGATCACCCCATGTACGAGGGGGGCGGAGACTCCCCACGCTGAGCTTTCTTGCCTCACGTAGACTTGAAATTCTAAAAATATTTCCCCCTTATAAATATAAAATATGGCCGTCTCACCTTCTGTGATGGGCAAGTAATCAGACAGCATGGCTTCAGATGCCATCAGGTCCTTCCCGTCCTTGGACCCGTTGCGCTTGTGCTTCAGCCGCCGGCGAAAGAAAGACCTCCGGGCGGCGGCAGACAAGGTTTTGCTGCCGCCGCTGCCGTCGTCTTTCACGTCGGCTACGCCGTGTCTTCTGTAGAGCTCCTGGTCAATCCTTGGGAGACAAGACAAAGTAGCTTCACATAATGTTCCTCAAGATGAGAAGTGGCTCTACCACATGTATCCATCTTGCGGGTTGGACTTGCATGTATTTGCTGGGAATCTGCCCTTTCTCCATCTTCTGCGCTTTCTCGTCCAGGTGCCACGCCATCCAGTAGCCAAAGTTGCCGTTGGGCAGGGTATCCTCCACGTAAAGGATGTCGTCCTTCTTGAAGCTCAGCTCCTGCTCCACGTCGGCCACCCTCTCGTAAAGCGATCTGGTGGAACACATCCGAAAGCATGAAGGTCAATGAATGCAACACGCCGACAAAATTGACGTAATCCAGAAACATTGCCACACATTGTCCTGCAATGGCTCCGATTGTGGCTTCTGTTTATTCGGAAAGGAAACGGTGGAGGTGAACGTCATCGAACATATCGGCGATTGTGTGACAAGTCCCAAAAACTGTCATTTTGTATACCTGATGAAAAATCCGTCTCCGGGTATCTGACTGATGGCGGCGAGCTCGTCCACGCAGTTTTGTACCTTGAACGTGACCGTTTCAGCGGGCTTCAACAACTCCAGGTAAGCCTCCTCTTTGGTTTTGTTCTTCATGCTGACGCCATTGTACTGTTGGCAAAACAAAACGGATGAGTCAGAGGTCCAAACATAAGAGAAGTGAGTCAACGTGGAGTGACTCATCGTTTGGAGGTAAAAGTAAGTGCAATGCCATTTTTTTCCAAATCACATTTCCCCATAAATGTGTTGGGGGTTTTTTTAAGAGAAAAAAAAAACGGTAAAAATTCAATCGAAAGTCAGGAAATAAACAGTTTTTGTTCGCCAACTGTGAAACTTCTCAGGATGCAAGATCAATTTTAGTTTTGCGACACAAAAAACAATCATGGCCAACTGACGGCTCGTAGCTCCAAGCTGGGGCACCGCGCAAGTCAAGGCGCCATTGTAGTCAAGCGAGTCAGACGATACCTCCAGTAACAGATCTCCAGGCAGGAGGCCATCGGGAGTTTTCACAGGACTGTCTTCATCCAGACTCTCCACCAAGATGCCGCACAGATTGCCTCCGCAGATCTGGACTCCCAGCTCCGCCTGGATCCTCTTCAGCCTCACCAGACGCGGCTCCGCCGTGCGACGCGCGCCGGCAACGGGAAGCCTGCGCAGGAACACGACACCCGTTGTGTCACGATTTCATATTTAATTCCCCGGCTCAACCTGCCATGGAAGTTCTCTGGAAGTGTCCCGGTGGTACCGAAAGGAGCTGTGAGGGCTGGTGACGGGGGTGGTCTGCTTGGAGGGGGGCGTCACGGTGCCCTCGTCCTGCTCGCTGAGGGTGTCGCCCACGGAGCGGTCGTCCGGGGTGCTGGTGCCGCTGCCCCGCGAGGTGGGCTGGGTGCCGATGGACTCCATGCGAGAGCTGAGGAGGAGGAGGAGGAGGAGGAGCATACAAATAGCTGAAGCGATGCGGTTTCCGGCGCGGCGTCTGAAACCGGTTTACCTGGATCGAGAGTGATTGCCCAGCTGAAACATGTGAGGGTTGTACTGAGCCAAAATGGTGACCGTGTCGCACTGCTGCCCGATCACCAACCGCGCCTGCTGCTCGTTGGCATTGCGCAGGTTGATCCCGTTAAACTGGAGAAAGCCGCCGATAATTGTCACGCAAGCCAGAAAAATCAACAAAATGGCGTTTTCTTTGTTTTTGTAGTTTTTTTTTTACCTCCAAAAGTTGATCACCGTACTCCAAATGAGCTTGGTGAGCGATGCTTCCCGCAGTCACTTTGGACACAAACACGCCACCGGTCTCGCCGCTCACGATGGAGATACCCAGCGGCTCGGCTCCTCTCTGCACCGTCACGTTGCGCGGCTCCTCCAAATACGGCCTGAAAGGAGACATGTTCAACTCTCGACATTTGGCCCAGTGGAAGTCGGCATTATTGACATTCGTCTCTTTGTCTGTCATTTTTCCGCCACCCAAAAGCGCTCTTTTCTAGACATCATGAGAAGGTCTATTAGCAACAAGAAACAAACCTCAAGCATCTCAAAGAGAGGAACTTGGGCCTAGCAGCCAGCCGATGTTTGACAAAGGGATTAGAGACAAATCTGAAAGCAGGCAAACGAGTAAGAGAGAGAGAGAGAAAGGAAGGAAGCAGCAACAGTAGTTTTAATGAGCAGCAGAGAGGAAAAGCGGAACAGACGGCCATCCGTCACGCGAGGCTTTGTTTACTGCTTTACGAGGCACTTCATCAAGTTGAAAGCGAGCGGCACGTCACACTTTGAGCGATGGCGGCTGAAGGGGCCACCTTACCCGTCCTTCCGGCCGTCAACGACTGGCGCGCGGCTGACGGATATCCTGAGCTGCGTGGAGACGGAGCTCGCCAATTGGCTGCTGGCGAAGGATGACGCGTCCAGGCCGACTGGGGACTTGGGAGGCGTTGTCGGCGAATTGCACTCTGAATGGGAGCGAGAGTCTGGAGGACGACGAGCCGGAGGTGACAACATTTTATTTATTTATGTTTACTCTGAGACTGTGTAGATCGCATGTGTTATTTAAAGTGTAAAAAGAAGTTTGATAGCCCTGGTGTAAAAATCCCTCCCATACCTCTATCGGATGCGGTGGAGCACGGATAACGAGTTGGTGGCATCCTAATGCGCTCAGCCCTGAACTGCAACGCACTCAGGGAGACTGAAAATAAAAAAAAACAACAGTTGCATCCACAATTTAGTGTCGAATGAACCTAACATGCACCATTTACATTTTTTTTTTTTGGTGGGGTGGGGGCTATTTTGACCATTTTTCATTTTGTGCGAATCAAGGCACTCACTCTTGGCCACTATATGTGAAATTTCAGGATATTAATGTCAAAAGAAAACAAGCACTGCTGCGTATATACCCAGTCTGGAGCTGGAGGGGAGGGAGTGGGTGCCGTGAGATGGTGGGCTGCTCTCGCTCATGTCTCCAGCGAGCTTGTGGTTGAGGTCCACACTGTGGCGACCGTGATGCTGGGTGCTAAAATGTCATTTACTTAATGATTGTCGGGGTGGAAAAAAACAGGTGTTGAAAGATGTTCACTGGACTGCACCTTGCAAGTGAATGCGTTTGGACGCTGGGGCTGGGCCCGGGTGGGCAGTTGCCGGTTTGCATCTCTTGACTCCAGGTGGGGTAGACGGCGTTCCTCAACACAGACGTCTTCGCCGGACACGGAGCTAAGCCTCGCTGCGTCGAGTCTGATATGACACAGTCATGTCGGTTCATATACTGTAGAGCTTTTCATAATACAGTCAAACCTCGGTTTTCGAACGTCTCGGTTCTCGTACAATTCATTCCTTCAATTTTTATGTTACTATGTTAATGTTAAAATTGGTGAAAATAAAGCATATTAGTTTTTTTGTACAGTATTTTACATATTACCTCCTCTCCTATTACATGTGTACAGTTAATGGTGTGAAATTGTGGTTTAAAAAAGTTGTTTTCTTGACTTGGAACGGATTAAAATTGTTTACATTGATTCCAATGGGAAACATGGTTTCGGTTTTCGAACAATTCGGTTTTCGAACGGATTAAGTACGAAAACCGAGGTTTGACTGTATTTGTAAACAAGAGGCGTCGGGGTACTTCCGGAAAACAAAGTATTAAATGGAATCATGTATAGTTATGTCATGTTGTGCAGCATGGATTCATGATTGCGTACATGTGAGAGGCGTGTCGTATGAATTGCAGTTTCTATGCGAGACAACATGGTGATCAGGTCTACGAAAACCACATGGCCGGATGTCGTTTTTGCCGACTTACGTGCCACGGCGCCGCTGTAGCTGGGGGGTGCAAAGTGCATGCTGTAGCGATTATTTCGCATCGGGGAGAAGCGCAACAAATCCATCGGCTCGGGGGAGTGCTCGTCATTGGAGAAAGTGTGAACCTGGATGTGTGGGAGGAAAAAAAAAAAAAAAGAAATGTCATATTTTATTGAAACATTTTGGACATAAGATTTTCAGATTGGAATTTTGCATCATTGGATATTTTCGACTGACCTGCATTGGCGGCGGGATATGCAACGGCGTCACGTTCCGCCGCAGCGCCGGTGCCGATTTGGGCCGGCACCTTCTCTTATCCGGCTCCCGGTGTTGATTCCCGTCGTCGTCCCCCAGCGTCATGGATTCTAGTTGCGAAGCTTCAGCGGAGTAGTAAGCCTGCTTCCCGGCCTCGCCTTCGGTGACGGGACTACTCCCTCGACTAGGAGAGCCCGGGATGGTGGAGTCGGACGCCGAGCTATTCTGCTGTGCGTGCTTGAACCTGAACGAGTCGCTTCTGGCCGGCGGCGTGGGCGGACCTTGAAAGGATTCGGCCACCGAGCTCTGCGGCGAGTGTTTGGGCAGCTGAGAAAGCGACATGTAGTCCAGTCTTGGCGGCGCTTCCGGTCTCCTGAACGTGTTCATGTCAAAGATGGATTTGCGTTGTTTGGATCTCTTGTAGATGGAAAGCTGCGCACACTCGGGGACGGACGCTCCGGCAATGACTTTGGGCCACGTGCCGCCGCCGGCTTTGCCCGGTGGAGCGCCGCCGTCGGGGAGCACGGGCGTGAAAGTGAAGGGCCGGCGGTGCAAGTCCTGCCTCCTGTAACCGAACTCGGCCAGGGGCTCCGAGGGGCTCCGTGAGTGGAGGGAGTCGCCGGGCGCGTGGTGACAATGAAGGCCGGGGTCAGCGTGCCCTTCCTCGTCGTCGCCCGCCCGGCACCTCATCTCGCAGGCGCAGCCGTCAGCCTGCGTGCAGCACTTGCGCTTGGCGTTGCGGCAGCTTTTGCAGACTTTCTCAGATTCCCTCAGGCTTTCGTATAAACTCTGGCCGGAGCAGCTCTGTGGCAGGAACTGCCCCAAAAACAAATGATAAATCCCGTCAACATATCCAACACACTGCAGCGTGTGGTGGCTGTGGATCAATAATAAATGCGGCCGAAGGTGATTGAAAACTTGCACATTCAAAGATTGATTGCACCCAACTTTGGTCTATTGTGTTTTGAGAGATGATTGACAATGGGCTGCAAAACTCAGTCACAAGGTCACTTCACTGTAAATTAATCATCTGGTGTGCTCGTGTTTCTTAATAATAATAATAATAATACATTTTATTTATAAGCGCCTTTCAAGACGCCCTTAAATGTATTTTAGGTGCATGCAATCGTCACCTTGGCAAGGGAGATGCAGAGCGACTCGCGACATGCCCTCAGCAGAGCGTCGCACTCGGGCAGTGACTTGTTGTCGAGCGGGATGCCGTTAATCTGGAAAGAGCGCAAACAAAAACGGGGATTTTGGGGTTTTTTTCTCGAGGGGTGAATATGGCATTGTGCAGCAGGGGGTGCTAGAGGCACGGCGTACTCACAGCCAAGAGCCTGTCCCCGACTGTGAGATTATTGTCTCGGACCGCCGGACTGCCGGGCGCCAGCGAAGCGACAAAGACGCCGCTTTCCAGGCAGATGCCGCAGTCTGAGAGGACAACGTCGAGTCAATTACTAGGCCAGTCTGAGTTTTAACGAACCTCAAAGAGGGAAAGCCTCAACGTTGCACCTAAAAAAGCGAAATACGACACAGATAAGTTTTGGACCTTTGTGTCCGGAGAGGTTAATCTGGACTGGCGTGGCGACTCGTCCCCCGAGCGACTTCCTCCGTCGGACCACCATGTTGAGTACGCCCTCGCCGCTCAGCACGGCTTTGATGGCCTGCTTCCTGTCCTTGCTGGTCAGGTCAACGTTGTTGATCTTCAGCAGCCAGTCGTTCACCCTGTGCGCAAGACATACGTTTTGGATTTCAACCACTGCTCGGCGCAAGCGGGAAGTAATTTAGTCCACATAGTTGGTTACGGTATTTCGATTTTTCAGGTATGGGGGTTGTTGGTGTCAGGCGTTTACCTTAATCGGCCTTCTGCTAGACTTCCTTTGTCCACCTTACTGACAAACACGCCACAATCTCCCGGTAAATAAGGATCATTGACCCCCTCGGCGATGTCAAAGCCAAGTGCTTTCAAATCCATGTCCTGCATGAAAAGAACAACACCATTGGCTGCGGATAAAAAAAAAAACAGACGGTCGACTCACCCTGCGCTTCTCAAACTCGACAACTTCCGTCTCCCATTCAACAGAGTCCATGTCGATGGCGGAATCGTGTGAACTGTGAGCCATCAACTGGCGGTACCGAGCCTCCTTTTCCAATTGGTCCTCCATTTTTTCCCTGCACAACCGAGAAATTTAGTTTTTTTTTTCTTCACATTTAATAGAAAGATGAGCCGAGCTCCACAACTAGAGTTGCAGCTTTTGCGAGAACAGGAAGCAAATCTTGATGGGCATGAGGGGGGCCTCACTTGAGCTCTTTAAGCTCTCGCACGGCGTCGTTTTTCTGCTTCCTGGTGTCGTCCAGGTTCCTGAGCGCATCCGCCAGGTCGCTCACAGCTCGGTCCCTCTCTCGTCTCAGGTTGTCGCACAGCGTGCTGAAAGAGCCACGCCACGCGTGCTTTCAGCGCGGGCCGTTGATGAGCGGAGACGGGACGTCAAATGACTCATCTCACCGCACGCTTTCCCTCTCTCCCACGATCTTGTCTCTCTCTTGGAAGGCCCAGTCTCTGCGACACTTGGCCACCTCGGCCTCCTGCAGGGCCTCGCTCAATTCCTGACTCACGGCCTCGTATTGCTTCCTCAGCATCTCGATCTCCTTGTCGGCTCGCTCCATGTCCAGAGTGGCCGAGTCTTGTTTCTGGAGGTACAGTTTAGGGGGAAATTTCGGGACATTTAAGCTAATGTTATTGAACACAGGCAAAAAATGATAGGGAAAGCCCGCAAGGCTATTTAAAAATAAAAACCCACGTCAGAATTTTTTATAATCGTATATTCATACATACATATACACAAACACACATATATATTTTTGAAATAATGTATTAATCGTTTAACCACCATGAATAGCGGAGTTCCACTGTATTATTAGTAGCATAATTTGTTAATGGTAAAAATATATACACAAAATAATAGTTCAAGCTCTCCAACAAAAATAGCAACATGTCTCGCTAATATTTATTAGCATTTGATTTCGGACTATTTGTTGCGGTTGAAAAGTGGGTCAGGCATCATTAAGTAAAAAGCTTCCCTGTTATCTACGACAGTTTGCAACCATTTGGTTGATTTTAATTAAGGAAAAAATCTCTTAGCGGTCTTGCTCGACACTGAGAAGATAAACAAGGAGTTAGGGAGAGCGTTAAGACCGCGCGGTTGAACTGATTCCCGTGGATTTTGTTTGTTGGGATTAATTATTTGACCTCCAGAGGAGGAAAAGCTCTGTGCAGTGATCATTTTCTGATAGGCAACAAGAACAAGGCGTGGTAGCGTGCCAGCAGCTAGGGGAAAAAAAAAAAAATATGACTATTGTATTAGATGAAAGGATTATCATCAGGGGCGGAAAAAAAAGAAAAAATCTATCCGTCCATTTGTAAATAAATCTGCCTTGTGTGCGTACCTGTCTGGCCTGGTAATACTCTTGCAGCAGCTGGTCCCGCTGGATGATGGCCTCCGTCCTCTCCTTGCGGGCCACGTCTCGCTCCTCGCGCACCGTGTCCACGTCGCGGCAGGCTTGGCTCAGCTCCTTCTGCGCCTCCGCCTTGTCCTTCACCTCATGGCAGTACTTTTCCAGAAGCTCGTTCTTCTCGCAGAGCGCCCGGTCCCTGTCCATCAGCGACGACGACAGTTCCTTCAAAACAGGCACAAACTGAGGACGCGCCGATGGAACCGCTATCAGCTGTTTGATTTTGATGTTCTCAGGGGTGGCAAGTATGACATCATCGACTGACTCGAGACAAGTACCCCTAGACACATCGGAAATGCATATTAAAGGAAAAATAATTCTAAATACGAGCCTTACTTGTCGGAGGGCCTCCAGCTCCTCATTGGCCACCCGCTGCTCCGATGAGTGTTCTTCAGCTTGGCCTCGGCCACCTCCAGCCCGGTCTGGAGCCTCTCCACCTCCTTGATGACCTGGTCGCGCTCGCTCATGATCAGGCGGTACTCGCTGATGACCGAGTCGCGCTCGTCTTTGAAGTTCTCGGACTCCTTGGCCGCTTTGAGCTGCTGGGTTTTGAAGCGCGTGACCTCCGACTGCAGCCGCTCCATCTCGTGCTGAAGCTCCACGTTCTGGGCGGCCACCTTGGACAGCTCCTGCTGGTCCAACCTGCGACACACGCAAGGCATATTAAACAAACAATTATGTGGGGGTTGATTTTTTTATCACCCTTCCTCACCTCCGTATGGATGAGGAGTACTGCTGCTGGTAGTGGATGGCGGCGTCCCTCTGCTTCATCAGCACGTCCAGCTGCTTCTGCAGGCGGCGGTTCTCCTCCTCGGCGTGGTCTAGGCGACTCAGGTCGGCGTTGTGGTTGGCCGTCTTGTCGTTGTAGAGCTTGCGCAGACCCTCGTAGTCGTTCCTCACGCTCTCCAGTTTGTCCACGGCCGAATCGTACAGCTTGTTCAGGGCGTCCGAGGAGCCCTCCCGAATCACCTATAAATTCACACACAAACTCAACTGACGCATGGAATGTAAGACGAGACGTTTCAATTTTAGGAGGACAAAGCTGGATTTTTATTTTTTTTATTTTCTTTTTTTTAAATAAAAGGAAAAACATGCCACCTGTTGGTGCAGCAGGCGCATGTCGGCCACCTCCCGCTGGTGGTCGTCGCGCAGCCGGCGCAGCTCCTCGCAGTTCTGCTTGGCGTGATCGTGCTCGCGCAGCAGCTGCACGTTGTCCAGCCTCACCGCCTCCAGCTCGTCCTTCAGCTGGCTGTGCTCGCCCGCCAGCCGGCTGTGCAGCGTGCTGAAAACACAATTAAGAAAGATTCTGATTATTATGTTGGGGGGGAAAAATGCTTTGGCTCCCTCTAGTGGTATGTGAAAGAATGGTCAAACGGAATAAAGTTACAGTGCCTTGGCCAATTCCGCCCCCAAATCTAGTACTGTACATTTGTTAAGTAAACACCAAGTTTTATGAACCGGTCAACGTGACTGAAAGCGCTGTGCTCATTTCATAACGCCGCTGAGGCAGACCGACGGCACCGAACCAGCTCGAAGAGTAAAAAGGTTAGCAGCAAAGAGAAGATTGTTTTCCCAGGAGTTGCGGAGGCTAAAAATAGTCTGTGTGGTTTAGTCTGTCAAAAGGCCAGATGTTCTCCCTTCAAGCTCATTACCATGCCTTATGACTTAAAGTGCGCTGGCAGTCAAATGATTGTCTTATGCAACAACACTTCAAAAAGCAAACTTGGAGCGTTTCTGTGGGGGTCAAAATGAAGTCGCTGGGATATGACAAGAAGTCATACGAAAACGAGAAATTAGTTATAACTTGGTGGGGAAAAAAAACAGTTGTAATATGAGGAATAAAACTGCTGTTCTAGGAAAACAAAGAGTGGTTGTATGTGGCGAAAAAAAATGATGGAAATAAGGTCAACATACAGTATGGGGGAGTCAAAAATCTGAAAAACAGTTCATTTGAGGAGAAAACAGTATCACAATGGAAAAAAAGTTACAAGATTACAATAAGAATTTTTTTTTTTTTACTGAAATACACAAGAAAAAAAAAAGTTACGACTTGATGTGACGACTCCGCCCAGTGCAAACGGTCCACAGAAGGAGCAGCTTAAACAGAGCAATAATCTTAATAATAATCTTCTGTCGACATCTGTGTGTCTGTATCGCGGCCAGATGTTGCTCGGGAGGAGAAAGTACTGCAGCACAAAATTCGCTGGGTTGCAGACTGGCTCTCGGGCTATCAAAAAGATGAAATTAAGTTGATGGAACGGCTTTCAGGGCTTAACTCACCCGGCAGCTTGCGGACGGCGATGAAGAGTTCATCCCTATTACTGTCACACAAATAAAATCTGTTCTGTGCAATCAGTTGCACAAAAAAAAACACAAAAACAACAACAACAACAAACAGCCCCTTCTCAAAAATGCCAAACTCACCAATGTACCATAGTCAAATCCGCCTTCTTCAATTACAAAATATTGTGAGAAATACAATTGCAGCCGAGAGTGAAAATAAAATACTTTAGGAGGGAAAAAAAAAAGTGGGGGGTGTGGAAATACAGAGTGCTTGTGTTGCGGTCAGGCACTCACTGGTAGAAGTCTGCCTTCTTGACGGCCTCCTCGCACCTCTTGAGGGTGCCGTTGTGCTGGTTCTGCAGACACTGCAGGTCGGCCATGGCCTTCATGCACTGCAGCTTCAGACGCTCGTAGTCGTGGCCCGCTTTCGAGTTGGGCCTGCGCCGCAAACACGCACACACGCGCACACGGACAGGCGCTTTGAAATGACACAAACAAACTAACGGAAGAGGCGCATTCATAATTCAATGGGGGCTCCGTGTCTGACTGAGCAGTAAGCACGTCGTGCAAAAACAACGCGCGGTCACATTAGACTTGTTCACTGGTGCTTACTCCTCGCCGGAACACGGTTTCCAGTTAGACGACAGCGGTAACTTGATTTAAGAGTTTAACTCGTTCCGTGGCCAAGCTAGTACAGAAAAAAAAAAGAAAGTGTGCTTGCGCTGAGCCGTTCGTTGCCACTCCCAGTTCAAGTTTACTGTCAAACTAAGAATAAAACAGAGAACAACGTTTTGCATTTCGAAGAACTTGCCAATTCCCGGTTGAATTTTACTGTGAAATTAAACATGAAACCGAAACGAATGAGAAAATTGTGTATTTAAACAAAACCACATCACTCGTCTTTGGAACGTCCGCTAGCTCGATGCTAACACACAATGCAAAATGCCATCAATGGGCTGGCAAAGTTAGCATTGTTGCGCGTGGTGTTGAAATGTTTAACCCTCTTGCGATCTGACACCTTTTTTGTTTACGATAAAAACGCTCGCGACGTCACCGTTTTAAGCTGTACGGCGACGACGTACCGGCAGTCGTCGAAAGTGCTCCCGGGCGAGGAGAGCGCCAGCCGCTTGCGCAGCTCGTCGCGCTCGCGGGTCACGTGGCGGAGCTGTAACAGGACCGTCTCCATCTTGTCGTGCACCCGCTGAGCGTCCACGTGGGCCAGCGGTGGCGAGGAGGCTGGAGTGGGGGTACCTGGAAAAAACGAGAGAGACGTCGGCGCAACTAAGACCCTCGCCCATTTTCCGATTTTTTTTTTTTCCCCATTTGTAAATTCTTGTTGTTGTTGGTAACCATATGCCAGCAATCCGCCACAACTTCCCACACTCAGGCCAATCACCAAAGCTCCGTTTCTATTTCAGGCCACACAGTGGAGTCGCGGTGGGGGGTTGGGGGGGGGGGGGGGGGTTGACCAAAAGAAGCAGGTCTGTGTGTATTCGTGTGGTGTGTGGCGTCACTAAATCCCCTCTCACATCTGTGTAATCAGCAGCATGTGCTCAGTCTGAACAGGGAAGGGCCAGTGGCTAATATGGAGCCCCAGATTCCACCAAGTTGACGATGGTTCAATTTGGCACGCTGGGAAGTGCACTGCACCTCTTTTCGGCAAACCTTTGCTGGGGGTGGCCCAACTGGAGACTAGTGAAAAAATATTGACCAATCACAAGTTTTTGTTGAGGCACTTGCACTACGCATCTTTTTTTTAACTGTCGCCGATTAGCTAAATTTACTTGTTTACTTGTATTTTTTTTTTTTGCTAGTCGTACACTTGCTGATTTGCAAATCACCAACGGCAAACTCTCGTGAATTTTCCTGTCGGGCCAACTGCCTATTTTTGCAGACGGCTGATCAATCAATCGATCGATCGATCGAGAGACAGTCGACTATCTATTGATTGGCGCTGGCATGTTGTCGCAAGGTTACAATCCTGGGAACGGCACCGACTCACCAACGCTGCTGAGAGAGCCGCTGCTCTCAGAATCTGACGGCATGGTGGACAAGACGCTGTACGTGGACCCTGCGAGGAAGCAAAAAAAAAAAAAACAACAAGCACTCAAGTTAGTCGAGGGAGGGGATCATTTCCAGCAGTGGACCCGACATCTCGGCTTTCATTCAGAATCCTCGACAAGGAAGAAAAAGAAAAAAAACAACAACAACAACAAACACAGAAAACGGTCCAGCTGGAGGAACAATAAGGTGGGACTTTCCCCCGAACGGGCATGACGGGCCTGCGGGTCTGCCGGCCCGAGTGTTGCTAATTATCGGTTGCGCCGGGAGCTTGAATAGCGACTGGCCGGGCCCCCAAAGAGGCCGCAGCCCTTTTATCTCCGGTGACAAGATCACACAGCAGCCCACTGAATGCCCCCCCCCCTTCTTTTGTAGCCCACTGTGTGACTCACAAGTGACAGTAGGGCATTAACACAAGACACTGGAGGAAGACCGTGTTAGAAAGGCGGTCAGCTGGAAAAGCTCAACACTGTCCTTATTGTCAAGGGTCAATACAAACGAAAGTCGGGGGGTGGGGGGGAACGGAGAGGCAAACTTCTGTTCAATTGGCCGAATTGGTTGAATGCGCCGCAAGCGCGTATAAAGACGTTACAGTAGACGCTCGAGGGTTGAAGACATGCCGTTTTTTTTTTTTTTTGCATTGTAAATTATCAGAACAAACGCTCTTAAAAAAAATTCTTGATGAGTTTCTTTGAATAACTCATCGAGCAAACCAGACCACAGCAATAAAAGTACTACTTAGACGCCATCTAACATAAAGTAAACACATTGAAGTGAGTAGGGCGTTTTCATTTAGACAAAAGCAACACTTTGGCGGCTTCTTGAATCATCTTTCGGCAATTACGGCACAATATAAACCTTTTTTTTTTTTTTTTTAGGTGGGTGGGAGCACGACAGCAGCATTTGGAAACCACTCCTGGCTGACTCCAAAATTAAAGTGCAACCTGCTACAAGCCAGAATGGGATATATGCGCTTGTAAAACTACTCGCCAGTCTATTTTCAGGAGGAGTACAAATGCTGTTGTGGTCATTTTCACGCTAGCCAACATGCTTTCAGCTGAGGCCGTTGCCCAGAACCGGGAGTTTTGCGCAACATGAGAAATGGTGTTCCAGTCCCAAGTTCAAAATGATCGACTGCGTTTGCGATCATCCGGAAAGAATGGAAGCCAGTCTTTCTCCATTTAGGGCACCAGAACTCCAGCTACTGTCGTGAAACAGACGATTAGTTTGATTCAGAATAGAAACTTAGCCCTGTTTTCACGCCTTGATTGCGACTGTTATCCTCCTGTTGCATGCACACACCGGAGGAACCTGTCCGCCCTGTCGACTGTGCCCACTTTTGCTGCACCCTTCGTGAGCAGGCGCACAAAAGAGCGCTTTAGCGCATCGGCGGCAGGGTTTACACGTGCGCTGCCCAATTGTGAAATGCAGCGACTAAAAGGGGTAAAAAGCCAGGGAAGCTCACGGCGCAGTGCCCATCCTGCTATAAATAATACGAGGAGGATACATACATAATTGACACGCCGCCGTTCAGCTCGCTGACACGAGAGCGGAGGGTCAAAAACGAGATGCTGATGCAAATAGGGCAGGAAATGGAGACAAAGTTGCAGGAATATTATTTTGTTAAAATCACAAAGAAAATCACTTTGGCAGTAAATCCTCCTTCAAAACAATACCTACAATTTGCTTTTATTTGATTTATTATATTCGATCTCTTACGGGGTGGCGATTTCCAAAATTGACCACCCCGCTCTCCTTACAAAATTGACTGAAAACTTTCCAGAAATTTTCCAGCATTTTTTTTTTTTTTTAAAAAGGGGTCTGCAGAGTTAACGGAGTCAAATAAAATGTGCTTTGGTGTGTTCCTGTTGACGCTTTGTCCTTCCGAAGCACTGCAGCCCACATTGATTTGCATTGGCTTTTAGAGCCATTAAAACACAGACTCTGGGAAAAGGGTTTGGGATGGAAAAGGAGGGGGGGGGGCAAGTTAGTGGCAGTGGCGTCAGGTCTAAATTGCTCTCTGTGATTGAGTAGCAACCAATCCCAGGCGTAGTTCATCTTTTTTCCTAAAATCACTTGCAAGGGCTTCTTAGATTTTTTTTTTCCACCTTAAGTATCAATTGCTGGTATTGCAGCCGTCACAAGTAAATGATATATTGGATTGAAATAAGACCACCAGTACAGTGTATCGGATACCAGGTATTGGTACTCGCCCATCCTAAGGTTTTAGATGTTGACTTTTCCTGCAAAGATCATAGAATTAATAACAAATTGGAATAAAATGCTGACACCTGCAAAAATGGTTTGTAATCGCCTAAAGATTCGAAAAGATGGTGGTGGTAAGTGATTACTTTGCCCAAATGAAGCTTCTCAACTCACTTTAAATCATTTCTTCGGGGCTCAAGACCCCACCAAATTCTGTTATTCAATGGGAAAAAGTCAAATGCTGAACAACTATACATATTGTGATCTTTTAAGTTCAGTCGTGTTCCATGCGTTCTTTCTCCTGTCAAATATCCATTTTGGCTTCATAAAAGTTGGGGAAACGCTGATTTAGAGAACACTGTCGTCCACGGATAAATTCAAGTTAAAAGTTTTCGTCTTACCGGTACCGTGGACCATAGGCCCTGTACCGGTGCCGGTGAGCAGCACCGGGCGCAGGTGAGGGTTGGTCTCCTCCAGGGCCGAGCAGAAGTCGGCGAAGTGGTCCCGGTCCTTGCGGAGCAGAATCTTGACGAGGAGCTCCACTTTCTCCGCACCGCTGCCGCCGCCGCCGCCGCCGCCACGGGCCAGCTCGTGTCGCTCGGCCGGGCTCAACGTGCCTCCCCGAGACAGGACCTCAACGAGCTGGTCGGCGTCGGTGACGGACTCGGCCAAGTTGTGGTGACACTTTTCCAGAAACTCCCTGTGCCGCGGATCCATGGCTCTCCTCTCCCAACAGCACCGCAACCACCTCCAGCAGCAGCAGCAGCAGCAGCAGCAGCCTCGGTTCGCTTTTTGGCTAATCAAATCCTTCCGCCGGACAGTTTCGAAGCTCTAAGCGAGAAAACGAAGACGAAGAAGCAAGAGAGGCGACCCGGATCCGTTGGTGCTGCTCGACGAGTAGCCATGTTTGTTGATGGCGCCGAGATGACAACACTTTTTTTTTTTTTCTCTCCCTCTTTCTGCGTCCCTCCCCGGCTGGGGAAAAGTCCGTCGTCAAAGCCCCGCTCGCTCGACGCTACGAGGTGCTTCCGAAGTGCACGCGAGTTGTTGGGACATGTTGAAAAGTGGTGCGAAAGTAGTGCGAATTCGATTCGTGGTTTGCGTGGGGAGTCCGAGCGCAGGAAGAAAACGCACTCATCTTTCAGTGCACGGGAAGTTTTGTTTGTTAGGTTTTTTTTTTTTTTTTTAGGGTTTAAAGTGGGCGGGGTTTGGTGGGTGGACTCACCTGGCTCGCCGCGAACGTTATTGTCAACACGCGCACGCGCACACACGATTGACAGATCTCCAGAACAAAGTCAATCATATCCGGTTGTTTTTGCAGAGGACAAAGAATATATGCACATCAACATTGTTGTTATATTGCCTGCACATAAAGGTTGATAAGTAATGCAACTTCAATGATAGTTTTGTGGGGGTGTTTCGATTGCGTGTTCGCAGTGAGCTAGAAAAAAAGTGTGCCGAACAAATAATGTGAGTGACTCGTGGGACAAGCTGAAGGTCTCAACAACTTGACATGCACCACACGGTATCACAATGTATCCCGTGCGTAGCTTGCCACGATGTCATCTTTATATCATAATAACAAGAGATCAAAATTGCAAAGTAATTATATTGCATGGGTCCAAATCCTGGAGAAACAACGCAATCAAGTGCATTTAATCCTTTGTGGCATCATCTATATGGAGCAAAATCTACTTAAATGCAGGACGCCGTGTTCCTATAGCACACACACACACACACACACACACACACACACACACACACACACACACACACACACACACACACACACACACACACACACACACACACACACACACACACACACACACACACACACACACACACACACACACACGCACACTGCCCATGTTTAAACAATGCAAATGGTTATGTAAGACTTTCCCCGCAGAGAAAATCCATGTGGCTCCCGACAAGGATTTGGAATGTAAATTCCCCAAGTGGGGGCGTTGCGGGGCCATAAAAAAAAAAAAAAAAAAGAAAAGCGTAAATGTCACACTGTTGTTGTCTGGGTGCAAGTCGTGCCATCATTTACTGCCGGCTGTATCTTCCAAAGACAGCGCAAATTAAAAGAAAAAAAAAAGAAAAAACAGGACCAGCAGGTTTTTTTTGTTTCGTTTTTTGGGGCAATTATGACATGATGAACCACATTCATCACCGAGCGGTGATGATAACCATAGAACAGGAAGCGGAACCTGGAACATAACTCATCTCAGCATATCAGTGGTATAGATGTATGAATAAAGTACAATCAACTGTGAAATCTAATCAGGTGTAAATGTGAATAAAATCAAGTCAAAAAGGTCAAATATTTGACATTCTTCTAAATAGAATTTTGTGGGGGAAAAAACCCAACAAAATTATGCATTTTGACTCAAATTAAGGACAAATCTAACATTGAAATAAATGCATTTGGCTCTCTCTCCTTGTAATAGACCATCTTTTATTGACACTTTTATTTTGTGTATTTCTTCCCATTTTCCGTTATTTCATTCCACACGCGAGTTACAGTTCATTAGCTACAAACGCACAAAGCTAATCCAGAGGCCAGAGGTCAATTGGAATCTATTTTACTGATTGATTGCGGACCTAGATAGCGCCGGTGTCTCTTACAACGTGAGCTGTGAGCGCACATGCGAGAGCGTGCCTCCTTCTGCTTGAATAATTCACGGCCCGTGTCTGGAAATTACGATCGGGGTCGCTGCAGGGCTGTTGTCCCCCCTAAAAGCAAGATAGGCTATTTCCAGCGAGGTATCGCCACAACCTCCCAAATATTCCCATCAAATAATCATCCATGCTGCCCCGTTTTGATAATGGATGAGCGCCAGTCAAGGGGAAAAGGTGCCGAGCCGAGCCGAGTCATTTGGGGGGGGGGCGCAAGGCCTGCAGCCCGTCCACAAGATGGACGCTATTTATAGCCCCGCAGCACGCCGCTCGCTCGGCTGTCCTCAACCGTTTCATCACATATTATGGCTTATGTAAGGCATATTTGTTGCACCTTTACACACAATATGCTGTCCGGGAAACTCTGGAGTTCAAAAGAATTTGGGGAGTGGGAGGGTGGACCACGACACTCAAACAGGTATGATGTCATTAACTTTCCTTCTTTTTAATTGGAATAAAAATGATGGTATTAGTCTGTGTGTTTTGTACATGTCAAGCTTTAAACCGACAAGATTGTCACGCGGAAAAAAAAAGACATTCAGTTGCAAAATGTGTCGACAGTGCCCTCGTGTGGCATCAACGAGAAAGGCCTCAGACTGAGTTTCGGTAATCTCAAGCGAAAGATATAAAGCGGTGGCTACTTTGCATAGGCGAGCAGGCGCGAGTATGACAGGTTAGTGCGCAGGCAGATATTTTGCACGAATGACAATTTGAAATGTGTTGGCGACCCCCAAAAAGTAACAAAACACATTTTGTAAAATGTGCGCGTATATTTAAAAAAAAAACAAAAAAACTACTTGTACATTATCACTTGGCAGGAGACCCCATTGATTTGGCTTTTTAAATACAAGCCCCACCCCTTAAAAAAACAAAAACAAAAGGAAGACCTACACAATACAGTGGTACCTTGACGTACAAGATTTACATTGCAAGCATAAATTTGAGTAAGTCAAGGTACAGCGGTACTGACGTAGACAAAAAAAAGAAAGGAAAAAAAAGCAAAGAATTGGTTCCAATTTTAAAACGAGACTAACCAAACAAAATATGGCAAAACTGAAGCGGTGCGACTACTTTTAGTACTCACAGCGCTTCACTTGTAGAGAACTTGGCAATTTTGTCATTCATTCGTGTCGTTCGGTCAGATAAGGACACACACGGTTAGACATTGTAATTGGCATGACATTTCCAGCCACGCCCTTCTATAGGTTGGTTATATTCAAATCTATATAAATCGGGTCTATTTGGCAAGCAACGACGACAACAAACGAGCAAAAAAATTATAATAATAATCACGACGCATCCAATTAAGAGATAACGTGGATATGGACGAACTCGCTGCAGGTAGTTTTTGAGTATGAACTGGTCGTTGCGTCCTTGTGAAAGGTTGGCATTTCTTAGTCATTACCACCGCAAAGCTTCAACAGCAGCTTCTTGTAGTCACCGGAGGTGTCGCCCTGACAAAGACACACACACACACATTTTTCCCCATTATCACTCCTATCAAAAAAAAAATAAATAGAAAACGTTACGAGATTCTCTGTGCCGTGGTTCGGTCAGAATACTTCATGGGATAAAAAATTACAGCAGAGACTACACCCTGTAACTTTTACTTTTATCTATAAATATGAATTAAGTCTTGTTAGTTTCACAATAAAACACATTTCTGACTAAAAAGAGGAGCAAAAATTACAAACCTTTCTGGTGTGGGCCAGAATTACTCTTGGACTGAACATTGTGTGAATGCGGAAGGAAAGCGAGCGCGGCGATCAGACTTACAGGAGATGTGAGTGTACAGCGACTTCCCGTAGGTCCTCACGTACGCCTGCCTGATGTCCAGCATGTCAATCTCGGAGCGGGACACCATAATCCGGACCAGGGTCCTGTCCTTGGTCCCGGCACCCTGTCGCCCGATTGTTAAAGCGTTAGCCTGATAGCATCATTGTCCGAGGTCATTTTTAATTTACTGTCATAAAATCCAATTTTAAAAAAGTATTCTGGAGATTATAAATCAAAAACCCGCAAAAAGATTGAGTATAGGCAACTCTTTTTTGTTTGTTGGACTTGTTGTGTTTTTACTTGCCTTCCCTCCCCCCCAAAAAATGACATCGGGAAGTACAGGTTTAGGCTACCAAAATGATGCCTGTACCTGCATGGCCTTGTGCAGTCGCTCAGCAAAGTAGGCGGGGGTGTTCTTGATGCATTTCACTAGGGAAGGAACACGCACATTCATGATATTAGTTACGACTGCGTTATTACACCTCATTAGCTGCAACTCGACTACATTTAGTGTGTGTGTGTGTAAGGGTGAGTCGTTAAGATTTTATTTTGGTTGCATTTAGACCGCGGCTGAACTTGGTGCTTGACTTACCCACCGCCACCATGCCCGACTCCACATTGCCCGACATTTCCCTGCAGATGCTCTTCTCGATGTCACGACCGCACATCTGCTGGTACTCCTGGAAGACTAGAACACGAATCCAACAATCAGATGTCAGTCTACACAGGGGTTCACCGGTGGAGAATCTCCAGGGGGTTTCGAGGAGGAAACGAAAAGTGAAGACGACAAACATATTTTACCCACCGGCCCGCAGGTGAGGCTTGCTACGGGCGCACAAGATGGCGTTGAACTGACTCTCGTCCGTGCCCACTTTGTTCTCCCCCGCGGCGTACAGTTTCTGTCAAGGAGACGCACAAAAACGTTGAAGCACGAAGCGACGGCGAGACCGGCGTAGATGACTGCGGGGTGGTACCTGAGCGTCCTGTTTGGCGAGCGATATGTCCACATTTTCCCTCTCGTCGCGGTTGCCCTGAAGCAATCCAACGGTTGGTTCAGTTAGCGGCATACGTACACGACCGTACGACTATTTGAGGAAATATGTCTCTGGTAGTGCAGTTAACTACCTGGCAGAGGGAAACCAAGAGTCTTCGGAAGTGACCGGACGTGTCACTGTTGATGGCGTCCTCCAGAGTTTTCCCGTACTCTGGAAACAAGGCGCAACATTTTAGGGAATTGGACGGCAAAATAGTCCGCTTTAATTCAATGGACATCATCCACTCACTCTTAAGTTGAGCCACTTGTAAGTCTTGTCAGATTGTCCTTTATTTATTTATTTATTTTAATATATAAATAAATAAAAACTAACCTGCTTTGTAAATCTTCACAATTTCACGAATGTCCGCGTTGGAGCGAGACGAGAGGATCTCAATCAGGCAAGCTTCGTCTGTCCCAGCACCCTAAAAGAAAATTCTTCCATTTCTCAATTTCTATTCTCCAGCGTGACACTAATTTTTTTTTGTCTACGTGGGGGCAACAAGCCGAAATGGTCGCAAAACTCCAACAAGGCCCGAATGTGTTAATTCAAAGACGAGTAAGTGGGAACCTGCCAACCTTTATTGCCTCCCTGAGTTCGGACGCGTCGAACTGCGTCGGACTCTTCAGCATGGAAAGAACAAGATGCTCAAAATTTCCAGTCAGCTCAGACTTCAGATCGTGGAGCAAATCCTGCGGGAAGGGAAATGCGGAAAATAAAACAAGAGAGCGGACGTCACAGAGATTCCCGGTCACCCCCGTGTCCATCCCAAGATAAAAATAAAAAGTCAGTCCGCAAACCTTGCCATAAGTTGTTTTGTAAGCTGCCACCATGGGAACCCTTTGCTTGCTGCTGCGACTTCCCAAAAGCTCAATGATGGCATTTTCGTCTGTGCCTGTACAAAGCATTCCATCATCTCAATTAAGGATTTAGAAAACACCAAAAAAATCCAAACTTGACAAGGCACTTGAATTCAGTGTGGGCAAGGTCAAACCAAACGTCAAATTAAGTGACTCACCGAAACCCTTCATTGCCTTCCGAAGAACTTCCACATCCCTCAGGGGATCAGCCCCGGGGAAGTCCTTAATAGAGCCTCTGTAACCCGTCTATTTATTCCAACAGAACAAAAGTTACAATTAGGAGCGCATTTTGCTATGTGGAAAACTTGTGTCCTGTAGTATGAGTCATCTTACAGGGACGGCGGGTGCCTTAAGATTAGTTGGAACCCCGCTTCCATATCCCCCTCCGCTGGGGTAGTTGGGCGCAGGTTGCTGACCTGGTGCCGCCCCTCCTGGGTATCCCTGTGGAGCGCCACCTGGCTGTAAACAGAGGACAGGTGTCAAAGGTCAGTATTGTAGCGCACGCACGACCAGACCATTCTGTTTATGGAGACAAGCTAGTTCTGGAACTCATCCCCCATGATGAACAACTTTCAGTGTACTGAGAAGATTTGACATACTGCGCCGTAGCCTTGTGGTGCCGCCCCCCAGCCGCCACCTACGGAAAAAAAAAATATATATCAAATTTTCTTTGAGCGACAGTCAAAAGGAAGCACTTGAGATCTTACCTCCTGGAGGCATGGACGGAAAGCCTCCACCTGGCTGAGGTTGTTGATATCCTCCGGCCTGAGGTGGGAAACCTCCAGCTGGGGCAGGGTAGCCACCACCCTGGGGAGGGTAGCCCCCCGCTGCTGGTGGGTAGCCACCCCCCATCGGAGGGTAACCGCCTGCCTGCGGTGCGTAGCCGCCACCTGCCTGTGGTGGGTAGCCGCCGCCCGCTTGTGGTGGGTATCCACCCCCTTGTGGTGGATAGCCCCCGGCCTGTGGTGGGTATCCGCCACCTTGTGGGGGGTATCCGCCACCTTGTGACGGGTAGCCACCCGCTTGTGGCGGGTAGCCGCCCGACTGAGGAGGATAACCTGGGTAGCTCATCTCCACAACCTGAGAGTGACAAGAAGTAGGTACTTCTTTAAATGTCATGTCAACAGAAACATGCTCGATGTGACATTTTAGTTCCTCATCCTGCAATTGGTTCCCCAAAACCTTGCGCGTTCACTTGGTATCAAGCCTTTCATAAATATGGTTGGCTGCAGAATTGACCATTGTTACGACAGTTACGGTTAGTCTAATAAAAGGCTAAACATTTACAGAGCACAAAAGATTCCTGTATCCCAAGACCTTTTTGTGTGACTTCCTTCCACTGGCTTGTTGACATATCAAGACTGTTTAGACTGACTGACTGACTTATACTTGAACCAAGAAAAAAACTGGGACCAAATGAATACATTCGGGGTGCAGTGTGTTCAAGTGTACTAACTTGTCCCAAGTCTAACCTTTTTTTATATTTGTGCCTTCACTTGCAGCGTGACAAAGTGCACCGGAAGGTATCATTGCACCACAAGCACCACAAGCGCAAAAAAAAAACGTCCTTTTCAAATATCGGATGAGACTATTTATGCGCCTGATGTCATTTGACGTTACATAACATCAACCATTTCACCCCCGCCCCGGCAAACCTCAAGGGAGTTAGCTTCCTTTTAGCATCCGCTTTAATGGCTCGTTAGCTTGCTCGTTCGACGAATAGATCAGTGCAAAACGGCGAAAACAAACATTAAAACGATGGGGGGCTGGGGGGCTGGGGGGTTAAAGAAGAAAATCGCTCGCTTGGTCACGATGCTATTAGGCAACCTTAAACGTTTTCCGTTGTTCTTGTACGGGAGGTGAATTTACATTCCAATGGCAAGTTAGTAAGGGGGAAAAACTCCAGTGGTCTCATTCAGCAATGGACGTCGTCGTCTCGAGTGTCGTTATAAAAATAACACATTTAAAATGAGAATTAAGTAGCTTTACTTACGTATCAGAGGGTGATGTGCGCAACAGAAAGAGAGGGTCGATCAGGGGAGTGGAAGTAGAGGGCGTGTCCTTAGAGCACAAGTAAAAAAAAAACAACTCATTTGCACTCTGCTAACCACCTTATTGGGTTTCATTTGTTTTTGTTGTTCTGTTGCCAAGGACACTCAATTAGCTCACAAATCGAAGACAATGCAACAGCTGTGGAAACAATATTGGTCTGGTCCGGACAATTCTGGTCATTTAAAGAATGCAAACTACTCATACGCATACATTTGTTGGTTAAAAAAAAAAAAAAAAAAAGAACTCGTGTTCTCCATCAGCATCTCTCGTCCCATGCCTATTCAGCTTCCTGCCTTCAGGGATGAGGTAGACTCAACACTGTCAAACGGTTTCATCTGTCAGACTGTCAGGATGAGGTATTTTATCACATAATGACATGTAATGCATCACGTCAAATTGAAATTTGTCATAAATTTATTTTTATTTTTATTTTTTTTTGTGGCAGCGATAGGTTTGCATGGTATTAATACACAACGTTGGAAAAAAGGTGGCGAATTTTCAAAGTTAATACTTAAGCGGAACTAAAGTACGAAGAGACGAGCAACTTGGACTTATTTAGCCGACGGACAGGTTGAACTGAACCCTCGCTAGGCTTTGTTTATATTTACACATATTCTCACTTGCCTCTGTAGTCACACTTAATGATTTTGACGCTTTACATCAAAAGGTAAACTGTGAAAATAAAATATGTGGAAGAAGGACTGTGACCGTTTCGAGTATTTGCAAACGCTCGTCACGGAGTTTCAGGATACGGATAGTGATGGTGAGCTGCATGGTGTCTTTTATATTTGTTTTTACGACTTTTAATTAATGATTCGTGTTAAGTGACTGTCACAGGACACGATACGTGTGTAGCTAAAACGATCATGTTGTGTGAATAACTTCGTTTGCATTCGTATAATTTTCTTGACACTTGGAAATGTGTTTCCAGAGGCAAAGGAGCAAGTTCTTGCCAACTTGGCCAACTTTGCCTACGATCCGAAGAACATGGAGCACTTGAGGCAGCTCCAGGTGGCTGATCTCTTCCTGGACATGCTCACAGAAGACAATGACAACTTTGTGGAGTTTGGAATAGGTGACTATTCCCATGGCACATGCTGTTTTTACACCATAACAGAGTGAGCCGTCTCCTTGATTTGAGGGCCATTACACACACACACTCACATTTTTTTAACCTTATGCAGTATTGTTTTTGCTGTTGACTGCACCAGGAGGACTGTGCAACCTCAGCATGGATCCAGAATGTCGCAACCTCATTCTGCAGAGCGACGCCATCCCTCTGGTCACAAACTGCTTGTCCAGTCCGCGGGAGGAGACGGTCCTGTCGGCAATCAGCACCCTCATGAACCTATCAACGCCTTTGTCGCGTCCACACATCAGCGACGTGGCCATCTTGGAGTGCATGCTGCGCTTCTCCCTATGTGAGAGCCCCCGCCTGCGCAACCTGGCCCATGTATTCCTGCAGGATTGCTGCAGCGAGGAGCAAGTGATCCAGGCCCGACAGGGAATGGCAGGACAGACGCAGACTGCGCTTGGCATCCCGCTGCCCAAAGACTGAACGAGAAGGAGTTAAGGGATTTCCAGTGGACTTTTGAGTCATCTATATGTTGACTGTAATACAGACATGAGGGTGTACATTGAGATGATCAGAGCTAAGAGCTAGCTGGACATTCTTCAGGAAATGTTTGAAATGCACAAAGTGTAAGTGTAATCCTCTTTGTTGTTGGAAGTAAGAAAACACTTGTCCCTCAAGGCACCACTGTAGAGTAAATCTTTATTTACATCTTAAATACAACATTTAAAAGGACCAACATATGACACAAACCCAAAGACTAAATGTGACTTTGGAGGCATTGGGTTCATAACACATTTGTCTACATTATCAACATGACAGACAGACACACAAACACACAGACGAACTCAAAGGCAATGTTGTGAAGCTATGTTGCATTCAAGGCCACAAGGTCTGTTTAGTTTGTTTAAAAAAGTGCCTAACTAAAAGAGCACAACTTGACAAACATAAGGCAACCCCCACCCCCCCCCAAAAAAAAACATCGGCAACAAGCCCTTTTTAATCAGGAAACGGACGATGTAAACAAACTATACCGGATCTGTGCTTCAGGCATCCCGGGGAGAGCCGTGCACTCTGAATCGATACATGCAAGTGTACTCTTGGTGGCCCCAATTGGACAGCACCTGCACCTCGATGATTTGGAAGGCACGTTCATTCTCCTCCTGTAAAAAAAAAAAACAACCCAATTCCAATTTAACGGTCACTTGACTGCACACAATAGAAAAATGCCAAAATGTCTTTCCCATATCAAAAGGCGGGATGTTTTACAATTTTTTTTCCCCAAAATTACCATTTTTACTTTCACCAGTGTCTTTACAGTTATGTATTAAATATGAAAATGACCCTTAAAGGTCTAGAGAGGGCCCAAGATGTCTAAAAGAAACCCCTCAACTCACTTTCACATAGTTCCTTGGTATCAAGATGCCGTCAAAGTAATAATTTGCTTTGGCCTGAGTACGTATCACTATTGACATTGCAAACAAATCGGAGCTTGTAATCATCCCAAAGTTAAAAAGGTAGGGAGAAATCTTTTTTTCTTTCCAATTTACAGCTGGCGATATGACGCATCGTGGTGCAAGCATGGACTCACAGTGACGTGATAGGTCTGCAGCGCTTCTCCGTCCTCCTGGTATGTGTACGAGCCCAGAAGCGTCCCTCGCTCCTGACTGGCGTCATCCAGACCCTGAAAGACAAACTCAACTCAAAACGCCGAGCCTACACAGAAATTCGTACACGGCGAGGCTTACATAGACTCGGAAGTCTCTGGGGGCGCTGCGCAGCGTGCCGCTAGGTGCCAAGGCTTTTGGGATGTGTTCCAAGGAGAAGGCAGTGGGGAGGATGCTCATGGACAAGCGGATCACCAGGAATCCCGTGGAACCTTGGAAGGCCCAGCAGTTCCCAGGATGAACGTTGGGCTGCGGAAACACAAATGTGGAAGTGGGCTTTAAAAATCCAAACTGGATCTTTAATTAGCAATTGCAATATTCAACCATTTACCATAAAATGAACCATCAAAATGCATTGTTCAGCGGTCAATCATGTTAGGTGTATAGCATTACTGCCTAAGTCATTGAACACAATATCAACAATAAAATAATGATTCTTTGCATCTACTGTAAGTGGATTGTCAGTCATCCAATCACATTTTTTTTTTAAATGTCCAACTGAGAACAAAAACGGCGCATCACTTGAATGACGACTCTCGGAGACTGCGAGAAGTACCACAGAGGAATTCCAAACAAACTGAGCAGTGCTGCTTTGGTCTCATACGTCTCGGAACAGCGAGTGCTCAGGATGCTGCCTCCTGTAGGATGACAATGATATTTAATTTGACAAAAACAGACAAACATCACAACAAACAGCGAGTCCCTTTGTCACCTCCGGACTCCAACGCATAGTCGGCTAGGCCGGTCTGGTCATGGGAGAAAAGACGCAGCGCGTTCTTCACCATCAGGTCCACATCCTGCACACACGCAACAAGCCATCAGGTGGCAGAATGTATTAAAAAAAAATTAAATTATCTGCTTGGATATTTCTTAATAGGTCAGTTATGTGTTAAAGGACTTCACGTCCTGACCTCTCTTGTTAGCGCCATTCCATCTGCGTCTCTGAGCACCTCCTCGCGGCGGCGCTGCTCGAGACGATGGCTGACATTGCGGAGGATGCCGCGCTCCAGTGAGGCCAGAGACGCCTGCAGATGGTTCCCCAAGAGCAGAACACGAACTTCCTTCTGGACCTGAGCGGAGACCTGAGCTGAAATCTGTTAAGGAAGAGGAGAAGACAAGAAAACATGAGTCAGGCATATTTAGTGTTAAAAAAGTGAGGTCAAAATGAAGATAGAACCAGAACGATGAATCAATTCATTTATCAGTTCGATGGCTTCTGTCATTCAAAGTACATCCCCAGATTTTTTTTTTTTTTAATGATTAGCTCATATCACCCAGCCCTATTTGACGACACAAATATGCCAAAGTTGCAGCCGCCTCACAGTCTCCTGGTCCAATTGCTGACATCCCAGAAAACCGTCCACATCCCGCCTGATGTCCTTCAAAGCCGCCTCCAGACGTTCCACCTGTGCCATCAAGGCATCATGGGACTGACGGTCCATAGAAACGCTGTGAGGGAGAGCGATTGCCATGTTGCAATTACAACACACAAAAATCAGGGAAAAAAAAAAAAAAATCCACACCATCATGCAGTGTACGAATTGAAGCTCAGACGTGGTGAAGCTCACCTGACCCCATCCCAAGTAATTGCCGGTGCCACCGTGTCGATCGCTTCTTGCCTCGACATTTCCTCCTGGAGTAAAAACGTTTGCTGAAAACATTGCCAGTTTCATACCACATGCATGTTTGTGTGCTCATGAAGAGGGGAAAGAAAGATGGGGGGGACAGCATACCTCCGCCTTGGTTGCCAGGTTCTGCAGATTCACCTCCACAAGATCCAGACGAGACATTTGGCTCTGCAACCAAAATAATTCCTGAACAGAGACAACAATCAGTCAAGGCAAGTTGTTTCAATCACAACTAAAACACTAAAAACTTGTTTATACGTCACTATAAGCAGATACCAAAATCCTTGGGTTTTTTTTTTCTCCTAGTATCGAAACATGGCCCTTGTAGAGCGCAACATATCCAACAACCAAAAGTTGAAAAAAAAAAACACCTGCTCCCTCTGCTGTCGGTTGTCATCCATTCGCCTTCTCAGCTGGGCCAGTTGGCGTTCCATCAGTCTGCTAAGCCAGAGTTTGCCACTTTTGCCGTTGCGCTGCAGTTCCGTGTGGATCCGCAGCATCTCGCCGTGTCTCTGCTCCGCCCTCTCGTCGCCGGCTTCCACGCGCTCCCAAAGCAATGCCAGGTTGCGCTCCAGACGAGCAAGGTGTGCGGTACTTGTACGAATCTGTTTTTTGAAACAAACTTGTCCCTCTAACTTCTTGCTATGAGTGCAAGAATTTCAACATCACCTCCTCCGAGTCCCCCGCAGCTTCCCTCGTCGCTTGGCTCCCTGAAGTAGAAGCCGATCCATCGACCGCGGACAGGAGAGGGCTGTCAAAGATAGAAGTCGCCCACTCCAGGACCCTTACACTTGGTAGGCCGTAGACGCCAAACAACACAAACCTAAAAAAAGACACAACAAGACAATACTTGAAATTGTAGTTTTGTAGAAAATGATGAGTGAGCAGGAACCTACTGAAGAGGATTGGAAGAACCAAGAAGAGTGCAAGAGGAAACCTGTCAGGGCAGAAATTGGAAATGTCTGAGTTCATGATGATGACGACATCATTTGAACATTAACAAGCAATATTCAAGATACACGGGTGTCTAACTTAAGGCCAGATGTGGCCCACTAGAGCAATTCAAGTGCGTTTGAGGGGAAACCAGAACTACAAATTGGCCCATGATGTAAATTGGGTTGCGAATCTTGAATTCATATTCAAATAGGTGACTTTAAGAATTAGCTCCACATTGAGTTATGTTTTTTTTCGAGCTGCGATGAATGCTAAAAAAATCATTATTGGGCACTCTGTAATTACCGGGTTAGCAGCGGGCCGTCACTCCGTCTGCTGATCCACTTAACACACCGCCCAGGTTTGACGACCTACCTAAACACAAATGTATATTTCATTGACGATAAGAATGGCAAAATTAGCAGGCAAATAGCGATCTGGAATCAAGCAGAAGAGAGAAAAGAAGCCGACTACCAGGATGGAAAGATGTTCTCCAACCTGCTAGGAAGAGGAGAGCAACACTCACAAGAGCTTGATTAAATGTGTCAGATACGAAACATCAAAATCAACGCACGCGTCTCGACATCTAGGAAGAAGACGTTAGCGACAGAAAGAGAACATCAAGCCGCCTCCCAGGACAAGAAACTACTTTTGGTCTACGGGAGGGGCGGGGGGGCTGGGGGGGTGACCTGCAGCATGAGATGACGACACGACAACATTGTCCTGGTCAGAGTCCACAACGCCGAGGTCAGCCAACACAAAGACCACACTGAGGAAACAAGGCTCCTTCACAATGGAGTCATTTGAATGCACTTTGCGGAAGTTCTCCGCATGATGGGCAAACTTTTGAGGCGGCGGCGGCGGCGGCGGCAGCATCAGCAGGAGCAGTGTCAAATTAACCTGTAAACACAGTGACGTTCCGCAACAAGCAGCAGAGCGCCGAGGCCCGAGCGGACCAAACCGAGGCGACGGCGGCGTGCGTCTGCTCCGCGTGCCGTTTCTCCTTGCAGTCATTACCTGTGCGTAGCAGCAGTGAGTGAGTGAGAGAGAAAGACCAGGTGGGAAAGAGTAAGTAATAAGGAAAGGCCTAAATACTGTCAGAAGCAACATCAATGATATCGGCTACATCATATTGCATTAAATTATTCCCCAATTTGTATTTTCTTCCTTTCATAGTAAGCATATCTCAGAGGCTGAAATTTAATTGGATGCAAAATCTGTGTCGCCATGTCAGTCTCACCTGCCGGGGGCGGGGCTTCAGAAATCACTACAGCAGACCCACAATTCAACTGGCAAAATATGTCTGCCGCAATCAGCGCGTTAATACATTTACAGTATACTTGTGTGGTGCCACACTGCATTTTCGTGTCGACGTGACAGTGGCGGCATTTGGAGGTGGCTTACTCACATAGAGATCCGCCGGGGTGAAGCTCCCTCTGCGCACTCCTCATGTCTCCGCCGCAGTCCCTACGAGCTGCAACGACCACACAGCAAAAACGCAGTCAGGACAAAAAGGATGCTTGCTTGCTCGCGACGCCGCCACCGCCGCCGCGCCGCGCCCACGGATGGAAGAGCGATTTGCATTTCTCCACAGAAACAGCCAAAGTCAAGAGAGGTGCAGCCCATTTGTGTGAGAGGGGGAAACAACATGTGAGTGGGATGCAACTGCTACAAACGAGCGTTTCAAAAAGTTGAGTTTTGAACACAATGCATCACGGGGAACATTCCGCTCCTGGATTCGGGAGACATGTGAATCAGATTGCAAGCAAGTGGTGACAACAATACTGGGAGAGAAGGTGAATCCTCACTGAAGTTGAATCAAAGTTAGTGAGTGAGTGAGTGAGTGAATCAAAAGTTAGTGAGTTATTCAAAATCCACTAAAGACAACCAGACCGGCCACCCTGCAGATGTGGGGGAAGGGGGGAAAAAAAAAAAAAAAAAAAAAAAAAAACGCTTACAGGCAGGCCCCCCATGTTTTTTGTCAACCTGACACATCTGCCATGCGCGCGCCAGTGCAAAGTGGCAACTGGCCGCCGCCCTCCTCGCACCGATCAGAAGCCAGTCCAACCACAGCTGCAGCACATCTGCAAGAACCACACACGGCTCAGCGGGGAACTGTCACCCCCCCGCAGTTGGAGAATCCTCAGAGTGAAGCTGTGATGTCACAATTAGACGCAAGATCGAGGATTGCAGTGTAGAGGAGATCGTCGGACTCCATCCTCACCTGTTCTGGCTCGCCGTCTTCGGTCACTGCAGTAGATGGTGGACGCGTCCAACGTGGGCGATTGCAACGATGTGTACTTGGTGGAAAATGAGACGTTTGAAGTTCCGGACTCCCTCCTGCCGCACTCGCAATCTTTGCAGGAGACCCGAGTCGGGATCTGGACCCGGTGTTTGGGACAGCGCGCGTCGGAGCCAATCAACGTGCTGTTAGCCACCACGCTGCTCTGCTCCTCCATAATGGTGCTCTCTAGAAAACATCAAACCATGTACAGCAGCTGACATACAGTATTACACATTCAAACAGCACTACAAAAACTCATTATACATTAGGTAGAGTGAACCGGAAAACTTTTTACCAACCTCTGGGATCAAGGTCTTTGTCCAAACCTAGAGCGAGATCATCGCGTCGTGAGTCATAGCAGGGACATGAAAACGACGCTCTCAAGCTTATTCCTTCCCGTTTCTTACCCCAGAAGTTGTCAACTACTGTGCTCTCCTGGAGGGAGGCCTCGTGGAGGGAGGATTCATCCAACAAGGATGAGAGCAGAGAGGCGTCGGAAGCGTCGCTGTGGAGCGACTGGTTGGAGGGTTTACGAGGTGTGTGGGCGAGGAGCGACTCTGAGCAGGATGCGGAGTGTTGCAGAGAACGGCGAGATTTCAACATCCTGAGGGATGAAAAAAAAGGAGCAAGTGAGGACTGGGTAGGAAGACAAAACAGGTGAAAAGAAGAAGATAAAAAGCAAGGAGACTAAACGGCAAGTGATGTCTACCTTGCGTTTCTCCAGCCGTTTCCCTCTACGTGGAGGGAGGTGCTGCCGAGCGGCTGGCCGTGGTCCAGCAGGCCGTTGCCCAGACGTAGACTGCGCCTGGACATGGTGGCGGGCTCGCCGTCCGAGTCGGACGCCGCGGACCAGTAACTGGAGCTGAGCAAGCAGAGAAAGTATTACAAGTACAGCTGTCAAAATAAAAGACAGATTGTATTGCTGTTGTTGCTACAAGACCACATCAAAGATTTGGACATTTATGATTTTATTTTTTTTCCTCTCAGAATTGCTTTAAGCATCACTTTAGCAACATCAACAACACATGGCATGACAGTTCTTCTACAGTGGAGGATGAGTGATTCATCCTGTGGTCCAAGTGTGTCTCTGTCGCACCTTTATCATTAGCTACCCTAAGTAACGTGAGGGCCAGGCACACTGACCTACATAGCGAGTCCACCAACAACACAATACACATGAGCATACACACACACAGGTCTGTCCAGCCCCAGCTCTGTAGATCCTCGTCCTTGTCAGCAACGATCATTGCTTGTCAGGCGGACGTCAAGCGCACGCATCTTTCTCACAACGTACAACAAAAGCAACTTCCTGTCGGAGTCTCAGGTCAGTGCGCTAAAGCCGCGCCCCTTCGTCCCACACAGATAACCTGAACTCTGACCAAGCTCTACGAGAGGACTTACCGCCAGCTATTGGCAAGCTGCCGTTTGACTCTGTCCACCTGCAGCAGATCAGCTGCTCCGGTGTGGTGCTAAACGTCACTCAGTCTTTCTGTCAGCCTCCTCGGATTAGACAGCAGTCCGCACACTTGCAGCCAATTATTGAGAGCTGAGTAGAAGAGGGAGAAACAAACTGAATATCTGTAATTTTTGCAAGTAGTTTATACGCCGTAGAATTTTCAGATAAAACCGACTTTAAATGTTAAAGAGGAGAAAAAAAACAAGACACTTTCACACGTGCTTGGGGTCTTTAAATTGCAATGTGAACTTTCGGCCAATCACATTGGAGATTTTATGTGTGACGTCACAAAACACCAATCACATTACGCGGTGGCGTAGCCCCGCCAAATATGAATAATGAAGTTGTGTTAGCCGTTAGCATGAGTCGTTAGCTCTGTAAAATGACTTACTGGATACAAATGAAGACAAGAGAAAACAAACACCCGACCAACTGGACGATCCAATGTCGGGATTCAAGCGAAAACCTCGGATAGCTAACGTAATATAGACTGGCTATCAGATTATCTATTAAACTATTTAAATCCTTGAAAACTAGACACACTGTCAATTACCAAATTTCACAGAAAAAAAGTGTGCTTACTTCCCCTTCTTCTTTGTGATTTTTATAAGCGCCAAAGTCAAACTGGCGCCTCCGTGTGGTTGGCATGATAAGTGCCTAAAATAACAGAGCACACAATATAAAAAATTTGACTTTCATTAGATAGATAATTTACTTTCTGTAACATAATTTTTTATTCATTTTCTCATCATATAAAGAAAAGACAACGTTTGAAGATAACTCTTCCCCAAGACGAAGGCGGACGTGAGCGATGGGAATCGTCATTACTTACCCGGATGTCACCCGGAAGTGAAACTATCCGGCACGCGGTCATAACATTTACCAGCTTCGCACGTGTTAAAAGGAAAACAAAAAAACAGGTTTGTCTATAAATTCTTATGAAAGCAACTGAAACTTGGACATTATAAAACGCTTTTACGATTCGAACTGTGTTCGTGGTAGTTTGATGCGTGTTTTGATCGCTTAACACATCTGTGATAAATTTTCGCCGACCCCACTTATAAATATTTTTGTGATCACGGATCTTTAGAACGCAACATTACTCATTTTGCGTCCATTTGGACACTTTCATAGCATAACAAGAAGCATATTTTCAATTCATTGCCTAAAATATGGGCTGCATCGCACCCTCTCATCTGATATTGACTCTACTGATGTTTCAGGTTTAGAATCCACCATGACGTCTTTAGCCTACCAGCTGAAACGGCTGGCGCTTCCTCAAAATGACCCCAAATTTACTGTCACGGAAAGAGGTTGCATCGTTTCTTTTTGACCCCAATGAGGCGGCAACCCTCGACAGAAGCACCTTCTATGCTCTCGGTAAGTCTCTTTGCTCCACCTCCTTAGCCTTTCCATCATTTTTCTTCCTCTGTAACCTTTCAAACTTTGCCTTTATGCAGGCTGTACGGGCCTGGAGGAGCTCCTGGGGATCGAACCGGCCTTTGGGGAGTTCCAGGACTCTCTCTTCAGCCGGGCATCGCTCACGCTGGAGCGCAGCGTCCAGTCGAAAGATGTCAACAAGAAGCTAGACGCCGACATCTCTCTGTTCCTCACCCGCGTCTCCCCATACTTCCTCCTCAAGCCGGCACACAAGTGCATTGAGTGGCTGGTACACCGGTGCGTCGTTGCTTCATCGTTCAAATTCAACCCCTACCATCCCGTGATAGGTTAAAATCCCCTGATTGAGAGACCATTAAATAAAAAAACATTTATATATGTATTTTTTATGTTCTTTTGTCATTTCTATACACTTTAACCACATTCAACATATTAAAACGCACCTTGGGGAGTGTCACTGAGCGCCGGTTCAATCTCTTACTGACAAGAAATGGGACACCATCGTGAGCTCCCTTCTTGTGTGTGCGCAGCTTCCATGTTCATCTGTACAACGTTGAGAGCCTGCTGGCTTGCGCGCTGCCTTATCACCACACCAACACGTTTGTCCGAGTGGTTCAGCTACTCAAGATCAAGGACGCCACACACCGCTGGAATTGGTTGCAGGCCCTGCAGGTTAGACGTGACGATGTCTCCCAAACGAAAGCTCACGATTCAGCTAGTCGGCAGGTTGCTAAATGTTTAATTTGTCCGTGTTTGGTTGTTTAGAAACCAGGCGTGCCGCTGGCCAAAGGGGCTCTGGTCACCCACTGCTTCTCGGACCTGGGCTTCATGGACTTCATCTGCAACATCGTCACGACGTCCATTCAGGTAGCCACATGTCACACATTTTGGGATGCAAACGTCTCAAAAATTTAAGGGAGAATGGGTCAGGATGGGAAATATTCGCAATGAAGGGATTATAATGGAAAAGTATCCTTTTCAAGCACAAATACTGTAAAATCATACGTAGATGTGCAACTAATGATTATCTCACTAAATCTGTCAGGTTATTTTTCAGTTCATGATTCAGGCTAAAAGAAAAACAACTAAATATCCCCTTTTTTGTCAATATTGTCAATATTATTTCAAATTGGAAGTGCAGAAAATGCATTCATCACTATTTTGTTGATTTCTTTCAGGCTTTTTCCGGACATTCCCAAAGTTTCTCCCAGCTGCGAGTGGTCTTCTCTTTCTACGCCTCCACCATCGTGTCAGCTCTGGACGCCGTTGACAAAGTGTCAGACACCATCATTTCCAAACTGCTCCCCTATGTGCAGCAGGTACAGATCGATTCACATTGATTACTTTTATAACGTGATATTGGATATGATGACGTTTTGTTCCCGTTGCCGCTTTTCAGGGTCTGAAGTCAAATCTGGCCGACTACAAGGCGGCCACCTACATGATCGTGTGCCAAATGGCGGTAAAAGTGGTGATGGAGGCCAGTCTGATCAACACGCTGGCGCTGCGCATTAGCAAGTCGATGCTCAAAGAGCCCGTGTTGACCAAAGAAGGGCTGGGCTGCCTCATCGTGCTGCTGCAGAGCCAGAAGGATGGCGCGGCCGGGTCCAGGTAGGACGGAGCAACGTGAACCGGGGAGCATTAACGACCTTGATGTAACAGCATCTTGTCATCGCCATTTGAATGCGTTAAGTCCAGAGTGCGGGTACTTGTGTATGCGCTCAGATTCTGCAGCCACGTGTGTTCCATGCCCGCGTTGGCATCCACGCTTCAGCTCATGGCCGCCACCCACGACGTGAGCCCTCTGCTGCGCTACCTGCTGCCTCACCTGGTCCACGCCGCCTTTGGCAGCTCAGGTGAAAACGGAACCCAAGCAAAGCCTTGAAAATCAAAACGTTGGCGCTTTGAACATTCCTGTGCTCTTTTTTGTCTTTTCGATAGATGACGCCCACGTGTTGGAGTCGCTCCTGGAGTCTGTGCCCCTGACCAAAGGCCTGGATGAACACATGGCTCGGTAAACATCTTTTTGGTCTAAGGGTAGCCAGTCAGAATGATGCGTACATGTTCAGCTTCACATTCAATCGAATTATGGATCTGTTTGCTGCCAGTTGGCTGCTAGATGAATACCTGAGTCAGACGGCGCTCACCGAAGACAACATCGACACCCTCAACCAGCGTCTGCAGCCCCTGGTGCGACTTTTCGAGTCCAAGTGAGTGCACGCGGTAGCCGACGCGTCCACAATGTGACTTTGGATTCCTCCCACAATCCGCAAAAGAAACTTAAGGCGCTTACGTTTGCTGTTCTTGCGCCTCAAGATACTTCGGGGCTCTAGACGGCGTCCTCTCCGGTCACGTGAAAGACGTCGGCAACTTGGAGCAGAAACGCCTCTTCCATCATTTCCTCACTCTGTCCATGAGCAGCGGAAAATTCCAGGTGTGGTGACGTTGGTGACGAGACGGACTAAATTAAAAGCGCTAACTTAAATTTCGTGCTTCGTATGAAATTGGAAAAATGGATGGTGACGTTTATTTATTGGTGGGAATCAGATTGTGGGCGACTCGGACACGTCGCTGCTGCTCAGCCTGAAGCACCCGCAGCCGTCACTGCGACTCTCGGCTCTGGAGCACCTGAGGAGCCTCGTTGCATCCGGGCAGGTGTGGCCGGCGACCCTGCGGCTTCTTCGCGTTTTTCTGATTGCTGCCTGGCTACGTTCCGACTTTTGTTTCCTACCCGCAGCTTCAGAGTTTGGACCAGGACTTCCTGAAAGACGCCGTCTTGGAGCGCTTGAAGGATGACATGCTGGAGGTCGTCAGTGGGGCTCTTCAAACCTTGGAGGTCAGGGAGATTTCTGAGAGGAGTTTCATTACTAGCATAAAACATTGGGATATTATTTTTAATTTTTTGCACCTTGGACCAGTTTTCACTTCAAGAAATAATTTTAAGGACCGTCATGAAAACAAATGAAAGATTATAAAAGCACAACACACCAACTGAATGAAAAACTGTAATTGACGCTCTGCACTTGTTGCCGGTCCCATCTCTGAGGTCTTTTTTTTTTTCTTTCCAAAAACTCCAAAGCTTTATCTTTCTGCTGAGTGCTTGATCTCCAAGGTGGCAAAGCACTTTTAAAGGCTACATGGGCGTCAATTTTTTCCCCCACATGACCGGATAAACGCTTTGACTCTGATGATCAATATAATATCTATTGTTCGGCCTTTCGGTACGGCCTGCGGCATGATTGTTTTGGAGACCGGCGCCAAAGGAAGAGGAAGAAATTAGGCATGATAAATCAATTCGATCAGGATTGATTTTGTCAAATAAAATGTGAATTAATTATGATATCAGTGTATCAAGTTTTGTTGTTGTTTTCCAGATGTTATTTGACGTTTTGGACGCCGAGGCTGTCGTGTCCAATTTGCTGTCCCTCCTCCAAAGAATCGATCAACCCGAGGCTGACAGCTGGTCAGAACTTTTTAAAATTTTTTTATTAGTTTGTATTTTTCCCAACTTTAAAACCCGTATCGAAATGAACAGAAAGCTAACCGCCTCCTTTCCGTTTCCTGTGCCGATGGATTTATTGATTTTCTCCACCAGGCTGCCAGTTTTAACAGAAGCGATGCGTTTACTGACTGATTCCCGGCTCGGAAAGGGGAGCGCCGAGCTGGCGGAGAAGATTTTCTGGGGCCTGCTGCCCTTCCTGGTGGTCACCACCGCTCGTCCAGGCTCCGCTCAGCTCCGCCTCGCCCGCTGCGTCGCCCGCTGCGACGTCCTCGCCCGGCATCCGCTCACCGTCACCTGGGCGGAAGGTTGCAGCCCGAACCCCCCGGAGGTTTTCCTGATCTCCGCCCTTGTAGCTGAAACTTGTTTCTTTTGCCCACGCAGAACTGGACGAAGTGATGAAGCGGAGCTCTCAAGCCAACCAGGTCGGTTTGGCCAACCAGCGTCTGGTCTCCACGTTGAAGAAGAACCTCGCCAACATGGAGCAAATGGACAAGCGTAACACTGTAAGTTGTTTTATGGCCTTCCCCTCAAGCGCAGGCGTTAGCTTAGCATTTCCATTCAGTTTCTGCTTATAGCAGCAGAACTGACTTTCCTGCTGCTTTACTCGTCAGCTGGAAAAGTTTGGAGTGCTGGGGCAGCAGCACCGTGGCGCTGGTGTCAGAGGCTCCGCCTTCTTCATGGTGATGACGGAGACTCTTCTCCTGGGCTTGGAGCAACTGGGCGAAACTGAGCACCTGCTCACCGCCCAGCAGGTCTTCACCGTTCTGGAGGCTCCGCTGCTGGAAGTCATCAAGTTCGATGACGCCCAGGTGAGCGTTTGGTCCAAACAGGCACAGAAACAAGATTATAATTCTAGCAGATGCTGGGTTGGACCTGACTGTACGCTCAGATTCTAACGCTACTTCCGTGTAACAGGAAGTCCCGCCCTCCGTCGTCCCCGCGTCCTTCGGCGAGGCGCTCTCCTTGTACTTGAGCAAATGCGAGCAGCAGCCCGACGGGCGGCACGAGCGAGAATCCAACCAGATGATGATCAGTCTCCTCCGAGACTTCATCTCTTCTCTCAGGTGTCACGACAACGCTTTTAAAGGTGACCAAGGAAGGCTTTGATCCACGTTCGCTTTTTTTTCCCCCCCGTGGCCACAACCTGACTGACTCGAGTGACTTTCTCTTTGCCAGCTGCTGTGTGGTGGAACCCGGAGAAGCTGGACACCAACACCTGCTGCTACTTGGGGCTCGTCTCCCGCCTCTTCGCCGTTGTCATCGGCGGCGCCGGCGAGGGGCCAACGGCCGGGAGCTTTCGAGAGCTCATGAAGCTCCTTATTAAGGTTAAAATTCCACACATTTTACATCGAGTTATTTCAAAAAAACTGTTCCCCCAACATGATCTTCCTTTTCGGGCCGTGGAATCAACGCAAACTTTGTGCATTCCCTGCAGGTTCACCTGAGCGATCCCGCCGTGCTCTTCAAGTTTCTCTGCATGCTGTGGGGCTACGGCGACAACCGCGGGGACCAGCTGGGTGTCAAGGTCGGCGTAGTCCTGCAGACCCAGGCGCTCTACGTGGCCGGCGCTTTGCTGAGCGCCCAGCCTGCCACCACGCTGGCACAGCTCGCCGGAGCCAACTCGCCCGGTAAATAAATTCACACAGTCAAAATTTTGGTGGACATTTTACAAACATGCTTTTGTCTGTGTGTGTGTTTTTTGTTTTTCTTTTTTTTTAGTGGTACCGGCATTGCTGTGCTGTCTGACCTCGCCCATCCGGGAGATCCGAAGGGCTTCGATCAGCGCTTTGCAGAGCCTCTCAGCGGCAGACGCCACCCCCTTCCACCCAATCATAGGAAAGCTTCTGAACACTTTGGAGGAAATTATCGCCGACCCGTCGTACTTGAGCACGGTGGGGGAAAACTCGCATTTGCTCGCTTGCTCTCGCGGTGTCACATCTGTCCTGTCGTCTAACGCGGGTGTTATACCCCGCAGGCTCTCGGCGGCTTCCACGACGCACGCGAGTCCGCTGAAAGGAAGACGCCGCTGCAGGCGGCGTTAACGCAGCTGCTGCTGAGCATTCCGGATCCTTGCTGCCCGTCCTATACCGCCTCCTGCCTGCTGAGGGCGCTGAGCCGCGTCAATGGGCAGGTGAGTACGGCTCCGCGATACCGCCGCCACATCTGCGGTCCGTGAGCCCTTCTCGCCAAAGTTGGCGAGGACCTTACATCAACGGTCACTCCATAGCTCCGCGCGCTCTCCCCAGGACGTCCTTTCCGCTCTGCTGCCCGTGCTGGATCGGCTGCTCCACAATGACCCCGACATGTCCACCATGCTGCTGGACGAGTGCCAACTTTTACAACTCGTCCTGGGCAAGTACGACGAGGCGGCGGCCCCGCTGCTGGCCGCCGACCGCAACTGTCTGGACTTGTTTCTGAAAGCCATGAAGACCTCCACTCCGGCATTGTCGGGGATCCTCAGCTGCCAGATCATGGCCCTGGAACAGGTCAGGGCTTTTATTTTGGAAAATAATTGTCCAGGTTTGGCGGCTTGGTGTTGTTAGTACATCTGCGGTTCATTCGAGAAGTTCATTAAAAAAAATGGATGGATCGTTGTTACAACTCATCCCGCAGATCAAAAAGCCATTCTTCAACGCCTTGGGAGATGAGAAGGTCCAACAGAAGCTGCTCACGGTGATGTTCGACCTGCTGGTGGAAAGCAGCAGTCCCATCCTCGCCGACGCCATCGGCAGTGCCTTTAAAGGGGTAAGCGCGCGCTCTTTCAAATTGAAAGCTGGCAGCAGGCATCCAAATAGTTGTAGTATGTTGGTAGGGAAAAAAAAAAGAGAGAGAGAAAAATGTGTTGTTGAAGCAGTTAACAATCAATCGAATAACCAGCATGATCTTTGTCTTTGTTATTGTCTACAGATCGCAGTGGATGCTCAGTTGGTGGCGAACGAGCTGGCACCACCGGAGAAAGCCAAAGTCGCCGTGACGGTTCAGCAAACCCGCCGGAGCAGATTGATGCAAAGGTGGAGTTTCGCTTTTCACACGAGAAGTCCTTGAGAAAAGCGCTACATGCTTTGCTTTGCTTTGCTTTGATATGCCATAGATGGGCTAACAAAATCGTGGGGAGGGACTCTGGAACAAATTTCACGGCATTTCCTCTGTATTCTTCCTCGGCTTTGCTAACGACGGCCCCCTCATCACCGACCTCAGGAAACCCGACGAGAGTAGTGACGTATCTCCAGACGGGGCCGCTGTTTGTTGGCGCCGAGTCACTCTGATCCTGGAGCTGCTGCAGCACAAGAAGAAGTTGAAGCGAGCCCAGACCTTGGTGCCGGTTCTCTTCTCGCTGCTTGCCAGGTAACGCTGGAAGACTCGGAACCGGTAAGCGCGCGTTGCTGATTTCCGTTTGTTCCTCAGGAGCCTGGAGGCAGTTTCTGTGCCCAACATAGAGTACACCAAGCAGCTTTTGCTCAGCTGCCTGCTCAACGTCTGCAACAAAATGGCGGAGAATAGACAAGCTAATACGCCGGGTGGGTCTGGTTCTGTATGGTCACGTGTCACCACGCTCTTGGTTTGATGTCATCCTTTTCATTTTTTTTGTCCATCCAGACGTCCTGGATGAAGACAAGTTCAGTGTGGAGCTGGTGGTCCAGTGCATCCGAGCAACGGACGTGCCGCAGACTCATCATCATGCTCTGCTGTTGCTGGGCGCCGTCGCCAACATCTTCCCTGTGAGTCGTTTGGACTTTTTTTTGGGGGGGGGGGGTGATCGTCTCACATCTGAACAAAAACTGACCTGCGTTTTGTCGGTCTTGTGCTTCCAGGAGAAAGTTCTGCACAACATCATGCCCATCTTCACCTTCATGGGCGCGAACATCATGCGTCTTGATGACGCCTACAGCTTTCGAGTCATCGACAAAACGGTGCAGATGGTCATCCCGGCTCTGATCCAGGTCAGGAACGGTGAAGTTGGGTTTGCCCGCAGTGGCCCGCTTGGAATGGGATCCAAATTTAAAACAAACCGCTTGACCGCGGGGCTTCAACGCGAATAGTTTTTGCTTTTCTGACACCCCAGTCTCCAAAACAAGACTGAGAAAGGACTTCTGATGGCAATTTTTATTTTTTTTTTTACAGCTATAAAATGAGCCACGCCTACTCATCGCACAGCTCAAGTTGAATTCCAATTCCAAGCTTCATATTTTGGCCGTTTGTGCTGATTCTGGTTAATAATGCAGTCAAACCTCGGTTTTGGTCCATAATCCCTTCCAGAAGGCTGTTCGAAAACCGAAATTGTTCGAAAACCGAAAGCACGCTCTTTTTAAAATAAAAATGTTTATAGAACACGTCTGCTCACAATGGAAAGCAACACGAGGAAGCGTCACTTCCTCGTCTAAGGAAGGCGAGAGGAGTCAAATGGTGCATTCAAGTGCGCTCAGTTTGTTCGAGAACCGAAATTTGTTCGTCATCCGAGGCCGAAAAAAACTCGCAATTTTTGGTCGCGAACCGAGACGTTCGAAAACCGAGGTTTGACTGTAGTCGACTTCACCACCTGCAGGCCCGCGGCCAGTCGGACGGCAGCGTGGACGCGGTGGTGACGAGGATCGTGCACGTCTTTGCCGACGCGCTGCCTCACGTGCCGGAACACCGGCGGTTGCCCATCCTGGCTCAGCTGGTCGCCACGCTGGGCCCGGCCCGCTTCCTCTGGGTCCTCATGCTCCTCCTGTTCAAGCTTCACACCGCGCGGGCGCCCGGCTCCGAAAGCGAGAAGGCAAGGAATTTTGGATCAATATCGGCAATCGTGTCTTGCTGCGTCAAACGAGATGTAATGATGATGATGGTGATGATTGGTTTCTTTAGGAAGCGGCGCTGGAGAGAGACGTGGACTTCTGGATCTCCGTCTGTTGCCAGTTCGAGGTGGCTGAGCAGCTCACGTCGCTCATCAACATCCTGAACTTCCTCATCGAGCTGCCCGACGACAAAGAGGATGGTGAGTGAATGCGCAGAGTTTTTTTACCGTAAGTCATGTGACGTCCAATTCGTCTTGTGTGTATTCACCCAACGTGCTTTTTTTTTTTTTTTGCAATACAAAATATTTCACTTGCTCAGCAATGTTTGGAAAACACTTTGCTGCGGCCGCTTTTGTCCGTAACCGATATTTCCCGTCGTCGGCAGCCGCGGCGGCCAAGCCCGCCGTCGGCCGGCGAGGAGCCGGCAAGAAGAAGAAGGAAGAGGAGGAGAAGGTGGAGGAGCTGATCTTCAGCGTGGAGGCCCACAGCGGCAAGGAGTTGAGACACTTCAAGTTCCTCTCGGTCTCCTTCATGGCTCAGCTGCTCGGCTCGGCCAGCTTCATCGGGAAGGTGAGTGATGTCTGGAGACCAAAGTGGAAGCAAATGGGTTCACATTGTGGTTTTTTTTGTTTTTTTTTTAATTCCAGGTCGCAGAGACTCAGGACGTCGTCGACGGCGTCCGCGCCGAGTCTCTCCAGCAGCTGCAGCAGCGGTGAGTTTGCGTCACATCACCTCAAACACAGCAAAAATCAAAAAACGGTTGCTGAAAACGGATCCTTTTGTCCAGGCTACTGGAGGACAACCTGCGCTACATTCAACGTGTCGCGCGCTGTGTGGAGGAGAATGCCGACAAGCCCATTGCAAAGTTTTGGAGAGTTCTTCTCAATAAATCGTACGACGTTCTGGATAAGGTGAGGCTCTTTCTCCGCTTCAACTCCCCATGATTTTTTTTTTTTTTTTTTAATGTCAATCTTGATTGAAAACCAAGTGTTTTTACCCGTTTTAACTTTGGTTTCAGTTGTCGTATGGTCATATTCTTCTTCACGTACCGAGTCGAACACATTTGTTTCCTTTCCTTCCCCGCCCAGTTGAACGCTTTGTTGCCCACGGACACGTTCATCACGGTGATGAGGGGGCTGATGGCGAACCAGCTGCCGTCGGTGAGGAGGAAAGCCATGGAGCTTCTCAACAACAAGCTGCAGCACAAGACGCAGTGGGCGGAGCAACAGGTACCGTCGAGGGAGGGAGAATAAAAATGAAATGGATCAGATTCACCCGAGTCACCGATGAATGTTTGTAACATCCAAATATCTTCCCGCTGCAGGTTAGCGTCCTCTTACAGCTCATCGGGGACCTCCTCGCCATCGTGGGCATCCCGCGCGGGAACGCGGCGGATGAGGAGGCGGCGGCGGCGGCGACGGAGCAGGCCGTCAACAGGCAGACGGCGCTCTACAGCCTCAAGCTGCTCTGCCGCCTCTTCGGCCCGGCTCATCAGGACGCCTTCGTGCCCGTCCTGCTGCGCGCGGTGGGGATCGTCACGTCGCCGCACGAAGACAAGAACGTGATGGCCAGCGCCCTGCTGTGCGTCGCCGAGGTGGTCGGCGCCCTCAAAGCTCTCGCCATCCCGCAGCTGCCGAGGTTCGGCGATCACGTCCAGCGTTGCCCAGATCTTTTTCCGAGGCTAGCTCTGTTTGTTGCCCAAAACTTGCAGCAAAGTCGGCAATCGGTGCATGTCGTCCCGCCCGCAGGTTGATGCCAGCCGTGCTGCACGTGCTCACCGACAGGAAGGACCTGCTGACCACTGAGATTTACTTGCTGAGCGCCGTCACCGCCCTGCAGCGCGTCGCCGAGACGCTAACGCACTTCATCAGCCCTTACCTGCAGGATATCACCTTGCAGGTTTGTCGAATCCGGCGTTCCCCACCACAAAAAGCACATCTTGTACGGACGGAAGATGAGAATCGGGATGTGTGATCGCACTTTTTAATCAAAAAAAAGTTGCCACCTTGCAGCTTTTAACAGTTTGTTTTGCAGCTCGCGTGAAACCTCAAACAATCCAAATGCCTTCCAGGTGTGTTGGCTGACGCGCCTCCTGGAGGAATCTTTGTCGTCGTCCTCGTCCGCAACCAATCAGCTGTGCCTGCGCCTGGCCTCTCTCAGGAGCTCCCTGGCCAACAAGCTCCCCCCCAGGGTCCTCTTGCCCGTCCTGACTAAGTGCTACGCGCTCATGGTGGTCGACAAGAGGGTGAGCGAGAACATACACCGTTTGTACACGCCTCTTCCTGTGATGTGTCGCCGCGTCCGCCATGTTGGATGTGGCGAGCTTGTTCCTTCAGCGACAAACTGTGCACAAAGCTGCGCCGAGCAGTTACTGACCAGAGTGCTTCTCCCTCAGGACCAGCTGGGGGCGCTGATGAGCATCCTCAAGGAACACATGCGCCACATGGAGCGAGAGCAGCTCAGCTTCCACCAATCGGAGCTCACCGGCTTCTTCCTCGCCGCCCTGGATTTCAGAGCCCAATACTGCCAGGTGCGTTTGGTGCTCTCGCGCCGAACCGTCTGTCCGCGGGACCTTCTGAACGTTTTGCTTGGCGCAGGGCGACCTGGCGACGGCAGCTCAGATCGAGGGCAGCGTCATCGACTGCCTGCTGGTCATGGTGATGAAACTGTCCGAAGTCACGTTCAGGCCGTTCTTCTTCAAGGTGACGCCAGCCTGCTGCTGACCCTTTTTGATCTTGGAAGAACTTGCAACTCTGGCGAGATGAAGTCAAGATTTGCCTTTTCTCCTCAGTTGTTCGACTGGAGCAAATCGGGGCGGAAAGAGCGTCTGCTGACATTCTTCCGACTATCCGACTGCATTGCCGAGCGCCTCAAAGGTCTCTTTGTCCTGTTTGCCGGAAACCTGGTCAAACCCTTCGCAGACCTCCTCCAGCAGACCAACGTCTCCAAGACTGGTGAAGCTTGCATCTTTTTTAACCCCCCCACCCCCACCCCAACAACTCGTAAACTCATCAGTCTCGGTCTCCTTTGTCCAGAGGAGCCGTTGTTCGATTCCGAGCACGGTGCCGAAAAGAGCCAGTTGCTCCTTTGCAGCGTGCTGGACTGCCTGCACAAAATCTTCTTGTACGACACGCAGCGCTTCCTCAGCAAGGAGCGTGCCGAAGCCCTCCTGGTGCCCCTCGTTGACCAGGTGAGCACTATGACAGGACCCTTGAGCATGTCAATATTTGGCGGGCTGAATAAAAGAAGACATTTTTAAAATTCTGCATGTGTGTGTGCGTGTCAGCTGGAGAACAGACTTGGTGGCGACGAGGAGTACCAGCAGAGGGTGACCAAACATCTTATCCCGTGCGTGGGTCAGTTTGCCGTGTCGCTGGCGGACGACACCCAGTGGAAAAGCCTCAACTACAACATCCTGCTCAAGAGCAGACACGCCGACGCCAAGGTGACGCACTTTTCGTGGCGGCGCTTCGCGAGGCTCGAAACGGGGAAGTTGACTCCTCCTCCGTTCTCAGGTGCGCTTCTCCTCGCTGCTCATGCTGATGGAGCTGGCGGCCAAGCTGAAGGAGAACTACATGGTGCTGCTTCCGGAGACCATCCCCTTCCTGGCTGAACTCATGGAGGGTCAGTACAAGCTCCAGATAATACCTCAAATGCATGACGAATGTAAATCTCTGCATTATTGACCAATAAAAAGGAGATCGTAGAGACCACAAGATTGTGGCAAAGCATTTCAAAATGAGGATCATAAAGCATCAACGCCATGCAGCTAGCATCAATGTTGCCACAGTTACCATGAAGAAGTTGCTGTTAGTTTACTCGTGGGTTAATATTAAATGTAACTACGGTTGGTTACGAGTTACTTTATTATTTACATTCAGCAGCCGCACAAAGCACATTTTAAGCAAGGTCAACTTGTGTTCCAGACGAATGTGAGGAGGTGGAGCATCAAGTTCAGAAGGTGGTTCAGGAGATGGAGGACATCCTGGGAGAACCGCTGCAGAGCTACTTTTAACACGCACACAGTTTGAAACACCACCGGCGCCATTTTGGGGGGCAATAACGTCACAGCGTGCCTTTGTTGACCTTATCAGAGTCACTCCCATCCTGAAAACGGAGAAGAATCATGACATGGTTGTCTTCGTTATAAACGGACCACTATTTGCAGACATCCTTTGAATCAGCTATTTTCTATTTTCATCACCCTTTTTGGAGCAACTAATAAGTGCCCAACCTGTCAGAATGGTGTGACCGCCGCTTTAAGAATCCCTGTCAGCAAGCTCGCATATTGTGCCGCTTGCATGTGCATACTTGATTTTTTTGTTGTACTTTTTTGTGGTGAAACTGTCGAAAAATGCCTTTTTTGAGACAAAAGACACTTTTCGGTGATATGACTTTTTCCCCATTATTTTGTCAGAAATAAATTGTTGCAAGTGTAACATTTTAGTTGGGTTTTTTTTTGTGTGTTTGTGTGTGATCTTTCCCCCCTCAACCTTTACTGAGTAGAGACCAGAGACCAGTACTGTGTGTTATACTGCCCCCAGGTGGCCGAGGCGTGCACACGAGGGAGGAGCATAATATACCTTGAAGATTTTATTTTTAACTTTCATTTTAATGGCTTTACTGTATTTTTTACAAGGTATAGTATTATAGCGTTAGATTTTTTTTTTGGGGGGGGGGGGTGACTGAAAATCTTTTCTTTTTCTAGCACGGTTTTGGTTATTTGCTTTGGTATATTTGCTTAATTGATTCCAAATTGTCTCCGGGGATGAACGGGGGCCTTCTTGTGTTGTCCGTGCAAGCGATGATTAACCCGGGTGGCGTCACTCGCTGCTGGTGATGTCACACCGTCCCGGGCGAGAGAGTGCTCCTGCTCGCTCTCTCTGTCAGTGTCTCTTTCTCGCTCTCCGTCTCTGTCACTGTCGTCTTCATTTTCCCTTCAGCAGCATGCAGCGAGCCAAGACCCCTCTGCAGCTTCTCATCACCTCCGCCACACGTCCTCTTTGCCATCGCCATTTTCACCGTCATCATCGTCACCGTCATCAGGTGGCACACTCCGTGGGGATTATCGGAGTGCCTTTCTGCAAAGGACAGGTAAGGTCCTTAATTATCCGCTCGACCAACCGTGGGAGAGCACATTCAGTAACCGTGTTGCGTGCGTGCGTGTGTTTGGCGCAGCCCCGGGACGGCGTGCAGCTCGGACCGGATGTGATCCGTGCGGAGGGACTCGTGCAGAAACTTCAGGGACAAGGTGACAAAATCCCAACGATTGGTCAGACGTTCTTACGCGACTGATTTTGACGCGTGCGCTCAGCGGGCACTTTGTTAGGGAGACCTGAGAGTGACACAGCGGCGGTCAAAATATTAGGGACAGGTCTTTCTGTGTATCTGTCAAGAGGTAAGCAAAGTGTAAGGGTGGAGATCTTGTTTTCTCTAACATATTACATTGGCATTCTTTTATTTATTTATGTAAACGCAGGGGAGAGTCTTCATGTTTTCTTAGACTGAGCAAATATGTGACTAAAAAAAATGCAAACAAGTTTGTGCTAAATAATGGATCATAAAATAAATTTTTCACAGGTATTAAATAATTCAGATGGTTCCAAGATACAACTTGTATTACAGTGAAAGTCCTCTACAACAAAATCTACATGGGTGAAAATACCCCCTAGTGTGAAAAAATCTTCATGCATTAACACCATTCCCACTTTCCTGCTTCAAATGTGCTACAGTGAAAAACCCCCTGTTGTGAAAAATGTCTTGCTGCAAACATGATTTCGTTCATTTGGTCGTTGCTCTCGTCTGCGCTACTTCCCGTACATGAATGTGTTGCATTTCGGCGTTTTTCAGTTGCCACGGTGGCCGAATCTGCCCAGCGCCTTGGCAATCGGTGATGCCGGCACATGCGTGTAACTTCAGCTCTATTCACGACGGGACTGTTTCTTTCACCGAGTTGGCAACATAATTTGCAGCGATCTGCACTCACGACTACATCAAGATTGTATTTGTTCGCTTTGTCTATTTGTAACGTGGCAAATGTAAAACGCACTTGCTCGCTCTCTCACACTTTTACACGGTTACATATTTGACCGAGGGCTGGTTACTGTGCCCACAACTGGTTGACTTTGCTCGGCACGACGCACGAAACACACACACAAAGTTGACCGGCTGTGTTCATCTCACTTTTGGGGAGCCTGTTGTTCCTCTTCCTGTTTGTTTGTGTTCCTGTGTATGTTGCAGTTGTTTGCACAGAGAGCATCGCGTGTCCCAACAACACGTCATTTGTTTTTTGTTCTTCACAATTTTTTCTACCCCAGGCTGCGCCGTGAAGGATTATGGGAACTTGTCCTATGAGGAGGTGCTGCCCGACGAACCGGTGGGGCGCGTCAAACACCCCCGGGCGGTGGGCGACGCCAACCGGATTCTGTCTGAGGCGGTGCGGGCGATGAAACGGGACGGGCACACGGCGGTCGTGCTGGGTGGAGACCACAGGTTTGTATCCAATGTGGGAGGATTGGCGGACCACCATGTTGAAACGAGTCCAAAAAAAAAAAAAGTGTCTGTCAATCATCCACTGACAGGACGTGGATGACACCATCACCCGATCTATGTAACCTTCAACATATAGACACACGTTGTCTAATGTTTTGCCAACTTGGATGTTTTCCCAGCCTGGCCATTGGCTCCGTGCACGGGCACGCGTCTGCCGTGGGGGATGTGAGCTTGATTTGGGTGGACGCCCACGCCGACATCAACACGCCGCTCAGCACGCCCACGGGAAACATGCACGGCCAGCCTGCGTCCTACCTGCTCCACGAGCTGCGCCCAAAGGTCAACAAAGAAGACACGTAATGCTGTTTGACCCGAAGGCACAATGTGATGTCAAAAGGAGATTTGTGCTCTTCTGAAAGAGCTCAACTTGAACTCAGACAAAAATGGGAACGTCGGTCACATTTGCAATGACAGCTAAAATAGAGCGGGGGGGGAAAACACAAGTGAGGTGGCCGCGAGTGTCCAGTATGGCGTCAAGAGAGTTGACGTCCAAACGTTTGCATTTGTCAGGTGCCCGTCCTCCCCAACTTCTCGTGGATGACGCCGTGCGTGTCGGCCAAACATTTGGTCTATATCGGCCTGAGAGACCTCGACCCCGAGGAGCAGTAAGCCATCCACCATTCCCAAAGTCAAACAATTTGGAGTTCAGTTGTTATTGTTTCCGTCCATGTGTTCTTTTCTTTCTGTTTTTAAATGTTCCTGTTCCTGTGTTCTTGTTTGTGTGTGTGTGTGTGTGTGTGTGTTCCTGTTCATCTCTATTTTATTGTGCAAATATTGGTGTGTTTGGGTTTTCCTGTACCTGTGCGTGTCTTGTGTTCTTCTTCCTGTGTATGTCCTAGTTTGTGTCTGTTCCTGTTAACGTGTGTGTTCCTGTTATATATTCCTCTTTTTGTGTTCCTGTAACTGTGTGTGTCTAGTGTTCTTCTTCCTGTATACGTCCCAGTTTGTGTCTGGTCCGGTTTACGTGTGTGTTCCTGTTATATATTCCTCTTTTTGTGTTTTTGTGCATGTCTGTGCGCGCGCCGCTGTTCGTGCAAGAGTTCCTCTTGTGTGTTTGCTCTTCTTGTGTGTGTTAGTGAGTTTGTCTGTTTGTTCGAGTTCAATTGTAAGTACCTCCTGCTGGGGGGGACACCGCAAGGCATAGATTGAAGTCCACACTCCGATATGTAGAAGTGAAGAAGCCGTTCGGTTTGGAGGTCAAAAGTATTGAGCCAGCAAAAAACGCCTCGTCGGCTCTGCGTTGTCAACGTGTGTTTTCCCCGCCGGTGTGCAGTTTCCTCCTGAATCTGGTGGGCGCGAAGTCCTTCTCCATGACGCAAGTGGACGCCCTGGGCATCGGCCGGGTGATGGAAGAGACGTGCGACTTGCTGTGTAAAGACGGGTAAGTACTCTAAGCCCCACCCACCCCCCGCTGAGTCTTCTTGACGTCACATGTCACTATTGAACGCCGGCGGAGCAGGGCGAGAAGGCCGATCCACCTGAGCTACGACGTGGACGCCTTCGACCCGGCCGTCACCCCGGCAACAGGGACGCCCGTGATGGGCGGCCTCACCTACAGGGAGGGCGTGTACATCGCCGAACATCTCGCCAGCACTGGTCGGAAAACCTACACGCTCACATTAAAGACAACAAACTCTGCGCACGTGTGTCTTGTTGCCCGTGCGCACGCGTTCCCGTAAATTAGTGTGTGGATTTGGATCCGTGTGTGTTTCAGGGCTGCTGTCGGCGGTGGACGTGGTGGAGGTGAACCCTGCCTTGGGCGTGTCCGAGCAGGACGCGCGGCGGACGGCCGGGGTGGCGGTGGACATTTTGCTGGGCTGCTTCGGGCGGCTGCGCGGAGGAAACCACCCGCCGGATTTCTGCCTGCCTGACGCGTGACCACGAACGACGTGAAACGCCTGAAGCCCCTTTTAGCTTTTCACCCGCCCTCCTTCATATCCCGCTTTAAGGTCCTGGTACTTTGTTCTCACGGCTGAGACAAGTCAGTCACGAGTCCAACCACCGTCTTTTTGTCCCCCAAAAAAAAACAAATACTTCACTTGGATGCTGGTTAAAGCCAAAGAAATTCTCTCGCACGCCTTGAATGACTCAAGATGCTTTTTTTGGTTGTTGTCTTCACACATTTTTGTCTTCCTTGTTTCATTCACTCCACATTTGGACTGATGTTTGCTGATGTTTCATTTTGAAGATGGACAGAAGGGCCCGCTCATTCGTAGAAGAGGTAAAAAAAATAAATTGAATTTAGTTTGGCAAGAAAATTATTCACAATTCTTTTAATTGATAAACATATGTTCTATGCAACCTGGCGTTTTGATTAATATTCCCTTTGTGAATATGAATAAAGCAGCAAAATGCACTCGTTTTTATCCATTGCCACCATTTTGTCACTTTCAGTCAACTAATAATGACACCACAGTGTCCAGCGTGCTTAGGTTACTACCATCACAGCTCACCAGTTTTATGGGTCTGGTCATGTGACGGTCGCAAACTGATCATGCCAGACACTTTTGAGTTGACTGCAAGTGGCAGTACAAAACAAAAGAATGCAAGAAGTATTACAGTACGTCTGATAATGTGAACGCTGAGCAGGCCAACGTCCGAAATACCACAAGTGCACAAATGTGAGACGTTATCGTCCAAAATGGGTGGCTGCAAACTCTCCCAAACAAGCCAAAGGCACACTTGAGTGGAACAAAACGCCTTTAATTCTTCATGCAGCTAAAAAGAAATTCATCTCAAAATATTCCAAGAATCAATTATTCAGCCTTGGTTTCATTTGAGGTCAGTGGTTTTTTTAAAATAGTTTTCTTTCTCCAAAGACGATCATTGTCATGATAATGGCAACACAATAAGATTAGAAAACCTTTTAGTCTCACGATGGAGAAATTCCCAATTCACAGCAAAGTTATGAAAGGGAGAAGTAGAAGAGCAAAATAGAGGGAACTGCTGTAAAGGCAGCCACTCTCGTGGCGCCAGCTTGAAGTCAAAATAACAAATTAATACAACAACATAGCATGTAGCCGAGCGCCGAAGGTAGACTTGGTCCAGTTGACTCCCCCACGTTCAGGTGGAACTTTGCAGGCCGCAGCGCCTCCTGAACTCCTGACCTCGCTCGTGCAGCCACTTGTTGGCCACTGAGGAGACAGGCCACAAGTACAATTTTTAGAGCATTTATGTGGAGAGTGGCACAAAAATATTTTGGTGTTGAGTCAACATATAGCAGTCATTTAATGTATAATTCATCATTTTCCGAAGAAGAAAAGGGTTCTTGGGTTCTCCAGGGGTTAAGAGTGTTCAATTAACATACCATGCATGTTTTTTGGGAATGTGGGAGGAATGAAAAGAAAACAAAAGGAAAGGTATTTGGTCCCAGTGGCCCTAGTACATCCCATCCTGCTGACCTGGGCCCCCTGGCTCCTTATCTAAAGCCAACAACCTCAAACTTGCGTTACCTTGTACTTTCAGAAAGTTTTCAATACGTATTAGTGAGTGGGCGGTACTCATAGTATGACATTTAAGAATTGGAACCGACAGAAAGTATTTTCCAAACCAAATATTTCCTTTAAAAAATACAAATAAAGTAAATAAGCAAGTATTCGCTTGCCGACATTGACGCCTCACAACGCTCCTGTCTTCGGTAGTTTTCGGAAACACTCGGCAACCCCCGGCGCAAACTCGGGATCATATGCTCGTCTTCGCGTTTGAGATCACGTATGATCACGCGAGAACTGGGCCTCGGAGGACTGATGTGGATTCTGGACCGGTGATGCAACAACGTTTGTATTTCCAAAACTCTTACCGGTAAATGGACGACTTTTTTTTTTTTTGGGTGGAGTCTGCCAAAAGGTAAATCATCTTTTAAGTTTCGAAAACTCCTTGTTTGGTAAGCTCAGGTGTTTGTTTCTTCATCGCTTCCTGCACGTCGAGCACCAAGCAGCAATTGTTTGGCTTGTTGTCTGTAATTTGACTTGATCAATAAAGATTGTCAAAAAGAGCACGAAACAGCAAGACGTCACTGCCTTTCACCTCCTTTTTTTCTGTTTTACGTTTAATGTTAAACGTTCGTTAGGTGTAATTAATTTGTTTTTTATTATTGTTTTTTAACATGCTTTTAGGTTTAAGGATAATTAGTTTTGTATTTTTTTTTTTTTTTTTTGCAATATGCTGTATTTGTCAAGTGCCAAATGAAGAAAAATTGTTTATTTATGTCTTTTGGGGCACAAGGTGATGACTGTCTTGTCCAAACTCACCCCACTTGCTCCCCACCAGGACGGGACAGGCTGCGTGTTGGGTCTCTTCGTTTCCCTGTCCGTCATGCAGAAGGTTGTACCAGAACACAGCCGAGCCCTGGACATACACGACTATGCCATTAAAACTTGGGGGGAAAAAAGCATTTACACTTCCAGGCACGCACCAAACACTTCATGAGGTACACTCTTGCCTGCACAACCTGATGACGTCAGACACGTTGAGACATTGTTTTTGAAATTTGAATATTTTTTATGTCCCACAAGCTCAGCCAAACCTTTAAAGAGTTCAGTGTGACTGTGTACCTAATAAAGTGGCTGCTGTGTGCACCACGTGCGTCTGCGAAAAGCAAAGCAAACCTTGATGGGCCAGGCAATAGCGCCCACGTTGGGGAAGACAGTAGCGCCCCCTGCCTGCACGTCACTTATCTGCAGCACAAAGGTGAAGCCATGAAAAAAAAAAAACAACAACAAAAACACGGAGCTAGGCTTTTTCTTGATGAAAATTGAGATCCAAGGAAGTGTGCTTCACTGACGTAAAGGAGCCAGGTGGCGATTCGGTTTCCCGTGCCCAGTTGCGCGTAAGGCTCAACACTTTCGTTCACGGAAAACTGTGAATAACATACCACTCAAAAACTTGACATAGATCTTGGATTTATATGATCGATTTAGCTTGTAAATTACCCGTTGAAAGTCGACATGAGGTTCGTACTGTCCTCCGACGCCGTAGTTGGCCACCTGCACAAAGTTGAGCGCTGTGCAGTTGAGTTGATTTTTCTTGATTTACGTCAAAGGTGAGGAAGGTGGATGGGGGGAGGAACTTGTCACCTGCAGGTCCTCTGCGGTGGACACCTCCAAGCCCGTGATGTCTCCGATTCTCCCGACCATCCTGCCGACCCTCTCGTGGTCCTTGTCGCGCAGCCAAGCACTGCGGAGGAAGAGCGCGTGGGTATAAAAAGTCTACACACCCCTGTTCTAGTGGCGGTATTTTTGTGATTTGAAAACATGAGACAAGGGATTTGAGTTTTTTTTTAAAAATAATCTGGACAACTCTCTTGGAAACAAACTGAACAGGGAAGGGAAAGAAAACGGAGAATGTGGTTGGACAAGTGTGCACACCCTCTCGCACAACGGCCGGGACTAATTTTTGCCAATCCCGTTTTGTTTTGTTTTTTTCTCCGCTACAACCAACAGCATACACCTTTAATGGTCCTTTCATTTTTTTATTGTAAAGCATTGAACAATACCTTGAAATGAAACGGTTTGATGATACTTTCTTTTTTTTTTTTCCATCCAAGCCCACAAAAGTCGCCACCCCCCCCCACTGCCCAAGTAAGTGTCTGTGCATGTGTCCATTAGGTCATCCTTACTTTTGGGAGACCCTGGTGCGAACCGGGTAAGATTGCTCCGTCTTGCCATCTCTGACTTTGGAGCGCATGAGCTAGCGCAGCCGTCACACGATTGTTCGACAAGAGACACAAAAACACGTCAAGGCGCGGCAAGTTTGGCAAAAGAGCACAAAGATGGGGTCAGGAAGTGGAGGAAGCAATTTTTGTCTTCCACCTGCAAAGATTTGCATTTCCCACATGTGATCGGGGAGACACTGGACTTTTTTTTTTTTTTTTTAAGTACAGTGAAACTCCTCTACAATGAAATCTACATGGGTGAAAATACCCCCTAGTGTGAACAAATCTTCATGCATTAACACCATTCCCACTTTCCCGTTTCAAATTTGCTACAGTGAAAAACCCCCTGTTGTGAAAAATGTCTTGATTTCGTTGTAGAGGAGTTTCATTGTACCGCATAGCGAGCGGGCTTACTTTGGGTTGAGCCAACGCTTTGTAGATGGCCATGTCCTCCTCCGACACAACGTCGTAATAGCGGACGATGCGGGGCTGGTCCCACAGCTCTTCCTCTTTGACGGGAGCAATCAGGAGGTTGGGATGGCCGTGGTTGTCGTGGTAACGGCAGGAGAGGAGGCTCTGTCTGAGCGGCGTCTGTCACAAAGACAAGCCGAGAGAGTACAGGGCGCCGGCGTGAAGAATTTTGCGGCGTTTTCTCACCATCTCGCTGCTGTTGCCACGACACAGCTCCTCGTACACGCCGTTGGAGGGAACGCGACCCTTCTTGGGCGTCTCCTCACCCGTCTGCTGTTTCGCCAGGTGTTCCTCAAAGTACTTGAGATTCTGCTTTCCCCGCTTGTTTTCCGGATCTTAAAACCAACGCGAGCGGATGTTCCGCTTGAGCGGTGCGGAAGTTGAGCCGACGTTTTGCTTTCGGTCGACTCACCGATCTCCAGCAGTCGCTTGGTGGACACCAAGGCGCTTTTCAGATCTCCTTGCTTGTAGAGGACGAAGCTGTGGTAGTCCAGGAGGATGACGGCGTCCACGTTTCCGGGCGTCTCGCCCTGCTCCAATTGCAGGAGAGCCTGAGCCATCCACAGCTCGGTGTGGTAGAAGTCGTCGTCCATGTACGCCGCAATGCCCACGTCGTAGCAGTCCTCCACCGTCAGGTTGCTCAGGAGCAGAGAGGTTCCTGTTTTGCGGGTGAGGATTGGACTTCTGGAGTCTGAGTTGGTCATGTAGACATACAATACTTTGGGCTCCCGCCCGCTCACCTGGCAGCTTCCCTTTGGCCATGGTGTCGGTGTCCAGCTGATAGGTGACCTGCAGCCTCACTAAGGCTTCCGCCACGCCCGTCAGGTCGTTGTTGTTGGGAAGGTGCTCGCTCATGGAGTTGAAGTAGGACACGAAGCCTGAAACAAAAAGAGCCGCAGCGTCCAAACTGACTCGTACTTTTCGGGGCGAGCGTTCAAGCTTTGGGACGTTTGTGTGTTTTCACCGTCGGATACGTTGCGGCGCACCAGCGTCTCCAGGGAGCGCCACTCGCGGTTCATCCTCTTCAGAAATTTAAAGGCGTTCACGGGGTGGCTCAGGAATCTTTCGGGTTTTTTGATGGCAAATGACGACAGGTTGGCCAGCCTCTCAGACCACCTGAGTACACGCGCACACACACACACACGTAATTATCTGGTCAGTGTGACCTCCACCAGATGCGAACGTATTGATGCGAAAGGTGGTCTTGCACCTTTTGACCGTCTCCAGTTTGTGCTCCTCCGCTTGGATGTAATCGTCCAGCGAGGCCAACAGCTGCTGCTCCGTGTACAGCAGCTCCGTCATGCGACCTCGTAGTTTTGGTAATGTTAGTGAATGAAATTTTTGCGATTGGCCTTGCCGCCAATCGCAAAAATAGAATCGCAAAATAGACGCCACGGGAATTACAGTAAGACAGAGAGGATCATAAAGCATCAACAGCATAAATAACTGGGGTGACCGACCATCACATTAACAAATACGCGACCGGCACCTTACACAAAGGTGTCAGTACAGTATGGTACAAATAGTACCTCATTATTTTTAATAATCGTGATATTATAAAAGACTCACCTATGGAAGAGTAGAACTCATCAGCAGCCAATGAGAAGCTGATGAGAATCATCAACAAGCAAAAGGCGGCCATGTCTAAATGGACAACAATTATATGACAACGGTAAGTCGTCACTTTTTTGGTTTTTAATTCATCACTGTTACATTCATACTGACAACAGGCAGAAACGTGCCAAATAGACCAAGATTATATTATCATAGTTTATGACTTGCTTATTTATTTAGTTCACCCCCCCCCCCACGAGAACAGCTGAACTTTATTTGGGGTTTATCGAACACAGCTGCATGCAGAGTTAAAAGAGAGATTATTTTAGCTGTTTATTTTTTCTTGCACTTCTTGAAAAAAATAATAATAAAAAAATATATATATATGCAATAATATATATTTAATAATAATAATAATAAATACATTTATATATATATATATTAATTTTTATTTTTTTAGATTTCTTTCCATTTTTAGGTTCATCTTCCTCCCGAAGCAGCACACGCGCAGCCATTTCTGTGCACGTCACGCACACGACGTCGACGTGTCTCCTCTTCACTCGTAAATCAATCATCATTTTGCCGCACAAGCCAGAGAACACCTCAATTATGACCACCATCGCACGTTTGTCAAATTCATCACCCAAATGTTATCAATGCTAAAAATGAAGAAACTAAAGATGAATTAACTGCATGTAGATTTTTTTTTTTTAAATAAGCGAACCATTGGGCTCACTTGATTTAGGACCAATTCTTTCACAATCAAAGCCTCGACAAAATTAAAAGAATCGCTCGTCAAATTCATCTGTTTCAAAAGCAAACCCCTTCCCCAATTAAGAAAAAAAAAAAAAACGAAACAAAGGTGACCAAATTAATTCAGGGAGTAGATTACGACCTCATTCAACAGTTGAAATGAGGTGTCAAATTCGTATTAAGATTGCGACAAGGTTTGACAGGTTAAAAATCTTGTGCAAATAATGTCCAAAAGATTGTCGACGAGGTTTGACGCACCTGAAGTGCCGAAGTCCAACCGAGCAGCCCGCCGTTCGGAAACAACCCAAGTCTCTGGAAATGTGTCCAACGTGTTGGATTTCCACTTTTGACAGTTGCCGACTTTGAGTCGCTTCTGTGAGTGATCGGTTGTCAGGTGTCGCCACGTCTTGCTATGAAATTGCTTTTGTTTTGCTTTGGCTTCATTTGCATTTCCTTTCTTGTTCATTTGGTGTTCATTAACTAGTTTGACTGGAGTTACCTGTCGGATCAATCACGCCCTAGACATAAAAGTACACAATGGCCGTGTTGTGCACCTAATCCTAAATCTACCACGACGCCATATTGGATGTGGCAAAAATAAAATCGGATCAAATAAACACACACACTTTGCTGATTGTCCAGCGACGGGAGGGGGGGGAGCAATTCGAACCCGACTGTGAAGGTTCACTGTCTAAGTGCCCTTGGGCAAGTCGTTGAACCTCCAACTGCCTCCAGGTCTACATTTTAAATGAAAATCAGTTCAAAAATTGCCTTACGTGGTTAAAGAATGAATAAAAAGTGCCTCGATATATGTCATATCTCATTGTTTTCTATTGGATCAACCTACACACAATCGTTTGTGAGTTAAACAGATGAAATTATCTATTTCTCGATTCGCAGTTGCACTCCCGACAGTGACGCAAACGTTTCAATTGTATTTTGTCATGTGCAATAGTCGCCGCTAGGTGTCACAAGCGATCCATCTAAAATAATTTGAAAAACTGCTCGTCTGTCCGTTCGTCAATTGCATTGAATCTCTAAATTGCCCCCCCCCCCAATGTATCGTAATGTTAATAGTTGTGCACAATGCTACAGTGGCTTATTAATTTTCAGCCAAATGCCTTTGTGCAATACAATATTGGGGTGGTGTAAAAAAACAGAGCTAGTGTTCTATTTGCAAATAAAGGTCAGAGGTCATTTTCCTTCATGACGATGACTGATGACGATCTCTTGATGAGCATGTGAAATCTGGCACGTGTCAGCGTTTTGGGGGTGTGTGTGGAGGTGGGGGGGGGGGGGGGTTGTCTTCTTATCTTGCTCTTGCTTTGCCCTTGCCTTAATGTCCACTCAGGAGCTCAGCATGTGTCTGCGCCGCATCGGCTGTTTTGATGCCAGTGGCGGAGTTAAGTCGAGCCAGCTCAGCGGCATCGCAAACCCTTGGCTGGCCTCCTCAGATACTGGCGACCTTAACCAGAGCTGGCTCAAGGCGGAGCATTGTGTTGATCATCTTTACATGGATAAACACACCGAGCAGAGGGGGTCAGGAAGTTGAGGGCGAAAATGTGGACAGACTCCAAAATCAGTTGTGTCAAAACATTTTTGGCCGGGTTATTGTCCATCTGGACTGTGAAGCGCTGACCGTCCAATCAGTTCTGAAGCATTTGGCTGAAAATGAGCTGATCATCAGGTTGCCGGAAATATTTCAGAATTCATCCTGCAGGCATTCCCCCCCCCCCCCCCCATGCTTGAGGTGATTTAAAAAAACAAAAAAACAATACCACCACCAATCCCAGCCAGCTTTAAAAGGCAGTTGCTCAGGACACTAAGCTCCTCCTCCTCTCCCAAGTGAGCAGAAATGAAAGCTGGATGTAATCCCTCCTCCCTCTTGTCCCCCCCCCCCCTCCCTCCCCTTTCTTTCTAATCAGCGTGGAGAGACGGCGGCAGTCCTGCATGAGGATCTTCCACTGACGGCGGCAGCACTTGCAGCATCCCCCGGACCAGCAGCGCGTGTGCCCAAGTCCCCATCACCATGGCGGCGGGTGGCAGCTCCCCCACGACCGCCTTCTTGCTGTGCCTGCTGCTGGGCTCAATCTCCCTGCAGCTGGACACCGGAGGCACCGAGGAGGAGGCGGCGGCGGCGGCGGCGGCGCAGAAAGCAGACAATTGGATGCAGGATGAGCGCTGGCGCTACGTCAGCCGCAGGACGGAGACCTGGAAACCTTTCCGAGACGTGAGTTGTTGTCTTTCCGGCCCAGTGGCAAAAAGCATGCGCGCGGGTTGTCTGACGATCACTTATTATGCGGGCTTTGTGTGTGTGTGTGTGTGTGTGTGTGTGTGTGTGTGTGTGTGTGTGTGTGTGTGTGTGTGTGTGTGTGTGTGTGTGTGTGTGTGTGTTTTGTGCTGCTGCACTGTGGAGGTGCAAGTTTGTGGGTGAAATGCCTGGCAATAGACGAAGCCATCTCCAATGGCACCTGTAGTAAAAAAAAAAAACCCATCAAATTGCCGTAGAATTATTACCATTTTTTCCCTCAACAATTACATTTGACCTCCTTCAAAAAAATGTTAATATATTCTCTGAATAATTCTGGATTTTTTCCCCTCCATTCCCACTTTAATTTGACTTTTATTTGAGTTTTTATACTGTAAAATCATAAAATGTTCGTCACCCCTTTTATGTGAAGAAAAAAAAATCCTAGTAAATCAAGACTCACATTACAACTTTTTTTGTACGACAATCCTTTTATGTGATGGATTACGAATTGTAAATTCCAAGATTTTCTATGTGCAGTGTGGCCCGAATCAGTGTTTTTGTGTTGGTGTTGTTTATCGCTGTGTTTCTCTCTCTTCCCATTGCGTGACGTCACCACGACAGGAAGTGGAGGTTTGTTTTGAATTTGCATTGCGCCGCGTGTTATGTGTTGTCCACCTCATTCTTTTTTTTCCTTCTCTTTTTCCAGGATGACTATGTTCGAAAGGTGGAGGACGGTGCGACCTTGAATGAGAGTAAGTCTTGCTTCAGAGCCAGTTTTTTTTGTTGTCAATTTTTTTTATTTTATTTTTTTAAGCACCATCTCGTTGCTGTGTTTGTAGACACGGACGGCACCAAGGACCCGTGTCACAATGTCAAGTGCAGCCGCCACAAGTTGTGCGTGGCACACGCTTCCCAGAGGCCCGTCTGCGTCACTCGGAAGAAGCTCGAGCAAAGGTACACAAGCGAAAATACATTTTTGGGAGATATTGTGTCATCTTTGGAAACAAATCGATAAAGTTGAACCCTTTGGTTGTCATTGTGAAATGTGAAAGTGTCAGAAATGTAAAAATTATTTTTGAGAAATCGCACAAAAATGACAGGTTTGTTTTAACATGGAAAAAGTTGGAGTTGTACAAAAGAAAAAGTCATGTAAATATTGTGGGGGGGGGGGGAAGACTGCTCCATTTGTATAATAGTCAGCAAAATAAATAAATAAATAAATAAAAAAACGCTCCTTTTTCCTCAGAATCCAGATGGTGGAGGAGCCGGGGAGGCGTGACCCCAACTGTCCCTCTTGTCCCCCTGCCGCCTCAGCACCCGTGTGCGGTTCCGACGGACACAACTATGCCTCGCAGGTAATCGAACACCCCCCCAAAAAAAGTGTCTTATGTGATAGTCTCATGAATATTTGCACTTTCCTTTCAGTGTAAGCTCCAGCAGCAGGCCTGCCTCACAGGCAAAGTTTTGAGCATCATGTGTGCCGGATTTTGTCCCTGCGCCGCCTCCATTACCTCCGCCAAGGCCGAAGCCAAACCTGGTGAGAATCTTCTTTTCTTCCAGTTTTTTTTTTTTTTTTTTTGGCCCATGCACAAGAAAAGCGATCGATAGGCGGCTGTCTGAAGAGATTCAACGTCACCCTTGGGACTCGGTGCTCTTTGAGTCCGCTGCATAATCCGAAATTCATTATTTAGAGTGTAGACATCATCCATCACGGCAGGCCAACGCGATCGATCGATGGTGCACTTTGTGGAAACGCCGATGAATCAATTCAAAGGCAGAGGGGAAAAAAAAGGAACGCCTTCATTAGTATCTGCAGTTGAAAAGCAAACTTGATTAGATCATCGCCGGTGTGAAAAAGGAAGCGAGCGGACAAAACATTAGGAACAGGCAGACAGTGAGAATACAGTTTGGTTTATTTTTTGGATCTCCCTTTTTTGGTTTGTTTTGTTTTTCAACTTAAGAGCAGCGATTCTCTGAGTGTGTTACGAGCATCGCCAGTGGCACCCGGACAGTCCCTAGTGGTATCCCAAAGAATAAATTCATTACATACAAATATGATTTCCACCAATTCAAAAGTAGTGCAATCAAAAATAGGAGAATGTAGCGACATCCGGTTTATTGAGCTTCCCCCCCAAAAAAATATTTGTAATACTTTTCAAAACTTTTTTGGGCGGGGGGACACAACCGTTTTTTTTTTTTTTTAAATAACCAGTATTACTGGTTATACAAGATTTTGGGATTTGGGGAAGAGGTTAAGAAAATGACCCTTTTTTCCTTTGTTAAATGCAAGCAGTTTTCCAAATTTCAATATAAATTTGAGTGATGTTTTTAGTTATTTTCCTGAGGTGTGTTTGTTCTCCATTCCGTCTCCTTTTCAGAGAGCTGCACAGGCGAGGCCCTGGCCAACTTGGGAAAGCGTCTCGGGGATTGGTTCCAGTTGCTGCACGGAAACGCCAAACACAACAAGTCGGCCAAGCCGGCGGCCGCCACTGCCTCAGGTTTGCTTTTACATGCCTCCGTGGCAGGATTCTCAAAAGAGACAAAAATACCCTCAAGGTGGCAAAAATGCTCTCTTCGCAAAACTCATTCACTGCCAGCCCCCCAGTCAAAATTGATCTTTGACGTCTTTTACCGTCAATGGCAGTGAAGGCGTGAAGTGAACAAAAAAACAACTCGCCCGTTTGCCGTTTGCAGCGCTGGAAAGGAGCTTGCTGGCCAGCTGCAAGGACTCCATGTTGTGGATGTTCCGGAAACTGGACGCTGACGGCGACTTGCACCTGCGGGCCGGCGAGCTGGCCGCCGTCAACCTGGACAAGTACGAGCCTTGCGTCAAGCCGTTCTTCAATTCCTGCGACAGCGTCAAGGACGGCAAAGTCTCCGTGGCCGAGTGGTGCCTCTGCTTCTGGAGGGAAAGTGAGTCACGTGCTGCTTGACCCCAAAAACATGACCTGCTCGTAATGTATCGGTGAAAATTGTTTGCCTTTTTGCTGTAGAGCCGCCGTGCCTGGCTGAGCTGGAGAAGATCCAAGCGCACCACATGGCCAAAAACAAGCCGAGTAAACACATTTTGACCTTTATTTTCATCGTTCTCATTAATTCTGCTTGTTTTTCTATTTGTGTCTTATATTAATTTGCGCCTTTTATGTTTTGATGTATTTTTACTTTTACGTGTGTGTGTGTGTGTGCATGCACAATAGTACGCACGTACATACCCACCTGTGACGAGGATGGCTACTACAGGAAGTGGCAATGCGAGCAAAGCGGCGGCGAGTGTTGGTGCGTGGACCAACAGGGCGGCAGCGAGGTCGCCGGCACCAGAATGCGCGGCAACCCCGAATGCGGTAAAGACGACCACAATAAATGCACCGAAAAAATAAACACCTGCACGAATAAGTGAATACATTTTTGGTCGAGCATCAAATATTCCGTTTCTTTGTGCTTTCCAGATGACGCGTTGGGATACTCCGGCCATTTTGGTAGCGGGGTGGGCTGGGAGGATGAAGAAGAGAAGGAGGTGGGGGAGGAGGAGGAAGAGGAGGAGGAAGAGGAGGAGACTGATGATGGAGGCTACATCTGGTAGCAACTGCCGTGGGGGGCCCAAATGGAGAGCAGCGTTCAGGGACAGCAAAGATGGTCGGGGTCTGGATCAGGAGAGATTCCCCATGAGGTGACAAGCATTCTATTTTTTTTTTTTTGTCTTGGGTATTGCTAATTGCATCTTTCTTTATTCTGGACATATAATATGAATGGAGCAAAGTGTTAGCTTAGCGCAAGCGCCCGAATGTTTGGGTAATGACAAGAAAATAAAGAGGCCGAAACACCCCAAAATCAGTGCAGGTGCATTCGTCAGATGAACGGTCGAAAAACATGTTTCGGCGTTTCTGTCCATGCAACTGTTTGCAACATTGAAAAGTTACATAAATGTGAAATATCCGGATTGGGAAAGATTGCTAAGCTATGTTAGCTCAGCATAAAAGACCCAAACACAAATTTCTTTTTGACGCAAAGTGTTAGCGTATTTATTTCCTGCATCAGCGAGTCCGTTTTTAAATTTAAAAAAAAAAACATTTTGAATGGAAGCGTTAGAACATCACACGGGACCTTTGAAGTGTCGCTCATTTGCATACACGCCGTCGGTTGTATAAACATTTACACGCCTCGTCCATCCATTCAGATACATTTGATGTAGACGCTAAAGTCTGACTTTGTAGCCACACAATCATTTATTTGTAACAACAAAAAAATACAAGAATTGCATACGGAATGTGATTTAGTGTCTTTTTATTTTTTATTTATTTATTTTTTTGTTGACAAGCATGAAGTGTCCACAAAATGTAAATTGATGTCTCTTCCACGCCGTCCTTACTTATCGTAGTAGAACCATTTGTCGACTGAAATAAATAAATGAATAAAATAAAAACCAGAGGACAGTATTGTGTCGGAAATCAACAGCACAAAGTGGACATTTTAACTTGATACACACCAGAAGTGGGAATGGGCTCCGCAGCGCCCAAAGGACCAACCTGCAAACGGTTCAAGAGCACATATGAAGAAAGAAACGTACGAAAATGTCATGCGGCTATTTGTATCTATCGATTGCGAATTATGTTGTCCGTAGTTGAGGTGAAAGGAAATGTATACATGCGTATCGAAAAAATATTGACACTTTGGTCAGCATTTTTGGGGAGTGCGCCCCTCGGCCCACCTTCGAAAATTCTCATTCTTATCCAACTTACTGAATCAACCACGGCGGCGGCATCTTCGGCAGAGCAACAAAATGGACTCTCAGAGACGCTTGTGTTCATGCTGATCAAAAAAAAAAAAATGTGTTCAATATTAGTCATATGATACGCGCTAAAGTGTAGTTCAACATTCACAAATTTGCCTATTTCTATTTTTTTGTTGGAGCTTTTCCACGCAGAGATGTCTCCATGCCAGATGTGAGTGGGCCACATTTATGTAAAGTTACAGTTTTGGTGGTGGCGAACAGAGTCAACTGTGTTCGCGCCCACAACGGCGCAAACATGCCTTTTTAAAAAAATAAAATAAAATACACCCTTTTCAGATCAGTTAGGTAAAAAATAGATCATTTCCCATGGCAGAATCGCCATTGGCACGCCGGTTTGGGCAATATTTGCCGTTGAAGCGCTGCGTGGAGCTCACCAGTTTAACTCGCCGGCGTCCGTCTTCTGAGCGATGAGGGCTTTCCAGAACTGGTGGGTGCTCTTCACCGTCTCGATGGCAAAGTCCTACCATACACCAAAGACAATAACTGCCAGGAGGTAGTAGCGCTTTTATTTGAAAGCGCAGCAATTGACAAGTTTTACCCTGCCCTTGAAGTGTCCGCTAAAGGCAAATTGATTTTCGGCTTTCCCGTCAGGGACTTTATATCGCTTGAACCAGTCCAGCGTGGCCTCCAGGTAGCCCGGCTTGAGTCGCGCCACGTCGTCGATGTCTGTGGGGGGGGGGGGGGGACAAAAAAAACGCAATCGTCGCAATCTGCTTTGCGCCGCTTCACCAAACGCTCGCCCGTACCGTTAAAGAGTGCGGCCTCGGGGTCGTCCGCGTTGATGACGACGACCTTCCAGTCGGTTTCGCCCTCGTCGATGAGCGCCAGCGTGCCCAGGACCTTCACTCGGATCACTTCCCCTGCGGCGCACACCTGACGGAGGGGGAGCACTTGTATTGCAACTGCAAGATCAAGCCCACCTAACCAACGTTTACGCAACCACTGTAAGACTTATGAAGTAATTTCGGCTTTTTATACCTTGTCCCCAATGTCGCATATGTCAATGGGGTCATTGTCCCCGCAGCAACCCGTGTCGCTATCCTGGTGGTGAGGGTCCTCCCATGTCTGTGCCCAAAACGAGACACACAATAGTTAGCACTCCCCTAAGTGAAAATGTCCAAATTACATTATTCCTTAAAACTTTGACACATAAGTTGAACATTTTCACCTCGGGGTGGACTCACTTTTGTCGCAATTCGATTCATTCGAGTTTTTTCTCTGTCGTACCACAAGAAGACGTCGTCCAATATTTTGGGAACATACCTGCGGGATGGCTCCGTAATTCCAGATGTAGCCTTTGTGCGGGAACACGTTAGCCACGTAGCGCAGCTTCCCGTTCTTGACGTCCTGTTTCAGAGGGTTGAGAGCGTCTTTGGTGGCTATCTGGTAAAAACAAACAAACAACAGTGAATCATTTGGCGTTCACATGACATAAGCTCAACAATCACGGACAGTACCTCCATCTTTGCGTTGTTCCACCTGGGAACCTCCACCACGGCGTGAAATATGTTCTGCCGGATGAATATGATCAATGAAAGAATGACATTTCGAATCTTGTTTTTGTGTAAATCCGATCGCGGCGGGATCTCGCGGGGGTGCGCGGGCTGCGCCGCTGTGGGAGTGTTTACAGTCGATCTTAATAGTCGCCAATCAAAGCGGGTCCTCGCTTTCCTGTTAGTTTTCGACAGGCACAGCAAGATCAAATTCAACAAAACTTCTTAGACCGGCAATCTCCTTTGCTCCAGGAATTGGAGCAAATATCGATACCAAGTCAGTAGCAGTATCGGATCGATACTACCATGATGAGATTGATACCATAGATTCAGTTTCCCTCTTACTACAGATTCTGTCAATGAAAATAGAGCCCATGTGATATTTTCTTTGCCATCAAATGTCTTCATGGCACAAATTTGACCTGAGCTGGGGTCAAGGGTTAAAGAAAATAAAAATAAGAAGAGGAACACTCACCTGGGCTTCATCTGCAAAGATGGGGATGTCATGGAAGGGAGATATGTATCGGCCCTCTGCGTTCTCTGTGCAAAGTATTTTATTTTTTTCCCAAGTGACAAGAAAAGAAGAGCAGCAAAAACGTGCCAGTTGACAAAAACTTACTAAAAAAGAGCCTGTAGTCGACCGTGTTGGGCTGCCCTCTCGCCTCGGTCCTGAAGCTCATGGCGATGACCTCCCTGTCTCGTTTTGTTTCCTCGACGGCGCAACGGGCTGACCGACCACGTGACGGCAAGCGTTCAAAGAAATGGCCGCAGAAAGAGGCGCGCTTCACTTCCACAGAGGCAAAGCTGTGACCCGGAGAGCAACTTTTCGGGCCTCAAGCGCGCTCAGCAGGTTTTGGATGTTATTGACGCGCCGCGAAGCTCTTGAGACGCTCCTTTCAGACAAAAACAGATGGTGCTCACTTTGCTTCCTTCCAAATGCATGCGTGAGCTGTAAACCAATTAACAGGCCGGATTAGCTGTCTTCTTCCCGTCTCGGGGGTTTTGCTGCAAGCGTTTGATAACGTATTTACAGGCTTGATTTGTTTTCGTGTGCGGCGTTTGCACGTTGCAGAATTCCATGTGTGTGATTTAGAGCGAAATATTCATGTCGCTTTACATTAGGATTGATCAAACATGACCACAAATACACTTTCTATTAGGGATGAGGCATTTCTAATCATTTTTGTATTTGGTGATTTTTTTTTTTCCCCATCCCCATCATGTAATTCTTTTAAATACTTTACATTTAAAAGCAAATATTTTTGAAGGGGTGGTGAGTTGACACGATTAAATATGATTTTCAGATATGATGTCAAATGATGCAAAAACTAAGGGATATTTTTGCAAAGGTGTTTGCGATGATTTGCATCTAGAGGTAGAGATGATTGTTAGCCAAAAACGTGTTCGGTTATTCCACAAATAATAATTTTTTTTAAAATCTGCAATTATATTTCTCCAATATGACAAATGCCAAAGCACAACTCTTTTAAATTCACAAACCTTGCGCACGCATTTCCATCGGCCACCTTGAGAGTCCAAACCAGTTCAAAACGTGACTAATAACAACGTGACAAGGGTAAATCGGAGGAAGAGAAATACCTTTATAAAACCAAGAATAATAAATTAGGGGATTAAAAATATCCCACCAAGTTTTCTTAATTCTGAGTTCATCCGACTCTGGATGCAATCTTCAAGTACAAAGGCCCCTCATTTCCAAGCACACAAAAGGATCAAAGTATTTTTTTTTTAAGGCAAGTGACATGCAGTGCGCGCACATGACTACGTTGCTCACGACTCCTTTTGGGATAAAATGTCAAATTTGAGCGGCGACGTGAGAGCGCCTTGAGTGTTTACATCCAGCGGGTTGGACAGCACGTTGAGCCACTTGAGCGCCGGCATGGCCGACAACTTGTCCACTGGTATTTCTGTGAGATCAAACGACAACATAAACAGGTTATTCCAAGGAGAGCACGTTGCGTAATCGTGTGGATCTTGATGGCTGTGAAGGAAAACAACTTATATAAAACCGAAAAAATGGATCAAAACACTTGGCTTTCTCCATTTTAAAAAAAAAGAAAGGAGATCCGCTGCAACTGTCCCCTAAAAAAATAGACATTTTTGTGTGCTGTCAAAAGGAAAATCTCACTCTAGAATGTTTTGCTGTTTAAAAACATTTTTTTTAAATGATATGATGACAAACGAATGAGTTATTTGTCAGCATTCTTCACAGAGGATAAAGAATGTGTGCCTGTGAGTATTGTTAGTGTCTGTCCACAACACTGATGTTATTTGATAGCCTGCCTATGCCAATGCCCGTTACGTGTTAAGATTAAGCTAGCGCACGTAAAGCCAAAGTTATGTGGTTGTTTAAACTGCCAAAGTGTAATGAATTGCCCATTACCGGTGATGTTGTTCCCTTCTAGGTTGATCCGCTCCAACGTGACAATTTGCGTGAGCTTCTCAGGGAACTCCGAGAACTTGTTATTGGCCAAGTTGATGCTGGTCAAGTGCCTCATTTCCTCCAACGAGTCAGGCAGTTTGCTGAGGACGTTTCCATGCAAGTCCAGTTCTGAAAATATATATTTTTTCTTTCTTTTAAATCCGTCAATCAAGGGAGCTACTGCTCACTGACATTTGACTATAAATTGGGCACCTCTCAGTTGAGTGAAATTGGAAAAGAACTTGCTGCTAATGGCCTTCATCTCATTATCCGCCAGTGTGATGACCCGGATGTTCTCCGACACGCTGCTGAGAACCTTGAAAACGCCTTCTGGGAATGAGATGAGCTTGCAGTTGGACAGGTCTGCAGGGAGAGCAAAAAAATCAAGCGCATAAGTTCAAATTGGGGTTCCGAGAGGAAAAGAAACGCATCCTCTGCTGCCCCCTACAGGTTTAAATACAAATTGCGCCCCGCACAGAATACACAAATGGAGTTCCTTCAATTAGGAGTTAAATTCGTTCTTTTGCAACCCAAAGCAACAAAAAAAAGCCTGCACTTACCCAGGTGATCTTTTCCTTCCTCGACGGTTGCGTTGACCCGCCTCGCCACGTTAACCACCGCCTCCGCCATTTTGTGATGTTCCTATGGCAGGTCACATTCCGTTTAATTATACGTCACAGAAAAATTCATTTTTCATACCCTTACCAATGAGGTATATGGGTATAAGTGTCCTGAATGAAATTCCGTGATTTGGAACAAGTTTTCTGAAGACTCTAATTACAATGATTAAATACATATGATTTTTTTTATTGGATTGAATACTATTCCCTTCCCGTGCAACCCAACCCAAATGTAAAGCTGTGTTAACTGTAACAAGTCGGAAGTGCATTTTCCTAATGGCCGACAGGGGGAGCCACCACTGGAGTTAAAAATGGATCTACTGTGTGCCAACGGCCGAACGAGTCGTCGTCATAAATGTTACGACTAAATATGTACCTCCCACTAAACATGCCTTATCGTTTCACGTGAAACACAGAGACAATGCTGGGGGACTTTAATCAAAATAAGCTCGTACTCTCATAGACTACTGTAACTACAATGACACGTGGTTTTTTGTGGCACTTTGCTGCACATCACTGAGGAAATAAGTTTCAGCAGTCGCATTAGATGGCGCTCATTTAACGCCATGATTAGCTACAGACAGCAAGTACAGTATATTACGAGTATTTCACGAACATTTGTAGTTAAAAGGAGGACAGATTAACTTACCCTGGCAATGGTGTTCCGGAAGTTAGTCGGTAACTAATGATACCTCCCTTGACAAATTTGAAGTGTGGTATTTTTAGCTCAGTCTGGAGGCCAAATCAACCGAAATGTCACCGGATCGCGAGAAAAGATGACTAATAATGTAATAAAGCATACTCGTGCGATAGTGTATGTTTAATTTGGAAGCTAGGATACTACATTTAAAAACAACAACAACAAAAAGCCGGCTACGGTATCGGCATGTGGAAAACAGCTTCGTAAGCGTCAAAATTGCGCAGGATAATCGCAGCCCGATAAGCAAAACTAGTTCATATGATTTTTAGTTTGTTTTTCTACAAAGACCTCAACACGAGCAACATCTTTTAAAATCTAACAACCCAAAAAATAATTGTAATATATTTTGAGTATTTCTGCTACAGTCGTCATCTCTTGAGTGTCAACACTGCACAATGTAATGAATCATATTACAGTACTGTATATGGTTACACAACTTGAATTCGAATACTTTTGTTCCCGCAAAGGAATTTAAAATTAATCGTAAATTTCCCACTTACCGTAATTGTATTTCCTACTTGAGTTAAATTCATCCTACCTGTCAGTGCTGGTCCACTTCTCTATATTACCTTAAGCCTACTTACTTTAGCTCTGACCCTACGGTACATTTGTGGTTAGTCAGTGAAATGTATTCACCAGGCACTCTGGTCAATAGTTCTGTGTTGTCTCAACCTTACAGCATTTGCTAGATTTCCCTCCTCCCCAATGCGTTTGTTTTGAAGCCGCACGAGTCATTGTGCCTCGCCTGAACACTCACGAGAAAAGTTGACCTTTTTCTCTCCTTTGTGTTGTGACCTTTCCGTCATGACGTCGCAACATGTCAGACTGAGCAAAAGCTCCACCATTGTCATCAACAAAATGAAGGACAGAATCTTTGCAAAAATAAACATAAATATGGCGTGTTTTTAATATCCACAATAAATATACATTAATTTACAGATCATCATACAGTGCATGGTGAAAGAAAAAGAGCCCCCCCCCCCATTTCCGGTATTAAGTGTGTTGTTTTGTTTGGTTTTAAGTCTGCTCACTGGCAGCCGCACTCGTCCACCATCATGTCCTCATGATGCCGAAGGAGCATCTCGCCGTTCTCGTAGTAGAGCATACTTAGGGGGCTCATCTTGGTGGGGGCGCAGCATGGCAAGGCCACTCGGTTGGGGTGGTTATGTTTGAGTAAGCTCTGCGCAGGGAAAGAGTGAGAGGACATGAGGCAGGCAGGCATCAGTGATGGGATTATGCAGTTGAATCAGTTCAGCCGCTTGACCGATTAATTAAATAAGGAGATACGGGTTGTTTCTCGCTTACCTGCATGTAAGCGTGATTGGTTGGGTTGAGGTGGGCCCCCAAGGGTCCTGGACAGGATCCCTCACAGCGATAAGCGTTGTATCTTTTGGGGAAGATGATCCAGGACCCCCAGCCGATGTGATTAAAATCCACGTGCAGGTCCACTCTGCGGCACAGGGACTCATTCGCTCTCCACTCTGAGGCATCGCTTGCCTGTTCCATGTGACCCCGCTTGCTCCTGCGCCTCTTGCCGCCCAATCGCACAGGCCGCCTGATTTCAGCCGGGCTCAAGAACTTGGAGCGCTCGGCCGTATGGAGCAAGCTGGCCTTGGCTTTGGGGTTCCGGTCGGAGCCGGTGTGCGAGAAAATCACCAGCAAGGCTCGGTCGGCCGGCGGGCCAAGCTCGGGGAGTGCCGCCTCGGCCTTCCTCCTCGCCCGTTTGCGCCGGACCTTGAGCGAAGATTTCTGCCGCAGCCAGGAGAGGAGCGGGCTCGTCATGTTGAAGACCCTCCAGCTGCGGGAGAAGGAGACCAAGGAAGACGGGCCCAGGAGAACCACCGGCTCCGGCGCTTCGCGGCAGAGGTCCGACGCCGGGTGGCACTCGGGGCCGGGCTGGTGGTACACGGCCACCGACGTGTTGGGGGCGCTTGGCGGAAGTCGGATTCTCAACTCGGCCGCCTGGATCTGCTTGTCAGACAGCAGGGCGTGGAGGTCGAACGTGGCTGCCCAGAGCCCGTGTCTGTGTGCCAACCCTGGTGGACAACCAGATACAAAACAACAAGTCAGTAGCAAGTCTTGTGTTTGTCCGAAGGGATCTGAAAGGCCAGATTACGGCAGCCAATTTCGCATCCATAGCAGACAGGAAAATAAGGTTTGTATGAATTTCTGAAAGTGTCACAATAGTTGCATCTCTTCACTGAAAGAAATGAATTTGATGAAATAACCACCTCACCAAATATATTATTGCGTATGTGTTTGAAACTCAACACATAAATAAAATATTTCATCCAATAAATATTATATTAACTGTAATCAAACATGAATGAAAATAATAAACAAAACAAAGACAGAAAAGTACAAGTGGAAGCCATTAGTGGAACTAAATCTGGGATGCGATGGTGTGTGTGTGTGTGTGTGGGGGGGTATTGTTATTCAGGTGTTTTTTAAATTAATCTAAAGGATGAAAGAGCATCTTCAAGATGTGAGTTTTGTGCGTCACGTGATCAACTTAATCCACTCAAATCAAGCGCCCTCGAAACTGGCTAAACCTGCAAGCCAGCCAGCTGGCCGTTATTTATTTTCCATCTCGGCGAGTTGGGCTTTGTGCGTTTCCTCCTCAGCCACACAAATAGGTACAAACACTTGACACCTACTGGCGAAATGGGGGCCACTGCCGAGTTAACAAATCCCCCTGCGCCTCTAATCTAATCAGGGCCAAGTGTGAAAAGGCAGGGGGAAAGAAAAAAAAAAAGAACTAAGGACACATGTGTAGTAGAGATTTGAGCAGGAGGGGGCGCGTCTGGCGAGATGCTCAATCAACAAGACCTATTTAAGCAAAAAAAACAAAAAAAAAACGGGGGAGAGAGTGAGAGAGCGAGAGAGAGAGAGAGAGAGAGAGAGAGAGAGAGAGAGAGAGAGAGAGAGAGAGGTAGGTTTGCTTTGAGAATTAGACTGGCTGATCCTCACCCCGAGTGGGATGTGGATTGCAGCCCCTCTGCTCGTCTGGCATCCCCCCCCCCCCCCCCCCCCAATACAACGCCCTACCCTTTGCAGGAATGTCATGAAAAATATTTGAGAGCAACATACCTTTGGCCATCAAACTCCTGACTGTGTCCGCTCGCCTCTCGGCATCTTGCTCCGCCGCATCCGACGCGTTGGCCTTGAAGTTGCGATACAGGTGGACCATGTAGGTGGGCAGGATGTGCCCGCTTCCTCCGGCTCCGGCTCCTCCGGCGGCGGCTCCGCGCTCCCGCACGCCGTGCGGCCGAGCGGCATCGCGGGCGTGCTGCAGGTGGACTGCGCGGCTTGGCTGGTGCTGCTGGTGGAGAAGGAGCAGGAGGAGGAGGACCGGCAACAGCGGGGAGGCTCGCAATGAGCGCATGTTGGCCCGCGAGAGCAATAACAACGATTTTGGCCCACATCTCCAGGGGTGTCTTATATATACCCTCAGACGCCCCCCTCCGGTGCATCACGGACCCCCTGCTCACCCCCCTCCTTTCATGTTCCACAAGTAGCTGAGAACATTAAAGGAAGTTGACATGCGTCCTCAAGACGTGTTACCTGACAGCTCATCAGCCATTCAGCTGCTAATGAGGGCGCCTAGGTGAGGTGGGGTGCGTGTTTACAAGCAGGTCACCCGCCCCCCTCTACGGACCTCACCACCGCTCGACCTTGCACTCGGTTTTGCCATTAGAGCGAAGGAGGAATGGTCAAAGTTTTGCGCTCAGTATAATTGAAATAAATATATGTAGCACATGGGCTTCCACTCGCATAGCGCTTTTCTACCTTATCTACTCAAAAGCGTTTCAAAACGGTTTCCCCATTCACCTACTGATGGATGACACTGCGCCAGGATCAACTGGGGTTCAGTATCTTGCTCAAGGACACTTTGACGTCATCACAATAACCGGGGATCGGCCTCTTCTTAATGAAATCAAATAATACATAATAGAATCAATCAAGCCAAGTCAACTTTATTGTCTAATATGCTCTATGTGAAACATGCAGCGCAGATGAAATTTCTTTCCTCTCAACCACAGTGCAAACACAGGAGAGAGAGAGAGGAGCCGCCGTCAAGATCTATGTTAGTAAAATATGTTATTGTTAATGATTAGTTGGCTAAAATGTTTAACAAAAATCAATCAGACCTTTTTTAATTAATCCTTTAATTTACAGTAAATAAATGAACACATTTAAGATGTCAGAGACAATGTCGAGCACTTTGTTGTAAAAGTGTTGTATAAATAAAGTTAAGTTGAGTTTTGTATTGTCATTAGGGATATTTCCCACGACATCAATATGTGCTAAACGTTTAATTAAATGACACCAACTGTGTGTTTGTGTTCTAACAACCAATAGAAACACAAGTTATGATGTCATAATTTCAATAAGTTATTATTTGGGTTGACGTTGTCATTAATAGATAGATAAACGTTTTCTCCCCTGCCGTTCCGTCTCGTTTTTACGCATGCGCAGTACGACTCCATTCTCCACTGTGGAAGCTCGCGTTTCCTTCCCGTCGACATCCCCGAGAAGGAAAAAAATAAAATAAAATAAAGATAAAATCAATGGGTGACCCGGCGTGACGGGGAAAAACGTCAGCCACCGGCTCCATCCCGTTCCCGGTTCCTTCGTGTCCCAAACGGTTTGTTTTTTGGACTCTTTTCGTCGTCCCGCGAGCTGCAATGGTGAGTTCGCGTCTTGTGAAAAGTTTGGGGGAGCACTTGGTTGGTTTTTTTACGGGCACCCTGGCCAGGCTGCCACGAGCTTCTCTTTCTCCTTTTATCTTGTGTTGCCACAACTAACTAACTTTAGCCTCTCCCAGCTAACTAATGTAGTTTGGAACCGTTCAACCAAGGAACAATACAGAACGTTGTCGTGATGCAAAAGTGCGGATCAAGGAGAAAGTGGGGCACAGGGGCACCCTTGTGTTTTTGGGGGCACCCCAACCCCTCCACTCATTTGGGATTAAGACAGCGCTCGAAAATGCAAGAGACTAGTGCAAATGATTGCTTTTTTTCTGAGATGGCTATTTAATAAAACATTTTTTGAAAATTACTAGCAATGATTCTCAAATTTCAAATCCAAATATTGTCATTTGGATCATTGTTTCGTCATTGGGGGGTCAGTGAATAAAAGATCCTATGACATTTATTAAAATAGGAATATTGTACTCAAATGTGAGCCCCAAGTGTTTCAGCGGTCACTCTTAATAATGCTTCCATTGTGAAACATTTTCGGGCGAGTGTTGTGAGGAAACTTTAAATAGCTGCACGGTTCTCGTTAGCATTTGAAATTCAGCAAATGTTAATGTGAACATCAGATGGCCATACTATTATTATTAGGGGACATTGGTTCATAATTTGTATGATGCCTTGTGCCGGGACTCGTCTCTCTGCACGGATCGCTTTTCCTCTTACCCCCAGGGGCTAACGGCAGGGGCAGGGGGGTTGGGCTGTAATGACAGAAACCGGCAGCCCAAACTGCAGTTAATCAATCGTGATGCTAAAGGCCCCCCCCCCCCCCCCCGCACAGTGCCCGAAACAGTACTGCCATAAAAGCCCTAATCAGTCTTGATTGGAGGTTTGTTCATCTCTCTGTGCCAGTGATAATCACAAGGCAGAATATTTCAGGGCTCTGCCACTAGAGGGCAGAATAAGGCTAACCCCCTTTGGTGGCGTTTTTTTGTTTGTTTTGCGCTCTATCATCACATTTTCTTTGTAAAGTTAACTTACGTGCGTTGGCTTAATTAAAGTAGCTATCATATCTGGAGGGCATGATAGTTGGAATCTTGATGCCACATTTCAGAAGTATGCAAGAGGTTGGAATCTGTGTAGCAGCGTTGTGGAATTTTTTGGCAGAATTAGTTAGATTTGATTCATTTCAACACGGCATCTCTGGTGAAATCGTTCCCTCTCCTGGTTCCTCTTCTGAGACACACGCCAGCTCAGGAACATTTTGCAAAAGAGGATGTTTCTGTCAGTCAGTCAAGAACGGAACACTTGCTTTTTTTTTTTTCACATTTGTTGTTGTTTTTCTCAAATAATTGCCAGTGTGTGCCAATTTCAGGTTTTAATTGCACAACCACCCCCCAAATTTGTTGCACTGTGATTCTCTCATCCCCAGTATCCAACACATTGATACCAAGAGCGGAAAGAACACAGTTGGCCGCATTTTCCGCCTCATGTGTGGGGGTCCAAGACATTTCAAATGTGATGGGAAGTGTTGCAAATTGGCGTGTGAGTGTGTAGGACACCTTGGCTGCTGCTGCTGCTGCTGCTGCTGCTGTTGATGCAACTTCTGCAACAGTCTTGGCCCGGGAGGAAGGAAGGAACAGGTGTGGCTGCTTTTGATTTGCCTTTCGAAATCGTACTGTTGAGCTCATCGTTTTCGGAAGAGAATGTTCCCACGTCGTCTTTGGTAGAACAGCTACCGGTGTTTGTGTTCCCTGAACATCTGCAGATGAAACGGGACTTTCTCGGGATGATTCGACGGATCCCAGCGAGTCGGCTTGAAGCCGACTTATTTGCCCAGCTGTGAGCGGTGTTTGCCCTCCTGCATGACACGCGTTAAGCGCTAATGAATGCACCGATGAGAGCGTCGTACGGAGTTTGGCTTACGTGATGTCATCTGTTTGCGCTCGTCTCGTTTCGCTTGCGTGGCGTCTGAATGTTAAATTCAGGGAGGTCAGTGGATCTCCTCAGAGGGCCTTCATCCATCCATCCATATATAGACATATATACTGTAGATCAACTTGCCTTGCACACATACATAAGCGGGTACTCGAAACAGAAAAAGAATACCTCGAGCATTTTTGGGGAACTGAGGTCACTGATGTCCTGGAGGACTTGTTTCAGCCCTAAAAGTAACAATATTCTCTGGCATCTATTCTTGATCCTCTGTAAGGAATGAGTAGCATTAACACCAGAAGGAGCAGCATAGCATCTGTTCAATTGGAGCAAAAATTGTGAGTTTTTTTTGGCCATGTTTGTATAAATGACACTGCCACAGGGTACAAGTTTGAGAGGCGCTGGTTGAATTGTGTTTGGGGAGTCTTGTTAAAAGGTCTGCGGTGTCTGTATGTGTGTGTGTATGTGTGTGTGTGTGTGTGTGAGGCAGCGGGTTGCCAGGAGGCTGCGCTCGCGGCGATTGGATGGCGGCGGAGGAGCTGATGAGTAAGCCACTCGTCCGGGTCCTCCCCCACATCCTTTTTTTTTTTTTTTTTTAATGCAGCAGCACATGCTCTTCACACCGCTGCGCCGAAAACACAACAAAAGTCCGCCGCCCGCTTCTAGGACGCGTCCATTGACGGGATGCGCGACCGCCTCCTCTCGCTTGCCTGCAATCATCCGCCGCGCACTGATTGACTCGCACGGATAGCAGCGATGCCAGCCGGGATGTGCCACTGAGACAACCACCGCCTGGATAGCTATTCGCCTGTTTTTTTTAGTTTTTTTTTTTAGGTGTACTATTTTTCTCGGATGCTGGACTCGGCAGCGGAGCGTTAGGTATGGCGCTGATACTTGACAATGCACACATGCGTCAATGTGACTGAAAACCGTACTACGATAATTTACTGATGGTGTCGGGTTAGATTTTTAAAAACCTTCAGATGGTCCGCGTCATTTGTAAAAAAAAAAAAAAATAGGTCAGATGTCTTGACGAGTCGTTTATGGAAATAATACCGTGAAAGCAATTTATTCATTTCTATCGCTGATATTGAACGGTTGCGGTGGGAATGCTGAGAGGCTTTCCGCGTGAATTTGGCTGCCAATGGAACCGCTTCCCTCGTGTTTATCGATCATGTGTCAAGGGCAGCGAGATCGATTGAGAAATGTTTCTCGGGCAATCTGCTCACGTTCAGCCAAATGCCTCCGACGTCAAAGGAAAGAAGTGGAATGTTTATGCAACGGCCAAGTCAATCACCTGACCCGAATCCCATCGAGCATGCGTTTCGCTTCAAGACAAAACCGGCAGTAAAATCCCCCGACAGGGATAAACGTCTGGGGTCCATTGTGGGGGCGTTGAGAGCCCAAAAACCGAATCTCTGTCCCAATACTTAGGGACTTGACTGTACAAGTGGCCTGTGATTGACCGGTGACCAGTCCCGGGTGTCGCTAGCCTTTCACCCACTTCCATTTTCTAGACTCCATTCGATCTTGGACTCCAGGCCATCTCGCTCAAGTTGCAATTCAGTGCAGGACCGCCGGAGACGATCGACCATATTAATAAAAACTCGCCGACCACACGTTGAGGTGGTTGCACGCAGAATGCTGCGGTCGGTCGAGGTTGTGGGGAAGAAGAAAAAAACATGGAATGACTGCAGCTTGGGAAAAGTGTCTTCAACTGAAATATTTTTATAAGTCGATCTGCTGAGGCTTTTTTTAGTAGCCTGTCATTGGGCTGTCAGGAAAGCAGGCGGAAGCGCTACCGCAGGATTTAGGTCATATTCTTAGCACGGGCATACTTTTTTTTTTCTCCTTCTGCCAAGCAAGCGGCTTTGACATGGCGACCGTGCAAAACAGCGGTTGGACTGGCAAAAGTGGGGAACAATGTGCCTCTGCGGTACAGAGGAAGCACTGAGTTCATTTCCTTGCCGCATCCACGGCGCAGCGCAGGAAAGCGCAATGTCCGACGCTTTGACTCGGCGCTGACACGTGTGCGCAACCTCAAAGAGGATGTTGCATAGCCAATGCGACCGAGCGCTTCCTGTTCGAGGTGCGCCAACGCTTCCTCGTGTCAAATTTGCTTTTTGGCGTTGTAAAGATCGGCTTGGATCGAGACAAAACCAAAAAAAAAAAAAAAAAAAGTGCAGGACTTGAAAATCGGGAGCAAGTGAGTCGGAGTGTCTTATGAGGGGACTGAATTCTTTCGTCCGATTGCATTTTGAAGCTAACACAATCACTCACAATCCATTTTTGGCCTGTCCGAGAATGAGCATTACTTGACTTCATCCAACATTATTGGTGGCGGGAAGTCGATCGGTGTGGAAAGCTCTCCCGAGTGTCCGTCGAAGCGCAGCATCTGCGAAGGAGCGGAGCGTAGCGCCTCGCATCCTTCCTTGGGCCACCAAACAGATGCATCCTGCAGCTGCAGGCTCCTTCCTGCCTCGCATCGCTTTTGTCCCAAAGACGATGGCACGCAGAGGTCGGGGGGGGAACGCCGGCGGAATTTCAATGGGCCGGCCGGGGCCCTGAACGGGCCCACGCTGGCAGGAGGTTCCGGTTGCCATGGTTTTCCTTACACCAGTCGACGCGGAAGAGTTCACATTCAAAAGGGACACTTGGCGCAGACCAGAGAAAATTAATTCGGAGATTTTGTTTCCGAAAAAAATGATTTGTGTTGGAAAGCATCGGAACCGTGAGCTACACCGCAAAAATTCATTTTCCTTTTTTTGTTGATTTTTTTTTTTTTTGCTTTCCTACTTCCAGAGAAAATCCGAATTGTTATTGGTCCCGTGAGGTCCCGGGTGGACTCGCGGTGACAAACTGCCCCTCTGATAAGTTGACTCGATCGGCTCTTCAGGAGGATGTTTATGACTCAGGGCTATTTTCTGCCCAGGCCTCCGCCCTGCGTGCTCGCTCGCTAATTCGGGCTATGGCATGCTGGAATCGCTGTGGTCAAGTCCGCGCGTTTTGTGCATGCGCAATTTCAACCAAGTTGCGCGTCCTTTGTGCAATTTTTTTAAAGGAATTGCACACGACTGAACTGCCGCGACGAGTTCTCACGAGTGGTCAATTGTCTGCAACTAGTTTTCCGGAATCAGTTTTCGCCATTGATTTTTTTCAGAAGGCATTGTCCAGATTTGTTCCACAATGTGACGGTTTCCTCTCGAAAGGCCAAAATGCTGCTGCTCTTCTGAGATCTCTTTCTGCTTCTGCTGGTTGGATCGATTGTGTTGACCAGATGGCCACCAGATGTACCTCGGTACCATGCTTTTTTTTTTATTTATTTTTTTTAACTGCGACCGCCCCCAAGTAGGATGACTTCTGAACGCTCTGTGCCAAGGGGAGGTCTTCCCCCGTCTCTTCCTCCCCCCCCCCCCCCCGCACCGACGCTGGCGGGGGAAGAGGAAGGTTTCTGTTGGGACGGAATGCCAAGTTCTCACACTCCTTTTTGGACCATGGCAGACAACAAGCAGCGCCGAAAAGCCTCTGGAAGTGCAAGTCTCTGGTCAACGCACTCGTAAGATGCATCTTTGCGCTGAGGTTTTTAAAAAAAAATTTTGCGGTAGGCTGATGTTAAATCCAAGGGTCGGAGATGCTTTTGGTATGTGGTGAGGGAAAAGGAATACTTGACTTCCTTTTATGGAATGACAACTTGTCGATGGCGATGTAGGACCCTTCATATTTTCTTCAGGATGGGACAATTTTATTTTATTTTATTTTTTTGTGGTTAGGACCACACCTAAAGTACTCGTGGTTTCTTGTAGACTTGGAGGTGGTCCAGTCGGGACCGGCCCATTCAAGACACAACAAAAAAGAGAGCGGCGGTCACTCGAGTTCGCATCCAGTCTGGAGACGAGAGGATGAACTTGTTAAAGAATAGAAATTAATATGAGCAAATGACCAAAAATGGCCTCCCTGTGTCATCCTGGTGTCCTGGTCTCGTCCTCTTCTCGTCATGCTTTTGTCTCAGTGACGCCGATGTTTCTCTTGTGTCAAAAGTCGTTCTACCTTTTTGTCATTTCCCCAGCTGCGGGTGGAGCATGGGTACGACTGCCAGCGCAGCGCCGCCGCCACCGCCGCCGCCGCTTGAAGGTGTCCAAGGTGTCCGCGACAACGGGATGGCCGACAGCAGGCCGTCGCTCAGCATGAGCCCCTTTCACACGGTCAACGTCCACAACAACAAGGCCAAGTCCATTATCACCAACAAGGTCGCACCTGTGGTCATCACGTAAGTCCCTCCCCGAATACGCGTTGTGTGGATTGGGCGCCGATCCCCTTTGATCACTGCCGAGGTGTGACTCCCTCTCTTGGTTGCGGAGAGACCCCCCACTGCTTGTGGAGGCGTGAACCCCCCCCCGAAACATAAACTAGGGCTGCAGCAATTTCATATTTTTAAAACCGAGCATTCTACTGATGATCCCATCGAATCATCGCAAGTACTTTGTTTGTCCACTTGGGGTTGCCATCCTCAGCTTCTTCTGTGGTATGTGTGACTTAGTGTGCATGGTTTTAAAAGGCGGGGCCTCGTCTGGTGAGTGACATGGGTGCTAGCGAAAAGTGAGCACCGCAAAGCTCTGAGGCCGAGATTTAGCTTTGACTTTATTTTTTTCCCCCTACTCTAATTGTTCAAGTGATTCCAGTTAATGGTTGCAGCCCCTCCTCGTTGGCGTGGTAACTCCTCTCTTGGTGACGTCGGCCCCCCGCCCCTCTTGGCCTCCAGCCTCAGTGTTTGCCCCTGTTATCATCTCATTTGTCAGCGTAGGCTTTGTAAACACCAGCTGATAATTGAATCGACTCCTCTCACCACGCTGCCACTATGTGTGTGTGTGTGTGTGTTTGTTTTTGCGTGTTTTCATGTTTGTGTGCATGTGCGCGGACGCCCACTCGCAGGTACAATTGCAAGCAGGAGTTTCAGATTCACGATGACATCCGCAAGTGCAACTACAAAGTCGGACGGATATCAGACGCCATGCCCGAGCATTACCTGGTGCAGGTGCAGTATGCTGGATCACACACACACAGACACACACACACACACACACACACACACGCAAAGGGCAACGTGGCGCAGGTACATTGTCATGCAGCGTTTTAAGAGGCGGTGAGCCGTCTGTGGTGTCAGGAAGCCTGTGGCTCTTGAATCAGGGCTTTGATCGGCCACCTCACTCGCTTGGAAGCCTTGAGCCCTCGGCTGCCGAGGAGAAGTCAGTCAGGGTCACACGTGATCTTCACAACATCCAGGCGACTTTGCTGTATTCTAAAATGAAATTGACACCTACGTGATTTAAAAAAAAATAAAGTTCAATCCAACTTCCAGTGTGCAAGCAGTGACATGAATTTGCTTCTTTTTGTTCTTTTTTTTTTGTACATGCGAAACAAACCTCAAAATGAAGCAAAAGCTGCCAATTAGCCCACCCTGTAATTACTTCAGCATCGGTGCCAGTGTTGATGATGATGATGATGATGATGATGATGATGATGATGCTACTTTTGAACTGGAGGACCTCTGTGATGTTCTCTTAAATCACTGACAACAATATTCCCTTGCCAATAAACAAGACACGCCACCCACAGTTTTGGAATGAGCGACGGTCGATAGAAGTGTCCACTAGATGGCAGCAGTTCCCGCGCAACCGTGTTTGCTAACCACACACCATCCATCCATTATATCGGAACCGCTTATTTTCTCACGAGGGGGTCGCGGGCGTGCTGGAGCCTAATCCCAGCAGTCTTTGGGGAGTCGGCGGACCAAATTCAAATGTCAGAAAAGGTATTTACACAACTGGAAATAAATTAAGAGACAAGAAACGAAACACTTGGACCTTTTTATGGCATTTTGGACCATTTGTCACTCCGCCCATCCATCTTTTACAGTTGCAAACAATTCACACTCAAATGGACAGTTTAGGTGAATGGCCAAACATGTAAATGTTCTGCGCTTTCCTTCTAGGGCGAGTACTTCATGGTGCAGGACGTGTACAGCAAAGCGGACGTCCTCAGCACGACCGGCTCCTTCGGGGCACCCAACTTCCGTCAGGTGAAGGGATCGTACCCACTCTATGGGATGGGTCAGCCCAGCCCCAGCGGCTTTCAACGCGTCCTGCAGAGGCTCCAAGCGCAAGGACACGAGGTCACCTGCCACCTTTGGCGTTTTCAGAGGATTAGCCTGCACTCCTTCAAAATATTCTCATCTGATGTCTTTGGTCGGGTTTTTTTTTTGTTTTTCTTCTTGCCAGGAGGTTGTTTTTGTCTGCGTGCGAGAGGAGCCGGTGGTCTTCCTGCACAAGGGTGACGACTTTGTCTCGTACACCCCCAGGAGGAAGGAGAACCTCCACGAGAACCTCCACGGCCTGGAAAAGGGGCAGCCGGTGGAAGCGCTGGAGCTTACTGTCCGGAAGGAGGTGACTTTGACTTGAAACTGGGGGCGGGGCCAGTTTATATCGAATGATGCAGACATACCTCCGGGCAGTTTTTTCGTATAGTTGTCGAGTCCTTTTTTTTTTTGTTGACTCTTAGCTCCACGACTTTGCCAAGCTGAACGAAAACACCTACTACGTGTACAACGACATTGAGTACCTGAAAGACGAGCCTCAGAAGGTGGTCATCACGTGCGAGGAGGACATCCACGTGACCGAGGAGGTTTACAAGCGGCCCGTGTTCACCATGCCGGCGTACAGGTGCTCTCCGCTCTTCTCCTTTTTGGCCGTGGCTCGGAAATTGCCGACTGCGTGTGTTGCGTTCTTCATTCCAGGTATTACAGATTGCCGCTGCCTGTCGAGGGAGCGCCTTTAGAAGAAGACTTTGATGCTTTTGTCAACATACTCAGGGTGAGTCCAACTGTCCTTGATTAACGGGGTTTCCGTCCAGTTGTGTCCATAAATATTGGGACACGGAGACGGGCTCAATATGAGAGCCACATGTACAAACTTCTTAGTATTTATGGTCTTGCGGCCCGTCATGTCCTTGACTTGACGGGCCGCAAATTTGACAAGTACTTGTACTTGCTGCACTCCCATGGCTGACTTGATTTCTCCCCTGGCAGGAGAGTCCCGGCTTGTCCCTGCGACACGACGCAACGCCGAAGCTTCCCGCGGTGCTCTTCAGCTGCCAGGTGGGCGTCGGCCGCACCAACCTGGCCATGATCCTGGGCGCCCTGGCCATCAACCGCGTTTGGGGCAACTCTCGCCCACCGGCTCCGTAAGGCCTTGTCATCATAATCATCATTTTTTTTTTTTTTAAATGGGGTTTTAAAGTACTTGTTTTTACATGACTGTATTTCTGTGTTTACAATTTTTAAATCACATGGAATGGGTCAAAGTGTAAATTCATGTTTTTTTCATAAGCTCTGTGTCGTGGCTTTTCATCTATTGTGGCCGTGCCGAAAAAGTATCCCCCCCCCCCCACAATAAATGTAAAAAACCCAGCACACTTCCGTCATGAATATTTCAGGGTTGAGGAACCGGCAGAAGCGCTTGCAGAGCCCAGACCCGTTTTCCGCATCATCCAATCTCTGATCGTCAAGCTGCCAAATGGACAGCAAGTCTTGGAGGAGGTGAGTTTCCCCCCTCACCGGATTGATTGTGGGAGCGTACACCAGCGCACTTGTGACGGTGTGTGTTTGTCGTCAGGTGGACCGGGCCATCGCACTGTGTTCGGAAATGCACAACATCAAAGAGGCGATCTACGAGAACAAAAGTAAATTGGAAGGCATCGGAGATGATTATCAGATTCAGGTTGGTGTTTTCTGGACAAGCTAATGCTCTATTTTGGAGGCCTGACGGATGGAGGCCTGACCAGACGAATCTCCTTCTTGTGTTGCCCATTAGGGAAGCAGCACCAAAGAGTACTTCCTCAACAGAACCCGGCAGAGCTTGGAGCGCTACTTCTACCTGATTGTGTTTAACGCGTACCTCCACGAGCAGGTGGGTGTCGGGAGTTAGCCGAGCGCTATCGGCCAGCAGCTAAATTCCCGTGACGTCTTTGCAGTATCCCCTCGCCTTCGTGTCCAACTTTAGCCAGTGGATGTGCCGCCACACTTGGCTCTACCGCCTGCTGGCACGTATGGACCTTTCCGAGCTGTCGGCGCCGCCCGAGCTGGTGACCAGAGGAGCCCGTGTTCTGGTGAGCAGCGATTACCTCCGCCGGGGAGCGGTGGTTGTTTGGTTGATGCTTGCTTCAAATTGTTTATTGCCACTTCCACTTATAGTCTGGTAGCTCAATGCTAACAGATAATGGGAAACACCATAGACAGGCTATTGCAATTGTAGCATCCGTATCGTTCAACTGTTAGCTTTGTAAAAAAACAGCAGCAACATATTGCAGATAGACGTTTCCTATGTTGCGCAGGTGGCTGGCGAGTATTTAGCGCCCGACGTCCTGAGCACGGCCAAGGAGATGAAGGCGCTCAACTTCAGACGCGTACCCAAGATGCCCATCTACGGAATGTCGCAGCCCACGTCCGAGGTGTCGCGCCACCCATGCCCAGAGTGTTTCATTGTCGCTTGTTGATAGTTCTCTTTTTATTTTCCTGTTGCTTCCCTGTTCAAAAATGCGTTCTTTGTGCCTGCGCGTGTAGGCGGCCGGAGCCGTGCTGGCCCACCTGACGGACGAGAAGCGCAAGCACAGCCGCATTCTGTGGGTCAACCTGCAGGAGGAGCTTGTTTTAGAAGCCAACGGGCAGATCTTCACCCCCAGGGAGCCGTCGCGCTTGGATCAGCACATTGCCATCCCAACGTCTGACCCGCTCATCATTGAGGTCAAGAGGAAACTTTTTTTTGGGGGGGGGGGTCAAATCTGAGCCGTTTTGACTGCAAATATAATCTACATAAAATGTTAGGGGGAAAAAAATAATACTTCGGGATATTACGACTCACTTGCACGTGGACTTTGTTTTGATTTAAGAAGCTGGAGACGTCCCTCAAGGAGGAGATTCTGCGTGCCCAGAAGTGGCTGGAGGTGACTCTTGAGCAGGAGAAACAGATGAAGATGTTCAAGAGCGTCCTGACGGCGCAGGAGATCTTGGCGCAGCAGAAGAAGTCCACGCCGGCCCTTGCCTATAAGCGCATCCCTCTGCCCGACTGCGCCGCCCCGTGGGAGGAGGTAACCGGCAACCAGTGACCACGCAGATTTTATTCATCAAAAATGTTTGTATGTATGTCTTGCCTCATATTTGTTGTGGTTTTCTGCGCGGGCAGGATTTCGACTCGCTGCTGGACGCCATGAAGGGCTCGCTGGCCGAGGACTCGCGCTCGGCCTTCGTCTTCAACTGCTCCAACGGCAAAGGCAGGACCACCACGGCCATGGTGCTCTCCGTGCTCACTTTGTGGCACTTCAATGTACGGTGCGCCGCTCTCGCGTTTCCCGCACGGCACGGCTATGAAAGCGGACCAAAGTAGGAGTTGTTTATCCCCCGCAGGGCTTTCCGGAGTTTCCCGAGGACGAGATCGTCAGCGTCCCCGATGCAAAGTACACCAAAGGGGAGTTTCAGGTAACATTTTCCCGTGCACACTTTTTTTTTTGCTCCGGTAATAATAAATGACCGAATTCATCTGAGAGAATAATTGACACCCATTCCCAAAATATATTAAGTCTATATTTAGAGACCACAAGATGGCGCCAAAGTATGACGAATACACAAAGCGGCCGGCTAATGGGCCGCCTTTGTATCACCCCCCCATTCCCCCCAAATTCTGGATTAACAGGTTTTCCTTTTCTTTTCAGGTGGTGATGCAGCTGGTGCGCCTGCTCCCCGACGGCCACCGCATTAAGCGCGAGGTGGACATGGCCCTGGACTCGGTCTCCGAAACCATGACCCCCATGCACTACCACCTGAGGGAGATCATCATCTGTACCTACAGACAGGTCAGCCTCTGTCTCAGAACTGGGGGGGTGGGGGTGGGGGGGGGGGGGAGTCCTCTCACTACTCCAGTGTACACTTCAAAAGGAAATGAAATGATGGTCATAAACATCCGTCACAAGGTACAAAATGAACCCGTAAATATTTATCAAAAGATGTCGCGCACTGAGTGATTGCACTCGCCGCCAGTGTCCCATAGAGGGGGGAAAGGCAGCCTCCTTTTCCCACCTCAGCTGGTGTCCAGCGCACATGAACGAGAGGAATGCAGGCACGAGCGGCCGAGCGTGGAAAAATTGATTATGATGTAACTTAATGGAAGCTGGTTGGATGAGAAGGGGCCAAGAGAAGCAGTGAAGGAAATGAAATGTTCCTTAATATCCGTCGCAGGCTTTCAGATAGCTCATCTATCAATTTCCAGTCTTGCGAGATGGAAAGTCCTCGCTGGATGCAGAAAGTTGGCGGGAAAAGAGGGAAGTCTTTCCGAACAATATGTACAATATGTTAAGATGCGTTGTTTTGATTGGTTTCGATTGGTTTTCTCTGTGCAAACTAACAAAGCCGAAGGGAGAACAAAAGTAGCTTGTGAAAGAAAAAGGCTCGGCTTTATGCCTTTTTGAACAAACGCTGCAATCATTGCGCCTCTGCACTCCGTCAGCTGTTCCCGGAGGAGCCGGAGGCACCCGGGCCCACTCGGCGGGCCGATCAATGGCTCTTATTGTCTTCCGCCTACATTCGGGGTCTGTCTCTTGGTGACGCCGCGTAGAAAAGCCAATGCGCTCATTTTAAATAATATTACAAAAATAATACATGTGACTAGCTTAATAAATGGGATATGGTCTATATTGAAAATATACAGGATATCTGCCCCATTTTTCAAGGGTGCGTACGGGGGCGAGGTGCTGCACTAACCCCGTGGGGATGCTGACGAGTTGGGAAGGGGGTGCGTTTGGGAATGAGTACATTTGAATGCCGCCTTGTGGGTTTGGTTACAATTAGCGCCGCGAGAGTGTTTAGCTCGGAGTTTGTAAATGACACAAATGAGCTACCGGAGTTCAAATCCAACTTGAGATGAGGCTTGACTTATCCGGAGGCCACGTGTTGGCACTGCCGCCATTGCAGCACCACCCCCACCCCCGCCCCTTTTCCCTTTCCTCTCTGCTTGAAAGCAGCAGTCCAGGTGCTAAACAGTGCCAGATGTTGCTGCAAGAGGGGAAAATTTCACTCTGTCCCTCTTATAGCGGAACACCCCCCACCCGTATTGCCTTTAAGACCCCCTCCTCCACTTTACCAGTGGTTGGAAAATGTGTCTTCCATCGAGAAATATATATGTTCGCTCAGAGACCCGGAGGATCCGGCAGCTCCCAGAGGGGCCCACTAAATGAAGGGGGAAGTGGGGGAGGGAAGCTCTGAATCCCCTTACGGCCAACCAGGCGTGACCCCCACATGGCGCGTACGTCTACCAACACTTGGGCCAAAAAAAGCAGGCGGGCAAATTCGCCTCCTCCGGGGAAATGTGCCGCTGGCTGATGCCTGCCTTGCACGTTGGGCTCCCCGCGCTTGCGTTGACAGGCGCCGCATCCGTTTGACGCCCGGCCCGGCGTTTCTTTGCATAATTAGCACCGGATGATAATGAACATCGCCGTTGAACTGTCGCCTTCCTTTCAATTCAGCCTGCCTCGGTGACGATTCGTCTCTGTGTGTGTGTTCCATCATGTGAGTGCGTTCAATTAAAACACTTCAAAGGAATCGACAAAGCAAAACGTTCCCCACACAGGCAATTATCCTCTGACACAAAAACTGCTCATTCGACATATTTCCTCAAAAGCTTGCTGCATTGTGCTCACGTCAAAGTGGCCATTCCAACGCCACTTAGTCAAAACAAAACAAAAAGAAAACACACGGCTTGTACTCTTTGCTTTTCACAAAGCCCCGTCGGTCACACCGCCTCATAATCAAGCGGCAACTCAGGAGGACCTTGCATCTGAATTGTGTAGCCAATCAGTAGAACATTATGGAAAATTGCACATTTTCCCCTCACATCGCAGCTCTACAGAGGACTGAGTGCTGCCTGATGCCTTTCCCTCTCCCGTTTGCTCGTGAAAGACACAAATTAAGAATGAATGAGGGCAAATCACAGTGTGTTGAAAAAGACGGGCCCTTGCGGTTTGGACAGGGGGGGATGGAAAAATATTTGGGGAAAGGGGAGAAGGCCTTGCGAGCAGGTTCTCCAAGGGGAAGCCGGGAGACGTCTTTGGGAAAGATGGAGGATGCAACCAGAGCCAAAAAGCTTCGGAGGAACATTACGCATTCCTATGATTCACTTTTTGTCCATGTTGGCTGTACAGTGTTAACATTGTATTTGTATTTTTTTTTTACTCCCTTCTTTTTGCTTTGACTACATTTAAATTTCTTTGAATTGCTCCTCAAGGCTTCCTCTTTAAATGTTTTTGCTGGTTCTTTCTGTTGTTGAGTCGCAAGCCGCAGCTGTTGACAGGTTCATAAAACACGTCGGCCATGATTGGTGGTTACCTGATCCCTGAGCGACTGTGATGTCATTTTCAGGTGACAAAAAAGTGACAAAATGGCCGCCCACTGAGGCGGACAAAAACGGGTGGATTTTGCTGCTCGACTCGTTTTCCTCAAACGCAATATTCATCGGAATTTCGTGTTTAGACTCACGGAGGCGCACTTAATGTAGTCTCCTCAAGACTTCTCCTTTTAAGTACAGCACTAAATATTTGCACTTGGTTGCTTGAGAATGCAGCCAGCTCCAATTTTTCAGATGCTACTGGTGATGTAGCCGTATTTGCGTGTGGTTTTTTTTTTTACGAGAATGTTTGGCAGCACGTGCGGGGGGTAAATAATCATCTCACGGGACCTCTCAGTTGGCTTTGGCGAGTCAGTCGAAGGGGGCAAGCTTGGGCGGGGTGGAGGGGGTGGGGGGTGTCAAGCAGCTGTCATCAGTCAGCTGCTGTTCCCGCAGCGTATTTATTTTCAGGGCGTTTCTACATCGGCGAATGAAGTGATTCGCTTAAGCTGCAAGTGAGCGTTTGCCGTGTTGACAGCATGACGTGACGCTTCAGGGCATCGCGTGACGGATTGCTGCGCAAATACGTGTGGAATTAAAAAGTAATGGACCTTGTTAGTTTGAAATCGAGGATTCATTAACAGCATGCATAGTATCATGCCAGAATGGAGCAAGACGAATCGATTCATCTCATTTAAATGCTAAATGGCGATGGTGCAGACCTTTTAAACACACCAATTGCCGCCTGTTAGTAAGAGAGCGTTTTCTTCGATGGCAAGATGAGATAACACTGTACAGACGATTTCAAGTTTTCTTCTCTTTGCTTCACTCTGCACGCGTCTCAAAGCGAGCGTGTTTGAAAATCACGCCACTCACCGCCTGTTCCTGTCGTCATCGGCTGATGCGCTGATTGTATTTGAACTACTGTGTAGTCCAGGAACCAATCAATGAAACGGCTCGGCAGCGCAAACGCGCCTCACAAAGTGTAACGCTCCAAAAGCCGTTGATTGCAGTCGCTTTGCCCCCCATTTCCTGTTGCCGCCTTTAGAGTTGTTTGACGTTGCATCGTTAATAACTGCAAATTCACAATCTGCCTCCTGATGGAATAGACGCTCAATGTGCCTTTCAAAGCACATCGTTATGCTCGCTGAGCGGCATCTGCAGTGAAAAGCGAACAACAGAACTAATTCATGCCGCCCAGAGATGTTCGTTACGATCTATATAATATGAAGTATTTATTCAACAAATGCTGCGCAAATGTGCAAAGATCTTCGCAGCGTTTATGTATCACTTCAACATCATGACTACTTTCCTCTCAGTCAGGGCTCTGACGCCACCCTGTGGCATCTTAGGATGCTGCAAGCTCGGGATCATCAGAGCTTGCAGCATCCTTGCAGTCGTGGAAAAGGTGAAAATGTGTTCCGCTTGCCAATGGAGCTCATCTAAGATACAACGCTTGAGCTCCGACTTCTTCTTTCCGAGTCTTGGTCCCTCCTGGACTAACAAGAAAGGATCGGATAGAATTTTCCTGCGGCCACAAATGTCTCTTCCAAAATGAGTCTCGGGCGACTTGCAGTGACAAAGATGAAGTTCAGTCAGTGAAGTGAGGAAATGGAGTCATGAAGGAAAATATCTTCAAGGTTGTTGGTCGATGGGGCTTTTTACTTTTTCTGCCTTCAGGCGACTCGAAGCACTTAAGCTTGCGCCTTCGTTCGCCAACCGGCGATGCGGCGTCAGGCGCAAAGTATCGTCGCCATGACCTTTGGGTTTGTCTTAGATTATGTTAGTGCTTGAATGCCTTGAAACAGTTCATTTCAGGACTATATTTTTTTTTCGGGGGCGAGGAGCTCATCTCAATAGACCGATTGCATTGCATAATAATGCTGTATTTTTATCTCCAGCCTGCAGTTGTGAGACACAGACTCGCTGTGGGAGTCGAATGCTGATGGCCGCCGTGCCTTAATGCCAATCAAGAATGGCAATGCGGCAGTCCGAACCATTTGGAAGGTGCCCGGGAAATACGCAATTACGCTTCACCCGGCGAGCCGCTTTCAGTCAGTGACGGGTTTCGATGATTCACGAATTCATTTTATTTGACGGCGTGTCAATCACTTCGGCATTTTCAGCACGAGTGGGCGAAATTTGAGTGAAACCGGAGACGACTCTCGTTACTCTCGTTGAGTCGGCGGTGAATGCCTGCCAGATATTTCAAGCTCGGCTAACGAGCTCCGGCTCGTTCTCTGGAGACCCTTTTGCACTTTGGTCCAGAGATGGAAATGACACATAACTCGTCTGCATATTCCCCCCCCCCCCGCCCTCTCTCGTGCTTGTGCGCCGGCCAGGCCGTTGAAATGTTCAAGGTATGTCTGATATGCATTCTCCCCAGAGGTCGTGACGCACGAGACTCGAAAGAGTCTTAACCGCAAGAGTACAGAGTTGCATTAATTTGCTGCCGCTTATGCAGTACGCGGTTTTCCAGCCAGCCCTGCTTCGAGAAATCCACTCTCGACTTCGGGGGATTTAATGGTGACAATGTGGCTGAGCAACTGGAAAAAGACAGATGGCTGGAAGCTGGAGAAGCGCTTAACACGGAGGCGTCTCCTCCTCTTCGTTCCCGACTCAGCTGCTCGCTCCTCGAGTCTGGTATTTGTTTGATTGCGCGCGTGTCGCTGTCAGAAACGGCCGCGTGACGTTTTGCTCGGTAGATCCTACAGTGGGACCGAGGTGGAGTACTTATTTATGAATTTATTTATTTTCCGAGGCTTGCATCGGGGGTTTTGGTTCGTCACCCCCGTCCGAGGGCCCCCCCCCGCTGTACTGGAAAGCGCGAGAGCGTACGGGCTCTCGACATTCCCACGCAAGCCAGCAAGTGAGGGGCCCGATCCATCTAGGAATTGCACTTTGGCTCCACTTGTGAGCCCACCTGAAATATCAGCACGTATGCTTGACATTTGCCGCTCTGTGCATTGAGTCACGCACGGGGCGGCGCATGTGTAGGTCGCCTGTGCGCTCCAGACAGGTCGGGCTTTGGTTTGGTTTAGGATTTGAGTGGGAGGCGCCCTACACGAGGTGATGAATGACCGCTTGTGCTAACCTGGAAGGGCCAATATGGATCTATCTGTTTATCCCCCCCCCCCCCCCCCCCCGGCAATCCTGTCGGTGGCTAATTGGCACCAGATGTCAGTCAGATAGACCTCCGGTGACCTTTTCACCACGCCGCACGCACTTCTGGTTGGCAGAGCGACTGAGAGAACCTGGAGAGTGGCTTAAAAGTTGATTTGAGCTTTGTTATGGCCTATTTGGCTCATTTAGAGGCAGCGATACTAGCGCGAGACCTGATCGCAGCGGGGCAGGGATGCACTTTTGTCGCATTTTACGTGCATAAACATCACTATCGTAGCTGGCGTTTTAAAATGCTGTTCCTGCCGCTCCAGATTCCCTTTCTTGGACGATGCCATCGGTGCGCAGCATTTCAAACAAACTTTTGAATGCGAATCAACAAAAAAAAAAATACAGCTTTTGGGAAAGTATCGTCATCGTAAAATGTTGGATAGAAATCGAAACACCATTGCACTTTTTGTTCCAGTGTGTTAAAATGACCGAGAAGGCAAGGAAATGCAGATTTGAAAGGAGCTTTGCTCGAGGCGATATTGCATGACTCCTTCTTGTGACTGGATCCAAGATTGTTCAGAAGCTCCAAAATGGCATTGCCGAATCGCATAAATTTTTTTGTTTCTGGCACTTTGAAATGGTGACATGAGGGGGGGGGGGGGAAAGATTCTTTCTCCCCACCCTCTCCCGTTTTGCGCGTGCCTCCATGTCATATTTATGTATGTATGCAGCGGTGGAGACTACGTCTCAGACAGTTGTAAATAATGGAGGTCATGATAAGCAGTTGGGATAAATATGTAGATTGTTATTTTTTTACACAGTGAGTGCTTCTTTGGGGTCCAGGGCACACATGGTAATTGGGTTCTCACAACCAAGGGGGTGTATCTCTTGAGAATGTCTGACAATAGACAGCACATCCTCCTTTTTTTTTTTTTTTTTTGGTCCAAATGTTGTTTCTCCCCCTGCGAATCACTTGGGCTTCAATAACGGCTGTCTGGGAATGGACAGGAAACCTCCCCCCCTGACCCCTACCCACCCCCGTTGCGCCATTCCGCCATGGAACAATCGTGTTGTGGTGCGCTGCGCACATTTTCTAAAGACCCCTCGTACTCAGTGGTGGGAAGTATGAGAACCAAGTTTGCGGCCGTGATGAGAAGTGCTTGAGGCTGCGAGCTCAATCAGAAACATGTGATTTAAAAAAAAAAAAAAAAATCGCCACTCCACCTTCGATTGAAGGTGGAGTGGAGATTTTATTTTTTTTTAATATTTCCCAACTGGCTTACACGGGAGACCTTGAAACTTTCAGTCTCATCATTGATCAAAACAAGTCTGTTTTGCAAGGAAATGTGCTTTACGTTTGCAAAAACACTTTTTGTTCAATTAGCTCTGCTTTGTCCTCTTAATGGCTTTCGTCCTGCACGGAATCACGATCGATCTTTTTTTCTTTTTTTTAAATTTCTGTTCTGAAATGACAAGCCAGAGATAAAACGGCAATTCTATTATAACCCAAAAACTATTGCTTGGTTTTTATCTCCGTTCCTGTCACCTTCATACACGCAGGTCTCGGCTTTGAATAAACTTGTCAAGAGTCCAAACCACTCCGGGAGTGTTTGTTAAGAAAGCTTTGAAACTCCCCCTTCTTTTTTGGTGCCGTTTTCCTTCCAGATCAAGAGCGGCAAGTCGGAGAAGGAGCGCCATCAACTCCTGCTGAGGAGCCTGCAGTATCTGGAGCGCTACATTTATCTCATCCTCTTCAACGCGTACCTGCACCTGGAGAAGAAGGACTCCTGGCAGCGCTCCTTTGCGCGCTGGATGGAGCAGGTAACTTCTGCACTCAAGTTTCTCACGCAGACCTGACAAAATAAGGATACACTCAAAATGTTCCACGGGGCGGCGTTGCACTTCGACCAACCCAAATTTGTACGCAATTCACACCGTCGGTAGTCATTAATTCCAGACCAAACAAGATTTGTATGAAACATACTTGATGAATGGCGAAAGCAGACCAACAAAGGCCACAAGGTCTTTGTTGTGATTCCGTCAAAAAGCGCTCACGGTTTCGATCCCAACGAGAAGAGAAGGGCCAAAAGAAAAGAATGCTTGCAATTCGCCGAATGAAAATCCCTGCCGTCATTTTTGTCCTTATTGGGGCGGAATAAAAGCGGGGCGGAATTCCAAAATGGACAGGAACAATCGCTGAGAAAACAGCTGTCAGGGAAATATGCTCGGTCAACGGAGGCCTATCCTTCCTGTTATGAATACCAAATATGCGCTCTGGGTCTCCAAAGTGTGCCCCGCTCACGCTGGGAACCCGCACGGAATAAATACATTCCGAACGCGCCCCGCTGTCGCCGCGGCGCTCAAAGATTTCACGTGACAAAGGAAAGGATAGCTGGCAAATGTTTCTTTGCCAAGCAGAGCATCATTTGCGTCACTGCAGGGGGTGCAGCTTGAAAATCACATGTCTGATGACGTCACGAGCAAACGTGTCTAGCGATGAGGCAAAGTAAGTTGCCGCCATGGACCACAAAAAACAACAACAAAAAACGGATGGCAATCTAGATTTTGGACAACCCCTCGATAAGACCTGAATAAAAAAACGTGTCATCCTGAGCCAAAGAGCCAGCAGGAGCCAGACTTGAGCAAGATGCGATTGTCTTCAACTTGACTTGAGTTGCCCGAATCCCTCAAAAACGCCTTTGTCTCGCTTTGAGCTGTCATGAGCGTGGCCAGCGGGTTGAGTGGCCCACTTGCTGCTGAGCCTGACGCCTTCCCAACCAATCACAGCCAAATAGCCTCTGGGCGAGATCGTTAGCCTGTCACCAGTGACCGTGGCCGGATCATTCATGACAAGCCCCAAGTGACAGAGGCGGCGGCGGGGGGTCCTCGCCACCACACACACACACACACACACACACACACACACACACACACTAAGCCGCTGTTACGCAAGCCTCTGTGTTTGATGGGTACTGTCCGTTCCACAGCTGGCCCTGTGTGTGTGGGTGTGTGTGCGCGCGCGCGCTAGTTTAATAGCCCCCCTGAAGGCAGGAGCTCATTGTTCACGGTCACACGTGGTGCCAGCTGATATGAAGTCTCCGAATTCCAAAGCGCCACGCATTAATGTGGGCAAAATGAAAAAGAAATAGGTTGTATTCTTTGGCCACAATTCACAATACTGTATCTCACATTTTCGTTGATGTTTTATCAACACTGAAGAAATGACACTTGGACGGATTGAATAACTGTGTAAATGTTGCGCGCCATTTTGTTTTTAGCGTTTATAGGGTTCGAGAATTCACATTTTTGCAGATTTCTTTTAAGCTGTACTCTCTCCATTAAGATGGGTGTACCCCAAGGCTCCTCCCCAGGGACCTCTACTTTCCTCTATTGTTTGGCATCCACACAAACTTGACAAAAGTTACCCTCCAGTATTTTGGCGGGGCTGCGGGTGTCCTGTGCAATTTGTATTTTGTATTCTTTTCTAACTTTGAGTGTGGCCCCCCGAGTGCTGTGCAAGCATGTTTTAAAAGCTTCCTTCTCTTCTACCCTTGTTGCTTTTTCATGGCAAGTGGATCCGGTCCTTCTGCAGTAAATTTCGCTCCTAAGCCCTACATCTCCTTACAGAACAAAATCAATAATTTGTGCCTATTTGGCTACTGCGGCGTGCTTGCATCAGCTGATCTGTTTGCCGCGGTTTAGACAGCTGGGTCGCGGAGTCCATGAGTCAGGTTAAGTGCCGCGCTTCAATGGCAGCGATCCAGACGTTCAGCTGCGAGTCTCATCCGCTGGCTGACTTAATAGCTTCAGTGTGCCGACTCATTTGTTCCCCGCAAAGGGAAAAAAACCCGACCCTGAATGGAACATTATTGCATTGTCAAAGGGATTTGCAGTGCAGTGAAAACCTTGTTTATGGCGGGGGAGGAGAGTGAATGGGGGGTGGGGTGCGGTCCGAGCCCACACGCAGTTGGTGAAAAATCGGCGCTGTAAAGAGAGCATGTAATATACAAGGCATGTCAAGTTAATTTGGAATACATTCTTCATTCCTTACAATCTCAAAGTGCTACAAGCATCCAGACTGGGGAGCACGGAAAAGGCACGTACACTTTTTCCCCCAGTATTGCTCAGCGCCTGCACTTTAAAAAAAAAAGTTTTTTAAAATCAATTTTCTTGTAAAATTGACTCAATTCCTGTCAACTTCCGACTTAACTCGCCAGGTGGCCTCCAGGGCGGGAGTGTACGAGATCCTCAATCAGCTGAGCTTCTATGAGTTCAAGAGCCCGAGGGACGACGCCCCGCTGGCTCGGCTGCGCTGGCGCTGGCTGCAGCAGAACCGTCTTCCGGAGCTTCCTTTCCGAGGGCATTTCCTCTGAGGGGAAAGCACGCCGGGCACGCTTTTCGCCATTCAGAAAACAAAAAAAAAAGAAAAAGATACACAGAAGGTAACAATGAGCACGTGGCTTTAAGTGCGTCGCGGAGAAAAGGCGCTTGAGTCGATGCAACTTGGACTGCCGTCGACTCTGAGTCATTGTTTCGATGGCTTTTGACTTGACAAAAATTGCAAAGCTCGAAACTCAACCTGCAAGTCGAAGACGTGCGACTTGATTTGACACATGCTGGCGTAAAAGATTCGACTGTTATCCATTTTTACATATGTTGGGTTTGCAGTTGACGTCAACTAATATGCGTCTGTGATTTAGTCGTGGCGCTCAACAAACAGGCTCAGAAACACTTGACAAAAGTACATTGCGACGCACATCAAAGACAATTTCCGATTGTCCGATAAGAGAATTCATCTGTCTGGGGTCTGTTAATACCGTACTAGCCATTTTCAGACACTTTTTTTACCTTAAGTCTTGGGGGAAAAAAGCATTTATTTTATATAAATGAGTACCTGGGATGGAAGGTGTGAACTTTGAAAAGACGGATGAATACGTCTTTGGGAGAGAATGAGTTTAAGTTTATTTGTTTTGATAATCGGGTTCGTCTTGTTTCTTTTAAAATGACTTTTTTTTTTTCCTGTAAAGACTTCATTCTCGTAAAATGACAGCGGTATTTCCTGAGAATTGTGTTTACATTTAAAGATCAGAGTTTGAGTTCACGGTTGTAAAATTCAGACTTTTTTCTGGTTGTTGTTCTTATGAAAATTTCCGATTCCTTCCGAGTCTGACTTTTTTTCTGAATCCTCCTCCGTAGCCACTAGTTTTAGCAAAGGGCTAACAAAAAAAAAAAAATCTAAACCGGTAGCTCAAAGTTGGCGACTAACATTGCCTTCTTTTTTTTATTTTTTATTTTTTTAGGCGCTCAAATAAAGCGTTCAGAATCAGGTGGTCTGCTTTTTTATTTCCTTTCGTCATCAGCAGTAAAGCAGGGCCAAGAATTTCCCCAAATCTGGACTCAGAGCTTCAGTTTGACTTTTTCTCCTATTTTCTTTTTACTGTCCTTTTTTTTTCCACTAGGAATTTCTGCAACCTGGATGCTGGAGTTCTTGTTTTCTCACTTGGAAGTTTTCCATTGAGCGCTCGAGCCAAGTAATGATCCCTCTTTTCTGCTTCCTAGCCCCCCCCCCCCCCCACTCCCTTCTCACTTATCTCCTCATCATCTGGTGCTGTAAATGCACCGCCGCCGCAGAGGAGGCCGCTGGCATATCCAGCCGGCCTCTTTTCTTGTCTGGCGTCTGCGCCGTGAGGGGAGAGGAGAGGCCGAACAGATGATGCATTGTGGCTCGGGCCTGACATGCTTGCGTCTTCCGTTGGCGGTAATGGGGAGCTTAGCTGGATCAAACGGGCTAATCTCACTCGCTGGGCTTTGCCTGCGGACGGCTCTTGGGTTGAAAGTGTCCTCTTTGGAAGTCTGATATCGCAGATCGCTTCCCGTCTTTTCTTATCTTTGGGAGCTCGGAAGTTGTCGCCGTTATTGCAGCCTTTCCGCGAACGAAAAATGTGGCCTAACTCTCTCGTCATAGTTGATGAGCAACAAAATTACCGTTTTGTTAGTCCCAAGGAGTCCCAAGTTTATTCTTCTGATTTTCCCTAATATTCCGCTTTGATTCGGTTCATTTTGGCGTATCCGTGCAACACAAATGGCGTCCTCGATGCCTGGCACGCTCGAGTATCCCTTTGAAGGCCGGTCGCCTCAGTCGATGAGGCCCCGTCACTTGAAAGCACGGCCTATTCCGGCCGGCCGACTTCTTAACTCAGAGTCGAGATAAGCTTGAGAACGTGAGGGTGGGAGGGTTTGGGGGGTGGGGGCGGCTCTCGGATGCTACGGAGGGCCCCTTCCTTCTCTTTGAAACCGTCATTGCGATCCTCTTTAGCATGAAACCCTAACCGGATCCCGAGATTACGGCGGACAAAGGGCGCCATTGAGAGTCGAGCAGCGGCCGGAAGATGTTGGGGGGGGAAAAAAAAGAAAAAGATAGGCCACGACGGACAGGGAGGTGATAGGCGATCTGGTGTAAATGCCTCTGCGACGCACCTTATTTTGTTTCATCAGATGATCATAATCTGAAAGTTGAGATGCTCAAATTCAGTTCATACACACCTCGCTGCACAAGTTAATGAAAAACCTTTTGTTGGCGCCGACTCGATCGAGAGATGCCGTAATGTATCTGTTGAGATGTTACCCTAGCCTATACATGCCAACAATCTGCCATATTGCTCTGTTCTTTTCTTCCCCAAATCATCATTTAAGCCTGGCCAAAATTTGCCAAATGGTTTTCAGGTTGTTGTATCTCCAGGTGGGAAAAAATAACATGTACTATACGTGACAACAATCTCCCCTATTTGCATAGTCTTTTTTTTGTTTCTTTACAAAGCCAAAAGTACTTTTAAAATCAACATCATTAACACCTAGAGACATTATAGCACCAGTAATTTTTGGCAACTATTGGCTGTATCCTGTATGAGACAACAATCTTCCATTTTTTATTTTTATACTGTGTGGGAGCTGATGTAAAGCATTTTGGTCAACTGTTATATTTTTTAAATTGTTCTTGATATGTAAATTGAATTTAATTGGCATGTTAGTCTTTTTTTGTTGACATATTGAAAAACTTTTAAATATACTTTCTTGTCTACATGTGTTGCTCCATCCTCTGTGATTGAAATACCGGTTTCTTCTCAAACCACCTGTATCGATGCTAACTGTTAGCTTGACTATTTTACCGGCATTTTCCATCTTATGTTAGCATGAAACTGGCGGGCTAGTCCACTATTTTGGGTGGCAAAGAAAAACAAGCCAATATGATATTTCCCCGCATTGGAAGCGGCTCAAAAGGGAGCGGCTCCAACAATTAGCATGGGAGTCAACTCTGAAAAAGGGTTCAAACACCAGGAAAAACCAAATCAACGGAAAATTTGCGCCGCAGATGTTTTGCGCTTTTGTCCACTCGCGGTGACACTGTAGCTGTCAAGACAAGCGAGCAAGCTCAAGGCTGGGCATAATAACAAGCTCCACAAGTCTCTGGCTCTGCCACTCGGCACAACAAGGCCAGCAGCTGCTTCGCATCTTCTCCTCCAACCCCCCTTTCAGAAAAAAAACAAAACTTGCATATTTTCTCTGCGTGCTGGCATATTTCAACCGACACCGTAGCTTGTGCTAATCAAGCCCAGAATTGAATCCAAGTTGGTGGGATTAATTGCATCCCGGGAGGGGAACAGATGTCTGACGTGCTGCTAATTAAAACGCACGAGAAGTTTCGAATGTGCAAATCATTCGTCTTCCTCTCGTTCCGTGTACGTGTGTGTGGAGCAAACCACAGCAGTCGCTTGGATGGCGTAGCTAGTCATTTCCCACAGCCTTCTAATTGAATACTCGGCTCTGTTGCGGAATGTCATCCTGGCTCTTCGCGGCTTACAGTTGCGCTCGGAATGGAAAAAGAGCGCAAAACGTCATCCTGCGAGGCACTCGGCGGCCTTCCGTTCCCGTTTCCCACATCTCCCTTTGCGACATGCTACGGTCAGGTTCATAAATATTGAGACCTCACAATTCTCCATTTATTTTCGCCTCGAAACACGACCACAATGGATTTGAAATGACACAGGCAAGATGTGCTTTAAACGCAGACGTTAATTTGAGAGCATTTACGTCCCCCGTCAGGTGGAGGCCGATGGATTCTGAAGTGTTTCGGGCTGTATGGGGATCTGTTCCTATCCAGCCAAATGCTTCAGAATGTTATTGGACGGTGATGCGTTCAAGACTTTTTATATTCAAAAGTCAAACTTTGATGTCGGATTGTTCATTTGTCCCATTACTTTTGCTGCTTTCAAAATGGGACACTGCTTTGGATGTAAATGCCTTCACTTTTAAGTCTGCAGTTAAAAGCACACCATGTTCCTTTCATTTCAAATCCCATTCCGATTTTGTCTAGAGACAAAAAAAAAAAAAGAAATTGTGTACATGTCTCAAGATTTATGTATACTGTCCGTAAATCTTTTGTGGGTTGTGTTCAAAATCAATAAGGATCTGTGAAAAATGTTGTATTTCAAATGTGAATAACCAAATTTCCCATTAGGACAACAGGCCCTGAAATGTGTCCAAAATGGCCGCTTCACTTCCTGTTCAACTTCGACCTTTTGGCCCTTGAGACTTAATGTGTGTGTGTGTGTGTGTGCTCCACTCCTGAAAGAACCGCATGGCAAATGTCACTTCTATCCGTGAAGTTCATGTCGTCGGCAACGTTTTTTCCCCCCCAAACGTTTCAGGGGCCGCTTACGGAGTAAATTTTGATGTGTACAAATAAGATGAGGCTTCTTATCATTGAACTCGTGCTTTCGAAAATGTTTGAATGGCGCTTCAAGTATGTCACTGAGTTGAAACGGCGTGCATTCCAGTCCCCTCTTCTGAATTCTCTTTCACATTGTTATCTTTCGTTTTTCTTCTTTCAGGATGTGAAGATCTGACTTTTTCTCCGGGTAGGTGCTTGTTTTTTTTTTTGGTGGTGGTGGGGGGTGTAGTGGTGCTCGGTTGGCTAAATATGTGCTTGTCTGAAGAAAAGGTAAGGCAGTCGCTACTTTTGGTGGTGCGCGCGCCCACACACACGCACGTACAAACTTTTTTTGGGGGGGGGGGGGGGTGCGTGTGCCTGTGCCTGGCAGCACACGAGCGAGCGCACAGCGGTTCTTGCACGACTTGCAGATGTTCCCGGAGCGAGTCGTAACTTTGTGAAAAGTTCCCGACAGGAACCCAGACGCCGGATTACAGGAAAAGGCGACGTTCTTGTTCCTTCCCTGGTTGTTTGTTTGTTTGTTGTTGTTTTTTTGCTCGCAGCGGGCCCTGTTGCCATCCCTCCCCGCCGGCCCCGTTTGCCCCCCCTCCCACACGGATGGCCCAGCATCGGTCTGTGGCGCTCAGCACAGGCCGAGAGACTGCGCGCAGCTTGCGGACTCGGGCGCCGGGACGAGCCGCCGCGTCCTCGCCTTCGATCCGCTTGGACGACTTGACACGGTGAAAACAAAAGAAAGAAACAGGGGGGGGAGAAAAAAGTGGAGCATCCAAGCCTCCGTTATGGGGTGCGTGCACGTTCTCATGTGCTTTTCACTCAGTCAACTTTTGCTGGAGCTTTCTCTTGCTGCAGGGAAATTTGGTGAGTGGCTTTTCATTCCATGCAAATCGACGCTGTTCAGAATGTTTTGGACGATGTGTGCAATGTGTGGCAACTCTTTGCACATCAGGCCTTGGCAGCGGTTTGTTAGTCTGTAGAAGTTGCGTAAACAAATACATGAGAGAGAAAAGACGTTACAAGATATCCGTGGAATCGAATGTTGGTGAGGGTAGTTTACGTTTTAGTCACCATGGGCGCCGCTGGATGTAGCCTGCTAATCAAAGAGCGAGCCTTGGCAGAGGTGAAGTGGCAAAAAAAAAAAAAGAAATAAATAGAACCCAATTTCCACCAAATTGCCTTTTAGGCTATTTTTGGTATTAGTCACCATTGAAAGTGGTCAGCTAATCAAAGAACATGCCTTGGTGGAGGTTGCAAAATGTCATTCATTGCTTTACCTATTTCCAATAAGTTTGAATTTGGTGCTGATCCAGACAATTATCCAGATTCACGGCTTTATTCTGCCATCGGAAGTGAGCGGCGTATGGTTAGCCGGTAAACTAGTTATTTAGGTATAGACAAAAGCATGATGCATTTCCACAAAATGATATTATTTTGCTCCTGATCCAGACAAGGGTCCAGATTCAGAGATATATTTTATAGAACCATCGAAAGTTAGGTAGTTAGATCGGGCGGGAGGACCCCCGCCCCCTCACAAAGAACAGTTCCCAATTTCCACAAAATCATACTGCAAGGGTGCAGATCCATGGGAAGTAACCAGAAGCTAGTTGCGTTGCTCGTTCGCTAGGAATGTCCAGAAAATTTTATTTTGATGCATTGTGACCTGTTAACTAAAGAAACTGGCCTTTGCAATGACACAAAATAATCAATTTCCACCAAAACTGCAGATCCGGAGAAAGGTGCAAATACACTGGAGCCGTCTTTTGCTGCTGGGGCACATGGTAAGTGGCTGTCAAGTCGATGCAAATCAATACTGTAAAGTATTCACTTTCCGAATGGCTCTGAATACTTTTTGTTGAACGCCACAGTTTTGCCTGTGAAATTATCGATTGTGTTCACTGACTTGGTGAATGTGCCTTCAGAGAAACTTTCCGGCAAGTTACGAGACTACGGCCTCATGGTGCCGTTCAGCACAGACGCCCGTGGCCGCTTCAAGTCTCACGTGCTGTCCATGGATGAGGAAGGAAGGAGAAGGAGGACGAAGACCCGCAGGGTGGCCCGCGGCGCCCCCGAGACGCCCTCCTCGGGCCCCGAATTCTTATTCTTCAACGTCACCATCTTCGGCAAAGAGCTGCACCTGAGGCTGAGGGCCAACCGAAGGCTGGTGGCCCCCGGGGCCTCGCTGGAGTGGCAGGAGGACTTTGAGGCCAAGGCCGAGGAACATCTGCACGGCGACTGCGTGTTCACCGGCGACGTGAGTGACATGCCGCACGCCACCGTGGCCATCAGCAACTGCGACGGACTGGTAAGCCCCGTGTGATTTCCTTACAAGTAGCCTGCTAAACCAAACAACAGGCCTTGGGGGAGGTTAGTTGGTGAGGATATTGCAGAAATGACCATCCATTACTACCACAAGCAGTTTACGACGATTGCTTAATAAAGATACAGGGACTTTATTTTTGTCGGGGTCGCTATAGCTACATTGCAAGTAGCCTGCTAACCATAGAACACGTCTTGGAGGAGGTTAGTTTGCTTGGATTATGCAAAAGAGGACAAACATTTCCACTAGCTCTAAATAAAAGTACCAGTTATTGTTTGCGTCACTGGGAAGTAGCCTGCTAACCAAAGAGCAGTGGTTGGTGTTAGTTAGCTACCAAAACAAAACCCACCAAGTTGTTTTTTTTTTTGGTGAAGGTTCAGATACAGGGCTTTGTTTCTGTTAACCGCATAAGAAGTAGCCCGCCAACGAGAGCAAACTCCTTGGCTGCGGTTAGCTAGCGAGCTAGGCCCCATTCGAGTCATTGTTATTGTGACATTAGAATTAGCCTGCTAACTAAAGAGCAAGCCTTGACGGGGGTTTATCCGAACCCAACGTGGGGCCTGTGTTTGTCTTTTAAAGCATGTTGACGCTAAGCCAATCAACTGGTGCAAACTTATGTGGATGAAGTACAACGCTAAGTAGCACTCGCGATAATTGGCTCGCGACACATGGCGTTTAATTATGCGCAGCGTTAATGACCGCTCACGCTGATTAGCTCCTAGATGACATCCAGATGGGTTTTGTACACTGCAGTCGAAATTGCTTCACTGAAACAAATTCATTTATGGAGTTGATTAAATGAACTGGAGCTCGAGGTCTTTAACGAGGACCTCTCACAAAGCGTTGCGGGGTTTGGAAACTGCTTTCGTGTTTTCGCAATTCAAAATTTGAACGGGAGTTGCGCAATGTGGCGTCGTCGCAGATTACAGCCAATTAAAATGCGCATAAACGTTGTCACAAACTAACACAGCCGGCCGCCATCCCCGCCGCCAAGCCACACAAATACATTTAGAAATACAAATACCACCGGTGACCTGCCGCTTACCTGTCAACTGCAATCTTAAAAACAAAACAAAACGAAAGGAGACAAAAGCACAGATCTTACAAATGGACTGAGGAAAACCTCGTCAGAAAAATGAACGCTCAAGTCGAGTACGCAGCCCCGAACGTGTTTGCACTTGTTTACTTTGAGGGCTTGAGTCACACTTCCGTGTGGGTCCTCGCACATCCACGCCAACACAAAGACGGACGGACGTGTCTGTGCACGCAGGGCTTTTATTTATGCGGGATCTCCCCCCCACCACCCCCAAAAAAGGATTGTGTCTGACTGATGTGTGGAGGGGCGCGTGATAAAAAGGGGAGGAATGCGGGCCTCTTCACACCTGACACGCTCTTGCGTTGTTTTCAGTTCTTCCCTTCCCGCTTTGATGAGCGAGGCATAGCACTTGACCGATAGAAATGGAAATCGCCGGCAGATAACCAAGTAAAAAAGTAGAACTACTATCTGTTCTGTAATATTCCATTTTTAGATTGGGGGGGCGGGGCTTTAAGGGGCGTGGTCGAGTGAGTAATACCAGGAGCTGGCTGCTCTGCATGTGAGCATCTGGGCGTGAGTTGCGGCTGGCAGCAGCTCCTTGCAAGTGTTTGCATTTTGTGTTTGTCTAGTTTGGCCCCGTTTAAGAAACGTCTAAAAGAGTCTCTGGCTCTCCTTGCCCAGATGCCGGGGCATTTCGGGACCTGAATTGCTCACTTGAAGCTAGGGCGTATTTGAAAGTGGCTCGTCGCAGGCTTATTTGTTGTTTATTTTTTCTTGTTAACTGGAGAGGGTCGCTGCTTACCCCGCAGTTTGCCTTGTTTTCTCTGAAATTAGGCCCTGTAAATGTCAGGCTTCAAAGTGGTTGCTAGCGCAGTGAGGAATTTAGGGCGGCGGTGAGGCCAAGTGTGTGCGCGTTGTTTTTGTGTTTTTTTTTTTTTTTTTTTTCGCAGTCGTCAATGCAAATTGAACTCTGCGTACTTTTCAAGTCATCAAGTGTTTGGAGAACAAATTTGAATGTTTTTTTTTTTTTTTATCGCCGGCAATGGATTTCACTAACCTCCTCATGATTGTTTTTTTGTTTATTTCAACCGAAAGTGATGTTTTGATTTTTGGAAGAAGAAAAACGGTTACCATTGGGACGTTTTGTTTCAAAACATTCAAATTATTCCCTAACAATTGATGACTTGGAAAATTAGGATGAGCTTTTTTTGCAAAGATGAAAATCAGAGAAAAGCGTCATCATTTGGAATGCGGTGGCGAGTAGCCTGTCAGTGTTGACGACGGTCCAAAAGTAGCATTCATTCATCCATCCATCCATTTTCCGAACCGCTTCATCCTCACTAGGGTCGCGGGGGGTGCTGGAGCCTATCCCAGCAGTCTTCGGGCAGTAGGCGGGAGACACCCTGAATTGGTTGCCAGCCAATCGCAGGGCACACAGAGACGAACAACCATCCACGCTCACACTCACACCTAGGGACAATTTAGAGTGCCCAACGAGCCTGCCATGCATGTTTTTGGAATGTGGGAGGAAACCGGAGCACCCGGAGAAAACCCACGCAAGCCCGGGGAGAACATGCAAACTCCACACAGGGAGGCCGGAGCTGGGATCGAACCCGGTACCTCTGCACTGTGAAGCCGACGTGCTAACCACTGGACTACCGGGCCGCCCTGCATTCATTCATTCATTCATTCATTCATCTGGTGGTGATTCTGCCCATGTGTCCATTCATGCGCTCAAATGGTCCCTGACAGCCCCGCAGACTTAACGTCCGTCTGGTTCTGTGTACACTCTGCTCCTCTCTCCAGATGTTGCCTCGCTTTCCACCCCCCCTGATGAAATGCCGAGGAAGTCTTACTTGGCATTTCCTGCAATGCACTTTTTGCCTCCGCGCTGCTGTCGGACGTTTTAGGATGAAAATATGTCTTTGGGGGGTGGGGGGGCATGTCCATGTCTCCCCGTCTCCCCCCCCCCACTCTGCTTTTATGGGTGAAGGCTGCGTGCTGGGCAGTGAGAGCCTGTCAGCTGTGAGAAAATAGTCCAAGCTTTTCAATCTGTTGGTGACATTTCAGCATTTTCTAACAGCCCAAATATGGGAAAGGGGGCGTGGCTTCCTGCCAGCCCCCAAATTGCACACGCCCACGCGTGGGTTCAGGTGTGGGAGTGCAAAGCTGAAACCAGATTCTCCCCGGCGCAGCTGCTCCTCTGCACCTTTTGAAACCAATTCATAGTCTTAAAACGTATTCTTCATCGATTGTCCGCTTGCTCGACAATCTTTGACAAATCCCACCTGTGTGGGGAAACCCCCAAAGTGTGCATCAGCGGGTATGAACAATCAAATTGAGAGGAAAATTCCCCTGTAGTGCCGCTTAATGATTCGAGCAGTGTCATGCGACACGGAGCCCATGAGCAAGCAGAGTCCAGCTGGAGACAGGAAATGAGCAGCCTTGTCTGGGTTCTGCGCCAAGATGACGAAATGAAGGTGTGGGCCGCTAATGGGACCCGATTGTCCTGCGAGCGGACGGAACAGCAAGTATACCACAAAGATTTTTGCCGTTTGTGTTCAATGCAAACGACATGTTTGCACTGTGGCTGAGAGAGGAAAGTCATTTCATCTGCGCCGTCTGTTACACACGGAGCATATTTGACAATAAAAGCTGACTTGACTTGACAACGCCGCACAAGTCGACTGGAAAAACGTTTAGGGTATGTCGTCGAGTTCCATATGCAGTTTGGGTAACCGCAGTTTCTCCCCACTCCCCCCAGTGGAAAAACTGTTTGCAATTGAAGTCGGTCAGAATAAGAATCCCGCTGACAAACAAAAACACGACTTTTTTTTTGTCGTTTTGTTTTTGCTCTAATAACAAGAGACTGAGGCAAGAAAATCGGCTGCTAAAGTTCCATTCAACAATTGTTCTCTTGCCGGAAGGCACTCGCACCACCTTGCCTTAAGTGATTCAATTGCAGTCAAGGTAACAATGTGAAAATATGTTTTTTTTTCTTCTTTTTTTTCCCCCTCTTCCCCCTGAGTGACTGCTGCAATTATCAGAGGCATTTACCTTCACTTGAGAGGAAAGAGAAAAGAAAGAACACGCTGAAGGGAACTTTTATTCATTCTAAAATTACAAAACATGTCTACCTGCGTCACTGCCCCCCCCCCCCCACTCGCCCTCAAAACCCCCTCAAATTGGCCTTCGCTCTAATTGCCACCCTTTCGAGTTGGGGTCAAGGGGAAGAGAGCGAGCGCACTCATTTCGAAGCCTCTTTCTTTTCTTTCTTTACTTTCCAGGCAGGCCTGATTCGCACCGAGAATGGCGAGTTCTTCATTGAACCCCTCGAGAAGGGCCGGCAGGACGTGGAGGTGAAGGGCCGCGTGCACGTGGTGTACCGCCACTCGGCCGTCAAGCGCGGCGACGAGCTCCACAATGAAGGTGAGGGGGATTGATGAAATGATGATTTATGAAATCTTCCGCCGACTGAAACTCTCTGGTGGCCTCCCTCCCGTCTTTCCGCGGCAGTGTCAGACTACGGCATCGCCGACCTCCCGCCCGCCGTGGACCTGCTCCGGCGCCAAGTGTCCGAGACGGAACGCAAGCGGCGCCACGCCAAGAAGGACGACTACAACATGGAGGTGCTCCTCGCCGTGGACGACTCGGTGGTGCGTTTCCACGGCAAAGAGCACGTCCAGAACTACGTGCTGACCCTCATGAACATTGTAAGTCGCTCGGGGTTGGCGGGGTGGGGGGGGGGGGCCGTCGGGTTCCTTGAGTTCTTCAGATGTCAAGTATCATTTTTTTTTTTTTCCCCCAAAAGACCTCAGCTATTTAATTTTATTTTTTACCCCCCGTACTGTTTATGGATTACAGGAGAGGTTAAAACAAATCTTCAGCTCATTCATTACGGACTCTAGCAGCTCCTACCACCATAATCTCCTTGCGCGGCCCAAATCCCTCAAGTCAGATTTTCACAAGGCGGCGGTTTCACTCGGTAACAGTTACCACCCGGAGCCCGCACGGTGGTCTGATAAGCCGCCGTGGCCCAATTAAAAAGTTGACTGGCAGGTGGCTGGAGGCGGAGCTCGCATTGGAGGTCCATCATGGAAACCTGCGAGAGATTGATGACTTGAAGATCTTGTCCGCGCCAGGCCAAGGTGGCCACCGAGGTGCCTGACCGCATAATGGCCGCGTTGTTTCCCGCCACGGGCGGAGATGCGATGCTGCGTGCAAGCCAGGGACGCCCTCGCGCCTGCAGCCCACAGCTGCTTCTCTCATTTGGAGCCCAATTCCTGCCCCCGCTCTGCGTGTCTGTGTTTGTACATGTGTGTTCCTCCTGGCTTTGCAATTATCCTGGCGCACATGGCCCCCGAGGACATACCAGGAACTTACTTGCATCTGGAGGAGGCTGAGTGCATGTTTGTGTGTGTGTGTGTGGGGGGGGGGGGGGGGGTGCGCGATATGCAACTTCAGCAATTGCGAGTCCGGCAGTGGGACTGAACAGTTGCAGACCAGCAATATTCAGGTCTCATTCCGCCATCGTTGAAAATGCGTCCAGTGGTTCATCGATGAAAGCTTCTCGCCCTCGGGGCTCGGGCGCGACGACTCGCTGACCCGTGTCGGAGCCACGTGGAATGTCATTGTCCAGCTGAGCTCGCTTCACAGAAACGTCACCCAAAAAAAAAAAAAAAAAATCATTGAAAGCTTTTATGAAGAGCCAAACAATCGTCTCTTCTTTTCGGTTTCGTTATCGAGCGGACCGTTGAATGATCGAGCGGCGGCGGCGGCGCTCTTTCAAGTCAAACAGAAAACCTGAAGGGATGCGCCACTGAAATTCAGATTTCAAATTAAAGTCGACATCTGACAAAACCTTCACAGGTCTGTGTTCAGACTCTGGGTCCCGTGGGGGGGGGAAACAAACGTGACCTGGCCCCGGCGTCAAGCCTCAGTTTAGCTTGTTAACGACACGCCGTAACGTGGAGCGAGCGACCTTTTGTCGAAACAAAAACTCGTTCACCTCACAGCGGCTCGGAATGGAGGCGGAGCGGAATCGCGCGGCGCGCCATAAAGCTTCCGCGGCAGCTGACACGTTTCTGGGTCAGCTGAGCCTTCCCCGCGCATAACGTCACTCGCTGCGCTTGGAGCCCCGCCAAGTCGATGAAAACAATCTCGACACGGCCTTCAAATGTCATTTCAAATCTTCTTTGAAGGTCACTGAGGCCAAACTCTCATTCGGCATGACATCGAGAGGACAGAAACCGAAACAAATGTGATTTTTTTTTGTTCTGAGGTCAAATCACCTTCATCCAAAACTGCTGGAAAAACAGTCGAGGGGGATTTTGTCACTCAAATCAAATGCTTCCGGTCCCTCGCTAACACTGTTCTACTTGCAGGTTGATGAAATCTACCACGACGAGTCGTTGGGAACCAACATCAACATCGTCCTGGTGCGCATGATCATGGTCGGCTACGACAGGTCAGACTGAGAAAATCGTCTTTTATTTTTAGATTCATCGGTGACTCGGATGAAAGATTTGTATTTATTTTTTGGTTAATTTCCTTCCCTTTATGAAATGCTTTTTAAAAATGCGTGTATTTTTACATCCGCTCTGTTATGCAACGTAGCGCAGTGCTAACGGGTTGGATTGACGCAATGTGCGTCTCCCCGAAAATCAAAGCTGGTGTCTCAAGCTTTCCGCCTGGAAACGGCCCCGCCTTGCCATGATGCTTCCTGCCTCCCGTTGTCAAAGCAGAACGCCGTTTGTTTGCCCGGCGCCACCTCGCGATGAGTTCCAACACCGCCCCTTACCACCGACCCTTGACCCCACTAAAACCCGCTTTGCGCACTTTTTCCCCTAGCAAGGTGCCTTGACTTTTTCCGAGCCGCCCACTCTGCTTTTTCGGTTTCTTCTCCCTGTTGTTGTTGTTGTTGTTGAGGATCCCGAACAGTTTGCCAGACTCGTCAGGGATTTCACCAGCATCAGTGATGTCTCGTTTGGGTGGAAATATTCTTGGTTGCCAATTTCTGCTCGTCATTCTGCTCCACACAAACAAGACTTGAACTCAAGGCTGGGCCGAGTATAGTGCGGACGATGCTGACGTATTTGAGGCATTCATTGAGCTGTACACTTAATTATAATTAGTCGTTGATTTATTGTAAGGAATTAAAGAAAAAAAAAAGCTTCCAAAGGGTGGCTAGCGTTACACTAGAATGTGACTTAAAGATCGAATGAAAACGGAGCTTGTAAAGTTGCTGTAATTTTTTTGTCTTTTTTTTTTTTTTTGACCTGCGCGGCAGTCCATCAACCTGATCGAGCGCGGCAACCCGTCGCGCAGCCTGGAGCAGGTGTGCCGCTGGGCCAACACGCAGCAGCGCTCCGACCCCGATCACACCGATTACCACGATCACGCCATCTTCCTCACCAGGCAAGATTTTGGCCCCGCAGGTATGCAAGGTACTGTATTCTACTCTCGATCGAGGCCTGTGCAGACTGACTGCTGAATTCTGCTTGCGTTCACAAAGGGGCCGGCATCAAGTGGAGGTAAGGTCCACAGGGGGGGCCCCCCCCGTTTGCTGTCCTGCCGCCCACTCGACAATTGACCTTTTCAAAAACAAATTCAACAAAAAAATTCCACAGTGTATTTTTTACCTTAAAAGCAACTTTTTTAATCGTGGAAAAACTCAATTTTTTAAAAATCTCGTATTTAATAAAAATTTGTTTTGAAACGTCAATATTTTGAACTCAAATATACATGACTTCTTACCTTGAATGTACACCTTTTGAGCTCTTATTTTGAAAATATAACATTTTATGTAACAAATTATCAAAATCGGAAAACCCCTTTTTTTAAATGACATTTTACTCATCGAAAAATGTACTTTTATCTTAAAAAATGACTTCATCTGGAATATGTACAACTTTATCGTGAATACATCTATTTATACGGATTTTTTTTTGTCTTTCGACACATTTTTTTACCTCATACTCTTTATCTCACACTTGAACTTATACGCGCCGTGGTATTAAAGCGACTGGTCAATTGAGTGAGCGGCTGTTCAGTAGCGCACACTGGACGTTTGACGCCCGCCCCTTCAATGGTGAAAAAAAGGGGATTGTCCAACGTTTTTGGCATGGAGTGAAAAATCAGAAAGTTTTCTCATGGCAAACTTTTCTTATCAGCCCGAAGGGGCCCCTCGCGCTACATATGTCCGGCCCTCCATTTCAGATCATACTGTACATTGCCTAAGTGTGCCCAGCGACAACAAAACTTGCTCTGTGCTCAAGTTGAGCACCTAGCGGCTGAACTTTTTGTGATCTTTTCCATCGCACGTGTCCTGTTCAGAAGGCGAGGTCACGTTTTACCTGCCGGGCTGACGTCGCCTTGGCGACAACCGTGTGTTGTGATCACAACAACCTGGGGGCTATTTTGGGGGGGAAAGACGGGCCCGGCAGAAGGGCTCTTGTTCTCGCTAAATAGACATTGCACCGGCTTGTCAAAGTTTGACTTTTAGGCAGGGATCTTCCGTGTTCAAATAAAAAAATCCGGACGACTTATGACATTCCCAGGAAACTTTGGCTAGCGTTGGCGCCTGCTCCCCGTTTGTTCTTTTAAAGCACAATTACGTCCATCGCGATCGACCGGTAGCTCGCGTCTTCGACCCAAGTCGATCATGTGCAAGTGCGTGCGCATTAAACCGAGCACAACTAAATCATATTTAGCTAAAAAAAATTTTAGTTGGCTAGATAGTTAGCTAAAGGTTAGTTGATGATACTGTACTTTGAAATTCCATTGATTAAAACCAAACCAAATAGCTTGTTGCTTAGTCAGCTAGTTATCCAGTTATTTATGAATAACCATTTAACAGTTTGTCAAATTGTTTCGCAGAGAGAACTATCAAGTTAGCCACATGATCAAACCCAGAAATTCATATTTAGTTAGCTTGGTAGTTTAACAAATTGTTTTGCAGATCAACTTTTAAGTGGAAATGGCTGGGGGGGGGGGGGGGGGACCATTCAAAAGTTAAGTATTTTGACTGTGCTGCTGCTTCTGCATCACGGGCATAATGTCGCTTTCCTATGCAAAGGGTAGACTGTCTGCTTCTTTAATCTTTTCATCCGCCTGCTGGATAAAAGAAATTGCTTTATTGTCACGCGCATCGCTCAAGCCATCCATCCATCCATCCATCCATCCATTTGGCTGTGCCGGCGCAAAGGAACATGACACTGACATTGGCGCTCAGCATTTTGTGACACGCACGTGTTTTTATTTTTTTTTTTCCTGTCCATCTCGCTTTCTTTCTGCTTTTTTTACCTGCATGCCAAAAACATTTCAGAAGCGGCATCGCTGCACACCTCTTGATCGAGTTGATTCGCGTTCCTCGTGCTTTGCTCTGTTATCCATTTTGTTTGTCTACGTCTTTGCTTACGGTGAAGATCGAGTCAAAGGCGACGAGGCTCGCTGCGTTGCCAGCATGTACACGCCGTTTTTTGGGTCTCGGATCGTATTTATGTGTAAATATATCTATACATGTCTTTGTAAAGGTCAGGCGTACATAATGATGGTGCACACTAATGAGATGCGTTTCCATGGCGACCCGCACTCCTCTAATGACAATCGCGGTCGCGAGTGGCATAATTCAGGTCACGTGTCCAGCCTCTGTTTGCTGTCGGCCAGGTTACGCTCCGGTGACCGGCATGTGCCACCCGCTGAGGAGTTGCACCCTCAACCACGAGGACGGCTTCTCCTCCGCCTTTGTGGTCGCCCACGAGACGGGACATGTGTGAGTGCCATTTTTTTTATTTTATTATTTTTTTAATCTATCCCAGTCACTTTTTGTTTTCACTTTGACTTTAGTTTTTAACTCCGGTGTATACGTCTAGTTTGAATACGGCGTTTTGTCCGCCGGCAGGCTGGGTATGGAACACGACGGGCAGGGCAACCGATGCGCCGACGAGACCAGCATGGGCAGCATCATGGCTCCGCTGGTCCAGGCCGCCTTCCACCGCTACCACTGGTCGCGCTGCAGCAAGCAGGAGCTCAGTCGCTACATCCAGTGCGTCTCCCGCCCCTTTCGCCATCCCGTTTTGTCGCACGCCACGCCGTCGTGCATCTTGCTTCTTTTCGCCCCCTCAGTTCGTACGACTGCTTGCTGGACGATCCCTTTGAGCACAAGTGGCCCAAACTTCCCGAGCTCCCCGGGATCAATTATTCCATGGACGAGCAGTGCCGCTTTGACTTTGGCGTGGGTTACAAGATGTGCACGGCTGTAAGTACGACAAACGGGCCCGCCCACAATCATGTGCCTTTTCGGGGTGCAAACTCGGACCCCCGCCGCTGCTTTGTCCTGCAGTTTCGCACGTACGACCCCTGCAAGCAGCTGTGGTGCAGCCACCCCGACAACCAGTACTTCTGCAAAACCAAAAAAGGCCCACCGGTGGATGGAACGGAATGCGCGCCAGGAAAGGTGTGGCGCATTTACCGTTTTTTTTTTTTTTTCCTACAAAAAATAGTGAATGTAAAACAGATCAAATTAATTTTTGTTTTTAACTGAAAACCCCCAAAAATGCATGGAACTAAATTATATTTTTATTGATCTTTTAAAGTTTCTTCCAACGTACGTAACTAAAACAGTCATTTTTTTCCCTGCAAAAAAGAAAGTGAATGTAAACAGATTAAATACATTTTTGTTTTTAACTAAAAAACCAAAAAAAATGCATGGAGCTAAATTATATTGATCTTTTAAGGATTCTTCCAATGAACGGAACAAACTGTCATTTTTTTTTTCCCCTACCAAAAAAAAAGTGAATGTAAAACAGATCAAATACATTTCAGTTTTGAACTGAAAAACAAACAAAAAAAACGCATGCAACTCAATTATTTCTGTTTCTTCCAACGTATGTAACTAAAATGGTCATTTTTTTTTTATCCTACCAAAAAAAAGTGGTGCTTCAAAGGCCACTGCATTTGGAGGTCCAGCCAGGAGGAGCCTCAAGGACACGACGGCAGCTGGAGCTCGTGGTCCAAGTTCGGCTCGTGTTCGCGGACGTGCGGGGGCGGCGTTCGCTCCCGCACCAGGCAGTGCAACGACCCCCCGTGAGTGGCCGCCGCTAAGTTTAGCTTGCGATCCTTTTGCTCAGGTGCCATGACAACGTGTTGCCAGGGAGCCTGTTGGTATTGTTTGCCAGCTGGAGCTTGGTGTTCCATTAAAAAAAAAAAAAAAAAAAGCATTTGCAATCAATGGCTATGTTGCGTCATCAAAACACAAAAAACGGTGCTTGTCAAACTTTTGACATCAAAACCAGTTCCGGTGGCAGCCGTAGCTCCCCCGCCTGCCCATGGAGGAGCCGAGCAGCCAATTTTTGCTCCCGCCACACTTACGCAAAATCCTGCACCGTTCACTTGATTTGGATGTGAACATCCTCAAAGGAATTTTGTTCATTTCATTGTGGAGTCGATTTGAGAGAATCGGGTTTAATTGGCGTGTCGGAAGGTTTGCCGGACCCGCCGGTCCTGTGGGGGCAAACTGTTCATGGTCATCAGTTTGAAAACTCATTCAATGCCAGCGACGGTTTTTCATATTTTTTACAAATGTTAGGGTCCTCACTCCCATGTACAGCATTTTATTTTGGTAAAGTGGCTGGCACTGAATGAGATAATGGGGTGCTAAGGGATCACTGGACACTGAAAGTGTACACACCCCCTGTCCTACGCGACGTACTCTACACGTGTGCGCGGTTTGTGTGTCAGGCCGGCCTACGGCGGTCGCGAATGTCCCGGCTCCGGCTTAGACTACCAGATGTGCAACACGGAGGAGTGCGCCGGCCCCTACGAGGACTTCCGCGCTCAGCAGTGCCTCCAGAGGAGCAACAAGTATCACAACAACATGAAGCACACCTGGCTGCCTCACGAGCACGCGGACGGTAAGAGCCGCCCGCGCCGGCGTGACGCAAAACCAGGAAAATGGGCGGGCGGGAGCGACACCCCGCTGCGGTGATCTTGTTTGTGTCGGCAGAGAGTCGCAAGTGCGAGCTGAGCTGCAGGTCCAAGGAAACGGGCGAGGTGGTCTTCATGAACCAGGTGATGCACGACGGAACCCGCTGCAGCTACGCCGACCACTTCAGCGTGTGCGCGCGCGGCGAGTGTCTGGTACGTGCAAGCCCGCTCTCGCATGCCATGAGAACATACCATACCATAATCGGAGCCAGAACCCTAACCTAAACCCTATCCCATACTATTTACTACCCAAATTATGTCTTTTTTTTTTTTTTTTCACATCGACGATAATCTCGATTCTAATCGTCCTCACGACGGCCGTCTTTGCTCTTCCCTCCCTCTCGGGCGGCAGCACGTGGGCTGCGACAAGGAGGTGGGCTCTTACAAGGAGGAGGACAAATGCGGCGTGTGCGAGGGCGACAACTCGCACTGTCGCACCGTCAAGCAGTCGCTCACCAAGACGCCCAAAAAGAACGGTAACCCCCCCCCCAAGCGCTGCCTTTTCAGATGATGAAATTGAAATTGAAAAAAAAATGATGGGCTGTATGTCTCGCTAGGAATGCTGAAAATGTTCGACATCCCAGTGGGCGCCCGGCACATCGTCATTGAGAAGAACGACACCTCGCCTCATGTCATCGGTGAGATCAAAGCCTTTGTGGCTGAATGTATATATATATAAATATAATTTGTGATTTCTTTCCTGACAGCGGTGAAGAATCAAGTGTCCGGCAACTTCATCCTCAACGCCAAAAGCGAAGACGCCGAGTCCAAAACCTTCATCGAGAACGGCTTGCAGTGGGACTACACCCTGGAGGACGGCAAAGAGGCCCTGCGGACGTCCGGCCCGCTATACGAAGGCATCTTAGTGCTTGTCAGTGAGTGCGCGCACGATCCGAGTCCATCTCTTCTCCCCATTTAATAGCGCTGTTGATTTGTGTTGGCAAATCGGCGGCAGGTGATTCCGCGGGAAGAGGAAGCCAAGATAAGCTTGACGTACAAGTACATCATCCACGAGGACCTTCTGCCTCTCATCACTAACAACAACGTCCTTCTGGCCGAGTTGGATTCGTACGAGTGGGCGCTGAAGAGCTGGTCGCAGTGCTCCAAACCTTGTGGCGGAGGTCAGTGAGTGGCTTCCCGCTCAGAAATACACTCGAGCGAGGATTCTCAAATGAAACCTAATCAAGTCCGCCAAGCTGCCTGGTAAAAATTGAGACGGCCGTAAAATCCACCAGAAGCTGCGACGGTTCAACCGTGAAAGCCCGAAAGTTAAAATTAGACTTGTGTAAATCTCCATAAAGCGACATGGGTTAAAATAAGACTGTTAAAACCCCCCAAACGTGGTGGAGGTTAGAATTTGACGACTGTAAAGCACCCACAAAATTGTGCCGCTTAATATAAGGCTGCTGTAAATCACGCAGAGATCGCTGCCTGGATAACTCTCGGCTCTTCAAATAAAATCCGACAAGGTTTTCTGGGTTAAAAATAAAAAAAAATCCGTAAAAAATTACGACTCCCAAAACAATCCCCTATACTTAAATTAAAGTAAGACCTCACCCCCGTGCCCCAAATTGAACAGTCTCAGAATCTGAAATGGACAACATAAATGCAACCAAAGCGTCCTTCGAGCGGCATTCCCTCAGTTTGGATATTTTGGGCTTTGAAAGAACTTTATTGAAATCCACACAGAATGACTAAGCGGGGAATATTTTTGCTCCCTCAGGCATCCAGTACACCAAATACGGCTGCAGGAGGAAGAGCGACAGCCGTTTGGTGCATCGCAACTTCTGCGATGGCAACAAGAAGCCCAAACCCATCCGCAAACGCTGCAACGTCCAGGAGTGCAGCCAGCCCGCGTAAGTTCACCCAGAGGTGCCCCCCCCCACCCCCACCCCCCCTTTGGTTATGCAAGCGGTCAATTGTGGACTCTGCGAGGACCGAAGCGTGTTGCGTGTCCTCCAGGTGGGCGGTGGACGAGTGGAGCGCCTGCAGCAAGACGTGCGGGAAGCAAAGCTACCAGACCAGGGCGGTGCAGTGCATGCAGGCGCTGCACAACGGCACCAACCGCTCCGTCCACAGCAAACACTGCACCCAGGAACGGCCCGTGCCCAAGCGGGCCTGCAACCAGACGGCATGCCCCGCCCAGTGGAGGACAGGGGCCTGGTCGCAGGTTGACACACACACACACACACACACACACACACACACACTGCAGTGATTTCAAACTGGATCCTCGATGAGCTTGACGTGATGAAACCCGCGCGATGCTCTCCAGTGCTCGGTGACCTGCGGCGAAGGCATCCAGCAAAGGCAAGTGGTGTGCAAGGCCAGCGACAACACCGCGGGACAATGCCAGGGCAACAAACCCGAGATGGTGCTCCTCTGCAAGCCCGCGGATCTTTGTCCAGGTACGCTGGCGCGCGCCCCCAAGTTTTTGTTGCAGCTCTGAAAAAAAGAGCTGTGGTGGTGTTTTTTTTTTTTTTTTTTAAAAAACGCACACTTTATTCCTGGTTTTCACAGTCGCAACAAATACAGGTACGTCTTTGTCCGTCTCCGTGCCTTCCGTTCGACTCGAGAGGCGTTCATGACCGCCCCCGAAAAATGTAAATGAACGATTCTTTCAATGAAACTACAAACATTGAAAATAATGCATCTAACCAGAAAATCGAGCGAGGAAATCACAAAATAAACTCTATAGCCCCGCCCCTACAGAATTTATTTTGTGATTTCCTCGTTTGTGAATACAGTACACAACAAAGGGATAAATGAACACTTCTGAGACAGTCCAGTCTCCGACATTTTACTGACATCTGATCGTTCTGTTCGAGTTACGCTCAAGGAAATTGCCAAAATAAATTCTGTAGGGGGGCTATAGAATTTATTTTGTAATTTCCTCGCTTGATTTTCTATTTTGATGCATTATTTTTAATTTTCGTAGTTTCATTGAAGTAATCGTTAATCGATGTTTTTCGGAGGCGGTCATTGAACGCGAGTCAAATGGAGGGAGCGTAGCTCCATCTAGTGGATGCATTGTAGATTGCGTCTTATAACCCAGTGCGTCCAATATATGGAAAAAATGACAAAATAGGCCATTCATTGAAGGTGCGCCTCATAATCCAGTGCGCCTGTGCGGAAAATACGGTACGGCTTCATCAAATCCGCTCGGGTTGACCAACAATGCTTCCACACAAGAGATATCTTAACTCACTGAAAATGGTTCCACTTTGGTGCGTTTTGGGTGCATTTCGCCGGATGGTAGCAACGTTGTATTTGCCGTTCCAGGACAACCGGCGCCCCCTTTTGGCTTGGAGAATGTGACCATCAAAGACGAAGCCTTGCACCAAACGGTGTCTGGCCACCCGGTGCTTCAAGTCATGTCAAGTATGAAACCTTTGGCGGACTTCCTTCCGGGTGGCAAACACTCGCAATCTCCGGTGGCACAGCCAGTCAATACAACCTTGCCACGAGTTCAAATGTCTCTCATGCTCCTCTTTTTGGTTTTCTTAGATGAGGCATGCCAGGGGGATAAATCCATCTTCTGTCAAATGGAGGTTCTCGCCCGCTACTGCTCCATCCCTGGATACAACAAGCTTTGCTGCGAGTCGTGCAACAAGAACATGGCCACGCCCCCTCCCAACGCCACCAAGACCTCGACGGAAGCCGGGTCCTCCAGCGATTCCCCCGTGGCCTCCCCCAAGCCCCCGAGGCCCACTTCTGCTCAGAATCTGGCGCAAACCACTAAAGGCATCAACAGGCGGACGCGGTCCACCGGCCGGACTCCCGCCGCCCGGGCGCCCACCGCCCCGACGGCCACAGGCGGCACCGCCCACTCCGGGCCTCTTCTACCTCCTGGCAAAGCATCACCCGAGGAGCACAGCCCCAACAGCACTTTACACCCACTCGCTGCAAAGTCAAGAAGGGACCGTTAAGGATCCGAGTGGGACTCCATTCACAGATGAAGAGCTGAGCGGTGACCTAGCGGTGGCGCGACATCTCCCAACAATGCGGCAATTGAAAGACTGTGTTTTTCTTTTGTTTTTAAACAAGGATTTTTCTCTGGACCTGTGATGGTTACCTCATCCAACCTCCAAAGAGTGACTGACGTACGGGCGCTCTGTCCTCGGTGCTGTCCAAGCGAGGTGCGTTGAAAATGTGACGACTGCGTTGTTTCCTTCGTGTTTGCAAACGTGTACAATTGTTTGAACCCCACATGTAGAAGGACTACTAGTGAACTCGTCTTGTGAACACACGGAGTCTCGCGTCTGGAATGATGGAGCAAGCAAAAACTGATGTTTTCATCTTTGCTCCTTCAAAGCGATCCAAGGTCCCACATGACACTGCTAGAGTTCCCACTTGACCTTCTGCACTGGACCGCTAGCATGCCGACGAGACCTCATCCTTTGACGCTAGACTGCAGGAAAGCTGACTAGACTCGATATGTGCTGAAGGAGACCCAATAATTCAACAGACTGGTCTGCAAGACTGCCAACCTGACTGAGACCTAAACCTTCCACTTCTGTTTGTGGATCGCTCATGAGACCTCAAGTGTCCACACAAGACATTAACAGCGATAACCCTCTTGGCCAGACTGCCAAGGGTGCTCATTAGACCTTCCACATTAGAGTTCTGAATGAGTAGACCCGACTGCTCGAGTAACAACCAGGCCTCTAAACTCGACACAAGACTGCCTAAGTGCTGACTAGACCTCTAACCTCTCCACCAGATGCCTTCAGTGCTGCCAAGACCTTCCGCATTTAGACTGCTAGAGTGGTGACTACAGGGTGTCCACAAAGTCTGGCTACAGAGGAGATTGAGTGGCCCCGTTGGTTCAAGCCGATTTTTCCTCCCCTTCTTTTTGTGGGGTATGCGCAAGGAGAAGGTATACTTGGTGACAGATTCGAACCCTTTTGGGGGGCTAAGCGGTTACTACCGTAGACAGCAGTTGCTGTTACAGTGAAACTCCTCGACAACGAAATCATGTTTGCAGCAAGAAATCTTTCACCACAGGGGTTTTTTCACTGTAGCAAATTTTAAACAGGAAAGTGGGAACGGTGTTAATGCATGAAGATTTTTTTTTTTCACACTAGGGGGTATTTTCACCCATGTAGATTTCGTTCTAGAGGAGTTTCACTGTATTGGGTTAACCTTACGAGAGAAGACGTTAGCAGACAATGCGGACTTCCGTGCATTTTAGCTGAATTTTGCAAAGCGCACCAAATTACGCATTGAAAATTGCATCGAATTGCATTTTGACGCTTTTTTTTTTATTTTTTTTTTTCCTTACCATGTGCCCAGACTTTATGGACACCCTGTAGACTTCCCGCAATGGACTGCTCGGGTGCTAACTAAACCTACAACTTCCTCACTCTGGCGCGAGTGTGCCGACAAGAACTAGCAGCTTCTGCGCGTGACTGCTCGAGTGGCGCCTCGACGTTGCTCGCCGCTGGGCTATGTGAAGGCAAACTGTGGTGCTGCTGAATTGGTTAGCAAGTCCATGTTGACTTAGCCATCTGTATATCCTTGCTTGATAGGTGAAGCGTGACGGTGTCTTGTTCGCTTGCGCTTCAACACCAACAGGCGAAACCAAAACACTTCCAGAAGACCACCATAGGATATTTTTGTTTGAGGTAACGTTTTGTGCGAATGTAAATAGTCTAAATGAGCCCGCCGGGGTAACAAAAAAAACAGAAATGATGCAAAAGGCGCGTGTACGTGTGTCGGCTTTTTGTGTTTTCTGTACATACAAAGAGCTTGAAAGGTGAATATTTATTGATGAGATTTTACATGCCACCCACAACAGTAAAAAGCTGCGGGGAAAAACAAAAACGAGATTGTCTTTTGGTTTGTGGCGTGGTGTCGATTGTGTTGAGATGCGACCAGCCCAAATTGGAAATCCTAACCCGAGTATGCCACCTGCATTGGAAAATATAACCACAGTTTGAAACCCTGCTTTGGAGCCCAAACCCTCATTTGAATACCGACTTTGAAACACTAACTCAAGTTGGAAACCTTAATTTGCAACCTTAACACAAGTTTGAACCTTACTTTGAAATCCTAACTCTAATTTAAAAAGACGATCATGTATACCAAGGTGTTTTTTTCAAGACAATTGTGTGCAGTAAGGATTTTTAAAAAAGACGACATAAAGTAAGGCGTTTTTTTTTTCTTCCGATGAGCAGGGAAAGTAAGGCATAACCCTAACCCCAAAAAAAGACCCTGTATGGTAAGGCGTTTTTAGCCCCCCCAAAACGACAGTGTAGTTTAATAAGCTCTTTTTGCCCAAAAAAAGAATGGCCATGTATATATAATAAGGCGTTTTTATCCCCCCAAAAACGACCATGTATAGTAAGGCGTTTTTAGCCCGAAACCCCCCCCACCCCACCCCGCCCTGACCCTTATTTATTCATTTTTGCCCGAGTAGGCAGCTGTCAAGTGCTCTTCAAGAGCCTTGCGTTTGTTTTCTTTTCTTTGTCTTTTGTCACATGTTGTGTGGACCTGCTTTGCTCGTCAAAGAAGAAGAATCGATGGTTGTGTCGTCTCGACAGCAAGGTCGGTGCTGTTGTGACAGCCCTGCTTTGCTCAGGAAAAGGTCTTGAGGAGCCGACGATGAGAAGAAAGGAAAGTCAGCGTATCTGCGAGTTGTGGCTCGGAATTGAAGTGGGTATACACCTGCAGCGGCTGCTCTTGTTGTGTGGTTGAGAGGGAAGAAACATTTGATAATAAAGTTGTACTTGACTTGTAAGGTGTTTTAACCTCGAAAAAACCCCAACTGTTTTAGTAAGGTGTTTTTGACTGTAAAAAAAATGACCATGTATAGTCAGGATTTTATGACCGAAACACCCCCCCCAACTATACTTGGTTGTTTATTTGGGCACATGTCTTGAAAGGCGCTTATAAATAAAATGTATTATTAAAACATCTTACGATAGGTGGGGTTTTTTTGGGCTAAAAACACCATACTATATGTGGTTTGTTTTTTTGTTTTTTCAGGCAAAAACACCTTACTATACATGCTCGTTTTTTTGGGCTAAAAACACCTTACTATACATGGTTGTTTTTTTTCGGCTAAAAACGCATTATTATACATGGTCGTTATTTTTTTCGGCTAAAAACGCCATACTATACATGGTCGTTTTTTGGGGCTAAAAACGCCATACTATACATGGTCGTTTTTTCGGGCTAAAAACGCCTTACTATACATGGTCGTTTTTTCGGGCTAAAAACACCTTACCATACATGGTCCTTTTTTTCGGCTAAAAACGCCTTACTATACATGGTCGTTTTTTTCGGCTAAAAACGCCTTACTATACATGGTCCTTTTTTCCGGCTAAAAACACCTTACTATACATGGTACAGTAGTTACTGCATACTATTCGTTGCATAACTGTACATTGTGGCATGTAACCACAGCCACAGGGTCGTGTTATGGCCGTAAAGTGTAGATATAAAGGGTGGCTACTGACAAACGGCAGTGAGCACAAAGTCAGATTCCACGCGTTTCATTAAACATAACATACTTGATCGGGGTTTTTTCGGGCAGTACATGGTCGTTTTGCATCAGGCTAAAGCGTCCCACTAATCATCGTTTTTGTTGGGCTAAAAATGCCCTATGGTCATTTTTTGGGGGCTAAAAACAGCTTATAGTTTTTTTTGTTTTTTTTAATTTGGCTTGAAGTACTTTATTATACATAGTCTTTTTTTCCCAGCTAAAAACGCTTTATGATGTATGGTTTGTTTTTTTTGGGCTAAATACAACACTCGGTCACTGATGGTTTAGTGGTACACTCGCTGGATTTGTCTGCTGGCAGTGTCTATGAAAATGCAACTTCACTTGGGATTTCATTTCCTGTGAAAAAAGTTGGTGTCAAATATGACGAAAGCGCACACCAAGTTACAGTCATTGGTAGTCTAGTGGTATATACGCTGGCGTTGGGTGCAGGCAGTGTGGGTTCAAACCCTGCTTGGTGACCTGTGAAAATAAAACTTGAGTTACTTTTTCCTGTGAAACGTCAAGGTGTGTGAAAATAACTTGAAACCTCAATTGTGCGCGTCAAATATGCCTATAGTGCCAAACATGTCACAGTCACTGGTGGTGCAGAGGTATACACGCTGGCTTTCCGTGCAGCCAATGCGGGTTCAAACCCTGGTGTTTGAAAATACTCAGTGATCGAAAGCGCATTTACGAAAATCATACTGGTGGTGTAGACCGCCGGCTTTCCGTGCAGCCAATGCGGGTTCACCCCGCTTGATGTTGCAATTTTCTTGAAACCCTCGAAAGCGCATGCAAATACGCCTATAGTGCAGGACATGTCAAATACGCCTATAGTGCAGGACAATTCACAGTCACTGGTGGTGTAGAGGTATACACGCCAGCGTGCCGTGCAGCCAACCCGGGTTCGAATCCCGCTCAGTGACGTGTCAAAATACAATTTTCTTGACAACCCTCGAAAGCGCATGTCAAATACGCCTATAGTGCAGGACATGTCACAGTCACTGGTGGTGTAGAGGTATACACGCCGGCTTTGGAAGCAGGCAGCGCGGGTTCAAATCCCGTCCAGTGACAACATAAAACTGCCAATGCTGGGACAGGCTCCAGCAAGAGCGAAATGGGACTTAGTCACTGGTGGTACGCGGGTACACCCACTAACGGGGTACTCGCAGCGTGGGCTCAAATCCCACCCAGTGGCGGTCAAAATCGGTTCCGGAACGCCAACGCTGGGATAGGCTCCAGCCAGAGCGAGGCAGTTCCGGACACAGCGACCCATAAAGCCCCCCCCTTCCCCGGGGGGGTGGGGGGGGGAGGAGAAAAGGAGGGGGGACATGCACCCCGGGACGGAGAGGAGGGGGCCTCCTAGCGCAGAGAAGGAGGATAGCAGTGGGACATAGAAGAAAATACTTATTGTTTTATATGGGGTAGAACCGATTCCTTCTCTGCGCCACTCCTCTCCGGGGGTTTGAGCCCCGCTCAAGTACCCCGTTCATGGGTCCCGCGTACCACCAGTCCGACTGTCCCATTTCGCTCTTGCTGGAGCCTATCCCAGCGTTGGCGTTCCGGAACCGATTTTGACCGCCACTGGGTGGGATTTGAGCCCACGCTGCGAGTACCCCGTTAGTGGGTGTACCCGCGTACCACCAGTGACTAAGTCCCATTTCGCTCTTGCTGGAGCCTATCCCAGCATTGGCAGTTTTATGTTGTCACTGGACGGGGTTTGAACCCGCGCTGCCTGCTTCCAAAGCCGGCGTGTATACCTCTACACCACCAGTGACTGTGACATGTCCTGCACTGTAGGCGTATTTGACATGCGCTTTCGAGGGTTTTCAAGAAAATTGTATTTTGACACGTCACTGAACGGGATTCGAACCCGGGTTGGCTGCACGGCACGCTGGCGTGTATACCTCTACACCACCAGTGACTGTGACTTGCTCTGCACTATAGGCGTATTTGACGCGCACAATTGAGGTTTCACAGGAAAACTTAACTTAAGTTTTATTTTCACAGGTCACCAAGCAGGGTTTGAACCCACACTGCCTTCATCCAACGCCAGCTTGTATACCACTAGACTACCAGCAACTGTGACTTAATGTGCGCTTTCGTCATATTTGACACCAACTTTTTTTCACAGTAAATGTGAAATTGCATTTTCATAGACACTGCCAGCAGACAAATCCAACGAATGTACCACTAAACCATTGGTGACTGGGTGTTGTATTTAGCCAAAAAAACCAAACCATGCATCGTAAAGCGTTTTTAGCTGGGGGGAAAAAAAAGACTATGTATAATAAAATGCTTCAAGCCAAATTTAAAAAATAAAACTAAAATAAGGTGTTTTTTGCCCTCAAAAAAATGACCATCAGGCCCAACAAAAACGATGTTTAGTAAAGTGCTTTAACCGGATGCAAAACGACCATGTACTGCCCGAAAAAACGCCAAACATGTATGCTATTTTTAATAACACGCGTGGAGTCAGACTTTGTGCTCACTGCCGTTTATTGTCAATAGCCACCTTTTAATCTACACTTTACGGCCATAACATCATGCCATCGTAACACAACCCTGTGGCTGTGGTTACATGCCACAATGTACAGTAAGGCGTTTTAGCCGGGGGAAAAAAAAACATGAATAGTATGCAGTTTTCAGCCCCTCACAAAATAACTACCATGTATATTAAGGTATTTTTAAGCCCCCAAAAAACAACCATGTATAGTAAAGCGTTTTAGCCCGAAAAAAACAACCATGTGTGGTATGGCGTTTTAGCCCCAAAAAACGATGTAAAGTGCTTCAGTTTGATGAAAATGACCATGTATCTGGCGTTTTAGACCCAAAAAAACTCCCTTATCTAGCACTGCATTTTTAGCCCCTAAAAACACAAGTACCTTTATAGTAATGCGTTTTAGCCCCAAAAAATAATATCTAGTAAGGCGCTTTGGCCTGATGAAAACGACCATGTGTCATCAAGCATTTTTGACTGCAAAAAAACCCACGCACAGTACGGCATTTTCAGCCAAAAAAGAAAACCCATGTAGTAAGGTGTTTTTAGCCCCCCCCCAAAAAAAACAATCATGTATAGTAATGTGTTTTTACCTGGAAAAAAAAAGCGACCACATATAGTAAGGTGTTCTTAGCTGAAAAAAACCACCTATCGTATGGTGTTTTGAGCCCAAATAAACAACCAATTGCAGTGAGGCGGGGGGATTTTTTCGGTCATAAAATCCTGACTATACATGGTCATTTTTTTTTTTTTTTACAGTTAATTACACCTTACTAAAATAGTTGTTTTTTTTCGGGGTTAAAACACCTTACAAGTCAAGTACAACTTTATTATCCAATTTTTCTTCCCTCTCAACCAGACAACAGGTGCCCACACCTCCATCAAATGAAGCGTTAACATAATGACAAAATACAACATATAAGACAGACATTCACGCATTCTTAACCACTCTTCCTGCATACAGTTTGTTGTTTGAAGCTGTGGGTGTGCATTTGGGCATTGTTAGGGCGTTTTGGGTGTTTTTTTGGGGTTAGGGCGTTTTGGGCGCTTTTTGGGGGGTGAATGCCTTACTCTCGACGACCATTTAAAAAAAACAAACAAACACCTGACTATACATTGTCTTTTTTCCGGCCTTATTTTTTTTAAAAAATGCCTTACATGGTCGTTAAAAATATTCAAAAAAAAGCCTTTGTAGACATGGTCTTTTTTTAGGCTTTCCGTCAGGATTATTTTCTTTTACAATACCTTACTATACTCAACGTGCTTCACGCAACATCTAAAAAAGCGTGAAAAAAATAGAAATGAAGACATTCGCAGAGCAAGGGGGACAACATTTGAAATGACTCGAAGAACATAGCGCACAGTTAGACGGCAGCACATTTGCAACCAAAAGACTTGGCGGTCAGCGCACACGTGCTTGGTGGCGGGCGCGTTTAAATCCATGACCATGTCGAGTGAGGCGTGTTTTTAATCATTGTCGTTTTTTCCTCTCAAGTCAGCCGCCACGACTCAATTTTCTTCAACGCCTACGCTGTTGACAAACACAATGGAAATGTCATTGTAAAATGCTCGGCGCCAACCTCTCTTGTGACATGCCGCTATTGAAAGAAATTGAAAGGTGAGGAGGCCTCGACCTGGCTCGCCGCCGGCTGTTCCGTCGGCTCAGTAAGACCTGAGGAAGCACACAATCAACAATGAATGCAAACCGGACGGCCTCAAATGGGTGCAAACATGCGAGGCTATAAATGATGGCTAAATTAGCCCTCAAAAGTCCTTTAAAGGCCCATAAATAAAAAGCAAGTGGAAGAGTGGGAACAATGAATTGGGGTTAGGGCGTTTTGGGCATTGTCAGGGCGTTTTGGGGGTTAAGGCATTTTGGGCATTTTTGGGGGTTAGGGCGTTTTGGGAGGGTTATGGCATTTTTTGGGGTTATGGCGTTTTGGGGGGGGTTAGGGCGTTTTGGGCGTTGTCAGGGCATTTTGGGGGTTAAGGCATTTTGGACATTTTTTGGGGTTACGGCGTTTTGGGGGGGTTAGGGCGTTTTGGGGGGGTTAGGGCGTTGTCAGGGCATTTTGGGGGTTAAGGCATTTTGGACATTTTTTGGGGGGTTAAGGCGTTTTGGGGGGGGTTATGGCGTTTTTTTGGGTTAGCGCGTTTTGAGGGGTTAAGGCGTTAGCAGGGTTCCCACTCTTCCACTTGCTTTTTATTTATGGACCTTTTCAGGACTTGAGCTAGTTTAATGAAAACAATGAATGCAAACCGGACGGCCTCAAATGGTGTGCCAACATGCGAGGCGGCCGCCTGCCTGACTCGCCGCGGCGTCCTCCCCCGGGGGTGAAAAGACGAGGGGCCGGACGCCAGAAGGTGCTGCGGCTTGGGCGGCCTGACAAGTCCACTCGTTGGAGCATCCCCGTCACCAGCTCCTTCTCTGTGGGGTGAGGGGGGAGGAGACAACATTGATGAGCAGCATTGGGACATTTGTTTTGGTTCACTTCGCTATCACATATAGAATGCACAAAAAAAATAAAATTATTCTGGCTCATGTTTTCAGCAGCAAGACCACCTATGGTCTTGATCGGTTTTTGAGTTCACCGTCTGAATTTGTTCACTTGTCTTGTCCGAGTGACGCGCGGCCCGATTCCGAGAACATCGCGTTGCCTTCGTTCCGCGTCGAGCCTCACCTCTGTGGCCGGCCAACAAGAGCCACCGCTGGACTGCCCGCAATGAATCCGTCTGAAGGATCTGACAAAGCAGTTCCAGTACCTGCAGAGGGGGTGGATTTCGCCAAGAACATTTGCGCTCATTTTCATGACAGGTTCCGCGAGGACAAAACGCAAGCAAGTTATATCGCCGTGACGACACGGGGTTTGCTGTACCATGAGTTCTTGATCGTGGAAAGGTTTGTGGTGGTCCAGATGCTGGGAAGGAGGTCGACGCGGGTGAGACTTGGCGGATGCAGGGACCAGTCGCCCGGTTTGGGCGGAGTATTGGGTCTCGCGCCGGACGGGCTCTTCGGTCAGTCGAGCCTGCGATGGAGCGACGACAAAGCATTGTGATCGGTTGGGTCGACGTGCGGATGAAGGAGAGCAGGAAAGGACCAAAATGTCAAGACTCCCTCAGACAGATGTCAGACGTGCATTTGTTTGGAATGCCCCCGCATCTGAGATGTTATTTTGTCAGCAAATTGAACTGAGCCCCCCCGCCCCCCACTCTGGACTTGAGTGGTTTGCAGAGTTGGGGCGGAGCTTGTTTGGGGCCGTTTTCGGTCCGAGTGAGTCGCTCATTTCCGTACCTCGATTTCCCCTCCTTGCGCCTGGGAAGGTGGACCGACTTTGGCTGCCAGCTCCCTGAGCTCATCTCTCCAGGCTTCCGAAAACATCGCTGGGCCAAAAAAACAAGCAAAGGGCATTTCAACGGCATTCTTCAAAAGGCACAACATGAGAAAATGTCATTTTTTTATTTCTTTTTTTTCCAATGACCTGCTTGGCTAGCCAGGTGAGTCCGATGCGGCGTCAACGCCAACGCCGGCACGACGCCTTGCCTCTGCACGTGACTCTTGAGTAGCGGGTGCGGGAACAAGGAGGAGCTGACCAACCAGTCGTCTCGCACCGTGCACACGGGCCTGCCGTTGAGACCTGAGTGCGAACCAACGTGACTTCCAGGGGGGGGGGGGGCAAAAAGTCGAGCCTTCAACGCTTTTGGCTTGCATGTTTTCCGTTTACCGCAGCGACGCCGAGCGGAACAGCAAATCCGTCCGGACACACTGCTCCTCCGTTGGCTTGAGGTGATTCATTTGGCCAGTCTAACACCCCGCCCCCTCCCCATCGTTATTGATCATGAATTTTGAAATTGAATTTTCCATGTCAAAAGACGGTTTGATTTTGTCAAGACCTTGGGGGAAGCTTTCAGGGAGGCTGGACGGGAATCCCCCCATCTCGAATTTACGAGGACAGAGTTCTTCGGTTTTTGTGAAGAAGGTTGCGCAGTCCAATTCTCATCCGGCTCCCCCCTCAAGCAACCACTCCAGGTCCCAAATTGTCTTGTATTCCAAAAATTTGAGATGTATTCAAGAAACAGTGACTTCCATTTAGCGCCGTTATATGTCAAATTGCTATTAGAGAAATAAACGCCAAAATGACCAACTTTGGTCACCGATTTGCCTCGAAATATCAACCCCAAAATGTCTTCAGTATCCAACAAAGGGAATTGACCTTGACCTCGACCCCGGCCGGCGACCCGCGCTCGCTCACCTTGAATGTGTCTGACGCGGTGCGGGTGCGGGTTGTGCCTGGAGAAGAAAGAGTGGTGGCTGAGGGCACCGAACCTCGGCGTGCCCGCCGTCGACGGCGCCTCGTTCCGCTCGGGGGTGAGCCAGCCGGGACCCCCGCTTGGGCACGAGCTCATCTGTCCGGACATATTTGAGGAAGGGGGGGGAAGGCGCCTGGAGGGAGAAAGCTGAGTTACTTCTTTGGTAAAACAAAAAAAAAAAAAAGCACGAGGCCAATGCACCTGCAGCTTGGGAAAACTGATCCGTCTTTTAAGTTTTGGCAGTCGCTAAGAAACGAGAGCAAAGCGAGACATGGCGTATCCATTCGCAACCGCTACACTGACACCGAGGAGACAAAAGAGCGCACAATGCGCCGATTGGGCTTTGTGCAAGACGTCACTTGGGTTGGGGGTCCAAATTCGAGTAGGAGGGAAGAGCTAAGGGAGGAGGAGGCGCAAAACAAAAAAAGGGGGCGGGGGGTTGCGAGGAGCGGAAGAGGAGGAAGGTGAGGAGCAAAATATATACACAAAAAAAAAGCAGGGGGGGGGGGGTGTCAAGATGGGGAGGAGGTGGATGAAGAAAAGGAGGCAGCAAAGAAGGTGCGGAGCAAGACAAGAGGACTGAAGTGGAGGTGAAGGAGGATAACGTAGCGGAGCAAGTTTTTTTTTTTTTTCTTTTTAAAGAGCGAAATCAGTCGTCGTATTTTCATAAGTTTTAAGTTTCCGTCCACAGGTAAAAAATGCCATTTTTTCCCCTGAAAGAATCTTTACTTTTCACTCAAAAGGCGTCGAATCAGTAAGCGGTATTCAGACATCAGTACTTTAGCCACCCGTGTCCGGCTGGGTGGGGAGGGGCGGCATAAGCTCCCTCCCCCCTCCCTCCCTCCTTCCTCGAGCAAGCTAGCCAAGCGCCATCTCCGCGTGCGCAGTGGTGAGGAGGAGGCGGCGGCGGCGGCGGGAACGGCGATGTCGGCGCCGTCCGCGGAGCCCTGGCCGGCGTCGGTCCCCAGGATCACGCCGGAGGTGCTGCGCGAGGCGCTGCGCTACTACAACCTGAGCCGGCAGGAGTTCATCAGCACGTACAAGATCCCGCCGCTGGTGTACGTGGCGGAGCTGCCGCGCGGCGCCAAGACGGCGTTCGTGGTCGTCTACGCGCTGATCTTCGCGCTGGCGCTGAGCGGCAACAGCCTGGTGCTGTCGGTGGTGCTGAGGAAGCGCGCCGCGCGCACCGCCACAGACGTCTTCATCTGCTCGCTGGCCGTCAGCGACCTGCTCATCACTTTCTTCTGCGTGCCCTTCACGCTGCTGCAGAACATCACCTCGCAGTGGGTCGGAGGTCAGTCTGTGGGTGGGCTCATTGGCAAAAAAAACGACAACAACAGCAGCAGCAGCAAGCAACCAAGTGCCGTGCTTTTCTTTCAAAGTTCCAATTTTTTTTTTTTAAAAAAAAATAATTTGCACAACTCTACTTGTAGGGTGAAATTTCTCCAAAAAATCTCCAGATTTTTTCGTTCAAACAACCTGAGACAAACTCCAATTGCAAAATCCGATTAGCAGCAAAAAAAAATAACTTTAGAAAGGAACAAAAAAGCAAAACTAGGCACAGTTTCTTTTTCTTATCACGCTTTTAAAACAGTCAACCTACATGCAAAAGAAATTGTAATGTAACCTATGGTCAATTATTCAATGTGTTATTTTTTTTAAAAATCCCAGATAATCAAATTTTTTCTACCTAACTTTAAAAATATATATTTTTTTCCTGCTGCTATAAATTCTGCTGTAGACTAAGGAAATTCCTTAGTGGGGAACAAATAAAGGTTCTTATTTTAACAAATACAATGAAAATATTTTTTTCAATTATAAAGTGAAACTCCTCTACAACGAAATCATGTTTGCAGCAAGACATTTTTCACAACGGGGTTTTTCACTGTAGCAAATTTGAAACGGGAAAGTGGGAATGGTGTTAATGCATGAAGATTTTTTCACACTAGCAGGGTATTTTCACCCATGTAGATTTCGTTGTAGAGGAGTTTCACTGTACAACATTTGTGATACATGCTTCAAAGTTATTTCACTGTTTGAAATTTTACATGAAAAGCACTTACCTCCAAATTTTGAGTATTCACATTGACAAAGAAAAGTGATTTTTTTCCCCCCTGAAAATTGGTTAAAACGTTTTGTATTTTGTTCCATTTGACTTGCATTGAAAAACACATTTAAAATAAATTCTCAAAACAAGCAGAGCAAACAAAATACACATTTTCCGATCCTATAAAGAAGCAGACATTTTTTGGGTGGTAAAAAATAAAATCAAACCAGGACATTATTTTCAAATGTAATTTTTCTTTTTGGTGGGTGGTGCGCAAGGAGGAGCGCCTCAGGCAATTTCAACATAGTTGACACGCAAGCAATCTTGTCGTCGGGCAAAGCACAAAACCACAAATCTCTCTTGCACCGCCATGTGATCACATAAGTGACATTTTCGGTCAGGTTGAGCCCGCAGAACACGGTCGAGCAGCGACAGCGTTGCACAAAGGGCATGGGTGGAGGTGTGGGGTGAGGGGGGGCATTAGCACTCATTCAAGCGCAAAGTGACATGATGCGGCGCGGGCTTTGTTTGCAGGCGTGCTGGTCTGCAAGACTGTTCCCTTCGTGCAGACCACGGCGGTGGTGACGGGCATCCTCACCATGACCTGCATCGCCATCGAGAGATACCTGGGCATCGTTTTCCCGCTTCGAATGAGGCGGCGCTCCACATCCAGAAGAGCGTACAAGATGCTGGGTATTTCCAGTTTGCCTTTTTTTTCCCCCCCGTTTCCGAGACTTCAAAGTTTGCCCCTTCCACCTCGGAGAACGTTTTAAGCCAGGGCGAGGGTTTCGCGCCGAGATTCACCGAGTCGGGCCGCACGTGATCGCCGTCGATCACATAGCCCATGTTGTCGATTGAACAGGGCGGAAATAAGCATGAGCGGGCATCAAACTCTCAACTTGTTTTCATGTTTTTGCTGCAAAACACCAAAACAGAACGTTGGAGCAGTTTTTTGCAACGCAAGCCTCTTGTCAAAGGGGGGAAACGCTGCCCTCTGCTGGTCGGAGATCGACATTGCACCCTATTACGCCGTCATCCAACACGGACGGCCACGAGTTTCACTCGAGATAAAATGGCTTGTTTACGAAAACCCTGAAACCTGAAGGCTTCCATGGTCCGACATTTTTTTTTTCTTCGGGGGTTTGTTGCAGGGTTGGTGTGGATGGCGTCGGTGATGGTGGGCTCGCCCATGCTGTTTGTGCAGCAGCTCAAAGTGAGTCACGCGTGCGAGTGCAAAACGCCTCGACTCGCCTGCGGCAATTCGCGTTCCTCTTGGGAAATGAGCGTCGGATGAAAGGACGATCGACGTTTAAAAAGTCGCGCCCGTTGTTTGAATTCATCCCGTCTGCGCTCCGCGGCTCAGGTCAAGTACGACTTTGTGTACGACCGCCACCACGTGTGCTGCCAGGAGATGTGGCGCTCGCTGAGCGACCGGCGGGCGTACACCACCTTCATCATGGCGGCCCTGTTCCTGCTCCCGCTGGCCGCCATGCTTTTCCTCTACACCCGCATCGCCTTTGAGCTGTGGATACGCAAGAGGGTGGGCGACTCGTCGGTCCTCAACACCATGAATCAACGGGAGATGGTCAAGATGGACAGGTAGGGACGATGCGGGGGGGCCGCCCGCATGGAGTCGACGTGGAAGAAGGCCAATCGTTGACTTTGTCCTCCGCAGGAAGAAGAAGAGAGCCGTCAAGATGATGATCATCATCGTTCTGCTGTTCACCGTTTGCTGGGCACCTTTCCACACTGTCCACATGCTCTTCGAATACTGTAAATACCCGCAAAAATCCCAGTCCTCGCCGCGGGTGCCTTCCTTCCGTCCGTCCGTCCACCCGAAGGCTTTAAATGTCGACTTGCTCCGTTTAGACGACCTGGAGAAGAAATACGACGACGTGACGCTCAACATGACGGTGGCGGTGGTGCAGGCCGTGGGCTTCTTCAACAGCTTCAACAACCCCATCGTGTACGCCTTCATGAACGAGAACTTCAAGAAGAGCTGCGTCTCGGCGCTGTCGCGCTGCACGCGGCGGCCCGGCCGGCGGGATGAGGTCCAGGCGCCGCCCGTGCGCTTCATCAAGTTGCAAACCAGAGAGGCCTTCCTCGAGTTGGGCGACGGCGCGAAACGCCGCGGGGCCGACGGGGGGCCGTCGGATTCGTCGCGCGGAGAGAGCTCCCCGGGGGAGGTCGGGGAAAAGCGCTCGACGATTCAAACTGAGCTCGCCGCAAACTCCGACTCTCAGGGGAAATGAGCAGCAAGGGCCGAGGCGCCGGAGGAGATTTGGACGGGGGGGGGGGGGAATTTGGAGCTGTCGTGGCGAATCCAAGTGGCCATTTTCCATTGAACCTCTGAGTCCAGATGAGTCCGTGACCACTAGAAGGTCTTTGAAGAGTCTTCAGGGCTGAATGTTTCCTTGTCGTGTCCGCTTCATGTTGCAACTGAGACGTAGCATCGTATTCTTGGGGGGGGGGGGGGGGGATTTCAAAAAGTCATCGACTACTTTGGAATAACGAAACTGAGCTGAGCTTGGCCTGATCTGTGTCGATGTTTTTTGTTGTCAAAATTGTTGTCATTCTATAAGATTGTCTTTGCATTCAAATCGTATTTTGTTATCGTATTAGTCTCAGTTTCTACTTATGTGGCCTCAATTGATTGAAATTAAACCAAGTGAGCCGACAATATTTGTTTGCAAAAGGGCGGAGGCGTGGCATTGAAAGCAACACGACTCTTCAGAGGCAATGAAGGGCCGACGAGGACGGCAAAAGCACATTTCAAGTGTTTTATTCATTTGACAAATGGTGGGGGAAAAAAAAAATATGCTGAAAATATTTTGAGGGTTTTAGTGCACAGTTCAATCTCATTTTTTTTGTTTCTAATGTCAAGTGAAAGAATTCCATTTGATCACTTTTATCACCCATTCAAGCAGAAATGGAAGGAAACGAAATAAAGGAGAAAAAAAAGAGTTTGAGTTCCATTTCCTTCCCCTCGTGACTCAAAACACTTTTGAAATGAGTGGTAACGCCATTTATCTGCCCCCCACCCCCTCCCAAAACTATTTTGGGTATTGGTAGTTTATCAATAAATACGCACTCCATCATAATGCATCATAAAAACTAAGACAGTAGCAACACGATTAAACAAAAACACATTTGTATTTTCGCGTCATGCAGACAAATGGAAGAAAAACAGTTTCACAACGGCTGTGATACGGTTCTTCTCGGAGACGACGTACTGAAACCCCCCCCCCAAAAAAGTCAACTCCTCACTGTAACATGATGTCGTGTCTTGAAACAAACTAACCAAGCAAATGTTGCTCTCCAACGATGGCGGAAATGATGCGGCATAAGCAGGCACTTACAAAATCGGCGTCAGAGGTCTTCTTGCCGTTACGTGGCGAGAGGGATGTGAAAGTCGGCGTTGTCAAACAGCAGAGGCCTTTGGGTCAGGGAGGGGGCCCGGTCGGCCTTTTGCAGCAGCTTGAACAGGCCCGTGCCGATGTTCATGGGAATGCCCATGATGATGCACTCGGACACGCCTGCAAATGGGAAACAAAGACGTCGTCATTGGGGGTGGGGGTGGGGGGGGGGGGTAAATTGCAATTTCCATCAGTACAAAAACGTACACGAGACGCCACTGGGGGTTTCTATGGCGACGTATGCATCTGGGGAGCGGGTGCTTCTCCATTTATATTGGGACACAATTCTCATCTTTTGGGCTCGGTACAACAATTGGATTTGATCAAAGCTCGGGTGATTGACTTGGACATCGCATGAACATTGCACTGCTTTGCCTTCCAAAACTGGTTCGTGGCTTTCGCCGTATGCTGGAAATTATTGTCCATCTGCGCTGTGAAGCGCAATCAATCCAATGAGTTCTCAAGCATTTGGCCGAATGTATTAAAGCAGATCTTTCAGATTGGCCGCCGCAGCACATCACTCCATCGCTGCCGTTTTTGGTCTGTGGTTAGATCACTAAGAAGTCGAACTTCGGGGAAGCGGATACATTAGCAATTCAAGCCAAAAGTGTCTCGGCGTTGCCGCGCAACAGTTTGATGAGAAAAATATCAAAGGCGAGCAGCCTACCGCAGACGGAGTCCTTCTGGCCAAAGTAGGCGGCGTCGAAGAGGTGGTCTGCAGTTTTTTCAAAGGAGGCCAGCATGAGGACGCTCTCCTTCATTTTGGCCAAGCCGAACCTGGTGATGCCGAGTATCTCCCCCTATTTGGGGGGGTTAGTGTTACCATTAAAGTGGCTCACGGGTCTAACGCGCAAACGCTAGCAAGAGAGCGGCACCTTGTAGGACATGAGATCGGCGAGGAGCATGACGTGGCGCCGGTCGATACTCATCCCGTGGTTGACCATGGTGTACTGGATCTCGTTGATGATCGTCGACCTGGCCGCCTCGATGCCCAGCGTCTTCTCCACCTGCGTGTGAAATAAAAAAAAAAAGGGGGGCGGGGCAGGGGTGAGACTGTTCTCAGGTCAGGCTCTGGTGTCATATGAAAGAAGTCACACAAAATGACACGAGGGAGGCGTCATCTTCTTTTCATTCGCACCTCGTAGGTGTTGTTGGACGTGGTCCTGCTTCCGTTGACGCCGTGGGTTGCCATGACGGCCCGCATGTTGTCACCCTCCACCAGCAACTTGTACTTGCGCTTGGTGCTCTGCTCGTCGATGTGGATGACGGCACGGGCGACCTCGGGTATACCTTGAACCACCACCTTGGCGCGTGACGGTGGGGAGAGGAAAAAAAAAAAAAAATCCTGTGACGTTTGCCGCGATTAACAAAACTTTCACCTTCACACTCCCGCTGCAAAGCGCGTTCTCACCTTGGGAAGCTCGCCCTTCAGCGACTGCATCACGTAGTACATGGAGCTTTTGTTGTTTTCCCGCGGCGACACGCACACCACGGCCTCGCCGTGCACAGCGATGTCGCCCGGCTTCACGCGCAGCTTCGACATGCAGATGGAGTAACGGACGGTCTCGGCGTTCACCTACGAAGAAGGTCAACGAGACCGTCACGGCCGGGGACCGTGCGAGAAGACGAGAGGGCTTATCGTAATGTTTGAAAACAGACAAATGAATTTAAAAAAAAAAACCCAATTAAAATTACTCCATGGAAGCCATGACAAGTAGAAAGCTCTGTACCTCCAGTCGGAGCAACCTTATGCGCTCCAGGGACAACTTGACCAAGATGAAGCAGTCATCCGGCAGAAAAACCTCTTCGATGTATTCCGAAATCTGCAAAGGGGGAAAAAAAAAAAAAAATCAACTCTGCGCTATGTCTTCCTTCGCTGAGAGGCAAGCGTCGGCTTTGGGTTACCTCGCCCAGGAGCGTTTTCTCGATCCTCCCCTTCACCAGCCGGGCAAAGTCGGCGTCGTCCTCCACGTCCAAATGCGCGGTGATGATCGGGGTGCTGAGTGGGGGGCATCAAAATGCCCCAAAAGAAGCAAGGTAACGATATTTAAGACAAAGAGTTAACGGCCTTCAAAATCCCGCCTCTGGTGGCGACTTTTTCCCCTGGTCCGACGCTCCCTCAAAACCTTTCGGCGTCCTGACCTGATGTTCTTGGAGGCGTTGATGATCTCCTTGATGCGAGGCACGCCCAGGGTGATGTTCATGGACGCCACGCCGGCAAAGTGGAAGGTCTTCAGGGTCATCTGTGTCCCGGGCTCTCCGATGCTCTGGGCGCACAGGGCCCCCACCGCCGAGCCCGGCTCCATCTGCGCCCTGCGGGGCGGCGCCCGTTGGAAGAAAGCGTTCAACCAAAACACAGACGTGTGTGTGTGTGTGTGTGTGTGTGCGTGCGTGACCGTGCGGGCATGCCAACCTCATGTACTTGTCCCTGCAGGTTTCCAGAAACTTCTTCAGCTGCGTCGGGGTGATGCGGTCCAGCTGGTAGAGGACTTTCGGCTGAAGGGTGTTTGAGAAAAGGTGAGCGGGGGCTTTAAAAAAAAAAAAAAAAAAAAAGACAAGAGCACATAGGCGACTTGTACCTCGCTGGTGCCGTTGTCGTTGATGCCGTACTTGTCTCTGGTCTTCTTGATCCTTTCCGAGAAGCCCTTGATGAATTTCTTAATTTCCTGCCGGCGGCGGGAAAAGGGAGTCGTGAAAAGGAGTCGCGAGCAAAGCGATGCGCAGGGCGAGCCGTCGTGAAGATGCCACGCAACCAACCAGCTGGGAGAACCATGCGTCGGGAATTTCGGGGGAGGGGATCGGCTTTGTGGCAGGGGAGCAACATTAGCGCTGCCGTTTTAACGCTCTTCAAACGTAATGCACACACAGTTTAAAAACCGCACTCAAAAAGTTCAATATAGCTGAACTGCACTTTGGCAGTGAGTCCTTCGCACAGCACACTGGTTCACAAAAAGAGGTCGTTCAGTTGAGTGGGAGGGTGGGGGGGGTTAAGAGCAATGACAACCGCGTTCACGTGCCGTCATGCGCATCCACTGTACCTCCAGGTACTTCTCCGAGCCCGTCTCGGTTAGCGCCTACACAAAAAGTTCGACACACACGTCATTCGTCAATGATATCTGGCGCCATCTGGCGTCGTGAACGGGTATAATGTCCAGACCCCGAATATAAGACTACCTTCACTTTTTCGGTCTTATTTCGATGCAAAAAAAACACCGTCTTATATTCAAGCCAACACGGTATAGCTCATTTTCTTTTCTTTCTTTAGCCACTGGGCTAAATTCTTGACCAAGTGCATCACACTGAGGCATTTGACGAGTTCTTCATCACAGATGAGAGCCCACAGCTCCGCTTCGGCGCGCGTACCTCCAAAAAGCTGTCTCTGCAGCAGACAAAGTCGGCTTTCTTCATGATGGTATCAGACGCCAGCACCAGCTCGCCCTGGCTGAGGGTGGGCTCGTGCGCGCACGTGTGGACCGCCTGCGGGGGACAGAAGAGGCAACGTGAGGGGAAGTAGCAAAGTAAGCGACTGCAGCGCTGTTCCGACATTGATGAAAGTAAGTCAGGGGCGGACAATTTATTTCCGTATAGGATGTAAGAACGTTGGCTATCTGGGCATTAGCTTTCATTCGACTGCTTTGAAGCATTGAAGTGAAGAAACACAAGAATTCGTCCTTCGACACCTAACAGGTGTAAAGATGCCGAGAAGACTGCCACATATACGACGACGCAAGTGCAGGCATGTGATTTTAGGTTAGAAAAATGTCAAGGCCCTCCCTTCAGCTCACATTTTTTTTTTTTTCTCAATGTGCAGGTGTTTTGCCAAACATCTCGTGTTTGAATGAACGCGAGTGCTGAGGACATGTGGAAGATGTATTTCCAATTTTTCAAGGGGCAGCCGAGGGCCAAGTTATTAACGTCGCCTTGCCACTGTGGGCACCCTGGCTCCACTTTTTTTTTTTTTTTTTCCCCTCCGTAGCCATTAACTGGAGAAGCAGTCAAGGCTCAAATGTCTGAAAGCAAAATATGGAAGAAAAAAACCCCCCACACAACACAGAGGATAACATTTCTCTCTTTATACTCCATTTTATGATGGAACTACTCTACTGTGACTAATCCGGGCTGAATTCATAAAAGGATCGCGTGGCTTAGCGCTAAAAATGGAGCGGTCTCATTCCCAAAAGCAGAAGGCCAAGCGCGTCACAAACTATCCATCTCGGTGCTCCGGTGGTATTTTAATGGGGTAATCTGCATATTAGGCGGAGAAATTGCCCACCTTGATGCAATTAAACCATGTTTGTCACTCACGTCAGGGCTCATAACCGCACGTCACTCTGGGGGAGCAAACGACGCCGATGGAAAGCCGGCGTAAAATTGGCGCTACTCTGTGGAAGCTTTTTGTTAGCGAGGTGGTGCCCTTGTACAGGACGTGTTGTCGCAAGTGTGCAATCTGATCTCGTTTAGCTCAACACAAAGCTTCGATTCTGTGAACGGCGACGGTTCAGCTCAGACATGAGACAAAAGGCAATCCGCCCAGATTTACACGGATGTTGTCCAAGACCCTCTTGAACTCCAACGGCTCATCCTTGCCCTCCATGTCGGCCGGGTCCAGGCCGTCGCCGCCGTAGATGAACTGGATGATGTCGCCGGTGGAGCTTCGCACCGTCAGGTCGTACTGGGAGCACAGATCCTCCAAGGACTTCACCAATCGCCGCTGTCAAAAAGCAAAAGAGAAGGTTGTCGTTTTGTTTCCGCTTCTCCAGACACAAGACGGTGTCTGGAGGTGACGTCACCCAAATTTGAATCTTCCCCTCAGCGTGTCTGGCTTTGGCCAATTCTACGCTGACAACGACATTCGAAATCCATCGCCTCGGCAACACACTCCGATCATGTCTCACTGACATTTTAATTATGGGGGTTGGGGGGGGGATTTGAAAATAAAAACATGGCCGCCTCCTCCTCCTCGCTAAGCAGACTTTCTCCGCATGACTTGCGAGGGCAGCTGCGGAGAGCGGACGTGTCACTGAAGAGAATAGCAGTAAGCTCCAATCTCACCTGCATGTAGCCCGTCTCTGCGGTTTTCACCGCCGTGTCTACCAGACCCTCGCGGCCGGCCATTGTGTGGAAGAAGAACTCGGTGGGAGTCAGGCCAGAGTAGAAGCTGTCGGCCACGAAGCCTTTCGCGGCGGGCAACTGCGAAAATGAGAAAGCTTAGATCGCAAAAGCTGGGGGTGGGTGGGTGAGCACAATTGGGGGTTTATGTGTTGGCTCCTACTTTGGAGTGCTTTTCAAAGTGAGGCAGGGAGCGATTTTCAAAACCATCGGGTACTCGAGATCCACTTATGGCCTGCTGGCCCACGCATGCAATCATCTGTGAGATGTTAATAAAAGATCCTGGGTGCACAAGAAAGGTGGAGGAACAACAACAACAAAAGTCTTAAGTCTGTGTGTGTATGTGCGTGCGTAGCTCTTTTATCTTGCCATTTTGACGGATAAAAAAAAAAAATTCCACGTGACTTGCCTTTGGAGCCGCAAAGCGCCATGATCAGAGGACTGTTGCTCTTGTCCAGCTCCCTGAGGCAAGCGCTGCCCGCACGGTCTCGGATGACCGACAGCTCTCTCAGGATAAGCGCCTGTCAATAAAAGAGAAGAAGGGTAGGGGGGGGGGGGGGGAATGTAAAAATCACAGTGCTATCGGCGCCACAGAAAGCCACACTCACAATTACACAAGTCAACATACGATGTGAGTAAAGCCAACGCAAACAGCTGGAAATGTCACAGCCCATCATTGAAAAAGAAATGCAGCACGCCGGCGTTCAATAGAACGGTGGGATGCAGAGCTGCCCGTCGGCGGGTTGATGTGAGGAAAAGGTTAAGAGGAAGACTTCATTGAAACCTCAACTCAGACATTGCAAAAACGTGACATGCACTTCTATCATTTTTTTCCCCTTACATCTGACTTGAAATCTAATTAAAGTTATGAACTGCGGTGGATGCTTCCATCCGTCAAATAGAATCCAAGCATCTGGCTTATAAATATCTCAAGTGTGCTTTGCTGCGACACAACCCGCCCCCCCCCCCAAAAAAGGAAATAAAGTCAAACTAGTACAACTTTTGGGGGGGGGGTACCTCCAAAGTCTCCTCAGCCGTGCATCCAGGCTGCTGCTGCAACTTGCCCGTCTTCAGGGCTTCGATGTACTCGTCGCATTTGCGGTAGCCGTCATCCAGCAGGTCCTGCTTGGCCTTCAGCAGACCGTGGCCCGGTGTCACGTCCCCGATTCCAATGGAAAAGCCTCGGTTAGCTGGAAGCCGTAGGGGGCGGGGGGTAGAAAAATAAAAATAAATACAACATCCTAAATGTCAAATAAAAAGCCCCGTAAGCCCTGTAAGAAGGAGGCGATGACGTACACAGATACACAGGGGCGAGTCGAGCGAGGCGGGACATGGCGTTGGCCGCCTCCAGCTGCCCCCAGTCCCTCAGCAGGATGTAGAAGATGTTGTTCTTGGAGCCCGAGCCCATGGTGCTCTTGTCCATGCTGCCGCACATCAGCTCGCTGTTGTGGATGACCACGACTGGAAATAATTGGCAGAACCCAAAAAATAAAAAATAAAAAACACAACCCGAGGATGTCACATTGTCGAATTCAAAGCGGTTGGAAACCCGCAGTTTGTTTTGCTTTGATGGTGAGCTCAATATGTTCCGATTAAGGCGGTCGCATCTTGGTGCCGAGGAACTATGTTGAAGTGAGGAGCTTCATTTATTCATAGCTTTGTTGCCAGCTTACTGCATTAAGAGGCAATTTGCAAATAAATTTTGTGGAGTCAATTACTGACTAATTTTCACGATTCTTCGACAAATAGCGTGTCGGCGACCTCTTTTCAAAGGCTTACATGAGTCGTTGTGGCACAGGTCCTCGCCTTTGCCGCAGTACTGCTTGCCCTTGGTCCTCAGGTTGGCCTTGACGGGGCAATCTTTGCTCGGCTTCAGGATGAGGCTGAAGATCTGCTTGCCCGTCCACAGAGCCATGGGCTGGAGGGCGGCATGACATTGAAAATTCAGTGGGCTACGTACATCGTGAAAATAAAGCCAACAAAAAAATGATAGCTTCAGATCCAGTTCAGAAGGAAAAATCAGCACACGGCAAAAACCCCACTTTGGAGACGACAGAGTACCTTTACGATTGACGGGCGAGGGAGCGCAATCTTGACTTTTTCATCCTTGCCGACGAGGATGGACGCCACGATCTGACATGCTTTGGATCGGTCGAAGAAGGTGTCCTTCAGTGTGAGGAGATAGCCCGCTAGGAGGCACAAAACGTTAACACACGCGCACAAAATGTTCCACCGGGTCAATTTCCAAAGAGAATATGCTCATAATAATTAACCATCACAAACTGGGAACTAGAAATCTTGTAAAGCAACAGTCGAAGGAAGACACACATTCACTTGAGCCTGCCATTACCTGTCAGGAAGTCCTGAATAGCAGCAATCAGCGGCTCGCCATTTCTTGGTGTGACAAGATTAGCTTTTGTCTGGGGGGACACAATAAAAGCACGGTGATGGAACAAAGCACTTTAAGACAAAGGGGGCAAAGAATTCCACAAGCAGGAGCAGTCCCGTGTACCCCCATTAGGATGAGAGCCTCGGCTTTGGCCTCCTCCGTCTGAGGCAGGTGGAGGTTCATTTCGTCGCCGTCAAAGTCGGCGTTGTACGGCGTGCACACGCATTCGTTGAAGCGGAAAGTCCTGTGAGGCTTGACTTGGGCCTGCCCAATTGGGGGAAAAACTGTCAGAACGTGGCACCCAAGGTCATGCTCTTCAAATTTGAAAATGAAACAGTGGGGGGGGGGGAAATAGACATTGGAAATATAAAAGAAACTGGAATCCTCACTTCCAGGGTCAGACAGCGTAAAACTTAACTGTAGGGGCATTTTAACACACACACACACGAGTAAAAATAGATTCACAACCGTATGGGTAACTGTTGCGTACCTTCACAATTAATGGCCATCGGTCACTCTGGTTTGCCGTTCACAAATTCACTTATAGATTTTTGCGTTCACATCTCCGCCGTTATTTGCTGAAAATTTTACCCATTTGCTATTTTTGTGCACAGGCACAAGCAGCGGCCCCCCCACCCAAAATGAAATAGTGCTTTGGCACCACCTAGTGGAATCTTGGGGCCAAGCACCAGTGTGGAACTAAGGGGAGGAGCTTCATTGAGGCAAACTCACAATGTGCGCCATGATGCTGAGCTTGTGCAGCGAGGGCTGCCGGTTGAAAAGGACGATGTCGCCGTCTATCATGTGCCGCTCCACGATGTCGCCGAAGCGCAGCTCCTGCGCTATCTTCTCTCGGTTGCCGTATTTCAAGAACCTGCCAGGGAGCAAACGTGAGGGCGGGGAAAATCCCATCTGTTGAACGAGCGCCGACGCCTCAACGTCACCTTTTCATTTGATTGCGTCGATTCTGGATGAAGTTGGCGCCGGGGTGAACGTCCGGGCCGTTGCGGACAAGTTTCCTCATGAGCTCCAGGTTGGCTTTGTTGACCTTTCACGGTCACACATTTGACACGGTCACGCACGAGACAAACGAGATGAGTGAAATGAATCGTCAGGGGATGGCGGGGGGGGCTTACGCGCTCCGGGTAAGTCAGGATTTTGGCCACGTGCACGGGTACGGCCACTTCGTCGATCCTCAGGTTGGGGTCCGGGGAAATGACGGTCCTGCCGGAAAAGTCCACCCTTTTTCCCGACAGATTGCCTCGGAAGCGGCCTGTGTCGTCACATCACTTGATTGAATAACATTTCGGTTCAGGGTTCTTAAAAAGCTTCTGTGTTGATTTCCGTGAACAAAACGGAACACCTCTAGAGCTGTGGACCCTACGCAGACCAAAATGTTTGATTTTGTGAATCCCCAAAAAGGGCGAGAGGACATGGCTCTCCGACGGCCCCGGGTGTCAAATTCATGGTCCTCAAAGTTTGTCGCAAAATGCCATCAAATCATCGTCATACTTACAGCATGTGATTGACGCCCGCCCAACTTCAAATTTCATTGAAATCCAAAAACTCAGAAGCTAACGCCGAGCTAAAACGACGTCGATCCACGGCTTCACACGCAAGTAAGATTTGAAAATAAATCCAGCGCATACCTTGCTTGCCCTTGAGTCTCTGCACAAAGCCTCTGGTCCACTTCTTGGGCGCCATGTTGAGCGGGATGCCCGACAGCTCGCTGTTGATGTAGAGCGCGCACTGCAGCTGCAGGAAGTCCCAGTCCTCCATGATCATCTGCGTCTTGGCGCCTGTCATGCGATGCTGGAGGACAAGAGGGTGATGTCTTGAGGCACAATTTTTTACAAGCCTTTTGCCACGAGCATCCTACGGTATAGGCAATTAGAATCTGGGTATCGGTTAGTTAACCCCCCCCCGCCCAACCTTTTTGATGACGTCGTTAAGGAAGATGATCTCGGTGAGTTTCATTGTGAGGTCGTCCTCGTTGGTGCCCGACTTGAGGTCGCTGACCACGGAGGGCCGGATGCAGAGCGGGGGCACCAGCAGGCGGGTGAGGATGAGGTCGGCCGGTTTGCCCGCTTCGGGGTTCATCAGCAGCAGCGGCACGTCCTCTTGGGGGATGCGCATGAAGATGCTCAGCACCACCAGAGGGTTGAGGTTTTCCTGCATAGGAGACGCCAACACGGACGGACTTAATATAAATAGTCACTTTGGAGTTGACCGATTATTGTTGGCGAATTAAAAAAACGGAAAGAACAAATTGATACGTTTGGACCTGTGCTCGCGCCAAAAGGGGCTCCATGAGTTTGTTGTGCTCGATGGCCGTGTCAAAGGACTGCAGGAAGTCGGACACGAAAGGCTCCACAACCTTCTTGGTGGTTTTGTATTTCTCGTGGATGATCTTCAGAAGGCCGCACTTCTTCACCGTCCCTGAGGAGCAAGCCAAGACGTCTAAGAGCACGACCACTACAAGTCCTGCGGAGGAATACTTTGTGGGGATTCATCACCGTTGAACGCCGAGCAATTGAGACAAACGCTCCTTTTGCGGCATTTGTCGGAGATTTTCTTCTTCAGCCCTCGCTTCTGCAGGTAGGGCAAATTGGGCCGTTTCAACATGTCCATGAACTGTAGCCTGTCCTCTTTACTCAGCATGATGCTCGAGCAAGTCTTGCAGACCATCTGGAGGAAAATGAACATGTTTTCTCAGTACATCCATAATGTTGCTTTTTTGTCCCCCCCCCCCTCTCATCATCATCATCATCATTTTATAATTATTTGCGATTACAATTTACATGAAAAAAGTTTGATTGTCAACGAGTTTTGTTTTATAGGCATTCATCTCACAAAGTGCACTGGCCTGTAATATTCCTATGGTGGCTTTGAAGTAGCCAACGTGAAAACATGGCAGCTCCAGATCCAGGTAGCCGTAGTGTCCCAAACAATCAGCCAGATTCTTCCCGCAGGTTAAACACGGTCGGTCTTTCTCGCTGGTCCCCTATGTGACAAAATATAATCAACACGTGACTGGTGCTCTGGTTCAAATTCAGTGTTTAAATAAGGCATTTCCATACCATGCGGTGATCCAATACTCCGTAAGGCAGCGGCGAGTGTTTCGTGTCCTGGCTGTACAGGTTCTTGCTGACCACCTGAATGTGGGCCTGCTGACGCATTTGATCAGCTGATTTCATGCCAAAGCAAATGTGGCTTCTGTAGGAAGAAAGGGGGGTAGGGGGGAAGAAGCGTGCATTCGTTTCACAAAAAAACAGCTCTTTCTCGCACAAACCGGAGCTTTTTGACAAACAAAGCACATCAAGCAAAACGTTTGAGAAACTAACTGTGCTATATTTATTCCTTTAACAATTTATGCAGTGTTTGTTCTCAACTCATTTGTTTTGCCTGTGTGTGTTTGAGTGTCAAATTAAAGGATATCTGCAAACTCAGTTCGGCTCTTGACCATTACTTATTTTTGGGAAATCTGTGCCCTTGACTTTCTATGATTCGTTTATCATTATTTGGTGTCTATTTCTGGGTTTGGCGAAACATCCGATGATATCAAACTTTGACAATAGGATAATGAAGTTATGAAACTTTGAAACTGTCATCGAAAATCTCGATCCCCGTCGACTTTGCATGAAGCCAAAGTGGGTGCATTTTAAAACTGCATTTAATGAGCCAGAATAAATATATGTCTGCTGTCTAGAAAATTATGCTTATATCTCTGAAATCAGCTTTAAATTATCTGATCAAGCTGTTAAAAAGACAAACAAAACACCCACAACATTGTAAAGCGTCATGGCGTTAGCTTTAGCCGGTGAGCTAACGAAAGCTCGCGAGCTACTCACATTTTCTTGGCCACATCGGTCTCTCGGAACTGCTCCTTCACCATTTTGGCAGCGCTTTGCTTCACTTCCCACGCGAATCTAGATAAATCTGCTTTATTATTCTCTCATTCCGGCCAGCAAGATTAGACGACATACAACTTCACTGCTCCATGTTGTGGACGAGCTAGCCGAGCAAGCAAACACACGCTGCTACTACTACTGCACGTTGTGGTGCGTTCAGAGTCCAATGGTATTTTGCATGACAATGGCAAACTGCATACTTTTTCCCCCACAAATTGGAAGAATAAATTGTATTGGAAACGTTCCGTCTCGGTCATCCCACAGAGGTATAACAAAAAAACCTCTGGCTACTCCAACACAACTCAATCCAAATGATCAGCTCATCAGCCAGTTGCGGAGAGGCGTGGAACGATCACGAACAGTTGAATCAGGTGTGTTGTGTAGGGAGGGATCTAAAACACGGAGGAACCGCATTTCCTTACCTTTGCTAGACGTGTTAGTGGTTGACACAAAAATAAACAGACAAAATGTCACTGCCAGGACTTGCAAGTGAACGATATCGTGGAAAAAAAAAGTTACGGGGTGCTTCGAACGCAGCATAGAAATATCTATTTTTTTTACATAACTTTATTCGTCTCTGTTTCTTCACGTTGAAATAATAATAATAATACATTTTATTTGTAAGCGCCTTTCAAGACACCCAATTGTTTTTTTATACACGATTAGTGTAAATACACAGTTTCGCACATAAAGTTGAGTTCATTCTGAAATGTACAAAAAAATTAAATTCATTTTCCACGTATATGTGGGCAGTTGTCTAGCCGATAGTGATTGCGACATTAAAACTTGTCACGAGATGGCGGCAAATTAATATCAGTCATTGATCGAAGGCGGTGTCAAACTCCAGTCCTGGAGGGTCGCGATCCATGTTTTCCATTGCTCACCTGATTTGAATGATCAGCTCATCAGCAAGCCCTGTCGAAGCCTGATATCGATCCTGTTCATTGGAATCAGGTGTGTTGTGACAGGGAGAGATGGAAAACATGCAGGACAGCGGCCCTCCAGGATCGGAGTTTGACACCTATAATCAAAGCAAATGCGAAGTAGTGCACATTTGTGCAGAAATAAATTCTCAAGAGTGCAGTTTCAAACAAAGTCATTTTGCGCTTGGGCAGGGCCACAAGTCACATACTCGTAAGAAATTCTTAAAATCTTGAAACCTTCACCCTACTGTGAAGCCCTAACCCACACGAAATCGTGCTTGAAATTGAAAATAACCCCCCCCCCCCCCAAAAAAAAGACTCATCCACATTTTTAAAAAGTTCCTGTTTAAAGAACATAATGGCTCAAGTTCACATTTCTTGGCGAGACATTCAAGTGAATCCACGGACGACTAGCCGAGCTGGCCGCAGTCGCTGATGGTGATCTTCTTGCTCGTGCGTCCCGAGCGCGAGCCCAAAGCCTCCATCTTCTTCACCACATCCAGTCCTTCCTTGACGCTGCCGAATACCACGTGTCGGCCGTCCAGCCTGTGATAGGGAAACAGCGCAACTTGGACAAAATTCAATTTGGGCACACTTTCCCAGTCAGCACATACCAGTCGGTCTTGCCGGTGCAGATGAAGAACTGCGATCCGTTGGTGTCGGGTCCCGCGTTGGCCATAGACAAGATGCCTGCAGGAGCAAAGAGGGGTGTTTAGACTTATTCTTTCAAGAGAAGTTGAGCCCCTCGTCCCCTCATCCTACCAGGTCCGGTGTGCTTCAGCTTAAAGTTTTCATCAGGAAACTTCCATCTGTAAATGGACTTGCCGCCGGTTCCATTGTGGTTTGTGAAATCGCCACCCTTCAAAAAAACGGGGGGGAGGGTGACAATTTTTTTGGGGTGGGGGGGTTGGCGCAAAGATCGCAACAACAATATCTTGCAGGTGCGTGCACTCACCTGGCACATAAACTGAGGGATGACTCGATGGAAGATGGAGCCCTTGTAGCCAAAACCGTGCTCCCCCGTACACAGGGCCCGGAAGTTTTCTGCCGGAAGCAAATTCATTTCTTCAAATACACACGAAAAAAGAAATCGAAGAAGAAAAAAAAAAAAACAAGAGGGGGAAGATGATGCACAAAAGATTCCTCCCATCTTCCTGGAAAGCGATCATGAGCGATTACTGCACAACAACCAGTGCGTGACTCATTTGACATGGCTGGACAAAAAAAGTTTTCAGAATGACCAAATAGTACAAAGAACTTTTTGCTTACCTGCGGTTTTGGGCACCACTTCAGCGTTCAGCTTGCCAAACCAACACAGACAACCCACAACAAAAGGGGAAATGGAGCATTCATTAGTTCAATTGCGACGGAATAAACGTGTGTGCAAAGTCAAATCAAAGTCGGGTATTGTTTAATTTTTTCCCTCGGTTTTTCAAAGTGTCCTCACCTCGAAGGTTACCCGACCGAGCGACTCGTTATCGGCTGAAATGTCGAAATACACCGTCGGGTTGTTGTTGGCAGCTGCCGGGCCACTGCTGCACATTCTCGTGACAGTATACGCCAGAGAGCATAGTTTCACGCGATTCGATATCAGCATCATTTTACCTGAGAAAAGAAAACTTCGGAAATCTGCCAAACAAGAGCGGCAAATTGGCCCAGGTCACTCGGCTCACGTTTCAAAGTCACGCCGTTTTTCTGTAATAGTAGGCGGAACCAGGAAGTATATGCCGTCAAAACCGGAAGTAAGCATGGGAGTCAAGTGACGTATAAACATCGCGAGATTACAATGACTACAACGTGATCTGAATTTTGTTTTTAATGCTTAGCATGGAAATAAACGTGATAGCTACTCTTGGTTTATGTCTTTAGTTTAAAAACTAACACATTAAAAAAGACCGCATATAATCAGAATACATATTTATTGGATAAATATGAGGGTGTCACATGGTATAACTACATACAATCCTGCAAGACTAAACAACAAAGGAAAAAATTCCAATCAGTATGAAATGACTGTACATAATACAATGTACAAACACAGACTGTGGCGTGTCCATGATATTAAAAAAAATGTGGATTTACTTTACAATCTTCTGGACCTGTTATTTTTTCCTTATTTTCTTTAGTGTGCAAGCGATAGACTAGAATATTTAAAATGACACCAACAGTCCCAAAAAGGGAGACAGGAGGATCAAATTAACAATTTTCCACTTCAAGTAGAGGGGTTGCAAGCTTTTTTATTATTCTGAGGAAACAATGCACATTCCCAGGGATGTATGAATACATTTCTGTTCACATGTCTCTATACTGTATTCATTTACATATATACAGACATCCTTAGGACACGTGGCTTCGCTTTGCCCCGGACATCATTTCCAGGCCTTCCATGCTTCATTTTTATGTCTTTGTTATTCTTCTTCTTTTTAAAACCTTTGATGTGATTGTGCAACTACAGATTGAGGGTGCACAAAAGTGGCTCACCTGTATGCAAGAAATAAACATGAATTCATCCGACGGCTCCATTCAAACAGTATACATATACATACATAAAAAAATACAAATAAAACGTGGCAGTGTATCGTCATTTTTTTGTCAGTGTGTTGAACTGGAAGAAGTGATTTAAATGACATCTTAAAAGAAAGTGTAGGGAGGCTACAGTGAGAGACAATTGGTTTCTCTTGTTACAGAAGAATAAAAAAAGTTTAAAAAAAATAAATTACAAAGAAAAAGAGTAAGGGGGGTGAAATGTATATAGTAAAAACGTTTTTTTTCATGTCAAAGAAGATAAACAATACCATGTATTTCTTTAAAATATGCTCTTTAAAATACCAGCGTATTAACAATGATATTCACATTACATTGAAAGCCAGCAAGCACGTAAAAAAAAACGTACAAAATAAATTACCCAAAAAAGGGGAGGGGAAATTTATATTGCAACAAAAATTGTGATAATAATAATAATAATGAACAGACTACAGTGAGATATTGAATTTCTAGAATTACAGATGAAGAATAAAAAAAAGAAAAATACATTAAAAAGAAACACAGGCAACGCAGAAATTTCATGAAAACAATAATTAAAGTCAGGCTACAGTGAGAGACAACCAATTTCTCCCCCTTACAGAAAAAGTATTTTTTTAATAAGCGTTGAAATAAATTACCACAAAAAAGGGGGGGACAAGATGACATGTTATGGCCACACCCTTCAATTTGTTTTTATGACAGAAATAATCTTAGCTGGGTTTTTTTTTTTAAAGGGCGATGTTTTAAAATATTTCTTTCAAATATATGTCTGACATCTTTAATATACCACTGTAATTTGTGATGACACCGAATACCAGAAAATAAACAAAGAATTGAAAAAAACAAAAACAGTTCAGTATCTCTGACAGGCATCTGTTGGCTAAAAAAAAAATAAAAATAAAGAATCATGTTGCTGTAGGGGCAAACAGACAGGAAATAACTTATATCACGTTTGAGGACCAAGAGGGACGACTTTCAAATTTGTTGTTGTTTCGTTTCATCATCAACGTGATAGAAAAATATCCACAATGATATTTACAGCCACAATAGCCTTTCTTAGAAAAAAATACATTTGCATACTTGAACAGCACTCTTCCGCTTTCAACAGTCAAGGAAAAGCAGCACAAATGGTGCCTTTCCCAGCCACCTTGCCGTGGATCAACCTTGAGCACACGCACGCACACGCACACACACATTCGTCATTTCATTCCCGCCCTTCCGAACTTTGGTGAGCAGTTTCCCCCAAAATGTTTTATGCTTCAATTGGATAGAGACAGACAAACAAACAAAAATCCAGTCAATTGGTGCACTGAGCGATTTCAGCAGCAGATTTTCAGCTTGGCACACTGCACATCATCGTCAAGGCTGACAGCGAGAAGGAGTGGGCGTTTCATCAACTACGTCGTGAATGATCCATTTTTATATTCATTTGAGATGGAAGGGAATACGACAGACAAGTGATTTTGTAAGTGTTAAATTATTAAGAACCTGGATAAATTTGGCAGTTTACGTGATTTAAAAAAATAAATAAATAATGAAGCAAATTCTCCTGCATCTTATCCAACAGGAGATTGAGGACCGCGCCAGAGCAGTCAATTGTCAGAAAGAAAAGGACACTGGCCGAGAACTAGTATCTGATGTCCCCGGCTTCTCCACAATAAGGACACTCACATGATCCAGGAGGAGATTAAGGGCCGCTGCGACTTGAAGATTGTGGAGCGCCATAATCCAGGAAACTGTGAAGTTATTAACCCTTTGTGTCGACACTTTCCTTTGTATTTCCGGCTACCTGAAATGAATACAAAAACTTGAAAACCGGGATGGGGTGGGGACAAACCTGAAAAACTGAAACCCGGAGCACTGCTAATACTTTCCGGAAGATATCTTTAGCCCTTCACTTTTGGAGAATTTTTTGAATTTGGAAGGGAGAAATGAATGATGTGCTTTTGAAATGAGGTGTGTGTGCATTTCCGATGACGATGACGAATGCTACAAAGTGGACGAGTCAAAAATAGCTGCACAGTTCGAGTCGCCTCCCAGTGAGGTGTTTTTTTTTTTTTTTCTTTTAATGTCCTTTCTGAAGCAAAACTGTACAAGAGGAAGAAGAGAAGGGGAGTGCATCTTTGTTGTTTTTGTCAAGTACGGAGCCTTTGGGGCCTTTTTTTTTTTTTTTCTTCTTTCAGTCCATGGCCAGCCTGGTCAATTGTTTTCAAAGAGCGACAGGAGGTCGTCGTTGCTATTGCTGGGTAGGTCCGGGGGGTCCAAGTAGGACAACAGCTCGTCCGGGTTGGCCAGCTCAGGAAGAAGCTGCAGGAGGAGGAGGAGGGGGAGGGACAGAGAAAACGCACAATGGAGATCATGTGCTTGCAAAAAGTGCGCTGACTCTCTTAGAATTGGGCAATCTCACATTTCAAATGTTCTAGTAGGCTTTTTATAACCACTGGAGATCAGTGAATGGATCATCTAGTGGTACTCACGTCTAAAGAAGGTTCTGGCATGTCCGAGCCTGCTTGGCTGTCCAAACTGCTGGGGGTGTTGAAGCTCAGGTCGCCATGGGGGTGGCTGTTTGGACCGGGCTGCTGTTGCTGCTGCTGCTGTTGCTGCTGCTGCTGCTGCTGCTGCTGAGACGACGGAGGGGGCTGCGGGGGTTGCCGCGATGGGGGCGGCTGTCCGCCGTGGTGGAGCTGCTGTTGCTGCCCCGATTGGCCACCCGGATGCGGCGACCCGTGTATGCTTTGCTGCAACGTGCTATGAGATGGCTCGTTGACGGATGGGTGAGGTATCTGCAAAAAAAAAAAAAAGGGGGAGGGAAAAACCACATCAGGACAAGACGAGCTTTCAAAAACACAAAACCATCAATGTTTTTCCACTGCAAGGAGACAAACTTTATCCACGAGGATACTAAGGGCAACAGGGAAATTCTGACTGGTCTGAGGGTCTCCTGTGTTTACTCCTCCCCTCTGAGAAGACACATTTTATCCAAGAGGAGACTACTGTGAAATTCTGACAACCATATAGCGTTGAACTTACTCGTCATAAAAGGGGAGCGTTGACCACAGTGATGAAGAATGAGCGTCACCTGCAATTACTTTTCTACTCTCCACATGGAGGGGACACATTTTAGTCACGGGGAGATTCAGGGCAACTGTGAACGTCGAACAGCTACGTGGCACTGAACATACTCGTCGCATCAAGACACATTCACAACAGTGGCACAGAATGGGGGTCCCCTGTTTATCCACTGTAAGAAGAAATTTGAACCGAGAAGAGACTAAGGGCAGGAAAAGTGGAGACTGTTGCAAAACGCAAAGATGACATGCAAACAAACACGGACAAGGGTCGGGTAGACTTCTCCTCGCAAATGTTATCCAAAGGGAGACTAAGGGCTAACCCCAACTCACCGAGTCGGGCAAGGCGTGGGAAAGAGGCTTGTCGGTGCTCATCAGGTTGTTGGGCATGTCGGGCGGGTGCGACAGTTGGGGCCCGTGCATGAAGTCATTGACGGACGTCGCGCCCGGCGTTCCGTGCGGGAACTCAAAATTGCCGTGGTAACTGTTGCCTAGGAGAGAGAGCCACGCCACAACGTCAGCCTGGCTTTCAAAGCGGCGCTCGCTTCTTTACCGACCGCTTACCTTGGGCGGCGTATTCACCGTTGTTGGAGGCCTGCTGCGAGGAGTACGGCGAGGGTCCGGGTCCGAGCTGGGCGATCATGTCGGTCACGTTGGGCATGATCATCTGGCTGGGGCTCATGGTCTTGAAGCGCTTGGCCAGCGGAGCGTCCGGGTCCTCCTTGATGTGGATCTCCGACTTGATGGCCACGGGCCGCCAACTGCACGTCGGGTCAATCGTCACCTCCTCCAACTCGGAGCTGAACAGAGCAAAGACACAAATCACTTTGAATACAAATGCAAACATTTTTTTTTTTAATCTTTTGAGACGAATATGATGATTAAGAAAATAAAACGACACTTATTGCCTTACTTTTGAATGGCATTCAAGATCCCCCACATATACTGGTCCACCTCCAGCCCTTCTAACAATGCCGTTTTACTGAGAAAAAAAACCCAACAAAAATCTCAACAATGCAAGAATCAGAATCAATTTGTTTTCAAAAACAAATATCAACGTACTTGCACACAGGACATCGCCACGTGCCCCGCTCACAGTTCAGCTGTAGATACGATTCCAAGTCGAAACACTGCAAGAAATCACCACGATGATTGTGTAGACGCGGTATTTTTATATATATTTTTTCTAACTGCTGGAGTTTTGGCTAGTGGTGTACCTGAACGTGCTTGCAGTCGTGGCCTCTGGCCGGCAGCTGGATTCGCCGGAAGGTGATGGGACACTTGAGCGACACCTTGATAGGCCGTCTGCTCCACGCCGTCCTCGCCGTTGAGGCCCGCGTTGCCCGAAGACGACGCCACGCTGCTGAAGTTCCTCTTGACTTTGGAGGTTGAGCAACAACCATGTATGAAAAAGAAAAAAAATGTCGGTGCAGATTCAAATCTATTTTTGCTGCATTCTGGTGTCAGGGCTTGGCGTCTACCTTTGGTGATGCAGTGCTCAGCTGGTAGGAGCCTCTTCTTCAGTAAACCTTGGAGGACGGAACGCACAGATGGCCTGTGGACCAGCTGCAGCACGAACAAGTGCGACTGCGGGAGGAAACGCCGGCGTGAACGAGACCCCACACATTCATCTCCCCGACCGCCAAAACCGGGCACCACTTACGCAGCAGCAGGCCGTGACGGTGATCTGGATGGTGTTCCTGCCTGGTTGGCAGACGTGCTTGAGGTGCAAGGGCTTGTGGGAGGTCTTGTTGTCGCCGCGCTCGATGGTGAGCGGGGTGGCGTTGACGCTGACCTGCACGGACGCCGGCCAGTTGGTGTTCATCTGCCGGTCCTCGTGGTGGTAGCACTTGAACTGCAGCTCGAGGTCCGACCTGGAACCGGGAGAGGAATTTTGGAGTCATTCCCAGGACCTCAGTCTAGATATTCCGATTCTGACGACAGTGAAACTCCTCTACAACGAAATCTACATGGGTGAAAATACCCCCTAGTGTGAAAAAAATCATGCATTAGCACCATTCCCACTTTCCTGTGTGTGTGTGTGTGTTTACATCTGAGAACAACATTTGCTACAGTGAAAAACCCCCTGTGATGATTTCGTTGTAGAGGAGTTTCACTGTAACCGACTTTTCCTCCACCAACATTTCCACAGACCGTCCATAAGTCCAAAGTCTTACCTCCACATAAGTGTCTGGTGCACCGAGGGTCGTAAGTGGAAGACGTGATTGCTGACTGCTAGGTTATGCTCCAGCCTGAAGGGCTCCAGGACCACGCCGTCACGCACCGGGAAGGTGAGGCGCAGCTCCTCGTTGTGGTTGGCTAGAAAAGACGATGAGCGATCATAATTCATGACTCAAGGTTACATTTCTCTGCTCAAAAATGAGACGAACCGGGCGGTGGAGGAAGAGCGGCGATATTTGGTTTGATGTCAGGAGGAAAGGGCGGCTTCACATCCTGACTGGGTGATAAATACGGAGGGATGTTGCTTCCTGGGGTCATTGGAGGGGTGGGATTGCCCGGTACTGGGGAGTGGGGGTAGTTGCCCATCGGTCTGGATGGCTGGATGAAAAGAAATTGGAATATTTCAAACAAAATGAAGGAATGTGAACGACACAAAAAGTTAGCGTTGATAGCGTCGACTTACCCCATTGATATTACCCTGGCTGTACTGATAACCACTCCCGGAAAAGTTTGTGGTTTGGCCGTTAAAAGGCGGCTCTTGCTGTTGTGATGAAGAAAAAAAAGAAGCAACAATGTGAGAATAATTTCCCAGCAGTCAGTAAACGCACCCATGCATTTGTAGTTAGCGCTGAGGCGGCGTACCTTATAATATTGGCCCATGGGACCACTAGGGGGTGGGTATTGGGACTGGATCTGCTGTCCCGGCATCCGTTGCCCGGGGTAGTTGCTGGAGGGCAGCGGCCTGGAAGCGTTGGGTGTCGGGTACTGGCCCTGCTGGCTGGGGAACTGGCTGTTTGGTCCATACTGCTGCCCCCCGTAGTTAGGCTGCGATTGAGAAAGACATTCAACAATGAAGAGGAAAAGTTCAAAAAAATGTTTTTTTAAAAATCTGGGCTCAGGCTGGCCCAGAATTTAGACTCACCTCCCCCGGATAGGGCCTTTTCATCCCCTGCATAGGCATGCCTTGAGGCCGCGGTCCCGCATACCCTTGCTGGGGCATCCTTTGGCCGTGACCTCCAAAGGGTCCCATGCCTTGGCCCCTGGGCTGGTTCATCGCCATCGGGGGGCCGCTCATGTTGGATGCATTCATGCCCGAGCCCATGTTCCCAGGGTGGGATGGGGGTCCGCGCGGTCCCGGCTGGTTCATGAACTGGCTATTGTAGGCCTGGTTGGGTGCCATCTGGAAAGAGGAACTCATCTGGAAGACAAAAAAATAAAATAAAAATTCGGGCTCAATTGGCGTCTTGAGAGAAGCGTCAAATGCTTTGTCCCCGTGTGTGGGCTTACTGGTCCGTATTGGTTCATGTCCTTGTTCTGAGTCTCCTGTAGCGCGGCGACAGTAGCGGTGGCGGTGGCTGTCGCCGTGGCGGCGGCGGCGGCGACGGCAGCAGCGGCGGCCGCCGCTGCAGGTTGGGCGAAGTCCGAGGGCGGACGCGAGTGCGGAGGCATGCCCAGGCCTCCGGGTCCAGCGTTGGGGCCTCCGGGGTAGCTTGAAAAGAAAAACAGCACAATACCTAAACTGCAACCTTGATTGACGAATGTTTTGACATTTGGGGGAATGTTTTTTTTCATTCATTTTAGGCGATACTGGCATGTTGACGGAACACCGTATAACGAAGCTGGTAAGTCAAGGTCCCACGACGACAACCGTGACCTTTAGCGCGACTTGTTCATGTGCAACGGCCATCTTACTTGCCACCAAAGCCGCCTCCTGGGGGGTAATTGGGCCGCCCGTACATGCCCTGCTGCATGTAGGCCTGGTTGGCGTTGCCTTTGCTGGGGAACTGCTGCTGCGGGCCGCTGAAGTGAGAGGGGTTCATCCCGGGATTGTTGGCGGACATCCCCGAAGCCATCGGGTTGCCGCCGGGGTTCATGGGATTGTTGCTGTTGGTCAGGGGATTGCCCAAAACCTGCAGGGGGGGGGATCAAGGTAGGAGAGCGTCACGTCACGGCTGCTCACCGGCTAATCGGCCGGGAGTTGAATCGTCACCTGGCTCTGCGAGGTGTTGGTGACGCCCCAGACGGTGGTCACCACCGACAGAGAACCCGGAGGCTGATTGGTGTTCTGTTGCCAGGGAACCGAGTCGTAGGGAAACGACCCATCTCTGTGCGGAAATCAAATAAAGCCTTTCAATTGTTTCAAATGTGGCAACGGCACAGACGGTTCTCGGGACCGTTTCATTTTTGGAGAACACTGACCCATGCGAGAGACCGGGCTTCATGGAGCTCATGGGGGGCTGCATGGGCACTTTCCCCGGGGGCTCGTTCTGTCGGTTCTTTTGGTGGCGCAGCAGGAGGAGGCGTCCCAGTTCTTCGCACCACGACGACAGAAGAGCTGCCAAGAGACGGACGGGGAAGGGAAGGAAGCAGAAGAAGCGCATCACACGTTTTGCTTGTGAGCCTTAGTTGCTCAAATGGATGGCAGGTGCTCGCTTCCATTCCACCAAATGAAGACAAAACTCGTGTTTCTCCGGTGCAGAAATTCCATCAAAGGTTTCATTGGAGAGAACAGGAGATCTGTGACTAAGGCACGAGAGTGTTTGTACACCCTGGGAAGGAGAGTCGTCATCGCCACTCAAGGGCTTGGCCCTCCGCCAGCGTGCAACAGCTCAATTAGGGCCCTTTACTCTCTGGCAAACACGACCGACTTGCACCTCGACAAACACGCCTCCGCTATTTACCGACAAACGTTGCCATCGACCAGATAAGAGGCGCCGCCGGGGTCATCCGTTTTCTGACAGGTGCTTCATTCAAGTGCCGTCATTCAGGCCAACTGAAGCCACGCTGCCCGCATCCAAGTCAGCAAATGTATGATGAAAAATAGGCATCAAGTCATTTAAGAAGCGATTCACTGATTAATTGTCGCACTTCTAACTGAGAGCCGTTTCTTATCAGAGGCGCCGATGCAAGGCGGGAGACAGCAGGTGAGGGTGATGGCAACCCCCCCCTCCACCCCATCTCTAGCTCGCCATCAAATGGACACCTGCTCCCTTGTCAAGAAGCCCCCCACCTCCCCCCCCGAGGCATTGTCCTCTCTTGGCTCGGACACAACACGGCCCTGCAGTCATCGCCCCAAAAGAGGGTGAAGACGCGCTGGCTGGCTATTGACTTTGCAACTCCCCACCAAGCTGCGGATGGGCAAGATCTTTTCAATTGGTTTTTAAATTTGGATTCAGCACAAAGGTCATCAGTGTGCTTTCCTGGAGGATGAGAGAAATCGGAGAATGTTGACGGGCTGATTGGGGGTATTTGGTTCAAATGTGCACCTGTAAAACACATTTACTCGTATCAAAACACACTTTACAAACAAGGAAAAAAAAAACACGCAAGCATAAAACAAATCGACACTAATGAGGCGAGGCGCAGATGTGCTCGCCATCTACCTCGGGCTGCTCGCCCTCTGAACGACCCGAGAGACGCGTCCACGGCGGACGGGGGGCGGGCTGAGGTGTGGTGGGGAGGTGCCCGGTGGGAGGTCAGAGACTGAAGGAGTCGGGTTCGGGCACCCCTCCGGGCTCATTAGAAGCGGCCATATGTGCGAGTGCGCCGGATCCGGAATCAAAGTCTCCTCGTCTTTCCCCATTGAAGGACAGATGGGAACAGCATTCGTTCAAAAAAATAAATAAATGTTGACATCTTTTAAACTAGGAAAGATTGCACTCCATGAAAACATACACGGATGACACAATTAACCAAAATGAAACCGCTTTTATAGTTTTTGCGGCAGCTCAATCGACATTGCGCTCCTCCTTCTGGTATGCATACATTGGCCACTTGGGGGCAGTATAATACAGACAGACCGACGATAAGATGGAATTTTACGATGGAATGGAATTTTCCATTTAGAATTTTACATCAGGCTCAAATTCCCATTGAGACCCGTTGCCGCGACACAGCCACAAATCCCAACAACCCCAAATGTGGGAATTCCTCCGCTGCCCGGACGACGGCGGTATCTGTGGGGGTGGGGTGGGGGGGCCAAAGCGATAACGTGCCAAGAGTCTGGCTGGAAACGGCACCTCAAGTACTCAAGGAGGTCAGAGAAGATCACCAAGGCCATTTTTGAGTGGGACAAATGCGCCAGTCAGCTGTTGCGGGCACGCGGGTGGAAAAGGCGACGCCATGACGCTCATTTTGCTCGATTTCCCGTTGACCACCACTGAGAGCCTTGGGGCTTTTTTGCCAAGCAACCCCCCCAAAAAAGACGATTTTTGGTGCCGGGTTCCCGCGCCTGTTACCTTGTGATACCTGCCGCCTTTGTTACCGCTCATGTGGACTACTAGCAACCGCCTCCTCTCTTGCAATGGCAACACTCAAACGACACGAGAGTAGAGACAAACTACCGATGTAGCAATTTCCTAAAAAAAAAAAACACACTCTCTTTCCTGAAAAGAAGACAAGAGACTTGAAGTTGCATTTTTACAAAATGAATTCAAAGTATTGAGCTTTCCTAAAATTGATCATGTCTTAAGAAGAAAATAAACCGTTGATGTTACAATTCCCGATAAAGTTGACAAATTGCTAACTGTGGATGTTCACCTATCCTAAAAATAAGACACAGCACCGATGTTGCACTTACTTAAGGCAAAGACAAAATACCGATGATGTCCAATTGCCCATCACCTGAATCCCAGGTGCATCGCGGACAGCCAACTTGGCTTTTCATAGCTCACTGCACTTAAGTGGCGACGGCAACGGCGAGCAAACGCATCAAGCCCGCCAGCCGGCGAGACAAACGCCGCTTTCCTCTTCCATTTGCAAGTGTGGCAAAACCCGCCAGAACAAAAGGCGACACCGGGGGCAGCCTTTCCGTCTGCAGCCCGTGATGCCGGCAGCTCATTTCAAGCCCTTCCGTAACATTCTCTCTCAAAACCCCCGCTGCCGCCCCCCCCCCCCCCCGCCCCCTTTACCACCTCCTTTCCCCGAGCGTCTAGGGGCCATGCCTCCTCCCGCCGTGTCCACTGACCGCCTGCACAATGCACATCAATTATTCATGGCTGGCTTGCAAAAAGGGAGAGAAAAAAAAAAAAAAAAAAAGGACAGCAACGCCAATCACAGAGGGAGCCATTGCTATATTAGCCACCGGCTCCCATGCACACAAAATACCCCCGAGAGAACCCGGGAGGGGATAACACACGAGCAGGAGGAGCAGTTCGAGGGAGCCATGTTTGTAGTCCGAAAAATAGAGAAGGCGACAAATGATTGAAGGCTTCAAGACGAGGAAGGAGATGGCGAGAGAGAGTCAAGAGAAAGCTTATCCGCTCACCTTGATATTGACGCAGCTTCCTTTTTTCTGTCTAGTGATCCATTGCATGCTCTCCCAATACACACATGCCTTCTTCGCTGGCTCACTTACACACACACACACCACGCTCACTTCACCAGCAGCAGAGCCTCCTCGCCAGCAGGCAGGCAGGGGAGGGGAGGGGAGGGGAGGAGAAGAAGGAGAAAAGCAAGGAGGGGGGAAAAAAAAAAAAAAGCAGGCAGCTCACATTTCAAACTTGCAAAGAGAGGGGGTGGGGCCTAATGTGCTAGACTGTCTGTGCCTTGGCCTTGCTCCAGTTACACGACCCCCCCTCCTTAAAAAAAAAAGCAACATTTAGCAGCTAGCACAACAAAAGGAAAAAACAGTGACTTTTCTTCGCGGGCGACTTAATCCATCACAATATTAATTAAAGAGCAATACAGGAGGAGGAGGAGGAGGAGCGGCGGCGGCTTAGTGTATGTGTGGCTTCCTGGTAGGCAAGGGAGGGGCCAATTAGAGCTCATCAGGCTTGGATAAATAATGGCACAAGCAAAAGAAAACCACCGAGAGCGACGTGGATTTAGCAAGCACCCGAGGGCATCAAATGTCCCGCGCGGAGTTGGCAAATCGCCTTCGGTGGCATTTTCGATTTGTGCCCGCACGAGTCTCAACAAAATCTTGGGATGACTATTGCATTGGTGGATCTGTTTTCATCCATGTCAGGGAGCTGCCATTTGGTGCTGTACTGCCCTCTGCTGCCGACTGAAACCGACGTCAAAATGTCCTCAGGCTCGCAATGTGAGCCTCGGGACACTTGGGCATCAATTTCATTCAACAGCAGAGGCCTAAATTCAATGAGCTCAAGCTTTTTGCATTATATGGTAGCATGAAGCTTGCCGACTTAATTATTATATTTCCTTGTTGACAATCGCGCCATGTTTTTGTGGTTCAACAAACTCATCTCCCAACTCATACTGTTGTTTCTCTGCAAGAACATCAGAAAAGGCAGGTTTTTTTTCTCCACTGCAGCGAGTTGATAATCACGCAACCGACTTGTTGGCGTTTGTCAAGTTCTGCCAGTTCAGCCGCATGGCTCGGCGCACGGCGGATTTCAGTCGTGGTCGTGCATCGACACAAACGGGCCGGCGCAGCTTCTGACACATTTTACCAGCCGTCTGGGGGGGAGGGTTTCCATGTGTAAAAAAATAAATAAATAAAATCAGCAAAGACAAACGAGTCTCAGCCCGACCAATTACCTCGCTAAAAAGCTTGTTTAGCTGCCCACATTTGTCCCCCCCACACTCCCCCACCCCCTCATCTCTCTTATCCTTTCAGTCTTCAGAAGGCAGGAATTCCAAGAGACTATTGAGGCGCAAACAACCGGGAGCGTACCATTCCGCAAACATGGTGATGAAGCTGGGTGGACCCCAACTGACACCAATGGTGCGTGTGCCCCGTGATGATGATGACGATGATGATGATGATATGGGGGTTGTGATCACTGTGATTACTTTGATGCCCCCTACCTAATCACAGATTAATACAACCGGCTAATCTTGCTCACAAAGAGGTCACTACTGGCACCCATCCCCCTGCCCCGGTGCATTGTGGGCTGCCACCCCACCCCCCCACCCCCCATTCACTCCCTTCCCCTGAGTGCATCCATTCAAACTATCAGTTGTTCACCTCACTAAATGACACGGCGGCCTTTTCTGGTCTTGTCAGGCGCAGCGCTATTCAACAGTAAAAAGCAATTACGCTTAAAGTACGACATGCGCCTCCAGGAAAAAAAATCCCTCACTTTGTCGAGGATCAAATCAAGTTCTCGCCAAGATCCACGTTTATTTCCACCGGTTCTGCACACGCAAGCAGCAACGGACGGCCTAAATGAGCTTTTTCATAATAAACCGGGACGCCGTCATTGATTTCTCCGCCCTTTTACATTGCGCCGTCGGCAGAGTGATTTCGATGAGCCGACAAAAACGCAACGGGGAGCTTCAAACGGGACCTGCAATCTGATTAATCTAAACAGCCAGAATTTTTTTTTAATGGTCCCTTGATCGATTTTCAACAGAAAAAAAAAAGGCAAAGTATGGCCAGCCGCATTAAGGCCTGCAGTGGTGGCAAGTCATGAGGAAAAGGTCCGGAAAAGGGCCACTGGCGACCCCTCTAAATGTAGAATTGCTTAATTCGGCTCAAAACTGTTTGCAATTTAGCGTGTTGGATCAACAAGCGGGCCTCTGCGTCTTTCAAGTGTTCTGGAAACAAACACAAAACAAAAAAAAAGTTTGGACACCCCCGCTGCAGAGCGGCTGCCACGTTTCTGGCCCCCGTCATGTGACTTGGGTTGCTGGGCAACGGCCCCATTGGGTGTCAGGGGAACAGGTCCCGGGGCCCTGCGGGGGTGGGGTTGGGGGTTGCCACAGAGGCGCCTAGACAAACCTTCTTGACAAGGGCCTCCCCCAAATGCGGGAGGAGGAGAGCAACATGCTTTTGGAATGTGGGAGGAAGGTGCAGTACCCGCACAAACCTCTCGGGGTTTTCTCCGGGTGCTCCGGCAAGCATGCAAGCCAGTTCATTTGAGGCTCGCCTCGAGCGATCGTAACCTCGTATAAACCTGAAACCGTAACGGAGCATCCATCAATCAGGAAGAGGAAAAGCCAAAACTCAAAACAATATGCAGCTCTGACTGAGAGCCGACAACACCGCAAATCAAACGACTGTAAAGGAAATTCGGCCACTGACAGCCTCTACGTCTTCATCAGCCACATGCCACAGCAAGCTTTTTTTTCCGAACCGCTCAAATCATCCTTCATGGCAGCAAGCATGATGGACCGCAGCAAAAAAAATATTTTTCCCTTTGTGGAAGAGGGGAGAGGGGGGAGGGAGGACTGCAGTTTTTACCTGCCGACTTTGGCGTGAACTTGTCCCGGTTGGCGGCGCATACGGCCAGCAGTCGGTAGCCCAGGTCCAAGTCGAAGCCCTGCTGCGCCGCCACGCGGCTCACCACCTGAACCGGGCGGGAGGAGCGTCACTTGCGTTGCGCATTCAACCTCGCGGATGATATCAGATGTGGACTTACCGTCAGACATCCCATCAGGCTTTGCTCAAAAGGTCGCTGGAAGGCTCGCGGGTCGCCGCACCAGTCCAGCAGCTCCGTCGCGGCCGTTTGGAAATTGGAGGGATTTTGTAAGTGCTGCGCAGGTGGGGTGGCGGGAGGGAGGGAAGGGAGGAAAAACAAAAACAAAGCGGTCTATCTCTAGTCCAAATATATTGGGACATCATCTTTGATCACCACGATGGATTCGAACTCAAACCAACAATTGCGAAACGAGGAGCATTGAGTCCACGTATCAATATCCAGCATATAGAAATTCCCTTGTGAGGACTTTGAGTGTCTCACCTGTTTGATACACAGCAGCCGGTCATTGGTCTGCTGTATGTGTCTGTCCATGGACGGGATGGAGTTCATGTCGATTGTCCCTCGGTGGCCTCCCGCCGCTCTACCGGCCGCCCATTAAACTGCAACACAGACAACACACACAAAGCGTCGGCACGGGTGGCATCTCGCTCTTCGGCGGGTGACGGCAGACATCGATTTGGAAGGCGACAAGCGATGAGGGATGTCATCCCTGTTTGCGACCGTCGCACGCTCCCGGAACGAGGCCCGACACCTCTGGAGAGGCCACCTCCCATCTTGTCGTCCATTATCGCGACCCGGCAAGACAGAAAAGGAACCAACCGCGCTCTCCGCCTGGCCCGTAAGGCCGGCTCAAGGGCTCTCCAGCTGGCTTCCACGGGTCGAGTGGCCACTAATCTACTCCGCTAGGCGGCGAATGAGCTTTTCAGGCCACCTCTCGGAGGTGCTTGGGGACCTTAGTTGACATTGGGGAGGAGACATTGGACGATAAATTGTTGAAAGTCATTTTTAAAAAAATGTTTGGCAATTGATGTTTTGTATTTTCACAAACATTTTCGGTTGACTCTGTAAGGAGTATATTTATATAATAACTGGTTTGCTATACCTGAAGACATGACTTTATATACAGTTAAAAGCTCCAGGTTGCACTCAATGATTTTTTTTTTTTATCAGTCAAAGCTAAAATATTAGATGTGATGAGTGCTTGTATTTATGTTATATTTTTAAATTGATGTTTGTTTTGAAATCCCTGCTCGTTTCTGCTGCTCCGCGGCCAGCAGGTGCCTTCCCCGGCCTTCCCACAAGGTGGCGATGGTGATGCTGTCCCCCCCTGAAGCCTTTTTACAAGCTCCACAAATCCTCTCCTGCCGCCCCGCTTCCCCCGACCTTGTGCTTATTGATGAGCGCCTCCCTCTGCCCTTTCCCTTCACTCTGTGCCTTGCCTCTTTGCGCCTCACCCTGAGGTGAGTTATTGGAGGCGCCGCCACTTTGCTTCCATGGCGAGCAGGTTTCGTGTGCTAATTGAGCTTCTTTAAGGGATAGGATGACACCTACGCCTCAGGCAATTACACCCTCCTCAAAAAAAAAAAAAAAATTGCCGACCCATCAAAGTGATGCTCAAATAAACAGTCCACTTAAATAAATGCCCTCCTTGCAAATAAATGCCCTCCTTGCAAATAAATGCCTGCCACTCAGAGCGCCGCGCGAAGACGATACTAGCCTAACAGCGGCCTCCATTACTCCTAATGTGCTCAACAGCAACACTCCAGGGGTGACCGACCTCGGCGATGCTGTGTCAAACGAGCCTGTCAACATGCACACGTGCGGCGAGAAGTTGCGTCGACACTAAAGAGCAAGGTGGCCCCGGCAGCGGCTTGCGCGTGGCTCGAGGTGACACGACCAATCGCCGCCATCGCCCGCTAAAGCCTCGTTGTTGTTGTTGTATGTGGTGACTAAAGGTCGTGAAGCGATCGGGGGCAGGATGGAATGAAGACAAGGAAACGAGGAGGAGGAGGAGGAGGGGGGGAAGCGTCTCCTTGCTGTCATTTCAATGAGCTTTGATAGCCTATCAGGCGTCCCCGACTACACTTGCCCGTAATGGGGCGAGCAGAGACAAGAAGTGACAACAAAACAAGGAGCAGGGGGGAAAAAAAGAAATGGTGATTTATTTTTTTAAAAGACCGATGCCAATTAGATGAGGTTAACATTGTTCTGGCGTTGTTTGAGGAAGGCCAGGAGAAGTTAACGTGACAGTGGGTCGGGGGGGGGGGGGCGGATTTGGGGGTGCTTTCGACAGGACACCCCTTTATCCGTCCTCCTCCTCGTCCAGGTGCCTGCTTGGGAGACAAGGCGGCATTTGTTGAGAGCAGCAAAAAGAGGATGGAAATGTGGATGACTTCCATTGTTGCCTCACAGAATGTGGCCTAATCCCCCAGCAGGCTCCATCCAAGAGCTGGCACGGAGGATAATATGAGCGCAGCCCCCCCACCCCCCACCCCTCCTCGCCCCGCATTTGCACAATCACACCTCCCCACACTGTTCCTTAACAGGCCTGGGAATGGATTTCTTTTATTTAATGTGGTTGGGTGTGCAGTGGCAAAATGTGAGTGAGGGGGGACCTGGCGCACGCGCACATAGACTTCACCGACCACGCCCCCACCCCTCCCACCACCCCACCCCACAGGCAAAGCCTCCTGAAATTCCTGCGGGAGCCCCACACGTTCAGAAACACACAAGAGATGGTTCTGCCACGAGGCGCATCTGCAGCGTAATAGGAAAAGCAAAGGGAGCAGAGCAGAGCACCTCCCAGAGACCCTCCCCGCCGCCTGCCCCCCCCCCCGACAACTAGTCGGAAAGGAAAACACTCTAACCAAGTGTAACGCTTCACGTAGCCCCGCCTCCTCCTTGCCATTTCACATGGGGGAGATGCCCCCCCCCCCCCTCGATGCAACCAGCTACTCTTTTAATTTGCTTTTAGCCCTCACACTAATAGCAAATGGCTGAAGGGGGTGAGGGTCAAATCCCCTGCTGGAAGGGGGTAAGGGAGGGGTGGGTGGGGGGCTGCGTTTTGGTGTCTGGAACAGATGAGCCACCATATAAATGGGAGCAAACCCAACCTGAACCTGGCCAACGTTTGGATGTTGATGAGTTGGAATCAGAAAGATTGATTAACAGGATTGGGAACAAAACAATTTTCAAAGTCATCAATACTCCGCCTGACGGTGCAGTGACATAAAATACCAAAAGAGTCCAGTCACGCGTGCAATATGCAGCCTGATTTCAATTCCATTCTCACGACAACATTCCTTGCCATGCAACTGTTACCAAGTGTGATATCCGCAGCTCATTTGAAAAATTTGCTGAGTGGCTTCATCCTAGCAGCAATTGGGGGGCGTGTCTCTTTTGCTTCAATCAAAACAAGAGGCGGGGCGGCGAGGGGGGCCTGCACTTGTCCCTCTCCTAATTGGTCAATGACAACACATTAGCCCGATGTGCAACTGAGTAGCTCACTCGCCAAAATAAAATTATGGGTAGGAAAGGGGGTGGGGGGTCTTATTTGGAGGTTAAGTGGCGTAAAATCTTCCCGTTACTAATGCATAATGGGAAACACATACGGCTGTACTCACAGTCGCACTCTGCGATAAGATGAGAAGTCTTCGTCAAATCGCAGTTTTTCGCGGTCTCTGTTTTTCCCGTTTGTTTATTTGACCAGGCAAGCCAATCGAGAAGAGTTCCCCTTTTACAATGCCGACCTGACGAAACAAAGATCCAAAAGCTTGAACAGCGACAAAACAAAGGTACAAATAGCTGAAAATAAAGATTCATCCATCCATCCATCCATCATTCAAGCCGCTGATCCTCACGGGCGTTTCTCCATCTTATAGTGCCCCCAGGTGGCCAAGGCGGGCAGTAGCACAAGTGCACAACCCGCAGACTGGCTAATCCGAGCCAACAACAAACCAACTACACGCCCAATCACCGACTCCCACGTCACTCACCAGGCCAGAAGCCAAACAAACAAAGTCACGGATACGACAGTACGTGAGGACGGCAACACATAATACTTGCTACCTCACATACATATTTTGTCGAGCAAAATTCGACCATTCCAATTCATAAATAATATAATCAACAATCAGCATGTTGTTCTGTTTTTTTTTGGGGGGGGGGGGGGAATAAATCAATTAAAGACTGACATCCTGTTGCTTGGAAGAGCACCATTGCCAGTGTGGCACCATGAAATGTTTGAAAAGGTGCTGGATGCTGGTGATGGCCCATGAGCCCGGCCCGGCCATTGTGTGGCTAATCTCATTAGCGGCTGCGAGGATCCCGGCTGCTGCCGACTGCTACCAGCACGTGCGCAAACACGTTTGTATCATGTAATTACAACAAAGCCGCTTTCATGCCTTTGACTTGCCTTGAGTCGACGATTTTTTTTAATTAACATTCTGCTCATCCAGCTTTTGTGCGGCAAAAATGCGCACATACGAGACGTGCCGCAAAAGCAAAACAAAAGTGAGCATCCTCCGCCGCTCGCAGCTTTTTGTGCACAGGAAAAAAATTAACAGTGCGAGCAGAGCTTTCAGCATCCTGTTTGATCAACGCTGATCTCGACTTGCTTGAAATTCACAAGATATTTTGCTTAAATTTTTGGGTCGTGGTCCCTAATTATCGCCAATAGCCAACTTTCACAAAATACAGCCCACCCTGCATTCTCACCTTTCGGCATTCTCAAATTTTTCTCCATCCACCAAAGCCATGTCAAATATGAAAATTGAGCTTAAGCAGCATCTTGTGGCTTCCAAGGGCCAAGAACTATGTTGAAGTGAGGGGAGGCGCTTCACTGAGTCCGGCTGCTGCTTTTCTGAAAAGAAAAAAACAAATGATTTGCTCCCATCTTGTGGCGTCTATAGGCAAGTGGAAACCTTTTTCATTTGTAACAGCGCTTATCCTGTTTGGGATCAGAGTGGCACACGGGAGGGGAGAAGAAAGCAAAATAATAAATGGTGAATATTGATCAGGTTTTCTGTACATCCAAAACCTGAACAATAAAACAGATGGAGCCGATGGAGATGGAGAAACGTATGAATTAATGCGACAGTTGTAGTAGCCTTTAGATGCCACAAGATGGCGGGAAAATAGTTTTCGCCATTAAACAAGGCTACGGCTGGACTAAATGAAGCACAGTCATTGGAGACATTTTGTCCCTGCGTAGACCCCACCACCCCACCCCCCACCACCCCCTCGTCTGGCCTCAGACCAGCCAGACTTCTGCCTCCAATGGCCATCGCCATGGCAACTGTCTTCATTCAACAGTTGCAAAATAATGAAGACAATGCGTTTTCCATGTAGATGAGCTTTTTATTTTTCCTTAAAAAGAAGATATGAGAGTCCATCCTAACTGGTTCATTAAAGGGGCTTAATAGTGCAATTCGTCCTCGCCGGAGGACAGTCGCGCATTAAATTGCACCGCGCGGTGGAACAGACGTCCTGAAATATGTTTCGACGACTCGGCGAAGTTGTTTTGACACGAACGTTGCGCTCACTTGCCAACTCGAGTGTTGGTTAAATGTCGGAAACGGAAAAGCGCTTCGGGTGAAGGAACTTCGACTTCGACGTCCATGTTTCAAGCCAAAAGATGACAACTGCGTCCGTGTCGCAATATTTATGGACCCGAGTGTACAAAGTTTCAACACAAAATATATTGGGAACAGTCAAAACGCTGCAAAATGGGAATTCTGCTTTGAGAGACGGCTGTGTCGACCTTTTCCTCTCATTTTATTTTTTAAAATTTAAATAATGAGGCGAGACAAGATGTGAAACAATGGAGAATCACTGACCGAGTGCAAAGAATTGGCTTTTCCACCTTGGCATAAGTTCACCCACATCACCAAAAAGTCATGAAGGCCTTTTCACCGAATTTGCGTCGAAGCCTCGACAGCAGGCAAAGGAGGGGCCGGCGGCGCGCTTTCATTTCTCCTCGTAACACGCTAATGACTTGATTGTTTCGCTGGGCTGCAGCCACCGGGAGCTATTAGCATATAAACACCTGTGTTATCTCAGCAGCGCCGACAATTTCCTGGATAATTTAGCAAAAAGATGCGACCGGACGATTCCCGAGGAGGCGCCGTACGTGCGCCGTCTCTCTATTTGCTCTGCAGCTGGCCCATTTGCAGACTTCTCCAAGACGCTTGCCAGGGGAGGGGGGCGGGCTTGATATGAGAGACCCCTAAAATGGAAAGAGCCCCGTTTGGCTTGAGAGGGAGGGAGCGGCGAACATCACCGTCCCGTGCCTTCTGCGATCCGTTTTAACACCTTGAGAGAAAAGGAAACGCTTGTTGTTACCTTTGCAGGATTGGACCTCTCTCCCTTTCCCTCTCGCTCTCTCTCTCTTAGCACCCCCATCCCCGTCCCTCCCCCTTCCCCGGTCGCAGTCACAGGAGCCGAATTGTTCTGCTGGAGCCTGCTTGGCAGAGGCCACGGATGGGAAAAGTGCAGAGAACACTTCCTGCCCGGCCCGGCTGAATCACAGAGTCAACCCTCAGCCAATTTGTCGTTAGCAGGAGTGTGTGTGTGGGGGGGGGGGGTTGTATCGCTGTCACCAGGCTTTTCCTGTTTGCCCACCTCTCTTGTTGTCTTGCTCTGCCCGACTCAGACTGACAAACCACTGTCGCAAAAAAAATGCCCTCAAATGAAAGCTGCTAGCCACATGCTAAGGTGGTCAACAAAGCGACGTTGGGCGTGAACCGAGGCCAGCCGACAGGCGAGGAGGGGGTCGGGGTGACCCCCGAGCTCGGGGTCGCGACTTTCCCCATTTAGCGACGCCGAGGCTGGGCAAAGCGATACACTGGCTCTCCCCGAACAAGAAAAGCGCCGCCTTCCTCCAAGTGGTCAGCAAAGCCTCGCGATCTGCGATTTCTGTCAATGACTCAAAGCAAATCAAACGCTTCTCGCTCTCCACCCTGCATAACTTTTCATTTCCTGTCCCTCGCAAGGTGCCACCTGCAAAACGTTAAAAAAAAGCTTCAAGGGAGCGATCGGCACGCATTACGCGCAGAATTCTTCTGACATGCCCCCCCTCTCTCTCAGATGTCCTTCTTGGTGTTGAGCAAATGGGGAATCAAGTTCAGGAAATTAGCCAGTTCCTGCTGGGGAGGGGGGACAAAGAAGGACGAGGAAAATTTGACTGCACGGCTTCTCAGCTTTCGTTAGGGTCGCACAAAGCGCAGTTCACCTTTCGGCATTTTTTATTTTTTTATTTTTCAAAATATTAGAGCAAATACTATTGCTGTGGGGGTACGCAGAAGATTGTGGACGCTGCAAAAGAGCAACTGAATACAGCCGTGCCAATAATGACCACTTAGAATGACGACACCGCCCGTCATTAAAGCTGCACCGGGGATCTTTTTGGGTTTTTTTCGGGTGACAAGGTTAACATGTCCTTTCTTCGTGAAATTAAGCAAGCGGCAGGAAGGCTACACTTGGGGGAGAGCGGGTGGGGTGTGGGGGTGGGGGTGGGGGGGTTGCTGGTGACACAGAGTGGAAACCTGAACCCGAAGCCCTCGCTGCCCGCGCAGCACTCTGACAAGACCAGTGTGTGACGTTAAGAGCATCATGAATAAGCAAGAGAGCAGCCAAAAATAATGTTTGAGACGCGAGGACGATGAAGTAAAGCCGGCTGGCAAATGAGGTTAGGAGAAGCTTTTTGGGGAAAGGAGGGGTGGGGGTGGGGGGGCAGCGTAAGCAGGAAGTGTGTGAAGGGGAAACAGTTCATGCAGACTAACATCTGTGATATTTCTTCACCACTGACCCCCCCCCCCCCCCCAGCCCGACCAATACAAGATCCCTCGGCTTCCCTTCGCCTAGGGAGGGGCTTCAAAATAGATTTTTTTTTGGGGGGGGGGGGTTAAAAACATGAAATGCCATGTCAGAGGATAAAGAATGAAGCGTACAGAATTGTAATTTTTGTCGTTTGCCGTCAGGCTCGTTTGCACGCGTTCACCCAAAAATGTCTCATGGGTAGAGCTAACGTGCTAAGCAGCTTCACATCAGCAAGCGGGGAGGCGGAGGGGGTGGGGGTGGGGCCACAACCACATATCGAATGGCATTTGGCCGGTCGGGTTTGCGTGTTTAATGGGGTTTGTGCACGCCGTTCCATGTGTTCCGGCTTAGCGGCTAATTAAATCAAAAGCTGCTACATAAGACGCCCCCCCACCCACCCACTCCCACCCCCCGCCTGCCTAACCCTCCCAAAAAGCATGATGCAAAATAATAAAAGATTGAGATCATGATAGATTTTTGGATTAGCTAACAAAAGATGATTGCAATCAACAGAAAGGCTCCGATGGTTCCGCCCACCCCCTCCCCAACTTTGGTCCGTCCATGCTTGGGGGCCGCCCAATTGGGGCGATGAATCCAATAAAGCTCCCTCGGCCACGTGATTAAACGTTCTGCAAAGGAGCTGCGCCGTCTGTTTGGACATATCGCCCCCCCCCTCCCCTCTCCCCTTCTCAGCCAAAAGAGAATAAGGAAAGGGGGCACAAGGTGCGGGGAGGATGGATTAATGTTTATTAGGCTTGCTCCGGGGTATTTGATTGAAAAAGCTCTGATGATGATTGTGATTAGGATTAATTGGTGACACGGGCAACAAACAACAGGAGCACTCAGGGAAAGACACACTTGAACTCGAATGATTTAGCACCGGCGGCTCCGTTCAATTACACACATGCAAATTCGCACAGCCCGTCATATTTACACCAAAGTTCAAATCGGGCTTTCAAGCTTGCAAGCAAAATATCCGTTTCTCAAATCTACGCAGACAATTAAAAACCTGACACTTGCATATTAGAGCCATCCGATGCAAAAAACGTCTTTACCCAGACATTCCCGATGCCCACGTGACCAAGCCCACCCACGCTCACATCGAGCTGACTGACCATTTTGGTCCGACAAGCGGGTGAGGAAGCCCAGGCGAAGGCATCCGACGCGAGCCGGTGGACCTCCGGGCCGAGGCGGACGTGGCCCGGCGCTTCCTCGCCGCTCCCTTCCTGTGCAAATCGGGTCGGCTCTCGTTTTCCTGTGTCGCTTCTGCTCAATTGTTCCCAAAAAATAATAATTCTGCTGTTCTTTTGTTGGGGAGGGGGGCTGCAAGCTATTTAGTGCCACACCCAATTTCATTTTCCCATAAAACAAAACATACACTGTCGTTTTGGCCATTTTTTATTTTTATTTTTATTTATTTTTTTACACATTCACAAATTACAAAGACAACAAATGACAACCCCGCCCCCCCCACAACCCAAATAAATAAATCAGAACATAAACCAGCTGATTTCTCTCTCTGTCCTCAAGTTAAACCAGTTCTAAGGGAACAAAGTATTGTCAAAAGGTCAAATGTTCCGCCTGTAATTCATCTGTTTTTTGTTATTGTAAGCGTTAAGGGACCAAAAAGGAAGTTCTTTTATCCGCTGTATATTTTTTGTAATTAAATCATTGTTATTGGAATTTTATCTTGCCAAATACTTTGCGGATTTGCCATTGGCCTCAAATCAACAATATCGTCAGGTCCTAATTTACATTTTATTTTGAATAATAACTCCCAAAAATTGTGATTTTTAGTTTTTTTTTTTTTTTTTTTAAAGGATGGATTGAATTCATGACATTTCAATTGATTTCAATGGAGAAAACGGATTTGGCAAGCGAGCAGACTGAGTTGCGAACTTGACCGTGGGGGTCCCAAAGTGATCCGGGCCAGTGTGGCTTCCCCCACCGCAAGTCAGATGCCACCGTCAGTCGAGCTGTGCACTCATTCACTGCGTCTCTCCACCCACACGGGCCCAGACAGACAATGAGAGCAAGAAGTCTACACTCTACTCTACTCCGACCTCCCATTGCCACCGCTCTTGGGACCTTCAATGTGGGGCTCGTAGAGTCAGCAGAGAAGAATCCACAGCGGGGCTGTTTCCAAAACAACAGCACGCATCTCGACTGATGGAGGCGAGCGTGGAGAAGGAAAACCGAGTGGCTGCTTTGGCTGCCGTGCCCGTGAAGAAAACTCACGCCGGCACGACGGACCTTTCCGTAAATTTGGCAAGCAAGACAAAATGACACCTTGATGGACAGGCTCAGCTGTTCAACAGTCCAGGGTCTCTTGACACTTTATAATGCGCCACACATTTTCAATGGGAGACAGGTCTGGACTGCAGGCAGGCCAGTCTCGTGACCGCACTCTTTGACTACGGAGCCACGCTGTTGGAACACGAGCAGAATGTGGTTTGGCATTGCTGAAATAAGCAGGGGCATCCACAGTACACGATCTATTCTCATGTACATCGGCGAGTGCGCCATCTACAGCGTCCTGAATAGACGTCATGGCAAAAAGAAAAGCCCCTTCTCCAAATGTTGGGACTCTTCTCAGACGGATGCAGACTCCCCACCACCCCCAACAGACACGACCGAGGCCTTTTTGTTCAACGTCAAAGCGTCCAGAACAAGTTGTCCTGACCTTGAAGTAAACGCCACACGCACTCCAACAGACGCCGACGATTACAGCCCCTTTTTCTAGGCCAGCACACATTACGGGCGCGCAACTTCCAAATGACCTACTTACAGCACCGTCGCAAATTCTCTTTGAACGGCTTTGTGTCGAGAGCCAAGACGTTGCACGGATCCTCTCGCGTATGATGGGAAGCAGACGTTTGCCGACTGCAGTCGCATGACTTGACTTGAGTCAGACTTAAACGTCCACATTCACGACTTGATGCCAGTTTACATTTACAGCTATACATTTGTTTCGCGATTGAAAGCATCGCTTTCACAGACGTACTCTTGTCTGTGAAATTCAGGTTTGAAAAGCACAGCGATGACTCAAACATTCCTATAGATGGCAGCGTTTGGCTTTTAAATCGGCAGAGCTTTTGAGTAAAGGAAAAACATTTGGCGGTGATTCTCAGCTTGTCGCATCGATTATAAGTGAGAAACGCAAAGGGAAAATATTTGTGCCAAAGTTGCTATTCTGCTTGACATTTTGCTTTCTCCGTTTTTTTTAGTCAGAACCCAGCGTTTTTGGTGAAAATCGTAGACCCGACCCGGATGGAGCCAAGCAAGCAGCAGCAGCAGCAGTGGCAGCATCTTTTGGTTGGGTTGGTGAGGTCATGTTGTTTCTAAATGCAGGGTGGGCTATTTACAGAAACACCCCCCCCATCCCCCCAATAACTCACTGCTATGCTACAAGCCCCCGGAGCGGATCTGCCACCACAAAGCTCCATGTAGCGAGCAGTCATGCGGACAGATGGAGGGACTATTCAGAGCATCCAGCTATGTCCTCCATAACTGTGACATATTCCACCCCGGCGCCCGCCGCCTTCCTTCCAACGCACCCTTCTGACTTCTCGGTAAATGAGATCTGATTGGCTGAGGCTGAATGCGATTCATAGATGGGAAGCAAAAAAAAAAACAGATGGGCAGACGCGAGTCTTGTACCCCTACAAAAAAGACTGCATTCTTGTTTTTTTACCAGTTTCTTGCCTTTTCAAATCCGTTAGCGATTGGTTGTTTTTACCAAAAATATCGGTTTCTGACCAAAAAGCAGAGAATACGAGCTTCCTGTGAAAAAAAAAAAAGATGTCAAGTAAAACCGCGACTTTGACACAAATATATATCATTTTTGCTAAAACTGTAAACCTACATAAATAAGACTGCAAAATGGCGATACAACCATATTAAAATGCAACAATTCGATCGGGGGGGGGGGGGGCATTGTTGCGCGACAAAAGACCCGAAAGCTGCGTATCTGGCGGAACAAATGTGGATTAGAATATTAGCGGAAATCAAATCTTTGGCTTGACCTACATCCCCCCCATTGAAAGTCGTAATTATAATCCGCCGCGTGCATGCGGGGCGACTGAATTTCGACACGGTGGAGGCCAAACAGTGAAACTGTCAAAGGATGAGCGATGGCAGGCGATGGGCGCACCAATGCAGGCCATTGCATCCATGTCAAAGTGTCCTTGAGCAAGAGAATGAACCCCCGCAGTTGCTCCTGATGCTGCGTCATGAGGTAGACAGCGTCAAGCGCTTTGAGTACCCGAGGTAGAAAAGCGCCGTATAAGTGACAGCCCCATTTAGAGAATATTGCCATTTGCAAGTCAGCTCACTCCTATCTCAAGGCACGGCATTATAAACTTCAAAATCAGGAAAAGCCAGCGCATCAAGAAGCTACTCCAAACCACTTTGAGACATAAACAGGAACCATCTTCCTCACCTACATTCCGGTTTTATCATTTTTAGCGAGCTAGCAAGGGAACAAGGGGGCACGTTTGTTGACGGCGCAACAGGAAATACCAGGACAGGCACCATGACTCTGCGAGCCCGTCCAGCCCATGTGACGGCAAACACACACACACACACACACACACACACACACACACAGGCCAGATTGTTTGCATGTTTGCTCCGAGGCCGGCCGATAAGAACATTTGGAGAGGGAGAAATGTCAAAGCGGTACTCACGCCTGAAAGGATCTGGCGTATGTGTGTGGAAAGGTGCGAGGGGGGTCACATAAGTGGACGTGCAAAATCAAAACAGTTTGTTTCGTTTCTAGCCTGGCCATGTGGCGGTGCCAATGGGCCCCCGTTTTCAAAGCCAGTCATGGAGCAAGCGCAGATGAGAATCCAACATGAAGAATTCCCATCAAGACAGAAGAAGAGCGTCACGCGAACATGCGCGGCGACAAAGACGCCAAACATAAGATTTCTAGTAAGGCCAGTGAGAAAATTGTGGACTCTTGTGACTCGGCCCATTGTGAGCGGCGCCTCGCTAAGACAAAAGCGGCGTCGCCTGTGAATCGGGGCAGTCAGCTGCCGTGCGCTAGCTTGAGGCAGAGGGGCCGGCCCAGCACATGTGACCAAGCTGTCTCACACGAGCGGCCGACAAAAGGCGGCGCCGCTTTCGCGTCTCCGTTCACGTCCTGATGCCGCGCCCGCTTTCACGATGTATCGTGATGTGGAGCTACGACGCTGTGATGAGTACAGCGAAACTCCTCTCCAACGAAATCATGTTTGCAGCAAGACATTTTTCACAAGAGGGGGTTTTTCACTGTAGCAAATTTGAAACAGGAAAGTGGGCATGGTGTTAATGCAGATTTTTTCCCCCTTCGGGGGTATTTTCACCCATGTAGATTTCGTTGTAGAGGTGTTTCACTGTAGTCACCCCGCCCTTTTTTTTTTTTTTTTGTCGTTCACGACTGTCCAGATGTCACATTACATGACATGCTGTCATGAATTCACTCGGTGTCTTGGACCGGACAAGTGGCCTCACTACAAACGTGACAGGAGAAATCTTCAATCTGCTTCGGATCCAGATGGTGCATTGGAAGGCCAAAACAGCTGTTTACACACACACTCACACACATACAATGGCACACCCCTCCAGGCAAGCAGCCCCGAGAGCTGCCGACAGTAGCCAAGTGTAAGTGAGTGCAACTGACAGCGGCGTTTGAGCAAGCGTCCTCGATGGGTGGGGGGGGGGGGGGGGGCAGAAAGGCGGAAAGCAGGAAGCGGCCAGCGGGGTGGCCATGAATCTTTCATGCACCTGGGGACTCTTTGCATAACGGGAACAAGCTGAGCACTAATGAAGTCAAGAGCAGATCACCTTTCAATAGCTGTTTGCCCTTTTATGTGCTTGACTTGTGCCTCTCAAAGAAAAAAAAAAAACGGAAATCATAGCCTAATTGCCGTGGGATTAGGCTGAACAGGCAGCGACTTGAAGAGAGTCGTATTTACACTGAGAATTTATATTCCGAGAAAAAGGTGGACCATCAACTGTCAAGTCAGAAATACCGACACACGAGTGAGATAGACCGATAGGAGCTGCAGGTGATCGGTAATAGAAGGCAGCGATCGACACATGCCGATCGTCAGCCGATCACAATGGGTGGCGGATCAATTGGAGCGCCGCTATTGGGGATTTTACAAAATGAACTTCAGGAGAATAAACTGGAACTCCAACAACATTCTACCCTTGCGGGAAAAAAACGGTTGCAATTATGTGAGAAGTTACTCAACATCGAACAAGAATCGAGCGGGAATTTTCTGAAAGTCGCCTAGCGTTTCACAAGAAAAAGACGGAATATTCCGAGAATCACGTCCTCACATGAGCAGAAAAAGTTGCCATTTTACCCGCAACTCAAAACAATGAGACAAACCGGTTGTGTTGAGGGTTGCGCCGCGGGCTGCGCCAGGTTATTTGTTTGATTTTTTTTTAAGATGAAAATGAATCCAGCGGATCGCGTGGGTGAGGACGATAAATCGACTGCTAGTTGTCGAGAGGAGATCGCAGGAGCAAGGAGACATTTCTTAAGGGGCAGGCTGGGAAACAAACCTCAAAGACATTTCCGACAAAATGTTGAGTCGGTTTGTTGTCGACTCATTTAGCCAAACTTGACGGTTAGCCCGCAAGCTAGCGTCGATGCTATGAATTTTGTGAAATTCGTGGCCACAAATTTCTGCACTTAAAACAAATACATCAAATTGACCAAGCAACATTATCCTTGTTGATGTTAAAAACAGTCCAAAAATAAAATACTTCCCCTGTCCTCCTAAAAAGCAAGGAATTATTTTCACAATCCCTCTCCAGCGCCGCGATGGCTCAGAGTCTGCTCCCTGACCTCGACCTCGCAGCTCCTCCATCAGTGGGAGAGCCTTACAAGATTCCCGGGCCCCAGTTCAGGGCAGCCTATCTCGACACACGCACACATTTTAAAAACAAAACAAAAAAAAAACGCTTTAATGGATGCCATGCTGATCCGGCTCCCTCCCTCGGCGGTGACTAATAGGCTAATAATTTCGCTGTCACCCTGGATGGCGTTGGTATCTTGCGCTTTCTCGCTGAGGGAACACTGCCCTAAAACCGGCCGGCGTCAGCACCGAAAAAAAAGAAAAAAAAGATATCGGCTTGTCCTGTCGATGGAGTGGGAGAGAAAATGACAACATGTTGGAAGTCGGGGCAAGTGTGGGCACCTGACACTCAAACACAGTAGGTCAAAGTATGCTATGAATAGGTCGAAGAAAGCGCGTGTTGCAATCGTGAGAAAGTTCTCGGAGTGGATGGCAAAACGGCCGACGTTCAACGTGGCGCATGCTATGAGTCGGCTTCACTCGTTATATCAGTCAAGAAAATGATGACGCTGCCAATCCGAAATCCTTTTGCGGTCTTTCTTTTGTTCTGTTGGAGTTGTCATCAAATCTACCGTCAAAGTCAATTCCCTCCTGCCCCGCCCACGCAAAAGCTTCTTTTCTCCACCTTTTGGTCAGAAACTGGCGTTTTTGGGGTGAAATCAAGCCATGATCGAATACGGATGGCTAAAGGGTGGGAAAAGCTTGAGAAAAAAAAAAAGGTTTTTTTTTGTGTTTGTCACGGAACAGAATATTCTGCGGGTCGTAAAAGATCAAAGTGTTCAAAAACGGCGGCCATTGTTTTGAAGACGGTTGTTCCAGTGAATCAGGTTTAATTGCACTCATCACGTTTTGGATGAACACTTCAGAGCCAACTGCGCTCACATTGCTCACGACGGAGGAGGCCCTTTTGTGAACGAGATTCTTTTTTTTTTTTTTTGGGAGGTGTTACTCGGCGCCAAAGGGATGACTAGTAGTGTTCTGGAACATTCTAGCAGTCTGCCTTTGATCCTGAGCGCTGACTGACAGCCTGTGGGCTCGTGTGACGACGCAAGGACTTTCACTTGACTTTGCCTATCAGCCCCCGGAGTGGAAAACCCTCGTCGTTAACAATAATAGCGAGCCTTCTTGGATGTTTTGCAACCTCAAGTATGGTGGCAGGCCCTGCTGCTTTTGTTTGTGCAGCGGAGGTGGACATGTGCGCGGAGGGGGAGCGGGGAGGGGGGGGCTCCAAGGCCGGACCCCTCTATCCTTCCTGTTCGCTTACCAGAGGCCTCTCGCACTTATCAGTTCCAGATCTCACCAGAACAAGAAAAGAAAGAGAGAGACCACTGACAGGAAGGGGATTTTGAGCTCCCCCCGCCCCCCCCCCTCAACGTTTTCCTTTCACAGAATGTCTGTCCCTCACATGTGACAGAGGAAAGCAATTATTCATTCGGCGTACACACCGCTGCCGTCGACAAACAGCCTGCGACACTTCAGACGTCATCAATGACATCAAGTGCCACTCGCAGAGCTGAGGGGAGGGGGTGGGGGGGGTCATGAATAACAGATGAAGTCATGCGCCACTAAAAGCTCGAAAGTTACATTTACAAGGAGGATCTGGTGCAAAAATCCACTCTCTTGAAATGAGGGGACTAACAGCTAAGGGGGGGGGGGGGGGGGGGTCACAAAGGTATGCAAAACCTTATGCGTAAAAGTCTCCCATGCTGAAGCTATTGAGGTTGTCAAATTTTAAGCCATAGTAATGCAGCCAGTCGAGAGACAACCAAATATTGTCAACTCGTATGGGGGGGGGGGGAATTAAAAAAAATAAAAAATGACGAACAATGAAAAGGACTTCAGTGTTGCCACAGCTTTGTTGATATTTGTTTGCTTTTGGTGGCGGCCCACGGAAACGCGCTTCTTGCATAACACGAAAAACAAACGCGCACAACGGTAAAGGCAAACGGCTTCAGAGCAACCACGCGAGCTGCACAACCGACTCGCGACGTGCCATATGGGAATTTTTCAACCGATAGCAAAAACGGATCATTTCCTGCGTCGTATGGCTAATATTGATAACCGATTTTTTTTTTCTTTGATACTACAACTATTCATTTCATACGCTAACTCAACATGCTTCACATATTTGAAAAAATACAACAGTAGTCATAGCAGTCGTAGTGCCAGTCGCCCCCGAGGAGAACAAATTCAGAGTTTCAAATTCTGTGTGCTCAATTGTCCAGGGAATACAAAAGCGCAGTTCAGGAACAGAACTTGAAACCGGACCGGACAAAAACAGGCAAATAGTCATTAATCACAGTCGGGCACATGATTTCATTTTCCGGAGACAGAATTTCACAGACTGCAAGCGTCCGTCGACAAAAATGGGGGGGCTGGGGGCAGACAGCCATCGCGTCTGAACTACCTTGCAGTACATTTTCCACAATAATCGTTTTGCTTTATCCCACTCTGGCAGATGTTTGTCAGCGGAAGTGAATTATTTCTCAGCAGCAATCGAGATTAACTCTCATCTACGCTCTGGATGGCCCAATTCTTAATCCATGAAGCCATTGCTGATATTGTATCATACACTGGACTAACCAATACCAATAACAGTCCTTTTCACGCAGCGTCTTGTTTTTTTTTGTTGTTTTTTTTTTTTAACATTCATACATCCTGTTGATGCTCAATTTACGACGATTGTCGACACTCTCCGAGAATCTTCCATCAAGGTGCCGTTCACGGTCAAGCCGACCGCCATCAGCTGTCGGTCAGTGCTAGCTAGCTAGCTGCTACGCTCAAAACGATTACAATAAATGTATTTCATGTGATCAAATAATGGCGCAATTAAAGCAATATATTTGCACCACCCGAGGGGCAAAACACAGATTTTGACCAGAAACAACACAATTGTCCACAATTACGTCATTCTAACTTAAAATCCAGCCACACGCCTCAGCAGGACGCCCCAACCGAAAACCCACCAAAACAAAACAACAACTCACCTTTGTTGACGTGAATCCTCGACTCTTCCCCGACTCGACCCCACCCATCCACACAGCGGCAGGAGAAACACCCCCAGCACCCCGAGTTTTCTGGTCCTATGGAGAAGGGGAAAAAAAGAGCTCAAAGTTAAACAAAAATAAACGCGGCAAGTTAAAATGTAGACCTCCACCGAGGCTTAAACTGTGAACAAGACTGGAGCATCTTGTCGGAACTACTTAGCACTTGGTTTGCAATCTATTACGAAAATGTGTTTGATCAAGTCCAATTTGAGTCTCGATTGCGTATACTCGCTCTGGCATTTCTGCCACTGAACCCCACACTTGAGTTTTGCATTCTGTCAGACGCGTTTTTATCCGTCGTATTTCGACGACTATTTCCCGCTTGAGTCGCAGCCTGTTTGGAATAGCACATCAGACGGTCAAAGCCTGTAAAAAATCCATCCAAGCGGATCAGCTCGGCTCGAGGTTGTGGTTGAGAGGACAAGGCTAAAAGCTCAATATATATTAAAAAAATACCCAAAAAATCACTAAAAACCAGCAGAACTCCCTTGAGTCCTATATATATTTCTTATTATTATTGTGGCCGTTTTTGCCCGTGTTGAAAAAGGCAGTGGAGAGGGGTACTGGGGGGTGGGCTCAATGGGTCGAGCTGCACAGGACGCCTGCTTTTTTTTTAAAGCCAGACTCCCCCACCAGACAGCTCAGTGCTATTCATCAACAGCTTTTCCCGGGCAAGTGGCAGGAAAGGGAGAAGAGAAAAAAAAAAAATCAATCCTCTCCGAGCAGCAAACAGTTTATAATAACACGAGAGAAAAAAAAAAACGCCAAGAGAATTGATTTGTTTAAGCACAATAACACGGCTCAGCGGCGCACACTTGAGTGAAGGGAATGACTGGCAGTGGGAAAGCAGCACAAGCGGTAATTGAACGGCTGGCTGGCTGCTGGCGGAGTGCATATGTGAAATACACGCGCTTGTTATCGAATTAAGTTAAATTTTTTGGGGAATGCCCGGGCAGGAAAAAAGTTTTTTTTTAAATGAGCGTGATGAAAGACGGACGTGAAAGTAAACACAACACATGGGTCAGTGCCAGAGGTCTTAGACTACTTCCTGGATTGGAAATGGGTGAAGTAAAACTCTAAATTATTTATATTTTTAACTTATATGAGCTATTTAAAAATATTTCAATTGAAGGTTATAAAAGTAATCCTCTCCTAAGATACATTTTTTTAAAACAGATTGACACACACACACATGCTGCAATTCTCTGACCGCCGCGTTGTGCAAAGCCATCAAGGCAAAGAGGAATCGCTGCGCTGCTGATTGCAGGTTGGCTCGCTTGGAGTTGATTACCTCCAAATGCAGAAGCCCTTTTATCGAAGCGCCGCTGCTCTAATTAGACACAAGTCTGACACGCGCATGCTAAACGCGCGGCAGTGCCAAACTGCCGCACGACGGCGAGCCCCTACTATTTACCAAATGCGAATACTGAGAATTTGCAAACATCCATCCGCCCGTTATCCCAGCCGCTTAATCCTCACGAGGGTGGAATGACATTTTCGTTCATATTTCGACTGAGGGGCTCCATAGAAGTGAACGTTGGGCGACGCGACGTACGACGTAGCGGCTCTGACTGGCGCCCGGTGAAGCTTCCCTTTCACTTTAGCCGCTGCTCTTCTGTCACAAATCACCCCCTGACACTTGCCTCCACTCCTACTCTTTGGTCCGCCTCCCTTCCATACTCCCCGTTGCTCTGAGAGGAACACAAAACACACATTTTAAAAAAAAACCACACTTGCTGGAATCAGGATTTAGGTTCCCTAACTTTACTATGGCTAACTCAAGCGGAATGCGGGTGGAAAAGTGGATTCATTTTTTTTTCTTGCCTTCGTCATCGTTGCTTCTTGTGAAAAGAAAGGAAAAAAAGGGAGAGAAAGAAGATGGGGGGGGGGGGGGTTATGGGGTTCCTCTGAGGAATCCGGGGCGGGTAAAAGGCAGCACATGACCTATTGGGAGGGAAAATGATTAAAGGCTGAGACGAACACAAAGAAAACGGGCCGGGAATATCTTATTGCGCTGTTCACCGACGACAATCAATGAGCAATTTCTCATGATTCGGGCGGCGGCGGAGTGGAAGGTGTCTTAATGAGTCCCACTTCCATTCGGCGCTCGACACAAGACGCACCACAAGGAGCCTTCGTTGGCTAGCTCCTCCGTCTCCTAATGACTGCCAGAGTGGATCGCTCCTGTCAGCCCCTCGCTTGTCTTTTGTTTATCTCCGGTGTAAATAACTGTCAACCATGACAAGACATTCAACAGGAGCGCCGCAGTCATCCCCCGAGAAAAATAAATACGAAATCAGCTGAATGAGCGACTTTAATGTCTCGGTTGGTTGTTTGGTACGAACGGTGTCTCGGGTTTTAAAGTCACAGGTTGGTCCGGGTGACAACAACGAACTGCGAGCGGCAAATTCGAAAGAGAATCAAATCTCGTTTTAAATCTTCGTGAAAGTGCAGCCGAGGGAACTTGTCTTCTCGGAGAAAAGATGTTTGATATGGTTTCTTTGTCGTACAACCTCGATAGTTTGTCTGGTGCGAGCACAGTAATTGGCCAGTTGTGCTTTTCGGGCTGGATTAACAAAAGGTCAATTGTATCCAAGAGAACAGAATGGAGCGCTTTCATTTCGGCGCTTCAAGCCGCGGCCGCTACTAATCAATACATGCTCGGCCGAGGAAGGCGCCGTCGCTCTCTTCCTCCCCCCCCCCCCGCCCTTCTCCCTTTTCCTGCTCCATCCCGGTCTATCGCGTGCATTCACCGGGTCCAAATTCAGCATCTCAGCAGAAGAACAACCAAAACGGAAACGATCAATCATCAATTGCAAACAAGGCAAGAACTTTTTTTTTTTTTTTTTTTGGGACATCTTGCTCAAAAAGTCCATTTGACAAATCTCGGGCTCCAAATCATCACACTTGATGATATGATTTCCAAAATTCCTCAGCGCAGCAACCCATTGGAAAGGCCACGGAAACTTTTCAGAAAATGTTCCGCCCCATGAAGATGACAGGGGGTTGGTGAAACTAATGAGCAACAAAATAAACACACGTTACCAAAAAAAAAAATCTGTGATGAAATCTGGTGTTTCCATCTGACCCCAAAACGCCGGAAGTACCCTTCATTATTCACGTCCGGCGGATCAGCAGCAGAAAGCCTGCGCTCTTATCAATCATTCATCCACTTTCCATTGAGAGGCCGGGCCGGGACAATTGCGACTTGGCGCAGTGAAAACAACAACAAAAAAAGAGGGACAACACCCAAAAAAAGCCACCCATCAGCCAAATCAGTATAGTCTATTCAGTAAATGTGATTCGTTGATCTTTTTTTTTTTCGAGAAACTACGAGAGAAACCCCGAGTGTCTTGAACGAACGACTTGGATGTCTGCGCATCTTGGAGAAGCAATGCCTCAGCGATTGTTTTCCACGGACGGCTGCCTCAGGTCTTCCGCCCGTATCAGGGGCCCCCGTGAATAGCGAGCCAAGTAAATGAGGCGGTGCGCGCTTCGACACGCTGAACATCCACCTTTGGCCCGTGTTCCTTCGACAAATCCAACAAGGTGAAGCAGCAGAACAAATGTGCGCGTTTGTCGAAGGGAGGGGGGAAACAAAGGCTGCCGTCTCTGCACAACATGTTCATAGGCGGCGACATCGCAGGGATCTGATTTCCTTTCCGCCGAATTGTTGTTACCATTTCTTGTAATAGGCTGGCATGAAATGCAGTGCATTCGGCGTCATGATTCTTAGAAGACGAAAGGGGGCGATGGGGGTGCGGGTGGGGGGACATGTTTTCTGCTCTCCGGTAATCCCTGCTGGTATCGAAATGTTTGCTCTCTAAATATTTACCCACCCAGAGTCGCGTCTGGAGCTCAACGCACGCACCTTGAGACATCTTTTTTTTTTTTTCTCAGAGTGCCGCGTCCCAGAGGAGACGCGACGAAAGCGCCGCAGACTGTTTTTGCGAGCGACTCGACTCTTCTGAGCGCGAGGCGCTCACAATCCTCCCGGCTCCGCAAACAATTTGGGGTGAAGGAGTCATTTGCCACCGACAAACAGGAAGGAGGGGGTTGGAAATCCCTGTCAATGAAAATAAACACCTTTCGAAACTTGGCACGGCACCCGCTCAAATTAAAACGATTAAAAAGAAATGCCGAGTATCTAAAATAAGGGGTGAAGGAGCACCCCATCTTACGCCGACAAGGTGTTCTGAACCCACCACACCAGCCCCGGTCCAGATTCTGGCTGTCAAGTCCCACCCTTGCTCTTCCGCGCACTCAAAGCGGACAACGAGGCGCTCTAAAGCCTTCAAGAGGTCCAAACTAGCCGAAAAAAGGGATCGTACAGTCAAAACAGCAGCGGCGATGCGGAACGGTCTGTGATGATGATGACCTTTTTACGCGGCGTTATTAAACATAACAAAGCTGCGCTGATTGCCATTCTGGAGAGCGTTTAACTCGGTTGAAAATAGCAGCCGGTGAAATAACCTTGGTGCGCTCCCAAAAAAAAAAAAAAAAAGGGGGTTATCAATCCTCACAATCGTCTCGGTGTCTCTCTGCTACGAAGCTGCCTTGGCGGAGGCTGGGACAGAATTTTAAAAATGTGCAACAAGATGAGAAGAGAAAGAAGAAAGGGGGAGGGGGGAGGGGGTTGCTTTGGATGCCACAGTCTTGATGATGGTTGTGAACAAATTGCTAAATTGAAGCCGTAATAATTGCTCATTAATGACTTTGAAGAAAGTAGCGAAGAACGGTGGTTGAGATGCAAAGAGTCCAGTGGCGAATTTTAAGGGCTAATATTAATCTCGCGTCGCCTGTCAATAGTTGTAACCGCTTTTGATGTCATATCAAAGTCTGCTTGCAAACGAAGAGCCGATTGTCATGCTGATCCACTCCCAAATTGCCCGCTTGCTATACAAGGTGTGATTTTTAAAGGCTGTCGCGGTGAGTCACCCTCAATAATTCCGCTGGATAAAGACGCGGTCATATTGTAGATTGAGGCGTTTCAACAAAAAAAAAAAAAATGCAGATACCCAGACATATTTGATTGCGGCTCTCAAGCGCGATAAAAGACTTTGCCGCTCACTTCCCAAACGCATCCGCTCGGATTTTATGACTCTGGTTAAAATGCGGGCGTTAAATATTCATGCTGCGTCGAGGGCTCGCACCCGTGAAGCAGTCTCCCACGCTGCCTCATCTTCTTTCTCCTCACAGAAAGTGAGAAACTTTTTTTTTTTTTTTCATGGAGGGGCGGGGAAGGGGATGGGGGGGTAATATGGGGACAGATCAGAGAAAGAACTGCGTCTGGGTGCCCTGCCCCCCATCACTAAAGAGTCATAAACTACCACAAGTGGCGACTCACAAGGGTCACTCTCCAAAGAGGAACCCCCCCCGCCGCCCTTTTTTTTATGCCTCCCCCCCCCCACCACCACCACCACCAGCCAGCCTAGATTAGGTTTCACATTCCAACCTCACAAATACACAGACACCGAGGAGGAATGAGACACCTCCACTTTTGTTTAGGGCATGTCTGACCTCGACACTATTTCATCAGTGAGCACATTTGCAGCGTCAATCAAATCTCGGGCTGCGTCCTAGTCGTCCTCGCCGTTCCCCACTCGGCCGGCATGGGCAGGCGCAGCGCTCGTACTGTGGTGTGAATGACTAACAAATTACTGGCGCTTGAAGCAACAGACGGCCACTCTTAGGTTAGGAAAGAGTGGCTGGACGGAGCACACAACTCGGAGCTAAACAGCTAAACAGCCAAAGCCACTTACAAATTTTTGTCCCCAACTAAAGAAGTCATGCCTAACGGCTGTTGAGACCATCTCAATTCGTCGGCTGGCTCGAGAAGAATTGGTTGAATCGGTCTCATCCAAGTTTGCCGGCTAAAGAAGTGGCGTCAGTCACAGCCGTTGTTTCCGTCTCAAATAGCTAGCTGGCTAAAGAAGGTCTCAACTAGTCTGCTTGCTTAAACAAAAGTACCGTAATTTCTGGACTATAGACCGCACCTGATTATAAGCCGCACCACTACATTTTTAAAGGAAAAAAAAATTTGTGCACACATAAGCCGGACCTGTCTATAAGCCGCACCTGTCTATAAGCCGCAGGTGCCCATATTGTTACATGAGATATTTACAAAGAAAGATGGTACACAGGCGTCCGTTAAAAAAGTCTTTATATAGGCCGCTTCATTAAATAAGCCGCAGAGTTGAAAGCGTGTGACAAAAGTCCGCGGTTTATAGTCCGGAAATTACGGTAATTGTGAGGTTGCGGCGTCGATTCCATCTCGGCTAGTTGGGTTAGCGAAAAGAACTTGTGGTTGTCGGGCCCGTTGAGTCAATCTCAACTCGTCTGCCGGCTAAAGAAGTTGTGCCTGCAAAGCCTGTTCATTCAGTTTGAACTAAGAAGCGACGGTCGTCGGGGCTGTTGATTCGGCCCCAACGAGCCTACCCGTTGAAATTTGTGGGCTGAGTTTTCAATACAAAAGTCCAATGAGCGCCAAACGCCAAAAGTCTGCCTTTCAACTCAACACAGCGGCAAATAATTGCAATTAAGGAGTGGGAACAAAGTAAGCCCTGTGTTGCTAATTCGGTCAAGCAGTCAACATCAACTGCGTTCAGCACTTGAAAACCAAGCGTTAGCATACATTGAAATGCTAGCTGGAATCGCTCACGGAGCGGTCGGTACCGCCGCGTTGACTGCGATTCATCACAAGCGTTTGGTGTTTCCCCCTCCGGCGCGGCTGCAGCTGTACGAGCGGGCAGCTCCATTGTCGGGACTAACAAGGGGGCGCAGAGGTCACTTGCATTTTCACAAGAGCTTTGCCGGAGGGGCGAGCGGCACGCTACTCTGTTTGGTATGGATCCGCTGCTAAAGCTCCCCTACTATAGAGTCACATCATCACCGCTCTATTATAGCGGGTGGTAGGGGAGGAGGGGTAGATTAGATTAAGTGAGATTATGCGGTGAAAGGGGCTCCCTTAAAAAGAGCAAAAATAACACACTCGGGGTTTAGCGTGCGAGTCAACAGCGGGATTACGGCGACGAGCGCCGCGCTGAAATCCAACGCTAATACGCACAAGTGTCCCTTCCTTTGAAGTCAAAAGCAACAAATGCGTTCGCGAAGTCCACCCGCGCGCCCGGCGACACGACTGGACGCAGCGTGTGGCGCTGTGCGACTCCTTTTTCGGGAGTTAGTGACCCGTCTGCAACTAGTTTTGCCGCCATTTTTAATTTGCTTAACTCGTTCACTCCCAAAGACGTTTTTAAAAGTCTTTTCAGACTTGGTCTAGAATTGGTTGGTACTGAATGAGTTAACAGGTGGAAGTCATCTGGTCGCAGATGTGATGGCGGGTCAAAATGCCATGTTGTGTCACATGATCTTTACCAACAAAAACATTGAGTTATTTAAATCGATCAAGTACCGCTGGATTTGAATTTCACTTCAGAAAGTAGCTTGTAAAACCTTCAAGAAGAGCTATCTTGTTTTGTTTTCTCCAAAACGCAGTAACCGGTTACTATCGGGAACGGTGCGTACAGTCAAAGTACCAAAAAAAAAAAAAAATGCTATCACCGACGTAACCCAAAATATACAGCGAGTGGTTGCACACTGTAACGTGATTAAACGATTGTGTGGTCTGGCCACATTCCCGGCACCTCACCCGCCGCAGATTTTCCTTCCCTGAACCGTGTTTTCAAAATAGAAGCCTCATATTAACAGTCAACAGTCAAGACGAGAGCACTCCTACATTGTTTAAAAAAAAAAAAGAAAAGAAAAATTCAGCGGGGGGGAGCAAGGAACAGGGGGTGTACAAATCACCGCAAAAGCGCACACACATGCCCGACATGCACTGACACATGCAAGCTGTATCCCTCGGCCGTCGGGAGATAAATCACCGGCAAAGACGACGCACTTTCCCCACTCTGACTGTACGGATTCATATTCAGACGCTGACATATTAGCCGTGAAATCTTCAAGAGTTTTGACGACAAAGCTCACAATCACTTCAAGATGACGGCGAACGTTCGCAATCACCTGTTTTATGTACGGTGCCGAGAAGTAGTCATGAAGGACCCACCCCCCCCAAAAAAAGAATCTTGGTTGACAAGTGAAATTAATGACTCTATCCATCAATCACACACACAAAAGTGTAAAAGGTGTAAAAAAAAGTGGCAAAAATGCCTCAGTGTCCACTTTGAACTTGAGTGTTATTTTCTCGCCACTGCTGACTAATGATTGACCGGAAGCTACGAAACTCCCTTGGATGGCCTCCACTTTGAGCACCTCGCCATTGAAACATTGACGCGGTGTCCGATAAATCACAACAATTAATCCGCTGGTTGTTTGGTCAACAAAACAAGACACAATCCGGTCTTTAACTTCCACTCCACGCTTGGAACCACCTGAGCACAAAGTCATCGACTCGCTCATGAATCATACAAGAAACTGCAGTCACGTGACCAGAAAGTGCTAAGAGATGAATCGGAGGTACTTTTTTTTCCCCCCCGTCACCACATCGCTGCCAATCTCTCGCGTTATTGCGCATGAATCACATGAACAACATTTTTAACTGTCATTAAGTCTCTTAGCAATCATTGGAAGAATGCCTCGTGTGTCACGGAACACACACACACACACACACACACACACAAAACACACCATCAATCTAAGACAAAAACAGTCCATCAAACAGGTCACGGGAGCCTATCGGATTTCCCACTGATCAACTTGGCACCTGAAGGCAACATCTTTTTGTTTTTGCAGCTAAATATCGACACGCGCTGAATGTAATCAGCCGAGAAAATTCCGGAAGGCGGAACATCCAGACTGAAGATCTTCTCTTGTCGTGTTTTTTTCTTTTGGGGGCGGGGGGCGGGGGGAGGGTTGCTTTTTTGGAAGCAGCTCCAGACGGCGTCCTCCGCCCGACCGCGTGATTCATCCCAAGAGACGAGAAGCTTCGCAAACCTCCCACAAGCTCCACCACAGACCGATGGAGTTTTTATTTTTTTTCCGAAAAGGAGAGCTGAAGAAGAGGTCCAAGTGGAATTCCCAGGATGAAATCGACGAAGATGACGTAAAGACCCAAAACAAAAGATTTGCGTTCATTGCGTTTGCTTTTGAATGTTTTCTGACCCCCCCCCAACTTCTCATTTAAGTCTTTTTTTTGTATCTCCCTTCAATAAAAATAAAGAACGACTACAATGAAATCTACATGGGTGAAAATACCCCCTAATGTGAAAAAATCTTCATGCATTCACACCATTCCCACTTTGCTGTTTCAAATTTGCTACAGTGAAAAAACCCCCTGTTGAGAAAATGTTCTTGCTGGAAACATGATTTCGTTGTAGAGGAGTTTCACTGTATTGCCCAAATCAAGTTTTTTAAATGTATGATTTGAAGCCTCCATTTTGTTTTCACATTTACTAAAATGATTTTTTTCCTCCCAGTTTCAAGGTAAAGCTAATAATCTCCATCTCAGGTATTCTATTCGAGGTTCATATGAATTTTTGGTGCAACGGTAAACTCAGTTTTTGCCACTGACAGCTACATAGGTTAACGATCCATTTTGGGTTAATCAATGAATTGACATGTGGTCAATTATCAAAAATTGAAAACTATTTTGATCATCGAATCATTTGTTAACACTATGGCAATGAAATTTGTCTGAAGAATTGCACCCTCTCAAAAGTAAACATTTTTTGATTTTTGAACTCCTGGTAAAAAAAAAAAAGTCTACTTTTCCACTTGGTAGATTTATATCGTCAAAGGACACAATATTGTGTGGGTCTTGAAAGACAAATCCAAAATTTGGGGAAGTGCCAGTGCTCCACACTACTAACACTTCCCAATAGCAGGGCAGGAAGTCAAGGAGTTAATAAATAGTGGTGGGCCAGACGCACGTGCTGCGTTGCAGATCGGCGCCTCAATGTGCCTTTTGTGTGACGGCTGGCTGGCTGGCTGGCTGGCGTTTCCACACGCTTGACATGAATGGAAGAAGGTCAAGCTCGGTGGGCTCGGCCCCCGCGGGTTAGTAAGGAGCCCGGCAAAAAAACGGCTAGTGGCGCCCCATATTATTTATTATGATCATGAAGCCGCTGGATGTTTGACTGTTGCCAGTCAAGGCCAGGTGCACAAATCAGAAGCCATGCCAGGGGTGACATGACACAAATGTAAACAAGGAAGAACACCACTGCCAGTAGCAGCAGCAGTAGCAATTTTCTGGATGCGGCATCATTCATCACACAACAACAAAAACAAAGCAAAATGTATGCAAATGTGTGCCACCTGTCTGGGAGTCACTCACTTCTCCCAGCAGTGCATGCAGATGTGCAGTAAAGGACACTGAGTGACAACCCTTCATTCGAAACAATGTACTTAGAATGAAGCGTAGAGCCAACAGTGCCATGCACGCCCTCGTGTGTATCATAACTCGCCGCTGCTGCCAAATTGGGAAAGAAGCATTCAATTTCAGTGTAAATCGTGCACTGCGGTGACCACTATTGAGGCTTCTTCCACTCATCCTGCAGCGTGCACGCATCGGCTCAATAGCACACAACAATGAAACAAAAGGTTGATGCTCTGAACAAGAAATACAAAATAAATACCATAGCAAAACGGCATGGAGTTGTTTTGCACACCGCGGCGTGAGAGATGAATCACGCCGGATGCACGCAAGCCATCCCCGGTCGAGTCTCCAAGCCGGAGCTCGGAGCACCGACCCCGGCTAAGGCGAGCAAATGCCTCCCTTCCCCCGGCAGCGAGCATCGCGGATCCCGGCGGAAGCGAGCGCCACGAGAGCGGAGGTGTTTCCACCTCCGTGCCGGTGACTCTCCTTTTGTTAGAGGTCGGAAACAATCTGAGCCCGAGCGAGCAGCGAGGACAAAACAAGGCAAAAAGCAACTCGGGACGAGCGAGCCGAGCGAGCCACGCGGCCGCCTCGGCTGCGGCGAGCGGCGGCTGAGTCGGTGGCTACTCACCGGCGGGGGAAGCAGACAAAGTCCTCGCTGATTGTCGCCTCTTGTTTGCCAATTGTGTCCCCGCCAACGGCTCAACGTCAGCCGCGAGCAGAGTGGGGAGACTCCGGCGGAGCTCAGCGAGTTGAAGTGTCAAATTACATCGGCTATTCTATTACCACTGGGACTGGAGCGCCGCGGCTGAGCGCAAAACCCGGCCCGGATTTTGGTGCTCGAGATGTGCACTGCTGGGCGCCCACGAACCGATAGGCGGCTCGGATCATCAACGGAGGAAAAATAGCGTTCTGTAATGTCATACTTTACAAACACACGCTGCTATGACATAACTCACTAGAATGTAAAAAAATGAAACCATATTATTTGTTATTATTATTCTTGTTATTAAATACATATTAACAAGATTGTGCCTGTCAACTGCACTCATACGAGGTGTTCTTCACAGAGGATAAACAATACATGCCTGTTAGTTGGCCAACTGAATTTTATCCGTCCATGTACTACTCCCTTTTTTTCAAATATCGATTGCTTTGCTAGCACGTATGAGTCATTGTGTATTGCATTGCGAGTATGAAGCTAAAATGACTTGTTAGCTGAAGCTATTTAGTTGTTTTGAATACATAACGTGCGATTACGATTGTCAATTTGGCTCTTTTCTCAAATGACCATATTTGGCTGGAGTTTAGACCATGAAACATCCATATATTCCTAATTACTCAAGAAACAGTAAAGTGCCGCGATGGATGTCCACTAAATAGTTACTTTTTTTTTAACAATAATGTCACTTAAGCTGTCTTTACCATTAATGCCACTGGAGAGGGGCCTCATGACGTCATTGTCCTACACCAGAGTGATGCGAGGATGCGACAGACATTTTGCATTGACAAAAACAATGGGAAAGAAATACATGCGTCTTTCCGATTACTCATCAAATGATGTAAAAATGACCCATACGGTAAAATACACAAAAACACGGAAACAAATATGAAAAATAGACTTACCGTCGCTCAAGTCTTCTCATAGTCAGAGCAATTAACTTGATGTTGTCCATTCTGATGAGTCATGTGGCTCACTTTTGTTCTCTTCCTCCCGACATCCCAACAGGTTTCAGTCACGGGCCTGTGCGGTGGTTCAAAGACAACTTCAGTGCACGATTGGGGCGGCAAAACGGGTCTAGTATCAGACAAAACATGTTTGATCAGTTATGTAGGGAGAATAAGCTCTAAAACTGGAATGATTATATTTACACAAGAAAAAAAAAATTCTAATCAAACAAATCCATGTCATGGCTGACATGCAGCAAACACAGCATTGCCGCACACCCTCACCGCCTCCCTCGGCTGTGCCCCCCCCCCTCCCTCATATCCACCCCTCGGGGTCATCCAGCCTCCATGTTTTGCGGGCGGCCGCTCCCTGATGGAAAGCTCTGAATAACAAAGACATGTTTGAGAGCAGCACACTGCACAGGCATCAGCAGCAGAGGCAGCCATGACTGTGCCAAGCAGCATCACACCCACAGAGGTGGCGACTCTTACACTCGGATGGAAAATAAACACGATGTGGGTTCACCGGAACCCAATTAGTGGGTCAAGAAGGGAGCGACGACCGAGTGGGTTAAATCACAAATTCTAAATTGTAATCTTAACCCCGAGTTCTTGGGTTAAATAAAGACCTCAACAAGTTGGCTCAACTGAAGAGCCGCATTTTGGGGATCAAATGAAACCAAGCGCTCCCCTTTCGAGCATCACGTCATCAATTAATTGACAAGAAGAAAAAAAAAATTCAGTCGGTCAACCGCCGTACTTTGTGACTTGTAAGACCCCCCCGCCCCCTCCAACTCCCTCACATTGACCCACTGTGGCCCCTTTACAGCCAATCAAAAGTGACAAACCAGCCTGTGTTGCCGTCATTGACTTTAAATTAGGGATGGAAGGAGAATTGGGGGGGTGGCTGACTAGACTTGTGTGTTTGAGACTAACCACCACCACCCCTCCCTCCCTCCCTTTGGCCTGTGTGTCTACCCCAGCTGTCTAAAGTTAGGGGGGAGGGAAAAGGCCCGGGACAATAGATGCCATTTGTCCTGCTAAAAGGTGACAGGAAGCATTGATTTCAGCCAGCGCGGGTGCGCTTCTTGTCAAGCATCCTCGCTCAACGATTAGCCTCCCAAAGCCTGCATTCAGCAATGAATATAGAAATAATCGTTATTATTCAGTGAATGCAAATATCAGGAACAGATCATTAAATAGGCCGTAAAGAATCTAAACTTTTTTTTGCCACATTTACTTGCGATGCAGTCAAAGCTTCTCACTAAACGGCAGTAATCTTCCTCATTCTTTGCAGAGGATAAAGAATACATATCTATGTACTGTGACATTGACTGTCTAACATGTGCTGATGCACCGTCTTCAAATATCCATTGCTGAAAATGTTACCACGCTCGGCATATCAATGCGAAACGTTAGCCCGTCTATGGCGTTTCCCATCATGTGTGAGCATTATGCCGGTCGCATTTCAAAAAGTTCGCTTCATTGAAGACTCTAAATTGCCTGTTGTGTCTGTTCCGTATTGTCATCGGGTATTTGAACGATCAGCCAGCAGCGTGTGCAATTTGTTGCTCCGCCGGACTAAATTGGATTTGAACTTTACAGACGTTTTCTCCAACTCGTCCAATTGCTGATGTTGTATATTTGCCTTTCCGCAAGGCACCTCACAGTCGGCGTCTCGCTGAATAAAAAGCCCGCCGGCGGGGTTGGGGAATATGGCGGCGACGGCGGCGCGTGAATAAATGTGTTTTTCCGTCTTTTCTGCTTTACCTGACAGGAGGTTAACAAGCTATTTCCAGCCCCATTACGGCGCCAAGTGGAAAGAAAGTCAATTACGCTCAAAGCCAAACTGTGTTTGTCAGCCGGGTGATTTACTCTTGTTGCAAATGTGAACTTTTTATTACCGGCGCAGCGTTATTACATTTAATGAGAGACCAGCGGTGAGAGGGAAAAAAAAAAAGAAACAAAGAAAGAGAAGAAGAATTCTTCTACACGTGCGTGCAAACCGTGCAACGACATTTTAGTCAAGGCACAATTGATATCTTCCAAGATGGCTTCCTCACCCTTTAAAAAGAAGAAATGCCATCTTAATATCAGATCTTTCTTAACCCTTACATGCTGTTCAGCGGCTAGTCTTAGCTCCTCGTGATGAAGGTGCAGTGATCGCTCTTTGCGGAGGATAAAGAATGCATGCCTGCGAGGATAGTTGTGACTGGTCTACATGTGTTGCTCCACCATTTGTCTTTGAATATCCGTTCGCCCATCTATGGCCTTTCTCATGATGTGTTCGCAATAAGCTAGCAGACATGTTTTTTTTTTTTAAAGCGACATCCACTTTTACTAAGATCAGCTGAGTGACTTCCTCCCGTGACACTCGACCGCACAACAGACGAGCGAGCAAAGACGTAACGCAACAATGAGTCATTTTGCCACCCCCGCCGCGACTGCGTTTGATTTACGACTTTCCACAGAGGTGCAGCATACTTGATGACACAGCGGCACGCTCGTGACAGCGACAAACTGCTCCGATGACGCGGACGACGGACGGCAAACGCTAGTCTAGGGCGTGTGCGATCTGCTTTCAGGGGAGGACAACAGATATCGGAGAGGATTCAACTTGCTGCAAATTTGAAGTGAATGTCTCAACAATGGCTCCCGATTTGATTTGCGTAATAATTTCGATTTTTCTGGCGTTCCCTGAGCGTGGATGGCTGGCCTGTCGGCTCGAAACAAAAGCCAAAGCGCGACTTTAGGGGGGTGGGAGGGGGGGAAGTGCAACTGAATATTTAGACACAAAAAGAGGAAGCGCAAGGTGGGAAGTTGCGGGCATCAATATTTCTTCGACTCTTGCAAAAGGAACGTGACAAACAAGAGGCCCGCATCGGCCTCATTCATACGTTAACCGACGACGACCGTCAATTTTGGTGTCATTTTGGCTCTTAACGTCTGTCCAAAGCACATTCATCATCATCATCATCATCACGTTAAAAAAAAAAAAAAGTACCACGGTCGTTTTTGCTGGTTCCCAAATACACAAAAGTTACATCCATACGGAACCGGAAGAGTACGCCAGGTGGCACTTTGCTCATCTTCCAGCCGACCATGTTTATTTTCCCCTCGGTGACTTCGGCACGTTGCCATAGCGATGGGCTTTTTTTTTTTTTTTTACGCAGAGTGGACTTTTCAAGGAGAGAGAGGCAGGGCCCATTGATCCGTTTCCGACAAAGGACGGAGTGGGCGCAAAAAGCCAGATGGATTTCATAGATCTATTATCTGACGCCGCTCGTCCCCTTTAGCCGGATAACGATTTGCTGTCGGCGGCACAGGAGTTAGCGAGGGGCCCGCGAGCTCCTCCGGAACGACAACCGCGACTGTTTCAGCCAAACTATTTGTCAAATTTGTTGCGAGCGGCCACACGGTTTGCCGCTGGCGAAGGAACGCCGGAGTCATACTGTGCGTTGATAAGTCGGCGGTGCTACGAGGCCTCACGGCGGACTCTGGAGGGGATCCGATTTCAAGCCAAAATGGCTCCCAGCTGTCTGAGGGGCAAAAGCGGAATTTATTACTTTTTTTTTTTTTCTTCTTCTTTTTTTGAGTCTTGACATCTCAGAGGTAAATACCATCGTCGGCAACTTAAAAAATATTAACCGGCGAACGAGATGAGTCTTTTGGCTTAGTGCAAGTTTTGGCCACAATGCAACGGCGATTATGTAACATGGGTCCGTCATTCCCCAGAGAAACACTTTGGTGGCCATTTCAGTGTTTTTGCGATTCATGATAACTCAATTTGTTTTATACTCAAATTAAAGTCAATTCACCGATGACGTCATCGATATTTCCACATCACAGGTGTCAAAGTGGAACTCGATTGTGTGCATATTTATTCGTCTTACACACTCTTCCTTGGCAGAAGAATCATCCCTTCCAAAGGAGGGGGAAAAAAAGGGGGACTAGGGGTTCCCATTTTTCTCCCCCATTCCTTCCATGAAAACCCAGAAGGAATGTGAACATTCTTTGCGGAATGCCGATGCACGTTTCCACCTCCTCCTCCTCCTTTTTCTTGTTCTTCCTGATCGCCGCCACCCCGCTTAATGGAAAGCAGCCACACAGGCACGTCTGGCAAAGCGAGGCTCAAGCGTCCCGGAGCGGCACGCGTTTCATCGGCGGACGGCCGCGCGGCTCGTTTCTCGCCCACGTTCATCGGCGACAAGCGTTGACCCGCTAAGCTTGTTTGTTCAGCGGCGGTGGCGAGTAAGCGAGTACAAATATGTCACGACTCGACTTCAAGATGTCAACAGAGAGAGAGCGGGAAAAAAAAAAAAGGTAGCAAGCCTATTTTGAGATTTGGAAGTCATGAGTAGAAAAAAATTGCCTGAAAAATAAAGAGCAAAGGAAAGTACAAATAAAAACATCAATATTTTTTGCATTGCGCAATGATCGCTTTGCAAAGATGACAAGACTGATTTGATACTTCGGAAACCTACTTCAACGGGGGAGTCGGCCCAAAAATGTTCGTGACGGTTGTATGTTCGATGCGCCTCCACTAAACGCACTTCCCTCACGACTTGAGAACCGTAAGCAAGTATGCGTGCTCTCATTTCCCTCAACCAGTTGAGTACAGTAAGCAAGTATTTGTACTCAGTTACAAACACTGGCGAGGATGATGTGACTCAAAGTAGGAGGGACCCAAAATGGAAGCCGGCGGGGGTTGCGCGTGCTCGCACGAGGAGACCAGCGCGGCCCACCTCCTCGACAGGAATCAGACAGCAAGCCATTGATTTTGCCGTGACGCCCCCCCCCACCCTCCTCCCTCCCTGACTCAAGACGGCTGGGGTGGGGGAACATACGCGTTACTCGGCTCCCCCCCGGTCAGTGAGCCCCCTGCCCCCACGCAGCTCAGGCTGAGGCTGGCAAGCGCCCGCCCCCCCCCCCCCCCCCTTGCCTCCCTTCGCTCCTCCCGTCTCATTTGGGCCTTTGCGGAGCAGCTGCTGCCCACACAACGCAGGGAGCGGCGCGGTATTCACATGTGAGCGCACGAGTCACCAGATGTCACCTTTCGCTGCCAGGCCGCAGACAATGTGCACAAATACGCACACTGGCAACATCCCGCCTCACCCGAGAGCGGAGTGCCCCCCCTGGCCCGGGGGTGGACACTGACACCTACAGTCCACTTGGCATTTTCACATGCAAACTCTTGTCATTCTGAGATTTTCTTCTGAATACACTACACGACAAACATGAAAAAATCAGGGTGGAGGATGTTGGTACTTCTTTAGATTGCGCCCCCCCCCCCCCATATCTCCTCCCGCATCCGAAATATGTCGAAGATGCTCGGAGGTGCTCCATGGCTGCTCAGATATTTGCCGCTGTCAACTTCAGGGGATCAAACACGCAACTGCATACACGACGACACCGTTTTAAGTTTATTTTGGAGTATCTTTTTTTTTTTGGGGGGGGGGGGGGGCAATGGCAGACGTAAAGGAGACGTTTTAAACGTCTGCACAAGAGAGACACCACCAGCGGGGCAAAAAAAGAGCCTGTGTCAAATATACTGAATGCATGCATTAACACCGTTCCCACTTTCCTGTTTCAAATTTGCTACAGTGAAAAACCCCCTGTTGTGAAAAATTTCTTGCTGCAAACATGATTTCGTTGTAGAGGAGTTTCACTGTATTATTATTATTATCATCAACCTGATGACTTTGTATTCTTGTTTTCCAAAGCTGATTGTCAAGCGTCCTTATTTGTGATTTTTAATTTTTTTTCCTATTCAGGTCAGCGGCCTTGCGTCCATTTCATTGTGCCGTTGCCTTGGCTGTGGCCAGCAGGCAGGTGCCACCACGGCCACATTTTGTTTGTGATCTCAGCAGCCCTGAGAAGAAGTGACAGCGCGAGCATCACTAAAATGCGCTTCGCCCGGCCTCATCTCCCCGGCAAAGACGAAGAAGAAGCGCCGACGGGGAGGCTGCGATGACATTGATATTCAACCTCCCGCACGTTGCCGCAAGCTTCATTAGCATCGGCTTCACATAACACGCGGTGGCGTCGCGCGCTTGTAGGGAGACACCTCCTCCATGTTAATTGGGGGAGGGAAGGAGGGGGGGCGGCATGTTAATGATTCCAATGCTCCGATTAGAAGAGGATGTATACTGTATTTGAAAAGGGAGAAAAAGAAGTCATGTTGGAAGAGGGGAAAGAACGCCGTCGACACGCTGGTGGTTCACGGCGAGTGTCAGGGAACATTAGCGGGGATCAAAACAAAACGGGGCCTTGAGCGAGCATTACAGCAACACTTCCTGTCAGCGGTGACCACAATATCGCAAGAGATCACGTTGACATCGTACACCGATGTAATAATATATGGCACTTGTGTGCTGTACTATTTTTAGTGATAGTTTTATACATTTATTTCATATTTACACATTTGGCGATACATTTTTTTTAAGCACACGAGGGAGTGACGATACGCAAGTGAGCCCTCTATTAGCGGCAAAACATGGCGGTCGGGACCCAGCAAATATTGAAAAGCACTGCTGAAGACATCATCAGCAAGGAAAATAAACCAAGGCAGCTCCCTCTTCCCACCCACCACCTAAACGGATACTTGATCCCCGGGGACCACCTTTGCAATCTGTGCCGGCTTCCTGAACACCCCCCCCCCCCTCCACCCCCAAACGTGCACCCCTCCTGTCTCTCCGAGAAGCAAATGCTGACTTTGAAGTCTGTGAGGCTGATGATAAATATGCTAATAGGACTGGAGGAGTGAGGGTGGGGGGGAGGCTGCGGGTTGACGCCAATTGCAAATGCGCTGGTTAGGAGGCATCGGCTATATTGATTCAAGGAATAACTGTCTCCAGTAAATCATTTGGGTCGAGCCACGCGTACGGTACGTCAGGATTAAATACATATTTTTCAGCGGCAAATGAATAGATAAAAGCAAGAATTCATTAATTCCACTCGTACAATTCAATCGCTTAGACATAATCCCTCCTTGGGTCGAGCTACAACGATGGGATTGCTGTGTGTGTGTGTGTGTGTTTGCAAGAGTGGAAAATGTGTTACCTCTCTTGCAGATGACAGTCGTGACTCTATCAGGCCTGCTCACTGGAGATCTAACGCCACCTGTTGATCATAATGACACAGTGAACATAGCGCCCCAATAAGAATCGTGGGTGCTAAAACAAAGCTAATATTAAGTGTTGTTGAACGTATGCTGTTTGGGGGGAGCGTTCTGATCAGTCCTGTCATATTTGTTGCATTCATTTAAATGCTCCCTCGCACCAAAAGCATTTTGTAGCTAAATGACAACGGATTTGGTTAATTTTGGTCGAAATGTGACTTGTGCGAAACCTGCCAATTTCTGTTACATTTGTGATGCTAACACTTACGCTAGCTAGCATTGTAACATCAGGTGGGAACACAAGGGCAAAATCTCCCTCCTACCAAAAGTACAAAAAAATATGCTTTGCTACTGGTAGACGAACAGAACAACTTTTATGAGACCTTCTAATATCTGTTCGAATTGTAACGCTAACACGTAGCCACCTAGCATGGTGAGGCGACGACCGCCGAGGCTGGCTGGGGTCTTGGAAGGTTGCGGTCATCGAATGGCCGCTGGACCTTTATGTCAACTCACTGTTAGCCACGAACTCAGAAGGACGAAAGAGACATGACGGAATGCGGCTGAGGGTGCACTTTGTCCATTCCCTACCCACCTGGCGCGAGACAACGCCTGAAGAGGAAGGCCACGCTCCTCCATATCAATCGGCTGCTCCCGTCTCACGTGACAACCGAGCAGCCTCGGACCGATCCGCCGCCTCGAATCTTAATTGCTCCCTTTTCCAAGCCACGTTGCAGGAGTTTTCTATGCAAATCTGCTCATTTATGCAAGGCCGAATGTGCAAAAGAATCTGACAATAACAAAAAGAAAAGAAGACGACGAAGCCTTGGTCGGCATGATAATACATTCTGGATCAATTATGCATGCGACTCTCCGGAGTGAGGTCCAGTCCACATGCTCAGACACGTTCCGCGCATTACTATTAGCGCATTAAAATACACGGCTTTAATAAGAGTGACAGCCATGCGCAAATAATGAGATATATGTCGGATGAGAACATTATTAAATGAACCGACATTCAATTAACTTCAGCAATAAAGTACGGTAGGCTCAAATACTTCTGCCGTCTAGTGGTCGAGAGTGGAATTACACATTACATGAGCCACATGTGGCTGTGGGGCCTGCAGCTGGCTGAAGCTAACAAAAGAAGTGCAAACACCGTGAACACTTTTCCAACGCACCGGATGTTTGCATTCCACTTACCCTTTCCTGACCGTGTGAGAAATTGAAATGGATTGCATCGCTCGAGACTTTATCGACAATCAACTTGCAACAATGTTGCCACGGTGACACCACGGTGATTATTTGCACCATTTTCACATCGCTCCTTCTTCCAGCCCATACCCCCCACCCCACCCCCCTCCACTCCTTTCTTCTACATTCTCGCTCTGTTCCTGTGACGAATTACTTCTGCATAAATTACCTGCCGGAATATTGAACCAGGCGGCCCGGTAGTCCACTGGTTAGCACGCCGGCTTCACAGTGCAGAGGTACCGGGTTCGATCCCAGCTCCGGCCTCCCGTGTGGAGTTTGCATGTTCTCCCGGGCTTGCGTGGTTTTCTCCGGGTGCTCCTTTCCTCCCACATTCCAAAAACATGCATGGCAGGATCGTGGGCACTGTCCCTAGGTATGAGTGTGAGCGTGGATCATTGGCTGGCGACCAATTCAGGGTGTCCCCCGCCTACTGCCCGAAGACTGCTGGGATAGGCTCCAGCAGCGACCCTCGTGAGGATGAAGCGGTTCGGAGGATGATGCAGTCTGCAGACACCAAAGGCTGAATGTGTGTGTGTGTGTGTGTGTCACATGCGTACACACAGAGAGCGAGTGTGCATGTGTGTGGCGATGTCATTAACGGGGACTCGAACGGAGGCGACGGCTAAATCAACCCATACGCTGTCACTAGTCAATGCTGTTATGAACTTTGGCCGGACATGGAAATTGAACCCGCTGATTAGTCATGTTAATTACACCAAGTTAGCGGCTGCATTGATGCCCACTTGTCTAAGATTTTGTGCATGTGGCTCATACACACTCGACTACCCAAAACAGCAGCACCTTAAGTTCTGTCCGGGGTCGTCATCAAAAAGAATAACAAAAATAGCATTGCAGCAGAGCATCATAGCAAAGCCATTTCATGAAACAAACACGGAAGCAAGCGAACAAACAAAACAACTTTATTCATGGAATTGAATCACGCGCATTCAACGCCTCTTTCGGGAAACAGATTACACAAAATTCCAAAACATTTAAAGTGAATGGGACTCCATGCAGGGCAAACGCATGATGCATTTCCGATGGAAAGGAGTCGCGTGTGGTGTAACATGTTTCCGGTGTTGGCTTGTTTCAAGCTGCTGGAGGGGAAAAGGATTTCATTCTTTACAAGTGTGATATGCTGCGCTTGTTGTGTTTTTTTTTTAAATTAACATGATTACCCATTAGACGCTACTACAAACAAATACAAACGCATTGTACAACTTCACCCTGCAACAAAGCATGGCCGACAGTCAGCGAGAAGTGAAGCCACCGGCGGCCATCTTGCCTTGCCACTCGCTAAGTGGGCCGAACTCAAATACGGGACCTGACAACTTGGGCTTTCTATTCCATTTCTGGACAGCAGCACTTTGTTCAAGTCTCAATTGAGTCTGTGCCCCGTAAACCGATTCGAGTCGAGCATCTCAAAAAGCCGTGCAAGTCTGCGCATTGCTTACATGGTAAAACTTCAAATGGCTTGTTCAATCAGACGCTTTGATCACTTCACCAACACTTGGATAACTAGAGCAATTTGAAAGCTAAGATGTCATTTACGGTAGCTCGACATCATTCCAGCAGTATATTTGGAAGAGTTTGATACTGTCATTGGGATCGCGTCAGCCGAGCAAACGGAAGTTAGCGTGCCGTCGTAGCCTAAATGCGGAAATGGCGCCTGCATAGAGTCCATTGTGAGTCAAGCCTCTCGGTGGCTAAAGTTACGATTTGATGTCAACCGCCATATTCTTATTATTATTATCATTATTATAATAAATATCATTATCATTATTATTATTATTATTATGGCGTTTTAGCACTGAAGTTGAACATGTGGTGCTTTTTTTTCAAAACATGGATGAGGGTCGTCACGGCAACACAGCTACTTGTCATGCGTATACAGTGAGTATGAAGTTAACCCCTGCTCAGCCGAACTTTGCAGATCGCAGCGCCTCTTGAACTCCTGACCTCTCTCGTGCAGCCACGTGTTGGCCACTGACCAAACAGACAAGGGGACCATTTTTCACTTCCAGAGAAAGTCCAGCTTGAATTGTTCGCTTTCAAATGTCAAACTTATTACATTTAAAACATTTAACTTATCAAGTTAAACTGTGCTTACTTACCACAATAAAATATGAAATTCGTCATGTTCATGACATGTTACTGAACTGCTTTTTTCCTGGTGTGGCAGTAATATCCTTAACGTAGCTGCCATTACATTCCGTTTAAACTTACCCCATTTGCTCCCCACCAGGACGGGACAGGCAGCGTGTTGGGTTTTATGGTCTCCCTCTCCGTCGGGGTGAAGATTGTACCAGAAGATGGCCGAGCCCTGCAATGACGCCAAAAAAAAAAAAAGTTGCATTCAAACAGATAGAAATGCTTGACACCAGCAGCCACTTCATTAGGCACACCCTGAAGTGACGAATTGTTTTCAGTGAAAGGAAAGAGGTTGACAGTGCCAGTGGCAACGCAAGATGGCTGCCCTCAGGCTTCAGCCATGAAGGGCCAATCAATAGTCTGTGGCCACATGTTGCGCCCCGTTTGGAAAAAGATGAAGCGCAAACCTCAATGGGCTCGGCGAAAGCGCCCGCTCTGGGGAAGACGGTGGCGCCCCCTGCCTCCACGTGGCTTAACTGCAAGCACAGGGAAAGCTATTAAAAACCGGAGTGGAGCTCCTCCTCGATGAAAAGGGGAGTGTGCTTTACTGACATAAAGAAGCCAGGTGGCAATTCGGTTTCCTGTTCCCAAATATTCGTACGGGTTCTCAACCTCTTTCTGCGGAAACACGACACGACGTTCAGACAACGCGAAAAGCAGCTCGTCTTGATCCATTCATTGATGGGGAACTGTCTTGACATGTCAAATGTTTTACGTTGAAAATGGTGCTTATATTTACCCCTTGAAAGTCGATATGTGGCTCATAAAGTCCTCCCACGCCATAGTTGGCAACCTGCACAAACAAACATCAAAGTGAATACTCACAGTGGAGTGTATTTTATTTTATTTGGTTTTCTTTTTTACGTTGAAGGTGAGAAGTTCTGTGTAGGAACTCGACCTGCATCCACTCTGCGGTGGACATTTCCAGGCCGGTGATGTAGCCCACTCGGTCGATTAGCTTCTTCACTACTTTGTACGCGTTGTTCTCCAGCCAGCAGCTGAGGAGGGAAAAGGTTGCGCTAACGACGGAAAGTAAACGTAGCGTGTTCCCATCACACACACAAGCACGCATCGGCGCTTGTGCCCACTCGGTCGTCCTTACTTTTGGGAGATTCTGACTCGAGATGCAACATTTGTTTCGTCCGTGTTGTTTCTCACTTTGGAGCGGGTGAGCTAGCTCAGCCGACGAGAGAGAGAGAGAGAGAGAGACAGTAAGTTAATGTGTTCACACGAACATGCTGCACCGTAAGCAGAGCGGACTGACTTTGGGTTTGGCCAACTTTTTAATGACTTCCACGTCCTTGTGGGACGCCACGTCGTAATAGCGGACGACGTGGGGAACGTCGCCGAGGTCTTCCTCTTTCATGGGAGCAATCAGGAGGTTGGGATGGCCGTGGTTGTCGTGGTAACGGCAGAAGAGGCGGCTCCGTCTCCGTGGCGTCTGTCGGAAAGATGAGGATGAGCCCGGGAGGGGGAAAAGCTTTTCCACGCGGTGACTTCACGGCGTCTTCCTCACCAAGGCGACGCTTTCGCCGCGACACAGCTGCTTGTACACCGTCGCATTGTAGGCAGTTAGATACTTGTTGGGTATCGTCGGAATTATCTCGACCCTGTCCGGTTTCGCCAGCTCGTACTCAAAGTAGGCCAGATTACTTTTGCCTCGCTGGTTTTCTGGATCTAAACAAACAAGACAAAAATCAAAGAGTGACACTTTGACAGGAGCCTCAAGCGGACGCACCGACGTTTTTGTATTGTTCAATAGATTTTTTTTAAAAAAGCATATGTGTTTGGTGAAACGCTTCCTCGTGTAGCGTCCATTGTGAGCAGACGAGTCTGTATTGTTCAATAAAAATAAAAAAAAGCATCGTGTATCAGCCCCTAATCATGGCACCAAAGAAAGCAAGTGGAAGTGCTAAACCTGGTGAAGTAAAAAGGAAAATAGTGCGCAAAACTATAGAATTTAAGAAAGATTTGATCGCGAAATATGAGTCGGTGTGCGTGTGTCTGTGTTGGCGAAGGAGTTCGGGATGCCGAAATCTTGACTTGGAACGGATTACATTTTTTTACATTGATTCCAATGGGAAACATGGTTTCGGTTTTCGAACAGTCTTCTGGAACGTATTATGTACGAAAACCGAGGTTTGACTGTAGTTGGAGGTGAGCAGACGTTCCTTTCGTTGGACTCACCAATCGCCAGCAGCTGCTTGGTGGACACCAAGGCGGCTTCTAGATCTCCTTGCTTGTAGAGGGCGTAGCTGTGGTAGTCCAGGATGGTGATGGGGTCCACGCTTGCGTGCGTCTCGGCCTGCTGCATTTGCTGGAGAGCCTGAGCCATCCACATCTCCACGTAGTAATAGTCCTCCTCCTGGTACGCCGCCATGCCCAGGTCGAAGCAGTCGCCCGCCGTTAGGTTGCTCAGGAGCAGAGAGGTTCCTGTTTTGTGGGGGGGGGATTGGATTTAGGACTTCTGGAGTCTGGGTCTATATGTGGCATCACGATCCTACTGTAAATGCCGACGTGCAGACATGCAAAATGTCAAGTCAACTAACAAGTATTCATGAAGCATAATTGGAATGGAGACATGTACTTCCGTGACACCAATTACTGCTTTCCTATTCGCCAGGGCTTGGGAATCGTCTTAAATGTTCGGGAGCCATCCGACATGTTGGTCCCGCTCACCTGGCAGCTTCCCTTTGGCCATGGTGTCAGAGTCCAGCTGATAGGTGTCCTGCAGCCTCAGGAGGGCTTCGGCCCCGCCCATCTGGTCACCCTCGTTGGGGAGGTCCTCACTCTTGGAGTTCAGGTTGGACACGAAGCCTGAAACAAAACAGCCGAAGCGTCCAAACCGACTCGTACTTTTTGGAGCGAGCGTTCAGGCTTCGGGGACGTTTGTGTGTTTTCACCGTCGGATACGTTGCTGCGCACCAGCGTCTCCAGGGCGCGCCACTCGCGGTTCATCCTCTTCAGAAGTTTAAAGGCGTTCACGGGGTGGCTCAGGAAGGTTTCGGGGTCCTGGATGGCAAACGCCGACAGGTTGGCCAGCCTCTCAGACCACCTGAGTACACGCACACACACACAATTATTTGGTCAGTGTGACCTCCACCAGATGCGAACGTATTGATGCGAAAGGTGGTCTTGCACTTTTTGACCGTCTCCAGTTTGTTCTGCTCCGCTTGGATGTAATCGTCCAACGAGGCCAACAGGTCCTTCTCCGTGTACACCAGCTGCGTCATGTGACCTGATGGCACGCACACACACACGCACATCATGACACTTACCCCATAATCCAAGAATAATTGTTGCCTCCCCCAAAAGAGTTTTGTAATTGCATTTAGATACAGCGAGACAAAACAGAGAGGATCATAAAGCATCAACACCCTGCATGTATCGCATACACAATCGGCTCCACGGTGCATAAACGACTGTATTCAGTGGTACAATGATTCAACACACACACACACACACACACACACACACACACACACACAAACCAAAGAAGAAAAACATCTTCACATGAGGCCTATTAATGGTGTTAGCATGCTAGCCTAAATAATTGCTTCTTTGAAATCGCACGCGAGATAACAAATATGCACACCGGCACGTTACACAAACGTGCTCGAGTACAGTACAGGGCAAACGGCACAGTCATAAGAACAACAACATGGAAAATAATCGAGCAAACTCACCGATGGACGTGTAGAATTCCTCGGCGGCCGACGAGAAACTGATGAGGATCAACAACAGGTAACCGACTGCCATGTCTGAACGGCGCGTCAATGAGAATATGATCATGAATAATTACGGTACTAGTTTTTTTTTTCGTTCTTTCGGACTGTTTGAAAGAAGAAGAAAAAAATGGCGGGACTACTGAAGGAGCTGGAGCTTTACTTGGGATTAATTACATAAGTTTGATGGCGAATGCTTTATATTGAATACATGTAGCCACATCCCCACTAATGGGAGGGTGTGACCAGTTTCTCGTTATATTATTATTTTGTATTATTATAGCTCCCCTCCCCTGCCTCGAACGTCGACTGTTCCAGAGCTGCTGGGGAATAAACCCGCAAAGGTCACGGGGCGTGAATAATGCCGTCTATGGCTTTTTTTGTTGTTGATGTTGTTGTCGTCTTCCAAAGGAATTCCACTTGACCCGCTTTCTCCGCCATCGAAAGAATGTTGCAAGACAAGTGACGAGCCACCTTCAAACCATCCAACCGACGCTGCCAACAGGAAGATTCCGAAATAAAAATTACCGTCGGTGAAAAACAAAGCTGACGAATGACAAACTGCACGTAGCTACAAATGCGATCAAAATACCAGACAGACAGAATACCAACAGATTACAGTCTCAGCTTTTCATCAGGTTACGTAATGCAAACAAACCAAAAAGTTTGGTGAGAGATTTCAATGTCTGTGCTGATAAGTTCTCTCTATTTTATTAGCGATCTGCTTTGTCGTGTCCTCACGGTGACGTTCTGAGACGCCTCAACCGTCGACGCATCAAAAGGACAGCCGGACAAAAGGTCAACTACGTGTCGGACATTCCGACGAGCCCTTTAATGCAACAGTGCGGCGCTTTTTTGCCAAGTCAAAACATATTCCATTCTAAATATGACACCCGGGGGGGGGGGGGGGGGGGGATCGCCACGACGTTGGCGTTCTCATCCCTGTCATGTCTGTCCAAGCGCGCGGATGCGGTTATTCGTTGTTTACCTTTATTGCCGACCTCAAGTCACTTTTCCATGGGAGTTAATCGTCAAGTCTCGCTGCCTTTGTTGCACTCTCCGGTTTACCGTTTTATGCTCGATTATCGCTTTTGTCTGCAGAAGGTTCGGGGGACCGGTTCGGCTGGAGTTACCTGTTGCACATTCACAAGCAGAAGTGAAGATCGTTTGGGTGCTTTTGCTCACATCGGCTCCATCAAAAGGTTGAACTTTTGGACTGACATCCGACGCAACCGCAGCACGTAGCACGGGACCAAAGGAACGCACCACACCTACACTTAAAGTGCGGCGTGGACGGCATCGTGCTTCTTCAAGCGAACGCTAAAAGGGATTTAATTAGCAACATCCCGCTGATGAAAAATTAATTGAGTTCATGCGCAGGTGCGATGCTCCGGGCCTTGAGGTCCGTGGTCATGCAGGTTTTAGGATGTTTGCCTCCTCCGGCACACCTGCTTCAAATGATCAGATCATCAGCAAGCTCTGCAGAAGGACCTTAAGTTTGAGATTTGGTGTTTGATGAAAATCAAAATCCGCTTGGTGAAAATCTGATTTTTTTAGGCATGAAATGAACCATTATAAAAATGATACATTTCTATATACAGTGAAACTCCTCGAGAACGAAATCTACATGGGTGAAAATACCCCCTAGTGTGAAAAAATCTTCATGCATTAACACCGTTCCCACTTTCCTGTTTCAAATTTGCTACAGTGAAAAACCCCCTGTTGTGAAAAATTTCTTGCTGCAAACATGATTTCGTTGTATTGTTTTTTTTGTTGTTTTGAGCTCGAACACGGCCAATTTGACCCACAACATGAACCTGGAAATTGATGATAAAACTCAGCAGCTTCAATTGATCATGATTTATTGATTCGAGTTTTTAAACGTTTTTACAAAATGACAAGCTGGCAGTGAGGTGAATTCCAACGTCTGAAAAGTTCCTCTTCTAGTTTCACTCCATGATGTCATCACATCCGATGATCTCTAAATTCCAGTTTGGTCTGCAGTCCAGCTTCACGTCAAAAGTCTCGCCGCGAGTCCGTTTTTGCGCTCAGTTGTAGCTGTATCCCGGGAGCGGCAGATTGTGTCCCTCCTTGGCTTCGAAGAAGGTGTAGGAGAGCGTGATGGTGTCCACGCGAGCCATCCTGGGGTCGGAGTCAAACTCGGGGTCGATGTAGAAGAAGACGGGCATGTCCACCTCCTCGTGAGGGTTCAGACGCTGCTCCTCGAAGCAGAAGCACTGAACCGAACACACCGGGAGATGAGACGCACCATGATTAATATATATATATATATATATATATATATAAATATCAGTGGAATATATATATTTTTCAATTCTCGTTAATGAAAAATAAATTTAAAAAGATACTGTCCATTTTAGATCTCAAACACGGCCCCCTGAGCACAAAAGTAATCCTACCTGGATCTTGTTGAAGTACTGCCCCGCGTCGAAGGGCACCACGTTGTAAGTGGAGATGCCAATGATGGGCTTGTTTGTCGGGTTCTTTGCCCTGTAGAAGGCCAGCGCCGTCTCCCCCGGGACCACCTGCACCAAAAGCCGTCACCGTTTGGCAAAATCATCGACGACGACGTCAAAACGTGCAACTTACGAAGATCTCCGTCTGCTGAGGTCTGAAGTTCCACTGCATGCTGGCGTGCGTGTCCGCGTTGAAGGTGACTTTGATGACGCGCTCCTTCACGGGCTCCATGTTGGCCACCAGGTCCGAGTCATGACCGGCCACTGCCGTGCCGCCGAGTCCCGTCGCCTGACGGGGGAAGCAAAGCCCACGTCACAGACACGACCAGAATGCGACTTCCACGTCGCCGCCAACTTTTAGGTTATTGTATTTTTTGGGGTGGGGGTCCAGTCCTCGAACTTCTTTGACTCACACGCTCACCTGGCAGTAGAGCCTGTAAAGCGGCACAGCGGCGTACGATAGGCCAACCATGGCTACGCCGGCGGCCACCACGTAGGTCAACACCGTCTTGTTGCGAGTCTTCTGCTGCTCCTCGAAGCTTGGACGCTTTCTGGTTTTAACCCCTCGGCTCTGGACGTGGAGGCACAGGGGCGTCCTCCGACACAGGAGGTGCAGCGACCTCCTGGCATCGCAGTGAAGCGCCCTCAAGCATCTGGGAGGCAGGAGGGCCGAGGCCCCGAGGCCACGTAGTGAGTGGCAGAGGAGAGGTGACAGCAGCATGGCAGGAAGTGGATCCCCTGCATGGTGTACAGCAGGTCATCAGTGACTACTACTTATTATCCATTCATCATTATTTGACCCACTTCTCCAGAGGTGTCTTATGGCAGCACTTCATCTCATTAAATGGTCTACGTAACATTGTACAGGCACCTTATTGGGTAGCCAGCCAGTCGCCGGGCACCTTTAGCCCAACAATGGACTGGTCGCTGCTTCAAGTCAGGACACCGATTGTAAACATACAACCACTAGCACGCTGTGCTTCAATAAATCTGTCAATTATGATTATCAATCCCGTTTTAAGTCACTTGGATGTTATGTTATGATTACAATATGATGAAACATCTAAATCTGCATTAAAAACAACAAATATTCCAAGGTGTTACAATAAGGACGTCTGACCTGCAAGTGTCCACAGTCCAGCACGTACGAATGCTCGGCACGAAAAAAAAAAGTAAGTGAATTAAATAACTGAATAAATACGCTTAATTTTATAACAAAACAATCTCCTGACCATTTTTGATTTACTTATAGCTGTCATTCGCCGGGAGAATAGAACGAATGAGCGGACATTTTTGAGGGTGACACATTACACAAGGAACCTGCGTGCTACATTTGAAATCTTCCGTCTCCGGAAGCAAACACGAAACAAGCGTTCTGCTTTGGATAACCCAAACTAGTGGCAACAAAGTTGGTTGTTACACTGGGTACAATTTTAGAACATTTTAACATCCTCACTAGGGTCGCGGGGGGTGCTGGAAAATAAGCACCCATGAATTGGTTGCCAGCCAATCGCAGGGCACCAGAGACGAACACCATCCACGCTCACACTCATACCTAGGGACAATTTAGAGTGCTGCTTTTTTTGGAAGTGGGAGGAAAAACCGGAGCACCCGGGAAACCCACGCAAGCCCGGGGAGAACATGCAAACTCCACACAGGGAGGCCGGAGCTGGGATCGTGCGTAGATTCAGCATTTATAAACACGATATTTTTCAGATTCAGCATTTATTTTAAAAATTAATCATTAAGGCTGGTAACACCGTTGGATTCAAAATTTTGACATATGAATACATGCTTTATAATGTTAGTACAATTGTCCACATCAATGCCTCGCAATTTGTATTAATTGTTCACATCTGCATTTAATTCGCAAAATTATTGATGCATAGTATGCATGTTAACAGTTTTTCATACTCTATTACATACGGGGCCTCTCATACTTCATGAATAAGTCTTGTGAATATTCATATTGCACCCAAAATAGTTGTCTTGTAATTGTTTTTCACTTTCAACATTTCTACTTTAGAAATCTAATCCTCGTGGGATGGATAGAGAGGAGAGAGAGGGAATCAAAATATGTTTTGGTTGTCCTGGTTTCCACTGTTTTAAATTCTAATGGAAATGAGTACTGTAAGTAAAAATACTCCCACGCATAAGTACGTTATTGTTTTCCTGTGTTAGTATCTAAACCTTATTCCCATTTTATTACAACGCAGTGGTAACAAATACACCGTTTATTGCGTGTTTTTTCGTAAAACAACAATTTGGAAAAATGCACAATTGAAAATGTATATAAAAGGCTATGTTTGAAGCGAATTAAATCATTTAATTTAAATGTAGATGCGAAGCAGAGTAAAGCGCCTACGGTGGCCGCGCGCGCCCAAAAAGGCATGTGCGTCCCGGCCGTCCTGCTGGTGCGAGCAATGGAGGGGGTGACTGTGGGCCAGGTATTTGATGCCGAATGCATTCTCAGCAAGCGGCCGAGAAAGGTGAGCGACCCCCCGGGCAGTTCGGGAGGGGGCGCAACGGCTCTCCCGGAACCCCCTTAAAGCTCGCCTGTGTGCTCCTTTGCAGGGCAAGTTCGAGTATCTTGTCAAGTGGAGAGGGTGGTCGTCCAAGTAAGTCGCTAGCCAGTCTCAGCTAGCCGCAGAGGCTAATCGAGCACGCACGCACGCACACATGCACGTGCGCACGCGCACGCACGGCGAGCTTGCGAGGCAGAATAACGGCCAGCTGACAAAATGACAAAAAGACGAGGTGCAAAACATTGGCATTCCTTGCTGCTTTTCTCGGCTCTCGCGGGAATGGTTTTACCTTATGCGAGGTGCAGCCTTCTTTTTGTCTCAGCGAGCTAAGCAGACAAAAAGAAAAAAAGACCAAAACAGCGCCGTTTGTCTTCTCTTTTATGTTTGTTTTCATACGATCCCAGTCTAATACAGAAGCTTGCAAAAAAAGGAGCACGATGTTTCTGTTTGGTGGTTTTATTCTTCACGACATGATTGTTCATATTGTTCCTCTTCCGATGCACTAAAACGACATCAAGCAATATTGAACCAATAATAAAGTCAGCAATTCTGACGTTTTCATCAGTGTGCTGCCTTTTTCTCTTGTTTCGTTTTTCTTATTACTACTCGTTCCTCTGCATTGTGCCGTTTTGTTGTTGTGACAGGCTGGTTACGCACCGGAGCCTCTTTTCAATCGCAATAAACTTTATTGACAGGAGTCACAAGAACAAGGCAACAAAACGCAAGCGCATGAAAAAATAACATGTGATGTTGTGGGTTTTAGGCACAACAGTTGGGAGCCAGAGGAGAATATTTTGGACCCGAGGTTACTCGCAGCCTTTCACAAAAGGTTTGTGACCTCCTGTACTGGAATAATAACAAGACGTGCTATTCTAGACGTTCATTCAATTCTGTCACTTTAGGGAACAAGAGCGAGAACTTTTGTACCAGACGAAAGGAAAGCGGCCGAGAGGACGACCGCGCAAGTTTCCGGTAATTTCTGTTCACTTTCAGCTCAAAACTGGAAAATAATTTTTTTTTAAAAATCTGCTCTTTAGGTCATTTGAAATATGCCATTACCCCAAAAATAATAATAGCTTGAGATGATAATTTCAAAACATTGATTTTAGTTCTAGTATGTTTTATTTGTGTATTTCAATGTTTATTGATTACATGTGTACTTAGTTCTACTTTAAAAAAAATACTTTAATTTTTTTAAATTTACTTTTTCTAAAATTTAGCTTTTGCATTATTTTTGTACATATTTATTGTACTTGTTTTATTACATAAGTAAAAAGAAAAGTATAGATTAGAATTTGATTGACCTTTTGACCCGATTTTGCCGCCCACTTTCAGCTTCCCGTTTCACCCGCCGCAAAAGACAGCCGCTCGTCTTCGTCGTCGTTCTCCGGCGCGTCTTCGTCAGTGGCGTCGTCGTCCGAGGAAGACGACGAGGCCGAGCGCGACCGCAAGAAGGCCAAGGGTGGTGCGGCGGCGGCGGCGGCGGCGGCGACGGCGGGCCCTCGGCTGCACCCCGCCCCCCAGAGGAGGCCTCAGATTCTCCCCGCCAAAGCCGAGCCCCATCGCAAGAAGCGCGGACGGAAGGCGCTTCACGCCAACGTGGGCGCTTTGAGGCCGGCCAAAAGCAGGACTCCGCCTTTGCCTTCGGCGCCGAGCCATCACCAGCTGCTGCCGGGCTTCCTGCGCAAGTATGGAAAGTACGGAAGTTGCAAATTCGGCCATTCCCGAGTTTATACGGCATGCAAGATGTCACCCGTGTTGGCTGCGTGAGCTCAAGTTTGAATGTAAACAAACAAGTGAACGATAGCTTAAACATGCTAGGCAGGTGAGTTAGCGGGGGTTCACTGTAATGGCAGATGTGTTCAAAAAAATGACGACAAATGGATCAATTGGTATCTATACAGACCTTTCAAAAGCCTCTGTCGTGCCTTCCCAGGGTGGAGTCCCGGCCGGGGGTTAAGAAGCCGCTGCAGCCGGCAAGCTTTACCTACACTGGACTCAGCCGGTCCGCCAGAGAGCACCACGCCGACGCGCAGAGCTCCGTTTTCGCCCAGGTGTCGGCGGCATCCAAAGGGGGCTGCGTTTGGAACCGCCCTTCGCCCGCCTCCTCGCCCTCCCTCAGCAAAGCCGGCGGCTCGCCGCAAAGGAAGACGTCGCACGGCGAGCTGAAACGCTCCATGTCGGGCCCCGGCGGCAGCGGCGGCGGCCGTGGCGACGCCCTCAAAGGGATGCCGCCCCCACTGAGACCTGCCTTCGGGGGCGGCCCGACGGCGGCGCAGCGCCCCGTGCCGCCCCCGAGGAGGCAGGACGGCCACGGCGGTTACACGGCCCTGGTCCAACACAAGCGAGCGCTCGCCAAGGCGCCTTCGTCATCCTCGCAGCGGCCGAGCAATCAGACGCTCGGCGTGCGAGCGCTCAACCAGCAGAACGTCGCCAAGACGCCGCTGGCCGGCCATCAGGGCAACAGCGGGGCGCTGGTGCGCTCTGGCGCGGCGGTGCGCTCCAGCTCGCGGAGCGGCAGCCTGGTGGTCATCAGAGACACTTGCGTCACCCCCACCGGGCAGCGTCCGGTCCTGCCTGCAGGGGGCGGCGCGGAGAAGGCCAGGAAGGATGCGAAGCTGCCGGCGGGCGGCGGGCGGCAGGACGAGCGCAAGTCCGGCCGCGGCCTCAATGATCTCAGCACCGGCGACTCGGAGGACAGCAGCAGCGGCGAATGGGAACGGGACGCCGCCTCGTATCCCGGCGACGGCCGGCCCAGCCTTGGCGACGCCGCCACCGAGTCGGACACTGAGACGGACTGGCGGCCCACGCGGGACCTTCTGGAACAGGTGTTTGTCACCGACGTCACTGCCAACTTCATCACCGTCACCGTCAAGGAGTCCCCCACCAGCGTCGGCTTCTTCAACCCTCGCAACCACTAGCCACTCTCGCGCTGCCCGCCACGGCCAACTCGGTAGCGATGCGGGACGAGGGAAGGGTCAGTCGAGCCGCGAGCTTGTCGGCTTCATCAGAAGCGGAACGCCGTCGGTGTGGGGGGCATGAAGTTTAATACTCGAGACTCATTGAATGAACGCCAGCTTGACTCTACCGTTCCGTCTCTGATGCGCCAATTTGACCCGGGAGGGCAGCGTGAAACGGGCCAGTGAGGGAACGGCGGCCGTGATGCCAAATCTTCCACCGTGGACATTATTTTTCTTGTCGTTTTGTTTGTTTCCTGTTCAAGGTGACAAAGCAGGAAGTCGTCGTCAGTGCCTCAGGTTCCGGTCCACAACGTTACAAAAAAAAAGAAAACTCGTGCTCTGTAATTTGGACATTTGACTCTTTTGTGTTTTTGGTGTGTTTGGACCAAAGGTGCTATGAATGTTATTTAATTATTTCCTGAACAGTATTCCACACACATGATTGATCCTTTAATTTATACTGTAAATCTCTTTCTATTCACCTCAATTGTGTGCCTCGTTTTTTTTTAACATTTCAAAATAAAACTGTCGTTCGATCTTGGGAAGGAGACGTCTTGATGGTGTCCACCCTGCTGCTGCAGCAGGTGGCGCTATTTAGCTGCGGTTACGAACGAAGACGCCAGACAAAGGTCGCATTTGCGGGCACAAAGACCCCCCCCCCCCCCCCACTAAAAAAAAACCTTACTCATTGGTGCCTATTCTCGATTTTGCTGAGTTATGAAATAAATGACTTAATTATCTTTTTAGTGCATGGTTGCCGGAAGTAAATAGTTTCATGAATCCAACAGTACTTACCCAATTGCCGTAATTCCATTCTTAAATGATCATTTTTCATATTCAAACAATTGAAGAGTATTATAATTAGATCCAAATTAGATGGAAAGAGGTTTGTGGTACACAGCGTTGCGCCATTTGTTAAATTTTGACCCATGCAGCAAAAACTGACTGATGGGATTAAAAATCACCCAAATCTGTTAAAAAACGGAATCGTATGTAATTAAAATTGAACGAATTAAATAAAAAATCAACAAAACCAACTCCAATTAGCGTCAAATGTCAAAATCAGACGATGAAAGTAACCAAGCAAATGTATTTTTCTGCAGATGAACGCAACGGTAAATGCATCGTCAACTGAAAAGAGTGCAACCAATTCACGCGGTGACGTTATTTAGGGTTTCAGAACAGCTGGTACGTGTGTCATTCACGCTCTATGAGGAAGTGCTGTTGCTGCTGCAGAGGTGGAATTTTCCCCAAATGAATTTGGGCAAACAGGGGCGACAAGGCGCCCTCACAGGGTGCAGCGCCGGTATGCGTAAACACACACGCGGCACTGTGCCTCAGTGTTACCGCACGCACGCAAACACTATTTGCGAATTCTCCAATTTTCACAAGTTGGGTGACTCAAACCTCGGTTATTCGCAACAACAACAAAAAAAAAATCGCATATTCGCTGCTTTCGAGATGCCACTAGATGGAGCCAAAGCCCCGTCTGATCGGAAAAGAAGACTTTGGCGCCGCCTTGTGGCACGGCGGTGCTAGCTTGCGTGACCAAGCTCGTAACTCCCATTTACTCCGACTGTGTATCAAATTAGTTTTACCCATCGAAAGCATTTAATTTGGCACTATAGGGAACAACAAAAAGGTCCGATATTCTCTGAAGTAGGGAGAGAAAGACCAGCACATATACAGTACACACATACTGGGATAACCCAAATACAGCGTGTGTGTGTTTTGGCGCCAGGTCTGTTTTGACACTTAGCCGTGTTAGCTTAGCAGCAGATTGATGAGAGTCTGCTTGTCTCTGCGCCAGAAGGAGACTCCACCGCCTGCCTGCCCGCCCACACACACACACACACACACACACACGTAGATACAAACTCCCAGACGTTGAGACACAAACATACACAAAAAGACACTAGCGCGTAGACACACATACTCAAAAATACACAAAGCTAACACACACGACCACACACAGAGACTCACAACGACACGCGCACACACGCAGTCAGACATACGAACACAAAAATTGCGCTGCCCAAAGGAGGCCCAAAACATTCACAATCAAATGATTGACAGTTTTGTCGCCATTTTATTTTTGGTGACGATGAGAAAAGAGATGGAAGAAGCGGTGCCCCGGTTGCCAGCCAATCACAGGGCACATATCGAGGAAGAGCCATTCACGTTCACCATTGATAAGCACAGGAAAATTCTCACTTCAGATTTTACTAAAACGCACGACTGACAACATAAATCCCCAATTCCAAACATTGTCATTAAGAAAATTTAATTGCAGGAAATTATCAAAATACATATACAATGCCCCCTGGTGGCTGAGGTGCGCATACCGCATTGAAAAGAAGTCCTTAATTTGATTATAGTCGCACATGATTACAAGGTGACAAACTAATGGAGGCATAATTAGAATAATAAACTATGTCAGGTCACCAAATCTTAATCAAGATGTTCAAATCCCGTCAAAAGTTTTCCTTGCTTCCTTTTTGCCGTGCAGGAGCAGCATAGTCCATTGGGGGTGGGGGGTTAATTTCTTAACCTTCTATTTAATTGTGTCCTTACTGGACGTTATTGTAGGTACAAATCTAGTGCTGTTTTCCTTCATTATTCAAAAGAAAAATGTTTTGAGCGTGGTCACGGAACGACTTCAACGCGTGCGTTTGCTCTTTTCTGTTGGGGAGGCGTGCGTGCGTGCGTGCGTGCGCTGAGATTGTTCTGCTCTGCGCCAGGTCGGCACAAAGCAAGTCAGTCCTTCGTCCCTCCGTCATTTGGCGCACGAGCATTTGCACTCGGACACGACGGGGTATTGGACCGGGATCCAGGCGCACTTGAGGGCCGCCTTCTTCCGCACGCAGCGCCAGCGGAGCAGCGTCAAGCGCCTGGCCTTGGCGGGGACGCAGCGCATGCCCTCGGGGACGGAGCACGAGCGCTTGCTGGAGCAACGGCCCGACTTGACGTAGCGCGGCCAGAAACGGACGCCCAGGTCGCTCCACGCGTGCAGCACCGGGCACGCGGCGTACGCCCACAGCCACATCTGCAGCCGCCGACGGAGCTTCTTGCTCGCCCTGGGCTTCTTGCCCTGCTGCGCCTCCGAGTCCAGGAGGCGGAAGTCCTTGGACATGGGGCCGGTCGGGAAGAGGAGGCGCGCGAGCAGGTCCGAGTCCGCGTCCTCGTCGTCCTCCTCCCGGCCCCGGTGCCTGTCCACGTCCTCGTCCCGCTCCGGCGGGGGTTGCACGGACATGAAGTGCGCGTCAAAGTGTCCGCCCAGGGCGTCTCGCAGCTCCGTCTCGTTCAGGTCATTGTCGCGGGGGTCCAGCAAAGGGTCCGGGTCCTCCTTGAGCTCCACGAGCGGAAGGTGGTCGCTGGGAACCGGCCGTAGCAGGAGGTAGTGCTGGCACGAGGCCCAAGCCAGGATGAGCGTCAAGACCAGCAATGTGGAAAGGCGGGAATGCGCCATCTCCCAAACTTGGGTGCAAGTAGTCAACTTGTTTGGGCTGCCTTGCCCCACGTCACCTCGCCTCACGTTGCGTTGCGTTGCGTCGCGTCACGTCACGGGACGCGGCCCGCGTCCGTGGCACACCGAGGCAGAGCCCGCCAGCCACTGGCGCCGCATGTCTCGGCGATGTTCGGGGTTCTGAATCGGGATTCCGGCGGACTCCTCCTTCGCCTTCTCCAGCTGGAATGACGGCGGCGCTTCGTGCGTGCGTCCAAATACCGTTCAGCACCACTCACTGGACTGTGCACGCTGCAGGGGTCGGGGACGTCATCAGGATGCAGGACCAACCCAGGCGCGCGCGCAGGCGCGCGCAGACGCGTTCGTGACTATTAATAGACAAAAACACGCAGTGCGAGCACACGCGTAAAAACACGCAAACGCACAAAGCAACAACACATGGGCACACACAAGGAACACACTCGCGCACAAATTTGCAAGTAACACACACGCACGGACATACACACACACGCAACAACAAACAAAAACACCCGTTTAAAACCAGTAAACTATTTTGTGAGCAGAAAAGCTGTTTTTCCCCCACTTTTTAAAAAAAAACCAAACAGCCATTTGTATGGAATTCATTAAAAAAAGAATCACAAAAATATGTGTACTCTTTCAGTCTGTACTTTTTTAGTATGAGTACTTGAGCCACCTCTATGCTACGCACGCTTGTGTTTGTGTGTGTGTGTGTGTGTGTGTGTGTGTGTGTGTGTGGCGCCCGCTCTCTCTCGTGTCGCTTCCAAGTTGTGGACCAGCAAAAAAATTTCACAGGCGTACGCGGGAAGACAAAGCGGGCCGCACTTCAGCGGCCGCGTCCAACTTTGTCGCTCTCCACCCAAATGTGATGTCTTCATGTTTCGACTCACTCCACAAAAACAAAACTTCCTTGGCGGAGGTCACGGAACATTCCGCCGCCGCGAATGGAAGCGTTTCGGTCATTTTACGAGCGGCGCCGCCAGATTGTGGAAATCTGTCAAGAGGCGGGCGAGGCGATGCTCAGATAAGAAAAACCTCCTGCTTGACCTGGGGGCGGGGTACAGAACCAGGGGGAACACACCAGTGTGTTTTACTTTTGCATGTCGTGCGGCGTTGTGAACAAGCAAAGTTTTACAAAAAACAAATTTCAATTGTGGTTGTAAATGCAGGTCAGAGGTCAGTGCATCTGATGTTTAGGCCAGACGAGAAGTGACATCGAGCCACTTTTATAGGCCGTGGATTTGTTGACTCGTCACAATCACAAGTTCCATCAGCTTTTATTCCAGAATGTGCACACATGAAAAAAGTGTGTAAGGGGGGGGGGGGGGCGGGGGGGGCGGAAGAAGACAAAGACGACGACGTGCGCATAGAAACCGTGAACAATCTGTGCTCCTCGGGAAAATAAATAACACAAGGAGTGGGTCCCCCCCCCCCCAAAAAAAAACAAAGCAACATCCAAAAGATGCAAAGCGTCAGCAGCGTGTGAGGGAACAAACAGGAAGTGAGGAGCAGGCCCGAGTAAAACGACGACAACGCAAACAAACGTCCTGAGATGACACCCGCATGCCAGTTGAAGCACAGCACGTCATGCCAAGCACAAAAAAAAAGAGCACAAAAGAGTTCCGTCAGAGTAAAAAAAAACAACAACAACTTTGTGGTCCCTAATGCGGCGTTGTGACTAGCGTTGCAAAATTCTAGGGAAATTTCCACGCTGGAAATTTTCCACGGGAATGAACGGGAATCGACCAGGAATTCTCAAACTGGCCGCTTGGCTCTTCACGTCCCTCCAAAGTGATTTCACAAATTTGTGTGAAGACCAAAGTGTGGGCCCTTCCCCTGCTACGGAAGAATTTGAGCGCCTTGGCTTGCATCAGTGATTAGTCAAAAGTACGCCCTGAAAAGACAGCTTCTCATTGAATAATCCTGTCTTGGCCGCTTTAGAGCGCCTCGTCGTTGGCAGTGAGTGCATGGCATTACGCGCGAGGGAGTAGGAACTTTTTTTAAAAAAAAGTTTCACTTCACAGCTAGAGTCGTGGACTGGGGATTGGCGATGGCCTGGCAGCTTTAGAGCGCCTCGTTGTTGGTAATGAGTGCGCCTGCAACATGCAGAGAAAGGAAACGTGAGGAGGTTGTATTTTCCAACCTCCGACTTGATTGAATTGTTCTGCGCGTGCATAGGAAAAAAAGATGAAGTTCATGCTGACGCACAAATCTGAGAAGCCCTCCCCAAAAATTCTTTCCCAGTTCATTCCAATGTAAAACTTCCAAACCCCTCCAGCTTAAAGTAGCGATCGTCAGAAACTTCCAGAGTCACTTCAAGTAGACCAGAACCCTTCCAGCTTCACGCCACTGCTCACAACGCTCACATCGGTTTTTTTTTTGGGGGGGTGGACAATGTGCAAAGTTCCAGTTCTTGCTTGCATTGCTGATCATCTGTGTAACAGTCGTGGCCGGGAGAAGGTCCGAGGCTTGGCCAAGTTGAACCAGCAACTTTGGGTTTCTGCGATCCACGCAAAAAGTTCAGAGAAAACGTTCGAAACGCGAGCACGGGGAGAGACAAGAGTGGCAAGGAGACCAAGGTGCCCGGGGGTAAAAAACCCGATGCTTCCTGTGTCCAGTTGCTATCGTCTCCATTTTTTAAAGATCCAACCTTGAAGAGGATGTGAAACTGGCCAAGAGTTTGCCGGGAATGTCCTGCTTGCGTCCGGACGAAAAAAAAAAAAATCAAACAAAAAACTTGCTCTTCAATCAAGTCATCGTGCAAGCTTGTGATACGAGATCCGTCCTGGGTCCCGCGGATGGTTTCAAGGCCGAGGACAAAAGCCCGGAAACCGAAGTGGCGACGGGGCCAAGCGGGCTTCTCTTCCGAGCAGCGCAAATTCGCATGCTCGTCAATATCGAGGGAGAAATGGGAAGAGTGGTTACCTTAGACAGCAGCAGGCACCCCCATGAGGGATTGGGGCGGGGCTAAGCAGGGAGGTGGGAGGGCGAAATTTACACAGACACTCCCCAAATAATTGTTTAGTAGCTTTTTTTGTGCACCTCGCGAATATTTTCAACAAAATGTACTTAATGGAATCATTTGAAGCCCGCCGGACACCAAACGATGTGGCTGAAGAGGGGCGGGGTGGGGGGTGGGCGGGGCTTCTTGGGCAACTCTTTAGACAGGGTGGGTAAATGCAGCAGGCCTTCGTCAAGAGCCTCATTTTGGAACGATTCCAAACATGAACGTACCTTTTACGACTGGAGGCGAGAGTTTTTTTTGGGGGGGGGGGCCTAGAGCGTGCTGCTGAGAATCTCCGACACTTGCGCGTTGGTTTGCTCGTCCGAGTCGATATCCTGTCCGGCCGCCGCTTCCTGTTCCTGCCCTCCGCTCTCCGAGCGCGCCGCCGCCGCCCCCTCCGGCTCCTTGCCGGCGTCGGCGAAGATCCTCCGCACGTGGGGCCTCGGCTCGCGGGGACGACCCTTGCGGCTCTCCAGGACGCAGTCGGTGCGGCTCACGTAGGTGGCGCCCTGCGGCGGGGGCGGCGGCGGCGGCGGCTCTTTGGGCGGCGGGAGGTCCGGGTCGCACTGCTTGGTGTAGACGCCCTCGGATAAAGACCCCGTGTGGCTTTCCCCGCTGTGTCCCCTAAGCCAGCGCTGGGGCCCGCTGAAATACTGGCTCCTGGAGAGCAGCTTGCGCTTGGAGGGGGGGTTGGGGACGGGCCTCAGCTGGGGGGCGCCCCCCTCCGGCTGGGTCCTCGAGAGCGAGAGGCCCTCCAGAGTCTCAGCGGTGTGGGACAGCGCCGGGCAGAGCGGCAAGGAGAGCGGGAGGTCGCCGGCGAAGCGGGGGGACAGCGGGGTGGACGGCGACGCGGGGAGGGGCCGGGGCAGGGACGGGGAGCGAGGCAGGGCCGAGGGAAAGGCGGGGAAGTCTTTGGACGGCGGCGGTGACTGGGGGAAGAAGGGCGCCGCGCCATCTCGCCACTTGCCGTCCTCCGGGCTTGGCGACAGCGGGAGGTCCGTGACTGGCCGGGCGCTGTACCTGGACAACCAAAGACGACATTTGCAACATCGTCACTCAAGTGAAGGTCGTGCGGGTTTTGACCATGTAAGGGGGCGGGGCCAATTACATTTTTTTAAATTTTAACTAGTGAACCGGTACCATCGCCGAATGGTTTTGACGTTAGCAAACTTGAATTTAAATCCAGCGACATGACCTGAGCTCGTGGATCTGCAGCACGTCGGGGGCGCTGCCACCCAGCGAGTGCATGGCCTGCTGGGACAGGTCCTGGGGGGGAGAGTAGAGCAGGTCCAGGTCACGGGGGCTCAGGGCGTCGCTGGAGTCGTAGTCGCTGTCGGTGGGCAGGAAGACCTCCGACGACGCGTCCTCGTCCGAGCCCAGCAGCGAGTCTGAGGCACAGCGGGGCGAGTCAGCGCACACTAAACGCCCGCCGCGCTGCTACTGATGATGATGATGATGATGATGCTCACCGCTGATGGCCTTCCTCCTGCACAATTCGGGCGACGGCGAAGGCAGGTAGTCCATGGCGGAGGAGGTGGAGTCCGTTTTGTGCTGGCCGCCGTCGCTCTCCGGGGCGCCGGCGTCCACCAGGCAGGTGACGGGAACGCCGCCGCGGGGCTGCTTGTAGCGGGCGTACTGCAGCGCGTCCGTCAGCCAGCGCAGGTCCCGGCGAGTCTCGTCCAGCTGCTGCAGCGCGCGTGAAAACAGACGCAGTTCGGAAAATCGGGAGTGAAAGGAAGCTGATGTGAGCCACAGCTCGCGCTCAGAAGCTCACATGCGGCGATAAATGCCACTGACTTCCCTCATTAGGCCACACCCCTTAAAGGCACACATCCAACATGTGACTTAAACAGTATGGAAAGACTTGATGAAACGTTAGTTTTGTATTCTTTTTGAACTGATTTTTATAGCAAGCGGGATGGGTAAAATTCTCTCAATCGCAAAGTCAGGAAAAAAAAAAAAAAATCAAATATTGAAACACTCAGCAAATTTTTGTCGGTTGAGTGCCAACAAAGTTGTGTGTGTAATTTGATGGTTTTTCGTCTCCCACATAAAAAAGTCGCCGTCATCGTGATGACCGCGCAGAAACAATTATTGTCCGCGTTTTATTTTCGTCCCGCGAGCGTGAGCCCGTGAGGGTTTTAAGCGTGCGTGCGTGCAGACGGCGCGGGCCGCCCCGTCTGAGCGTCGCATATTTTCCTTCCCGCAGCGTGCGGCGAGTCTAAACAAACCGTCCAATGAGACCGCATCACGTCATCTTCACACCGATCCACTTTCACACACACACGCACAGCTGACACGCCACATGAATGAACTGTTTGTGTGTGCCAAAAACTCGCATCGTGAGTGATGACTTGATTTTTTTTTTTTAATGTTAAGATTTGATCTTTCGGTGTCAGAATGACATCCTCCGAAGAATCGACGCGCTCGTTCGCCAGACAAACTTCAGCTCAATTGAAATTAAGCAGCCGCTGACGAGACGACGGCTTTGCGTGTTACAACAACTCCCATGTTGCTAAATTCAACAGGTTTTTATTTTGGTTTTCGAAATTGGTGGCGAACATACACACACACACACACATACATACGTAACAGAAACACACAACGTTATTATTCTGTATGTGACCCCCCCCCCACCACACACACACCTCCTTCTGACATTCCCTCTACAGCCAATTTGTGGTTTGGGGGGGTGGGCAAGTTTTTTCCAGACTTAAAAATCACAGCGAGACAGATCAGGCACCACACACACACACACACACACACACACACACAGACGGCTGCCAAGGGAGCGCACACTTGCGGTTTAGTGGACGGTGCGCATTAATGGCGGCGGCGCTCGTTTTTTTTTTTGCACTCTCTCGGGCTCGCGACAGCCGATTGAAGTACTTTTTTTTTTTTCTTCTCCCCCCCCCCCAGACAAGGACATTAAGGGACATTTCCCTTCTTCGCTTGACACGTTCTCAAGCGCGACAACTTTGTGATGAAAATGGGGATGGTGAAAATGTGGTGATGAATTTAGCAAGAAAGAAAGATGATGTCCATGATTTGTTTGAGAGGCACCACATGATCTTAGCGGTATGTTTTTTTTTGGGGGGGGGGGCGGTTACCTGGATGTAGTCGAGGATGAGCTGATGTCGGTGCTTGGCGCTGGCCACCTCGCTGTCCGTGATGGCCTCCCGCAGCGCCTGCTGGGTGATGAGGGCGTCCAGGTCCAACACGGACGACAGGCGGCAGTACAAACTAATAAACTTCTCCTTGTAGGTGCAGAAGTGCACTGAGGACACACAAACCGCGAGATGACACGATCGCCGTCAAGTTTGGCCATTATTTCACATCGCACGCTCCAGTCGGAATAGCGAGTGGCACGCCTTCCGTGTAGTACCACTTCCTACCACAAGGTGCTAAGCAGCACCGAGCTGCAAAAAATGTGATTACCGAGCTCAAACATCTGCAGCGGCAGGTGCAGGAAGCCCGAGAGCGGCGTGTAGGGGTTGGACTGGCCGGGGGCCGAGCAGACGTCATCGGCGGCCGGCAGCAGCAGCAGGAAGCAGACGCCGTGACCCAGCTCCACCACTTCCTGGCTGTACAGGCGCAAGTGACGGGCCTGCCCGCAGGAAGTCCGCTTGTCAGGGAGCGAGTCCCCCCCCTCAATCTCGGCAAATGCATTTGACGAGGAGCCGGGCGGGCGCACCTGGTGCAGAGGTAGGTTGAGGTTCTTGAGCAGGGTCTTGATGGCCGTCTGGAGCTCGTAGTAGAGCAGCGGCGCGTGGCTTTCGGGCCTGGGCCGGGCCTCCTCGCCGCCGCCGTCCTCGCCGTCCGGGTCCTTCTCGCCGGCGGCCGACAGCGTGCGGATCCAATCCCACTCCTCCCTGAAAAGACGAAATGAAGGCGTCCCAGTCAGACCAAATGACATTTGACGGGTCAAAAGGAAACTCGATTTCTCCATCGGTGGACGAGTGGGTTGCACGCCTGCCTCGCAGTTCCAATTCCCTGAGCTGCCGTTGCTGTCTGCACGTTCTTTTGTCGCGCACTCCCTTCTTTCTTTCCTTTTTATAAATGTCTGTCCTCGCGCGCTCGCTCGTGCGTTCGTCTGTGCGCATCCTGAAGGACAATGCCACAAAACAGTGGTAGGTTTCGGTCTCCGGTGGCAAATGAACAGGCGGACTGTTCCGGAACATCGCGTTCCGAAAAGTGATGAGGAGGAGATGGTCGCGATGCCTCATCGGTGGGGGGGGGGGGGGGGGGGGGGGGTTGGAGGGGAGACGACATGATGATCATGGTGGACGGCTGTTCGGACTCCAAATGACTCGCATGCACAAGACCAACACAAAGTCCTCATTAGACCGGCGGCTAACAAAGTCTGGCTAAGTTCCCTTTGGGTGCCAGGTGGGCGAGCTAAGCCCCCCCCCCACCCCCCTCCCAAAAGAGAAAGAGTGACCCCCGCCCTTCCCGCCCCTACCTGGACACATTGGCGTTTTCTCGCACGCGGGCGTGACACAGCATGTTGGGGTTCCTCTGGGATACCAGGACCCGGATCTGGTCCACGGAGCTGCTGAGCTTCAGGTAGCCTAGGTAGAGGCCCGGCGCCAACCGCTGGCTGCTTCGGCGCTGGTACGCCACGATGTCCTGCACCGGTGAGCACAAAAAGGAAAAAAAAAAATAATGGGCTTCTTTCAAGAATAAAAAAAAAAAAAATGGAACGTTACGTTATGCAAATATTTGGCGGGCACCTGCAGCGTGATGACGAGGACGTCGAGGGCGTAGGGCTCCTCGGGCGTGGACAGCGACTTGCGCTGACTCTGCACTTTGGCCACCTGCATCCACTTGCCGCTGAGGAGCGCGTGCTGTCCGTCGGCGTCGCGCACCGTCACCAGCAGCACGTTGCCGTGGCGATCCTTGATGGGCTCGTAGTGGGCGCGGCCCAGGTTGTGCGTGCCGAGCAAGTTCTGCAGCTGCCCGGCGGCGCTCAGCATCTTGTGGCGCGCCTGCAGCGTGGACGACGACGACGTGGACACCGAGGTGCTCTGGCGGAGCCACCGCACGTCCTCCCACATGCACGACAGCTGCGCCGCAAGCACACCTCCGGTCAGAATATGTCGAGGGGGATGCCACGCGGAGGTGGGCGAAGCGCCGCTTTGCTCGATACGAAACTCCTCAACTCGCTTCAACATAGTTGGGATGGCGGCAAGTAATGCATTGGATTGATTTGGTGGCGGGAGGCCGACCTTCGTGAACCAGAGGAAGTCCTGCATGAGGGAGCTGCTGTAGGAGTCGTCCACTTCCACAATGGGGATCTGGTCCTCGGCCGTCACCAGCAATTTGTCCTTGTGGTAGAAGACGGCCGCCAAGTAGATGCCCCTGAGGCCAGCGGCAAGAAAGAGGAAATGTTCAAATCCCGCCGCTTTGCAACTAACGAGGTGCGTTCAGAATATTTGGGTGACCTCATTTGCGACGCCATCGGGTCAAACGACAGCCGAACAAACAAACCTTTTCAGGGTCTTCACAAACTTGTTGGAGGAGTTGAAAAGATGTTTGAGGCTTCTGGAGACGGACTGCTTCCTGCTCGTGTTCTGCAGCTTGGAAGCATCTGCGCACCCCAAAAAAAAAAAAAAAAAAGACAAACGGAAAACATCCCAGTTGATTTCTTTGTAGAATTTGCGTGCATTTTCACGAGGTCGTCGCGGCAGGGTCACTCTCCCATGATGGCCCGTCTGACGGGACGTGAGCTTATCGGGGGTCGGGCGGTCTCTATCTTTTCTCCTTCCTCCATCGCCCGTCGCGGCCCGCGGCCGCTCAGCGATGCCAATCTCCAAAACCACAGCAGACCTTTTGAGCCGGGCTAATTAAGCGTCACATAATTAGCGTCCTGTAAACGGACATCAGATGTCTGATGCTCACAAGCCAAGCGCGGACAGATGGCGGTTTCGCAATATGGTGGACCTTATCACTGAGCGACTAAAAAAAAAAGAAGAAAAAAAGAAGTCTTTCAAGTTCTGAAAGGTACGAAGATAACTAACACATTGACTGGAGCGGCTTTTGGAAGCCAGCGAAAATAGGATCAAGCGTCAACGTTGTATCAGGGGATATATGCGAAACATAGGTGGATCAATGAATGATCCCTGAGGGACACCGCATTTAAACATGGATGTTTTATGAAGGAGGATCACGTGTGGAACAAGCAGTTAACAGCTTCAAATTTCTTTGTCCTTCACTTCCAAACTTCTTGATTTGGGAACGTCGTTTCGAAAACATTCACGCGACATTTAGTCGGCGCACACCAGATATGCCGCCATTCGACTACAACACAAGATGACAACACTCGCAAGGAGCTTGAATAACGGAAGAGCAGACAGGCTTCCTTTTTCTTTTTCTTTTTTTTGACTGAGGGATGGAAGCCGCCACCGCCGCCCGCTCACGAGCAAGACCTCCCGACCCGACGACCAACAAGCGGCAACCAGACCAAGAAACAAAGTGCGGCGGTTGTCAACGACATAAACAACTTTGCGCCTCCCCTCTCATTAATCAAGCGCAATGATGTTTCTCTGGCGTCGCTCTCCGACGCAAACTCATTTCTTTATTTCGTCCGAGTGATGAGTGCACAGGAGGGCCCCCCCCCCCCCCGTGCACTCCTGTCACATTATCCACTCGTCAAAGCCGCTCACCACTCGAGAGAGACTTTTTAAAGGCTCCCTTTCGGGCTGACATGGCAACCTACGTTAATGCCTCCGTGTGTGTGTGTGTGTGTGTGTGTGTGTGTGTGCGTAAATGCGCCCGCCAGCGGACGAAGCCTCGGGCGTCCCTCCAGGTCGTCTGCTGAAAATGTTTCATATAAGTGTGAACTGCTGCGCCTGACAGACTGAGTCAATATGCGTCAACTCGCCGTATAACCGTCTGACTCATACGACCAGTAAATCGCGACAATCCAAAGATTTCCATTTCAACCGGGAGCCTCTGGTGAGTGTTTTGCATTGTCCGTCAATTAAAATAAATAAATAAATGAATAATCAAAGGTCATCGGCAACTGCGCATCTCCTTGCCCACATGCCAGGGCATCACTGTACCCAAACGGCTTCATTTACTTTTTTTTTTTCATTGCACAAAAATAGGACCAAACGGTGGGTGGTGACTGGGGGGGAAAAAAACTCAAAACTTAAGTTGAGTTTGCACCGTATGAAGAACCAAATCGCGGGGGGGGGGGGTGTCGCTCACCTCCGCAGCAATAGTGCGAATGCGTGGCTCGGACTTGCTGGAGCAGGCGCTCCATAACCTCCACGTGGCTGCGCCTCCTTGGCTCCCGCCCGTCGCTCTCTCGCCAGTCTGACGTGAAATGGAAAGGGAAAAAAAAAAGGTGACAAAATGTCAGTTATAAATCTCATTTTCATTGACAATGTCATTTTCAAAACTCTTTCAAAAATTTGGTGTTCCCTGTGGAAATGGGATTTCATTTCCCTCACGGGATGGATAAAGGAACCAAGTCGCTACAACGGCTTAACTACCTGCAGTGCATTTCCGACCTAACATACCCCCCCACCCCCCGCCCCCCGGCCCCCCTCTGTATGTACAACTCCACTCCCTTACATAAATGCGCCTTGAGCGAAGCGACATTGTAGATGGCATTTCGAGTGGAAAATTCAACAGCTTACTGAGGAAAAGAATCAGCTCATTAAATCAGTTCAATTTTGTGGCTTGACTGTGTGTGTGCGTGTGTGTGTGTGTGTGTGTGTGTGCGCGCGCATTTAGTGACAATCCCTGAGGTGGATGTGCTGGCACGGCGGCTCGCAGTCCTCTTTACATCTGTTCCGCTTGGACATTAGAGGAGTGCAAAAACAGACGCCCACACACTTTGGTCCCTCTCTGCTGCTAGTGTATACACACACACACACACACACACACACACACACACACACACACACAAAGCGTGTCTGCTGTTTTGGAAGCCGTAGCGCGGCGAGGAGGATGGAGGCCCAACGTACTGGAAGGAGCGGCAGACGGCGGCAAGGAGCACGCGGGCGGACCCCAGCCCTTCATGTTGTAGGCCGACACTCGCACAAAGTACAGGCGACCCTGCGGCACAACACCAAATGTTCAGTGGCGATTCGCAGACGGTTTTGTAGGCGTGGGGGTGGGGGTGGGGGTGGGGTTAGAGGCGGGGACATAGTCACCGTGTGCAAGTCAGAAGAACTAAGTCGCTGTCGAGTCGTACAAAGTCAAGTTTGGTCTTTCGGACTTTTTTTTGGGGGACAGCTGAGTTCCAAGTGCTAAAACGTCATGTGACTCGAGTGCCCCCCCCCCCACGTCTTGAGTGAGGAGAATTTTGGTGGGCGAAAAGGATGCTTGATGCGGCCGTTACCGTGCTGAGGCTGCCGATGGTGCATTTGAGACTCTGCAGGTTCTCCAGCAGCATCTCTCCGGCCAGGAGCGAGAAATCCTTCAAGCAACTCCATTCCACTGCGCACACACACACACACACACACACACACAGACAGACACAAGTAATTGCCTAATTTGCCCTTTTGATTCCAAATCAATAGTTCCCGCGATGATGATGATGCGGTCATTAACCTTGTGATTGCTCTGCTCCGGGCTAACAAAATGCCACTAACAGACCACGCAGATGCGCGCGCACACACGCGGCACGGCGCGGTCAACACAAACGCGAGGCGACGGCGAGCAAAGACCCATAACGATATTTATGACCCCCCACCCCCCACCTTTGTACTTGGTGACGACGGTGGAGTGGAGGACTTGCGGCTCCTGGAAGGTGACGGTCAGCGTGGAGCTGCTGCTCACGCTCAGACAGACCGACGTGGGAGCCTCGGGGGTGCCTGCGCAAAACACAAGACAAGTTTCAGCAACGCATTTTTTTTAAAACAGTGCGACACATTGTAGCGCAGTTTGGCCAATCGCGTGGCCACAAAGTCGCATTTGATGCGCACGCTGTAGCTACGGCTCTGGAATAAAGGGAAGATTCCGCGGAGAAATTTGTCATTTGCTCTCATTTTGTTATTGGATGTTTGTTATTTGCAGAAAATGACAAAATGTCAAATACAAGAAGAGTCAAATGGCTTTTTGGGCTCTTCAATATTTTGTGGCTACAAATAACCATTTTTGGTGCCTCTTAATTTTGTCCAGAATTCAATATTGTGGCCGCAATTGACTATTTCGTGACGGTTGTAGAGTTTTTTGGGGGGCGGGGTCAATGTTTTCCAGAGCCGTAAATGGCGGCCACAATTTAGAGTTTTGTGGCCACAATGTAGCTTTTTGTGCGCGTGTTTTATCGACACTGGAGCCACACTGAGATGAGGACGTTGTGGATGCGGGCAAAGAGCGCGGCGGTCTCACGTGCGTGCTGGAATGCGCTCGTCATGTGCTTGTAGAGCTTGCACCTCCACTCCCAGGCTCTCAGCTGCTTGTCCTTGTGGCACGCCTCCAGCGACAGGCCGTCTCGCTGCGCCCGCGCCGACAGGTCGGCGGCGCGTTGCTCCGCCTCGGCCACCAGGGCCGCCAGGTGGGCCTCGCGACTCTCCGCGCTCACGACTAAGATATTTGTTTGTTTGTTTGTTTTTTTTAAACGGTGCTGTCATTTATCACTCCACCACGCCCACGTGCGCTCGCGCGCGGCGGGGTACTCACAGTGCGGCCCCTCCCTCCCGCCGGCCTTGAGCAGCAACTTGGCGATGGGCACGTTGTTGGTCATGACGGCGACGTCGAGCGCCGTCAGGCCCTGGCTGTTGGGTGTGTTCAGGTCCAGCTCGTCTGCCGTCAGCTGGCACAGGAGCATCTGGACCATGTCCAGGTCCTGCTGCTCCACCGCTTCCAACAGGCACTCGCCGCCCTGCATCGTCTGGACACGTCAGTCAACGCTCACTCACTGCGTGGCTTTTTTACACGCCGGTCATGACATCAGCTGCGCCATCAAGCCCAGTTTCAGCGCCTAATCTTTGTCTTCTACCCAAAACCTGTGCTGATCTCAAATATATAGCCACTGTATTGCGCCACACAGATTCCCCCGCCCCCGCTCGCTCGCCCCCCCCCCCCGCCCCACTGGTGCGTACGTGTCATCAAGCCGACGCAGACGATGTCCGAGAGGCTGAGAAAATGTTTGACACACGCCATCATGGCGCCACAGAGCAAAAGATGAGGAGGAGGAAGGGTCACACTTCCTGTGATTCTCTCCGTCACCCCCCACCCCCCCCAAAAGTAAATCTGTTACATTCATTTATCCGTTTTGATCCTGAAACTGTCTTCTGAAATGACCAGTATTTATTCATTTGGTCAAATATATGTATATTTTCATATATATATTTAATTTAAATGTATTATTGAATGCCTGATTTTTCGTGAACAAGCCAAATCATTCCTTGATTGATTGACAATAATAAAATGAACAACAGTCAAATATTTTCCGGCAAAAGGCTTGTTTTGTTTTGTTTTGTTTTGTTCAATGTTTTGTTTTGTTTTGTTTTGTTCAATGTTCTGTTTTGTTATGTCATCAAGTTGGCACTTGATGACATAAGCTCGTCCATGAACAACACAGCTGGAGGCGCCTGATTGGAGATTGAATCAAGGACGCGACCAATGAGGGAACAGCGAGTTCAGGCAGAGGCGACATATCCAATTAGCCGGGCGACAAAGCGCATCTTTATTGATCCCGGCCGTGACAGGCTGTGTGACGCAACCTAGAAGTTTTCCTGCCACCAAGACAACAACGGACCGACCTTCCTTCTGTTCCGGATGCAACGGCGACGGCCAAAGCCAAACATTTGACTTGAACCCCGACAGCCCGTCTGTGCTCGTAATTGCCCCGAGATGAAAACATAAGACCGGGCCCCGGTTCAGCTCACCGAGGCCTTGCGAAGGCGATCGCTCTTCCCGAAGAAGTGTGCGTCTTCGAAGGACGACGTGCTTCCTCGCAGCTTCTCCGACAGGTTGCGATAGAGGCGCTTGGCGGCATTGGGGGAGGCCGGCCCTCCCGCGACCTTCTTGGCTTGAGACAACTGCAAGTTCTGCATCTGCTGGGTCAGAACAGCCGGGAGGCGTCTGAGGGGAGCCAGATGAAGCGCACAAAGTCACCTGGGAAGGCAATTCCTTCACTGCGATGGACCTTGCCATTCATTTGGGTCAACCGCGAGCCACTGTTTACTGCCATTGACGTGTATCGTCGTCGAGTATGTTTTTTTTCGACGGGCGGCCTTGGACGAAGGTCACGCCCAGCTCAACAAAGGATCAATTTTGCCACTAAAAGTCCTTTCTCAGCCTCATTTTATAGTTTGAGGTGTCACAAAACTGCAATGTTGGCATTACAGTCACTTTTCTGCTAGACAGAGTATTTTTTTCACAAAAGCTCATTTTCACCAAAACTGGTGTTTTTGGTGGTGTATGTATCCATAAATTCCCATTCAATGCAATGTTTACAATTTAAAATACTTAAAAAAAATTCCCCAGCTCATCCTTGGCATGAAAATTTACCATTGGCAAATTTTTCTCGAAATCTCTCAAATGTATGACGGCTGATTGCTAAATTAGTTTTTTTTTTCTCCTCCTGGTGAAAGCTTGAGTCACTTCGTTTTAATTTGCTTTGTTAGCTTTTATTTCTATTCAAAAATGCTTCCTTTGATTAAATTTTTTTTTGCATTTGGTTGGTTCTCAGGCTTGGTTGTGACTTGTTGACCTCCAAATACGAGCCGTTTGTGTAAGTACAGACAGGAAATGAGTGGCTTGCTCTCGCTTCTTGCTCTCTGCAGCCCTTTGTGACCTGCTGTCAATCAACGGCCCGGCTTGATTCTCCGCCGCGCGCTCGGCGTGAAGGACGCCGCGTTCCGGGGAGACGCTTCCGTTCGCTCGCTCTCGAGTCCGACGGCTTGCGTTTCCGAACGCTCTTGAGGAGCACTCAAATGTGGGGGGAAAAAAAAAAAAAAACACCTGCGCGGCCTCGTCATTAGCGGTGCCAAATGAAAATTGCCACTTTGCAGCTGATTGTGCCAGTGGGATTTTTCGTCGTGACCACAAACTGAAGCTGATTAGCGTAAAACGGCGACCCGGCGGTGGTAATGACTCCACATTAGCGTCAACATTTCTCTAATTGAATAGGAGCGACGACGTGTTTTGAATTGGCAAAACGGTTCCGATTCTTTCGTCCGCGCGCAGCGGCGGCCTGATTCAGATTGTTTCGCAATTCAAAGAATCTTACATTAAAGCCGACGAGGAGGGCCAAGCCCGATTTTGATGTGCACTTTTTGACAAAACAATCTTGGCAAGTGAGCTTATGGCCCATCTGTTTGGCAAACTTGCTTCCGATTGGGCCCGCCCGCAAGGAGTTCTGTTTCCAAAAAAATCAAGCAGATTTATGTGAATTGATAAGTGGAATCGGCCGGCAAGTCCAAGGAATCAAATTACTGCCAACTGCTTCTCCGAAAAAGACTTTTGACTTTCCAAGCATGCCGAGTTTACCAAAAAGCCAATTGATGACTCAGAAGATGAATAATCGCCGATTCCATGACAACCTTTGATGCTGCCCCCCCCCCCCCCATTTGTCATGTTTCCCGCTACAAAAGCCCCGCGTCAGCTTCTGGCGTCAGGGCGAGGCGCCGGGGATGGGACGCCTCACTTAAGCTCCGAGATCCTCCGCGTCTGGTTGAAAGCGCTGCTGCCGTAACCGTGGCAACAGCAGCGATGCCGGCGGCCGTCTCGTCTGGGAACACGAAGCGCGTGTTTAACTAGCAGCTAACGCACTCGAGCGCTCGCATTGGTGCGCATCAGACGGCGGCTCGTCCGTTCGCCCCGCCTGACAGCGCCGCAGTCTTGGAAACGCAGATGCGACAAATTCGCAGCTCGCCGTCACCAAATCTACCGGCTATTGAGCAATAAAGAGGAGAACGGCTTTTTGTGGGAAAAAAAAACAAACATGTCCGACAACAACTGCGCATGACATTTTGTGTTTTTGTGACACCTTAAACTACAAAACGACAAACAAGACTAACAAAGGGTCAAATTATTTTCAGATAGGCAACAAGAAACAGTGTGAGGGATGCGGACTCACTACATGGCTGTTTTTTTCACCATTCACTCCTTCAACTGTATTGTTTCCTCACGATCATGACACAAACTTTTCTGCTCCCTACCGTGACGCGTTCGATGTTGTCCCACATCCTACAACCCTCCCCCTCATAATCAACCCGAGATTCGCAGCCTAATCTTACTCTTTTACTCAAAAGCGATGCTGACGTCAACCCCCGGAGCAGTGCAACGTCGCCATCTACCGCCATCTGTCTGCCATTGTTATTAGTAAAAACTGCCGTGAGCCATAAAAATGTACTGCACGAATATCACTTCCAAAATTCAAGTTTTTAGTGAGTTTAGTTCTGAAGAATTACAATTGCCTGACGTTTGGATTTTTAAATCGCCCTCTGCATGGTGGCTGAATTAAAAATGTTTCACAAAGGAACAAAGTCCAAAAATTTAACTCATCTGCTGAATGACACGTTTGGTCCATTCTGGCCGACAGCGCATGAAAAGCATCCCATTTTTTCGCCGGAGCGGTCGTCACCTGTCCAGGCTTCGTGAGGCGCGGGGGAGTCCCGTGTAGAACTGCAGGTCCTGGATCAGAGCATCTCCGGCTGCCGCGCGCTGGTTCCACCTCTGAGCCAATCGGGAGAGCTTGCTGTCCGACCTGCCGAGGAATGAAACGACCAGAGCGTCAGGAGACAAAACGGCCGCACGAGAGAGGGAAAAAAAGGGCGCACGCAATGGTCGACGGGAGAGCGACCGACGTTTGCCAGCGCTCAGGATGCAGCTGAGCCGGTTGGAGCCTTTCCCGTCTGACTTTTGAGGTGAACTGGCCGACTGCACTCTAGACTGGTCGCCAGTCAATATCGTTAATATGTACTCAGGTTATTTTACCTCACCAAAACGAAATGACTAAACGTCTACGGGAGAAATCCTTTTCCTTCACGCCACTTGTTAAAGATGACCATTCCCACTCACAAGAGTGGAGAGTCAACTCGCACAAAAAAATCAGGTGAGCGACGGGTGGGGGACCTCGACTGGTCGCCTGTTGACCTCTGAACATGTATCGGCAGACAGATGACCATTCCCAATGAGTGGAAACCGAGACCACCAAAATCTGGTTGGAAATCTTGACCAAGGATTTAAACTTGTTGAAATGAAAGTTATCACAATTCGACACTTGGAGGGAGCACAAATTGTTTCCAAAAAAACCTTCAAAGTAAAAAAATAAATAAAATGTCCTTGAAAACCATTTTCACAAGTGGCAAAATAGCAACGGCGGCGACGACGTTGGTACTCACAGTGGAAAAGGCGAGCGGAGAATTTCAAAGGCAGCGCATCAAGCGCCCGAGCTGACTGCCGGAGCTTCTCGGCACGCCGCAGAGATGTGGCGCTCGCCGCCCGACGCGTGCGCGTCCGCGCGCGCCACCGCCCGACGCCTTCTGGCCAGGCGCATGGCCGCTCGGGCACAAACGACGGCAGGTGAGCGAAGACCGATGGCGGAGGACAAGACAGGCTGGACGAGTTGAGCGCCTTTCATATCACACACGCACGCGCGCGCGTGTGTGAGTGAGTGAGCGTGCTTTGAGGAGGGGCCGAGGCAGCGGTGTAGAAGAATTGTGAGAGAGAGAGAGGGGGGGGGGGGTGAAGATGAGGAGGAAATGCACAGTCGGATCGTGAAGAGGAAGATGAAGCACGACCGGAGGACCAAAAGAAAAAAAAAAAAAAAAATCTGACAAGAAAAATGTGAGGCCAGCTCAAGGAAAATTCACCTCAGGAGAGACAATGAGGCGAAATGTCATTCCTACATGATGCCAATCAAAGGCATCGCTAACACTTTGGATGTCAAATCAATTGACGCTGATGAGATGCGGCCCTTTCAGGGGTGTGGCCTCGTGAGCGTCGCCAGGCTGTTTGTTTGTTTGACCGTCGTTCCCATTCAATAAACAGCTGCAGGCCTCCTCGGTGCGGCACTAATATGAGCTATTCTTTGCAGAGGATAACAAATATACGCCTGCGCGTTTTTTTGTCAGTCTGCGCGCATGCTCACGCACACACACACACACATACTCCACATTGGTGTGTCGCATAGTGAAGCTATGCAGGTTGCAGGTGAGGAGGGGCCCCACTCCTCATCTTGTTTCCCGCCAAGCTAGCTGGCATGTTGGACAGTGCAAAAGCGCAGCTTCCCTGCCCTCGCGCTCTCTCCTCTGATGGCAATAAACATGTTGTTTTGTCTTGCGAGCGTAATCAACGGCTTCATTCAAGTGGACGCCCACGCGCTTTCATCCTCTTCTTCATCGACGCTAATTAAAAGCGCCGGGCACAATTTCATGCCCGCACGAGGCTACTTTGGCAGTCCTGCAATCAAATGCACGCACGCGCAATGTTCATTGCGGTAGATAGCAGCAAAACATTTTTTTTTTTTTCAAACCTCCCCCCCCAAAAATAAATAAATAAGTGTTGAAAAAGTGCTTGAATAGATGAAACCGCAGATGCTGAGTGTGACGAGTGTGCAAAACCCGTGGATTCGTTATTTTACTCGAACAATATAACATTTTTATTTGATCCAATAACTAGCGCAAAACGTCGAAAATGTCGCTCGTAATTTATTTATTTTTCCTGAATGGATTTGTTGTTTTTATGACGGCACAAAATCTGTCTCAAACGTCACATTTTTTCTGGACATTTTTGCAGACGAGGTGACTTTCAAAACCTGCGAGGAGAGAACACTTCAAACGTCTCCTTTGAAGAACCAATTTTCGGTTTTTTGCCCAGTGCCGATGTTTTCCCCGTGGAAAGTGGCCAAACTTTAAAAAAACGGTCCGGAATCTTGCAATCCCGATGATGTGCTACCGCGCTGCCGTGTTTGTGGTGACGCTTGGCGACTCCAAAGTACCGGCAGACGCCAACAATGCAAACAATGCGGCTTTCCGCCTCCTCCGCTGAGGACATGAAGAGCGAGCGGCGGCGGCGGCCGATTGGCTACGCTGTTTCCATGACTCCCATTGAAAGCGACAGGTAAACGCACACCATGGAGGGGGGGGGGGGCTGCTAGGGAGGGGCGGGAGGTTAACTAACACATTTCAACAGCAATATTAAAACATTTTTTTTTAAAAGACGCCACAAATGCCACTTTATCTTATATAAACAAAAAAATTTAATTAAATGTTTTATATCATCAAAGTAGTCAGACTTTCCGGAACCGATTCATCACGAAAAATGTTTCAACTCTATTGCGGTCTGAAATTGTAGCGGGGAAGCTAACGATCGAGCGCGATGTAGCAGGGAAGCCACGACAGACAAATTACAGTCTTCACGGTACTCGTTACCCAAACCTGTTATGCGGCCAACAAGTCACGATTCTGCAGTAAAGCCCAAGTAGACTAAACTTTAATGGACAGTGTGTGTGTGTGTGTGTGTGTGTGTGTGTGTGTGTGTGCGTGCATGCGCAGGCGCGTGGGAGGTTTTTGAAGCAGCACTTTTGGGAGCATGCAACAGCGAGGAAATGACTCGCATCAATCAAAGAAGGTGGCATTAGCGCCTCCCCGGGTGTCGCACGGCTCCGACACCGACCCAAATGTCACAACGCCGCGGCGACTGGCACTCGGGGCCATCCGAGAGAAGCTGCAGTCGCTCTGCGTGTTCGAATAATGACCGCTAATGACCCCCCCCCACCCCCCCACTCTCCCGAAAGCTCACGACCGTGTCCGTAATCCGAAACACTCGCACCAAGATTGTCAAACAAACACTTTCGTTTCGTTGAAGTGAGCTGAATGTATTTGTTATCCAAGTCAGAACGGATGCTTTGAAGATGACGAAGGCGCAAAGCCGCAACTGACATGGAAGGGGGGGGGAAAAATAGTTCGACGCATTCGCGCAAACGCTACAACACTCCAGCGCTGTACCTTGCGTTCCGTCCATCGCCATGGCAACAAGTAGCCAGAGGCGATATTAGACTTAATGGCTACCTTGGGCTCCCCCCGCCTCCCTGCGTGTATTGTGAGGATCAAGGAGTGTGGCTGCCAATGAGAGCAATTGTCAAGCGGCGTTTAGGGGGAGAAAGGGCGTTAAAAAAAAAAAAAAAAAAGGCAAGTGGTTACTTGAAATCACGTCCTCGTGCGGTCAATAGGGGCACTCAGCCCCGAGCGACGGCGACATTGCGCCGTCATTTTATCCGCCGTGTCATTGAGTTTGCCTGCCGAATGTACTTCTAAGGGACACTTCATTAGGGACACGGGCACACCATGTGGTCCGTTGGGCCAAAACACGGCAAGCGACGTTTCCGTCCCGAACATTTTTACGCCCTCGGATATTTGCTGCATTCATTTAGCGCTTTAGTCCTAAAACTGGTTTCAATTTCATCAACCTGAGATTGTTCGTAGATGTGAACGCCGTGCATCCGTGTCCTGACACTGACCGGCAACCAGTCCAGTCCAGTCCAGTCCACCTCTCGGCCCAAATCAGCTGGGATGGGCTCACCCCGATTGGAAGAAGCGCTACGCATGCAGCCGACCCGTCCCGAAGAAGAAAGTGCCACGCCACCATGTTCGCACTTACTTCTTTTTGGAGTCGTATCTACTCGGCGTTCCCAGACTCTGCAGAAGAGACAGAACGGAAAGAGGAGGGGATCAGAAGGGATTGCGGAACGTCGTCAAAAGTCACATTTAAAATGAGAGTGCTTCACGAAACCATGATATTGCGAATAAAGTTTACGTGTCCGTGGGCCCCGTACATCTACATAGCAACACACAGTCTGAAATCTGATTGGACGAAGGAATATAACATTCACATCGATCCATTGGAAGCAGTGCAGCCAAGAAATTAAAATAAAAAAAATTTAAAAAAGCTCCTATTTGAAGAAAATAGCATCTTACGAATAAATGACTAGATATCTGAATAGAGGTTGTAAATGTCGACGAGCACTTGTGGCGGCGTTTCTCGCATTCCCTCACACGGAAAAGCATCAATGACGCCCACGCGTTTATCTACCATTCAGTTAATAAGAAGTAGGTCAGCGAACGCCACGTCGATTCCAGACAAAGTAGCCGATGTAAACGACGACTGCGAGGGAGATGAGGGTCAAAGAGGACGCCGTACGGTGAACGTACACCGTTGCCGTGGCGACAGAGGATGGCACTGTGTGCAAAAGATGGCAAAGAGAACATGATGCGCAAAACACCCCGTGCAGACGCGACCATTAAACGGTTGCACGGCAGCACTCGGGAGAGCACCGGGCGACAAATTAAATGGAACAACATCAGCGACGGGACAGGAAGTGTCTTGGTTGTGCGCCACGCGGTACAGAAGCGGCACGCAATGCGGAGAGAACATTATACGGATAGCAAAATGGATACAGTACAATGCTGAGGGAGGCACTGGTATAGGTACTTTTGTCCAGTTACAACTCAATTTTTTCTTTTTCGGGTGATGTAATTCCACTTTTGCCTGCTAGATGGCACCACAAGATTGCGTTTAACTATCCATTTTTGAGAGCAGTAGAGAATATAGGAAGCGTTTCAAGCTCAGGCTCATTTATTCTAAAGAGATGATTGAACGTCTCGGGCCTCTAACATCCTGCCTTTTACGCCTACAGAAAGTGATGGATGTGGGTTTTTTTTTTTTTTTTTTTTATGTATGGGGCATCTTTGGGATGCATGTTGTGAGATAAAAGTTCCGTTTGGAAATAACAGGAGTCGTTGGGTTTGCGGAAACTCCCCCCCCCCCCGCCCCCCAGTCACATTGAGGTTGTGCAGAGGGCAAAAGGATTGAGTTCAGCCTGAGCTTTCCCGAGGAGATGAGCACCTTATTCAGAATGATTTATGCAATTTTGGATAAAGAACTTTCCGTCCTTGAACGTGTCTTCCAGCGGGGACTTTCTCATGCAGTCCAAGTATAACCGGCGAGATGAATTTTTCCGCCTACTTGCTTCCGTTCAATTGCCTCGGGGGTCAATTTGGCCGTGCGGCTGCCGAAACGGTGATGAGCGCGCCGGCGGGGTCTTAACGTTGGCGATCGCCCGCCGGCGCCCAGATGAGATTATCGCCCGAGCAGCAGGTGCCGATGAGCGTCCGCGCGCAATACAACTCAACCGCGGCACTGTCCCCCCCCCCCCCGCGCGCTAATCAGTGATTCGCAGCAACTTCGGTTGCAAGATCATCAGGTGTGCCGCGGGAAATTGGTTCAAGACTCGTCGTTCACGGTGAATCCCGAAGGTATCGCCGCTTCGCCGGCACAGGAAAGCAATGCTCGCAAAACAACATAAAAAAAAAAATTGCTTATTATAATTAATAAGAAAAATATTCAACCCCCCCCACCCTCGGCCCCAGCGAGGAGATCGTCAAACTTCAAGTGAGCCAATGTCGCCAGACGCACACCAGCAGAGCTGCCGACTTCCACACACCGCAGACGCCTAAGCCCCGCCCGCAGTCAGCGCCCCCCCCCCCCCACATCATACCACCTCCACCCTGAGCTTCTCACATCACCTTGCTAATTTGAACAAGGCTTTATTCTCATATTTGTCCCAGGCAAAACTGTAGCAAGCTTGTTGGCCTCCTCCTGGCGTCATTAGCGCAGCAATGCTGGCATTCATGGCCTGATGATGTCGGGGCTGCCCAAGGGGGGGAGGAAAACGGGGGTGGGGGGGCTCCTGGCAACGGGGGAGACACCATCGCTGGCTGGCTGGACGGCTCCAGTCCAGCAAGGTCGGTTAAGTGAGTAAATTGCGCATTGATCTTCCTGCCCCGAGTCCCGAAGGCTCGAAAAACGAACGATGAGCTCGGCTCAGTTTACTCCCAAAAGTCCTCAGCTGAACGCAAATCTACGATACTCTGTTGTGAACGGCAACAGGTAATCGAGCACGACTTTGTTTTGACCAAAAACCATTTTCGGGCCAACTGAGCGACTGCGGATGCTGACGGCTGAACCAAAAGGACGTTCAGAGGTTATTAAATATTGAAAAGTGATCGTAAACTCAACAATTGAATGCAGCTCTGGACACGTGCGGCGGCTCGTTTACTTGGCGCCCGTGCGCTGCAGAGGATTTGTTTCGATTCTTGCCATGCGCGTGGCGACGCCGCCGCTCCCCTGAAGTGTCGGGGGCGCGGGGGGGGGGGGGGGGGGAGGGGTGGATGCAAATCATCTCCCGTTTGTGAAGAGATTAAGTCAAAGAAGATAGCGGGCTGAATTGGCGCAGCAAATATTTCACGGCGCGGCGGACGCGCGGGAGGATTTGGAAGCGGCGCGGCGGCTAAATGGATGCTCAGAAAGACTTGCTTGACTTGAGCGCTGATGTGATTAGTCCCGCGGGGGCGCCGCCGCCGCTTCATACGGCGCTGTTTGTGTATGAGACGGCAAGAGGGGGGGGGGGGTCCAGGTAAACAGCCCGTGTACACAAATCCCTCCTGTGCTGGAGGCTCCTCGAGCTCGGGGCCACCCCACGTAGCCTGGCGTCCGCGAGACCGCTGCCAATAAATATTGAAAAATGTGCCGCACCAATAAAACCCAACAACAGCATCAACCAATTCTTGCTCACGTTGGACTTTGCACCGATCTGATCGGCGGATATTTTGCATTCTATTCAAATTTTCGAATCGGCTCCAACATCAGGGGCACACGTGGGCATAAAGCGCGAGGAAGAGAGCCGCTCGCTCCGCCAGGCCACCGCGCTGCCGTCCCTCAACTTGATTTTGGACTTTTTGTCAGATGAAACCTCGGGTGACCTCCCCCCAAAAGCTCAATTTTGTGCTTGAACGCACACAAGAGGAGGAACAGGTACATTTTCATCGGAGTGTGTTGTTGCTTTATCTTTCACTGGAGGGAGAAAAAAAAAAAAAATGAAGCGGGGGAGGAAAAGACAACAACAGCTGCTGGCTCACGCTCGGACTTGTAAACTTCGATAACTCGTTACACTTTCCACTCCACATATTAAAAAAAATGCTCTGGGGAGGGAAAAAAAAATAAAATCTGACAGAATGAGAACGGTCCTGATCGAGAACCTGGAGAGGACAAGCTCGCCCCCTGGTGGAATACATCAAGCAGCCTGAAAATGCAACCAAAACATTTCCTGCCGTAAAAATATTGCTTGGTGAAAAAAAAGGGGGGGGGGGGGTGACTTGTGTGACAGACATTAGCACACAAGAAGACTTGCACAACTACTGTAAATGATTCTATGCTATCCTGCCTGCCTGTCATCGTGTGTTGATGCTTCGGGTGTGCTCAAATATCTGTTCCATCAAGCTTTAGGGCACCGCCACACGGATGCGATTCATTAGCCAGTCTATGGCATTTCGCATTCCTTGCTAGCATTGAGCTAAGCAGACTCGAAATCAGAAGACTCGACTTCCCTGCCACGAAACGGCGGCTCGTATATCAAATTTTTGCTCACCATACGAACCCAAAAAAATAGTCAGAACGACCGCTCGTAACTCGAGGCACTCGTATGTTTGGTCACTCTTATCTCGAGGCACCACATTACTCTTCTTTTTGTCAAGCAGGCTGACAAACAGACAGACAGACAGACAGACAGGTGGCAGCACCGTAGACAAAATTGGGCTAAAAAATAAATATGGAAAAAGAGGAATGTTCCGTGGGCGCAGTTAGCGGGTGACACGTAGCCGCGTCACGCGAGGGCCACAAAGTTTAAAACCAAAAGACAAATATTGCGAGGGGGGGAACCGAGCCGCCAGGGCTTTGCGGGGATTTTCCATGCGGCGCGCGGTACCCTCGATGTGGCCGCGCTGCCTGCGTTGCCGGGAAATCGATTATTTAGTCAGTCAACACGGCGGCGCGCTCACGTGACTCAAGACGGGGTTGTGTTGTCAACTGCGCTCCGCCGCGTGACACATCGGGTGCACTCACAAAGCATTCGCCGCTCACCTACACCTAAGACGGCCACGGAAAATACCGTTGTCGTGATCGGTGGCCCATTTCAAACACAGCGAAGAGTCATTTCAATCGGGGCGGGTGAGTGGGTAGTTTAAAATGTCAACTATTGACTTTTATAGCGCTAATGTTAGCTAGGACAGTAAAGCAAGCAAATTCTTTGGTCCAAATTTGCCCTTCGTTCTTTAGCAAAACTTAAAAATGTTGTCAAATTGAACTTTACATTTTGAATTAAGTTTTTTTTTTTTTTAAACCGTATTAGCAAAAAGGAATACGATCCGTCAACTAGTCAGGAGCAGCACACTCCTCTGAATATTATTTCGGGTCAATTCGGTAAAGCTTACACGTGAGCACAGCATCCTCCTCCTTCTCATGTCAGACGCCACGCGCTGATGACGATGTTGGGGCAATTACACATCATTTTCTTCAAACTCTTCACTTTTTCCTTCTCGCGAATACGACGGCTGCAATTACTGCCATTCAAGTCAGGCGTAATTGCAGCTTTTAGTGCGGCGGGTTCAGCAGTGCAGTTCGCCGTGCACATCGTGTACACAGGCGACATCCACGAGACTTTTTTTTTTTTCTACCCCTCAACAGATTGACAGAAATATAGAATTTCCAACATTACGCAACCAAAAAGGAAAAAGTGGGGAGCTAGCACTAGCTTGTTTAGGCGTAGCATTGGCGTGCTAATAGCTAATATGGCCTTCTAATAAAAGTTCATTTCATACCCAAAAAGCTTTACTCCTCCCCCCCCCCAGAGGAAGACACACTTCACATTCGATTCTTCAACATTGCTAACATGTCTAGCAAAAACGGAAGGAAGCCTGTGACTCTTCTCCAAGACTCGAACGCCCAAAAGTGAGACTTGAGAGGCAAACGTGCCACCCGCTCGTCCAGCGCGCTGCCTGCATGCCATGGCGGCTCTCGCGGTCTTTTATTTGCAAGCGGGGTCAATGCAACAAAGCCGCATGTTCCTCATCCTCGTCATTTAAATGAGTCATCATGTTTTTCCAAACGCTCGCAGCACGTTTCAGCATCCTGATGGCAACAAAGTGGCCCTCGTTTGGTCGCCCGGCAACAGCAGCCGAGCACCTGAATGGTCTTTTCACACTAAGTGAACCTCACCAAGCTCACATTTGAGCCCCCCCGAAAAAGTCGCGACTGCGCTAAAAGCTTCTAATTGGCCCGACAGGGTTCGTGTCTGTGACTCAGAGCAGCGTAAATGCGAGTCAAGCAGGACACGCAGTCACGAGCGGGTCAACGGGCGACTCTCGTACACTCGAGATGGGACAGTACGTGTATCGGCGCTTCCGAACATAACATGAGCGTCCTTGTCTATGATGTCACATGACTATGTTACAAGTGTGGTGATGTAAGACTCATGGATCACATTTTACACCGATCTAGGTCGTCATGGCGACAACAACGAGGCGCTCTAAAGCACCAAACCTGAAGCACCTCTGATTTACTAACACATCCTATTTCATGATGAACGTGTCGTATTTCCGGAATCCAGCAGAGGAAGAATTGGCGAAGTAGCGCCAAAAAACTCACGTGGATGTTGCACAGCTTCTTGCGTCCTCTCTCCAGTCGCCGAGCAGCTTGAGATGGCGTTGCTCGGCGCCGGCCGGCCGCAGCAGTTGCTCGTCCACCGACAGGGTTTTTCTGACCGGCGGCCGCTCGCCAGCCCCGCCCCCCCAGGCCGATCGGCGGCCCCTCGCCAGTTCACGGGGACCACCTTCCTCCTCCTCCTCTTTGCCGGGGTCAGGTGACTGCAGCGAACCTGCAAAGGGGGGGGAAAGCGGAGACGGCCTGGTGTCAGCCGACACGCTCGAGATGCAACGAAACTGATCGTGTTCTCACGTTAAAACAACAAAGTGTCGAGAATATTTTCTAGAAATATCACATTCGATAATGTTGTACTTAATAAAGCCAGACTTTTGTGCATCATGATTAATTCATTACAGTTATTGGTGTGTGCGACATGGCCACCAGTGGGCAGTATAATACAATCATGAACACACACACACACACACACAAATTAACAAGCAATTCACTTGCACTACTTAAAACACTCAGTTAATGTTTTTAAGGCTATTCGGCCGCAGACAAAGGGACTGTTAGGAAGGAGCGTGTCGTGACGAGTTCGACACGTCTTTCCGCCCAGGTAGCTTCAAGTTTCCACTTTGTGAGCATGTGTGTGCGGGCGATCAAATGTCTGACGGCTGCGCTCGCATTAAAAGTGCACGAGACGACTCTGTGACACGACAGCAGGAGGACGAGGGCCTCGCTGTGCAGCAAAATACCATTCGTTGACGACCAGCGTCTGCAAAATTGCACAGTGCTTCATAAAAACAGACAACCAAACTCCCCCCTCCCCTCCAAAAAAAAAATAATTACAGAGAATGTAATGAAATGTTTCGCTTCAACGGCCATTGTGCTGCTCCTTCTTGTCTGCGCTTTCCACTCACTGTTCACTCTGCTCTGACACCCTTTGCCAGAAGGAGATTTGTCTCCCTCAGGTGGACAGATGAGTTAAAAAAGCCACAAAAAATCTGCAGATTACAGTCATCACCTGCACATTGAAAAAAAAAAAGAAAAATGAAAATGTAAAGGTGTCTTTTTCCCCCCCACTTTGCACTTCAAACGCTCAAACCATCCACTCTGCTCTGTCAGACGACAACATTAGAAAGATTTGTCTCCCTCTAGCGGAGAGCTAAGTAATTACACACAATCACCGTTGATTGTCTCCAATTTATTTTGCCATTTTGGAGGAATTGTTATTCCCTGAAATGCTCACGCCTTTCTGTCTCGTTTTTTTAACAACAGATCAATTGTTACATTTGTTAATTCAATTTTTTTTTTTTAAATCAATGAAAAATTCATTAAAAAAGGCTGAATTAATGCAACAAATATTACAGGATATGAATGCTGCCAGCAGGCCGTATTGGGCCCGTGGGCCATATTTTGCCAACCCCTGACCTAAATCATCGAAGAAAAAAAAAAAAAAAAAGAGGCGGCAGACCAAAAGTTGAGCCAAGATGCACGACAGGAAACTCATTAACGTTCCTCTGACGGGTGGCGCTGACGAGAGTGGCGGCGTAATCGACACAGGAAGTCTCTTGCTTTGATAAACAAAGCGTGCGTGCGTGTTTAGACTCAACATTCTTCACTTGTGTCCACATCCGCTTTCTGCCCATTGACCGTGAGCGCATGAAGAAAATGCTCCACGCGCTCACATCAAGATACGAGATTTGGGACTCATTCCCTACTCCGAATCATTGGATGCAGATTTTTGAGAGGTGGTTCCTCGACAGTTTCCGAGTCCTTCCCTCGTCACGAAATCGGAGATGTTTCTAACGTCGCGTCCCACCTGTCGACTTCCAGTGAAGGCCTCCGGGACTGCCGGCCAGGCGGCGGCGCTTCCTGATGCTGACGGCTGCCGAGGCGACATTGGGCGTGGACGAGAGGATGGGCAGCAGGAAGGGCGTTTCCTTGCCCAAGGGCGGGGCCAGGAAGGCGGCGCCCCTCTCGGGAGTCCTGGCGGAGGATCAACAAATTACTTCATTGGTCAGATGCCACTTCTCTCCCTTACCGCCGACGCGATGAGCCGCGCTGATCTCAAACCCAACGTGATGCGACGCTGCCAACTACTGGCATCTGATTGCCATTACAGCGATGGAGACGTTTGAATTGGGCAAGACCCGCTTCCACGCTTACCCTTTGGAAAACGTACTAGGTGAATATTCGGCGGTGGCGGTAGACGTTTGGATTCTGGTTGACTTTGAACATGAGTCTATTGGCAGTGTTCAAGTGAATGAGTCAGAGATTGGACAAAAGTCCTTCGTCGTCCTTGAAGAGACCTTTTGGACAATGGTATGCTTCCAACTTTGTGGGAAATGTTTGGGGGACTTCCTTTTTTTTTTTTTTTTCATTCCCAAAGCAAACTGCATGAAGGGTTTGGATAAATTGGAACCTTCTGACCTCAAAATGCTCTTGGAGACAAATTCTCACGGACGCCGTCCAAAAGGCTTCCCAAAGGAGGGAAAAGTCACTGCTCTGTTATATCACATTTTTTTGTGGGGCTTATATGGAAACTGGCAGACCACATGAACGTGAATCCCCCTTTGATCGGCATCGCGTTTATCTTCCCAAGCTCGTCGCAACCGAAGAAGCCAGAGGCAGAGAAACACCAGGAAAATCGCATTTTCACGGTGTGAACCCACAAAAACGCACTTTGTAAAATTTCACCACACAAAACTAAGTGCAAGCAAAACTGTATCAAATCTTTCTCGAATAATTGATGGGCTAAGCAAGAGAATGTTTGATTCCAAAAATAGACAGCAGGCGTGTCGCGCTCTGGTTCATACCTGGCGTCTGAGACAAAGTAACTGCGACTTCGCCACGAGCGCCGTTCGCAACCGCCCTTTTTTTTCCTGCGCAGGATAAAGTCCAGCAGCTCGGTCCAAGTCGACATAGCGTTCGCGACAGAGACGGCGGCCGAGTAAAAAGTACACGGTCAAAAAAACGGCCTACCAGTTCCATCACAACTCACTGACTTGAAAGGGGAAATGATTCCTTCGGAGCGGCCATCAGGATGTTGGCTGACTCATTGGCGAGCGTGCAACAAGAGCGGAGCGCTTAAGTGCCGCCGCGGTGGCGATATGCCGCTTATCAAGTGCGGCCCATCGGCTCTTTGTGCCACCCTGAAAAGAAAACGTCCAAACGAGACGGGGCCCAGAGTCGCTCTTGGTTTTGCCTTTCATCAACGCTTCGCCACGCACAAAACTACCGCCTTTGATTCTGTTCAATATCGACAGAAAAGTGTCCAAACCAAAGGAATAATTCAATAATATATCGTGAAATATACACCATTAAAACAGATGGGTCCCCAAAAAAAATAAAATTAAAAAAATGGCCCCGATTTCCACAAACAGCATCCAACTCGTATGTGTGCGTTACCTGTCAGCTGCGCCGGCATCGCTGCAGGTGGAGCGTCGGCAATTGGAGGCGCAGGACAACAACGACGATGACGATGACGACAAGGTGCGAGTAGAGTCCAGGAGTCTGGGCAGCAGGAGCGAGGAGGGCATGCACAGCCACGTCTCCAGGTCCGAGAACTTGGAGCAGCTCAGCATCTCCAAAACGCTGCGAGAGGGCCGGCGGGTTTGGTCAACGACACTCATGGAGAAAGTGCTCATCTTCTATTCAAAAGCTGTGCTGATCTCAAATTCAAAACAATCCAACTCTGCCGTCGAAAGGCATCTACTACCTCCCACCAATGGTTTATAGTAAAGATACCACCACCACCACCAGCTCCGCCATGACATCCACTACCTTTCCTCTCCCGTTGCCTGAGCGTCGTCATCTTTGTCGTCGGCCGCTTGGAAGACGCAAGAGATGCGGGAGTCTCGCGAGGACAACAGCACGCAGGAATTCTCAGAATCCATCGACATCTTCAGCCATATCTGCATGGGAAGACCACCAGAGACACAGCAGTTAGCCTTCACAATATGGATTTCTGTTCTAATTTAGTTGTTAACGTTGGGGGTTGGGGGGGGGGGGAAATCACCTGTTGCTGAATCTAGCTCCGAACCCAGAAATACTACTCAATGTTATTATTAATATGAAACGCTGGTCTACTAGAGAAAAAAAAAGTACACAAAACATAGGGAAAAGCTTACTCAATAAAAGACTACCAAAATTTTTTTTTACCTAACGCCAAATCTGGCACGTGACGTAATCACGTAAAGTTACGTGTACCGACGTGCAATGACGAATTTGGCAAGTTTGACGCACCATGACAAACTCTGTCATGTTTGTCGTGCCTCTTAGTATTTTCTTTTTGTTGGTCTGAACTGTCCCCTTGGGAACGTATCGTATTTCTACAGTTACAATGTTCCCATAATTTGGTCAAAGAATTTAACGTGGGCTGACATGTGACGTAACGACGTGAACTGACGTACTGCGGCGTGAAACGACGTGGTAGTGTTCGGCCAAGTTTGACTGACGCGTAGGAGCCGGGGCGCCAAGACCAACTTTCAAAATGAGCATTTGCCTTGAGGAAAACAAATAAAAACATTTCAAACTTTGACGTGACAGTCAATTCAAGGAGGAAACTCACTCGACATTCAGCTTGCCGAACGTTTCCGCAAGATTTGGCCTCGAACGTCAGCGTTTCAATCCTGCAAAAGAAAAAAGAAAAGAGCTTCTTCCTTACCGTCTTGCGGCGTCCTTTCGTCGGCGTCCGCTGCGGTGTGGCTCGGCCTCGTTTTCCCGGAGCTGTAACATTTGCTCCGGCCCGGCTGTGGCCTGCTAACGTGTCTCTTGTCCCGGCCCGAGTAAAACATCCCCAAAACTACGGAGTGGGCTCACATTTCATTGCGGTATCTCCGCCGCACGAAGGCCCAGGCAGTCCGAGTTGGGCCAACAACATCTGGGGGCCCGCGGCCGCGATCCCACACGGCGGCGAGGCGCACTCGCCGGGCGCGCAGCCAGCCTCAAAAACCGCCGGGGAGTCAAACAGCCCAAAATGTGAACTTGTATCGCCTCAAAGAGTTACAGTCAAATTTATGGGAAGCAATGGAGGGGGGAGGCTGCAAGGGAGCGAGAAAAAGGACACATGCGAGGAGGGAAGGACACTTGACGGAGAGGGAAAAGTGGCAAAAGAGCACCAGTGGAAAACAAAATGAAATACTAGGAGCGGAACGCGAATAATAAAATAAGAAATGTGGAGAAACTGAAGAAATTAGCGAGCAGGGAGGATGAGGAGTGTCTCGCTCGTCTGTTGCTTTGAAGTTGAAATGAGGAGGGGGTGGCAAAAAAAAAAAATCGTCAGCATGACAGATAAGAGCAGACAGGAAGGACACACACACACACACACTGGCCCCCAAAAAACTAACTTGCACTGAGCACGACTGTGAGACATGCATAGGTGTCAAATCCAGGTCCAGGAACGCTAAACCGGTTGGCTGAACCACAGGCGCTTCAACTCGGGGAACTCGTTTACCTGCGAGTTGAGTAAAAGCACCTGTGGCTGAAGCCAAACAAGTGGCATGATTGTTTACTCTCTGGACCTGCATCTGATACCTCTGAAGACATTTACGCATTAAAAGTTAAGACTTTTGAAGCAATTGACTCTTCAAAATGCATTTACGCATTAAAAGTTAGACTTTTGAAGCAATTGACTCTCCATAATGCAACGCAGACGTTGCAGAAATTCCTGTCACAAAGGCCCCAAAAAATGAGCTTGGCAATATGTTATGAGCGTGACGCAATGTGAAATTCGATTGCCAGAGAAACGCCCTCTGCTGACCGTGAAGAAAAATTACATGTTGATTGATGACGTCGAAGCTCCCTCTGCTGGCTATACAATTGCACACTTGTTGCAATAGCAATGTTTGTAACGTTTCAAAGTGGCTATTAATTGCCCTGGCAGCTCTTCCATTGTCAGCTGTCAATCAAATGTGCGCCAGGATCATCTGTTGTCGGGATATTGAGGGCTGGGGAACTTTTTTTTTCCCCTCCTGAATGATTTGGCTGCCTCCACAATGCGGCTCGTGACGTCATAAACAATGTCCGATTCGTCAACGTCATGTCTCTGTGTGTCGTCAGGACCCCTTTGTTACGGTCCACTTTATTCCGTGCTGCGTGGGAGCTGCTGTGAGTCAACGGCGCCGTGCTTGGACGCTACTTTGCTCTCATTTCCCCGCACAGAGTCCCACGATCTAAAAGTCCCCCTTCTCCACCCCTCCCCACAAAGTTCTTTGAGGATGTTCGTGGCGGTGGAAAGCCGGCAGCTGTCGGAGAACGACCGCAGACTTTTAGCCATGCAGGCCCTGTGCAGGACCCCCGACCCGGTGGCCTCCTTCCTCCCGGTGCTGGTGGACTCTCAGCCTCCGCTGCCACCGCCGCCTCCTCCTCCTCCTCCCGGACCGGGCTCGCTTCCTCGCGCCTCCTTCTCCTCCTCCTCCTCTTCCTCCGGGTCCTCCTCCTCATCATCCGCGCGCAGGCCCGCCGCCCGCTGGAGCGCCAAGCCCCGATCCGGCCCGCAGATTCAGTAAAAAAAAAAAAAAAATCTCGCCTTTTCAAATGTTACCCCATATCCCACCAGTGCACTGATTTGACAACAGTAGAGTCTGGATAGTTTTGTCTCTCCACGCATCCACAATTATCAAGAAAATCAATAGAGCATGCATCTGCAAATTGATTCAGTATCTTGAATTGTCTTACCAGTGAGGACGTAGTGCGTACGAGCATTGAGTGCACTCGTCGGATTTTGAAGTACATGACTGTTGTGCAGGAACGTGACGTCTTCGGTGAAGCTGGGTTGCGATCTGGACCTGGAGTTCATCGCTCGGAACTCGTGGAACGTGCAGCACCTGTCAACGGTACCGTCAATATTTGATTACATAGTTTGCAAAAGGACTCAACACGCTGCACTTGAGTAGAAGCACAGATACATTTGCTGAAAAAAAAACAACAACAACAAACGCGTAAACGTTCTGTGAATTTAGAGATACGTTTCAAAAGGTATTTGACATGGTGTACGTTTTTTTTTTTCAATTAGAATTTAGGAACATCAGAAACTCGTGTTATTTAAAAGCACCACATTCACCATCCTCTTTGTAGCTGATAACAAAATGTGTATAAGTGTGTGTAAGGCTGAGTAAATCAAGTTAAAATCAATCATTTTTGACAGGCTAAATTGGATACCCCGAGTTGATATATTGCTATGGGGACTCTGTCGCCCTCTGCGGGAACATTGTGGTACTGCAAAAGGCCCCCGTTAACACTGTACATCAAAAAAGGTTGAAGAGCTGCCAATTATCAAATGCAGGCTAAATAAAGTTAAGATGGCTGCAAATTATGCGCACTACTGCGACTGAGGGATCAATGTGGTATTGCAACACAAAGCAGGATGATAGCTTGTAAGTTTGTGGAGGCTCGGATTTTTGACAAAAATCGCCTGCTTCCACAACAACTCTTGACAGCAAATGTTGACTTGTCATTTTTTTGGGGTACATTTTGTTTGTGAGTGAGCTCCCACCTCCTGCTGTGCATCAGGTCTTCAAGTCGCTCGTCATGAAGATCCGCAAGCCCCAGACCACGGCCAGGATCTTCCAGTCCGGAATCCTTTTCTGCACGGGAGCCAAGAGGTCCATCTGCGTGCGTGTGTGCGTGTGTGCGTGGTGTCCATCTGATCTTTTGGTCCACGATGGGTTGACCGCTTGTTGTCTCATAGCGAGGACGAGTCTCGGGTGGCCGCCAGGAAGTTTGCCTTCAAAATCCTGAAGCTGGGCTACCCGGTGCACTTCCTGGACTTCAAGGTGCTCAACATCGGGGGCACCTGCAAAACCTTCCCCATCAACCTGGAGGAACTCTTCTTGGCTCACCAGGACCACTGCAGGTTAGCTCAACTGGTCACCACAAGGTCTTTTGTATATTCTTCTGACCGACTCATCACCTTTTGGAGAACCTCAGAATGCCCCCCCCCCCCCAAAAAAGAAATTTTCCACTGTCCTTAAAAGTAGGTGGAGTGAGCGCAAGAAATAGGTGACTTGCGTCCGACATCACTTTGAGGAACTGAAAAGCAAAAATCAGCTAGCGTCATGCTAACATGAAATGTGAAACGCCTTAGATAGGCTAACAGAAATTAGCATCGCTGTCTCGTTAGCTCTGCACATTCCTTGAAACCTGCTACAACGCATACGCCCCTGGAATTATTCGTTTTTGTTCCACTTCCTTTGCGCAGTTACGAACCGGAGCTGTTTCCTGCTCTGCAGTACAACTTCCGTCCCGGCATGACGGCGTCCATCTTTTCCTCTGGCTCCATCTCACTGGTCGGTAAGTGCGATACATGGATGGATGGAGGAGGTGAATTTTGCGCAGAGAATAGACGGGGGAAGGAATGAAGGCAATTTCTTGGAACCGAATCTCAGTATCGAGTTTCGGAATGTACATCGGTGTCAAGGGTGACTTGACCTCTCACCACATTTCCCCCGTTTCATGTGGCAGGGGCTAAAACGGAAGATGAATTCTACCGAGCGTTTTGCACCCTGGATGCCATCCTGATTAACTTCAGGAGGACGTGAAGTCTACCCCGCTTGCGACGGTCACGTTCTGGGTGTGAGCCTGCGGCATTAGCCGCGCCGCCGTCGCTTACGCCGCCACTCAAAATAAATCCATATTATACAACATGACATCATTATATCCCCATCCCACTCGTAGCATGACCAGTCTCGCCAACTTTGCTGTCGTCGCGTCAACAGTTTAAGCTGGAGCAAACTTTGATTGACCAAAGTGTCGCTTTGATGCTAATGTGTTTTTATTTTTTAGCTCGAATGATCGTCAACAAGTACAAGTTGCGTTGTGCAACGTTGACAAGCACTTGCTGTCTTCATGTAAAGATGTCATAAAAAGGTGACTGGAAAAACAAAACGAGAGAAAGTGTCATTTGTGAAATCACCAGCAGATGTCACCCGAGTTCAACAAAAAAAAAAAGACTTTACATAGTGCATAAAATAATGCCTGTACAGCTAAAAAAACAAAAACTCAATGATTCCTGACCTCCCCGCGGATCAAAAGCGAGACGGGGGCCGCCCACTGACCCGTTGTACCCCCTCCCCCATTTCTCTCCATCTTCTCCTGCTGCACAAGCCGAGCCTGTTGAGGATTTAAACATGAACAAGGGAAGGAGGGGGGAGAAAAAAAAAAGAAAAAAAAAAAAGAACCAGGCCAGATGTTCCCAGTTGGATGGAGAACATGGAAACCAGGATCCGGTTGTGTTCGTCATTTCACTTTTTAACCCCTTGGGCTACAGCGCAACGCTTCCCCGACATTGACGGATGCTCGCCGCTTCAAAGCAGCGCAAACGTCATCGCCATGATGGACATGTGACCCGCTTGACCTGTTGCCCTCAGGGAGGCGCTACAGCTGCGTCAGACCAACGGCGATCAAGACTCCGGAACAATTCCCCCCCCCCCCCCCCCCCCTCAAAACGCCGTCCGCACAATAAACAATCCGTGATCGCGCATTCCCCTGTGTGTGAAATTCAAAATGCCGGTGCAATATATCTATGATTATCTTTTGTTCCAAACATCTTAACATTGACATCCTTTTGATACTTTCAGCGTGCAAACGTCACACGTCCCAACCCCGACAACAGGTGAGCCCGTGATTGGTTGTCGGCTAAGCCCCGAGCAACCGTGATGTCATTTTCGGTCAACAGCAAGGGACAAAATGGCCGCCCCTGGAAATGAGTCCAAAAGGGCTGCCATCATTCATATTCCGGAAATGCAATTTTTGTCGGAAAGCCGCGTTTACACTCGTGGGGCCACATGGAATGTATTAATGTCAAAACCATTTTTTGAGTCCGCCAAAACGATAAATTCCGGAGTGTCAAAACTTGGGTCCTCGAGGGGCTGCTGCAACACTAATCAGTTATGACTTTTTTTTTTTTTTTTTTGCGTTTTTACTTCTTCCTACTCCCTCTCAAACTGTTGGCACGTGACCATGAATTGGCGCGATGGTGGACGAGCTTTATGCGAGCGCACAATAGCAATTTGAAGGCAGGAAAGAGTTAAACGTTGCTGCTCTGCGCGCTGGAGGAGGTTCAAGGAGGAGGAGGTGGAGGAGGTGGAGGCCACCGTTTTCTATTGATAGTCATCTTCACTCTGACTTTGGATTCGTCGGGACCGCTGGCGCAAAGCGGGAGGAAAGGGGTAAAAAAAAGAGATGCCAGCGAAATGAGGAGCGACGCGCCTCAACCGTGAGTTGATTGATTAGCACTGGAAGTGATCACAAGCTCTTTCTGTGAAATGTCTCTCTCCCCCCCCCCCCCCTCCATATTGGCACGCCGCCAAAAGCAAAAGTTCACATTTGTGTCAACGGTTAGTTTGGGGCCTCCTGCCATCTGGTGGGGGAGCGTTTGATTGTTCTGCTTGTCGCAATAAGTCGCCGGGCATCGAGAGATGAACAACGTCGCATCATTAGTTGACGTAAATCGATCAACTTTGGGGACCGATTTGAGTGAAAGTGGCAAGCGACCCATCCCTGACCAAACACATATGTCACGTCGACAGAAATGATGACCGTACAGGGTACACACATAACGATAATAAATTCTGTGAGTTCCTGATGATCAAGCCTTTAAAGCAAAGTGACTGATTTCAATGCCGATTAATTCCCTCGTTGCCGTCAGAATCGGCAACTCCCCGATAAATGGACGTCTCCGATTTGTGGGTTGTCTTGAAAGCTGGGTACAGTTCACACATACGATACAATATTTGGACTAATTCCCTGTTCCTAATCAAAAGTCACTCTTTCATGTCATCTCACCCAGCTGCTCCGTGATTGGCTGGTGAAGACGTCCCACCTCTTCCTGGTCGGCATGACGATCCCGCCGGAGGACGCCAACACGGCGTCTTTCTCCTACGAGAAGCTGAGCTCATCCGCTCCGGACGGCAACGGCGCCGTCGCCGCGGCGACGCGGGCCCCACGCATGGACGAGGCGCAGCTCCTGAGCGCGGCCACCGGGGGCGCCGAGATGTCGTGCTACCGCTGCACGGTGCCGTTCGGCGTGGTGGTGCTGATCGCCGGCGTGGTGGTGACGGGCGTGGCCTACACCTTCAACTCGCACGGCTCCACCATCTCCGTCCTGGGGCTGGTGCTCCTGGGGGCCGGGCTGGGCCTGCTGGGGGCCAGCGCCACCTGCTGGAGGCTGCGGATGCGGGGCAAGAGGGACCGAAGCAGGAGGGAAAGCCAGGCCAACCTTGTGACTGCGCAGCAAGACGGCGGATATTCAGTCGTCGTCACAAAATGACAATGCTTTTTGTTCAAAAACAAGGAAACTTTTTCATTCCTCCCACGTTTTGTTTCGTTTAAGAGGGTCTTTGGAAAATGATCCCTCTCTTGACGCAAGTTTGGAATCACAAGAAGAAGCGCAAAGGACCAACTGTAAATAGAAGGGGGGTGTCCTTTGGACCAATCAGATGAATCGTTCCATCATGATGACCCCTGGGTGGGCGAGTTTCTATTTTTGATCAATTTAAAATCAAAATGATCAAACGATTTGTTGTAAATAATGACAAAAATATTTGGGGGCAAAAATATATTTTTTAAATACTTGGTTAATCCTTTTATTGTAAATACAGTGCTGTAATCATAATTTGATTAATGATAAATGCAAAAAAAAACATATATTTTGAACTTAAACTGTTTTACATATTTTAGAGGTAGCCCCATTCAGTCCATTCGAAAAAATCACAAACATTTCCCCCATTCCTGGTCGAAGCGGTTTGTTGTGCGGCACCCCCCGATGGTCAGGAGGTTAAACAACAGTCGATATGCCGCAATTAATTGATAATCTAAATTGGATTGAAATTAAAAAAAAAAAAAATACATGACTTAAAATTAACTTTGAAGGAGCGTGGGTTAGAATATGAGAATGCTGCTAAGGGGCGATAAGAGAAATGGTACTTCTGGATTCTTTATCCTTTTTGTTTTGATGGAAGAAAAATGGTGACATCTCCAAACCCCCGACTACACGCATAGTGCTGCATCAGATAAATGGCTGAACGATAATTGGATGTGTACGAGGCTTTTGGAGATGGACTTAATCTTTGGCCCACACTTGGTATACAAATGTATTTTTGTTCGGGAAACACGCACAAATGCCAGAAAGGGAAAAAAAAAACTTTCTTGCCAGACCTATTATTATTATTATTATTATTACTCTTAGTCTGTCACAAAAATAGAACAGTGAGTGTTAAGTGTATTTGTATTTTTCTTTTTTTCACCGCCTTATTTATTCATGCGCCACATTGCCCTTAAGCACAACTGGATGCATTTCTACAAATAAAGACGCCAGAAGTTTGTGTTTGTGTTATGTTGCCTGGCAACTAGTATGGTTGGGGCGTTATGAATGAGGAGGGGGCTGAAGGGGTCTCTGGGGGTTGCCGTAAGGTCAATTCTAGCGAGCTAACTTTATCCTGACCTGTGAGCAGCATGCTCGGACCGTGTCGTTTCGTTTGAGGCTCTTTCCTGGGAAGTTGGGCTGAACAGGAAGTGACATCATATACATAACATTTCAACATTTTAAAATCTCATATTACAGTAAAAGCCATAACTGTGAAACTGTAATCTCTTCTTTGGAAGGGGATATCCCATCTGCGCCCTCCCTTCCTGAGGTGTAGGACGGTGGCAGTGCCCCCCCCCCCCCACACACACACACACACCCCACCGGCCCCTCCTCCACAAAACACTAACTACCCCCCAGACTCCCGGGCGGAAAAGGCCTGGCACGCAAGGAGACTGGATGAAAGGAGCCGGCCGGAGAACAGGAAGACCTTTGCTGCTCGTCCACGCCCGCCGCTTCAACTTTGACTCCTGGCAGGGGGGGTGGGTCAGCCCTCAAATAGACACTGGAGCCCTGAAGTAGGGCGGCTATGGCAACTAACACCCCCCCCCCCTCCTCCGCCGTATCACCCCAAAAAGGTTCGGTTACCCTGGGAGAGGCCCTTCAGTCATGTGAATCATTTCGTGGTATGTTGACTCCCCCTAGTGGTACGTGAAAGCATCACTGAATGACATTTTCAAACGGTGCCTTAAGGTTACTACTACTCGTTTTTCATAAGAGCACCTCGGGCTCATTTTTAATAAACAGCTTCACTAGGCTACCGTGTTTTATTTTTCACCATATTTTGGATTTTTCATTTTTTATGCCAACATGAGGATAAGCAGCTTGGATTATGTCTGAATGGTTTGCATCTCCCGCCCTGGTCTCGAATTCAATATCCATGGCTACGTGTGATTATTATTATTATTATTATTATTATTGGGTGGAGCTACTTCCTGCCTCTGTTAGTGGATACGCTTTTGGACTTCCTATGATGAGGCCCGCCTTCACGAATTGTTCTGCTTGGCGGGTTTTTTCAAACAAAAAGATCATTTTCTCCATTTTTGGGTTCGAAACTGTTGTTTTTGATGAAGTCAACCCGTGGCCAACTATAGAACGGAAAAAGAAGGAACATTTTTTTTTGTTTTCTTGTTGTTTTTCACACACACACACACACACACACACACACACACAAACTTGTTTAGGTTTGGTAGGGTCGGTGCTTATTTTACCGCAGGGCGCAATATCCCATGCGGCTCTCCAGAGCTTTGAAAACAACCGTCGGTCGGTGAATTCCAAATTCATAACAATTCCCATTCCTACAAATAGAAATGCAAAGTCTTTGCCGCGGACGTCATTGCGCCGCGTGTCCGGCGCACTGGCAGCAAGCGTCCCAGCGTGGCTTAAGTTATTAAAAGTGAGCAGCTTTAACCATTGGTCGCTGACATTGAAGGTCGGATTAATTCCCGTGCAGCCCGTCCGGCTGTCGCTGCCTGCTTTCCTCCCGCTCTGGTCCCTCTCATTTCATCTCTCGCTGGCCCCCAGGACGGCCCCCGACCCCCTCGCCAGGACCCTGGGGTCGCGCTATGAAGCGTCAGCATGGGGTTCATGGAATTCTATCTGGAAATTGACCCGGTCACGCTCAACCTCATCATCCTGGTGGCCAGCTATGTCATCCTCCTGCTGGTTTTCCTCATCTCCTGCATCCTGTACGACTGCCGGGGGAAGGACCCCACCAAGGAGTACGCGCCCGATAACGCCCCGCCGCCCCCCAGCCAGTCGCCCATCCGCCTGGTGGTCATGCAGAACTCGCCCGCCTCCGCCCGCTACGAGCCCAACCACACGGCCCAGCCGCCCACGCCCGACCTGAGCCGAGATCGCGAGAAGCGGACCACCCTGGTGTGAGGGACGGCGCGGCCGTCATCGTCGTATCAGCGTTTGCGACCGCCCTGCTTGCCGCGCATCATCGGCGGGTGAGGTGACATCACACGCGACGAGGAGCTAGAATGTGGGGTGCGGTGCGGGGGTGGGGGGGGGGGGTCACAAAAATCTCTGACATTAAATTATGACAGGCGTTGGAGCTTTTTGGGTCCAGGGAGAGTCGTATTTATCTTAGATGAAGTCATGATATTCCATCCATCCCTATTCTTCCACTGAGGTCAAGTTGTGTGTGGGGGAAGAGATTGGGGGGGGGGGTACAGTTTTAGCTGGGAAGCCTTGGTTCCCCTCTGCCCAGCCACATCATCAAATGTGTCCCGGGTGGTTCCTGGGGCATCCCCCCGTCAGGACGTGTCCGGGCTACCTCACCAAAGAGGTGCTCAGTAGGCCATCCTAACCTGATGCCCGAGCCAACTCATCTGACTCCTCTTGATGCGGAGGAGCAGTGGATAACTGTCATTCGTCGGCTCCCTTCACTCGTGAAAAACATCGTTGAAGTCTCGGAGACGGCACTCCGCCCTTTCCCAGCTGGAGGAGCGTGGCCGCAGATTTGAAGGTGTTGATTCTGATCCCAACCGCTTCACGCTTGGCTGCGAACGCTTCCAGTGAGACTTGGAGCGAGTGAAAATGCTGCTGGTGAAGGCAATTTGTGCTCACAATGTGTTCAATGACACGTTTTAAGGGCGCGGGGGGAATGGGTGGCGATCTTTTACTGTCATCATAACTCGACAAACTCTTCCGAGGTGTCATGAGGAAGATGATGATAGGAGGCCCATCCCGATTGGTGGTTACAGTAGCCAATCACAGGGCAAGCGGAACATCAAGTTGAAGCGATCCACGGGAGCATCACTTCGGATTAGGAGCTTAATGTCACGTTGGAATCGGATTAATTACCACCAAAGCTCGTGAAATCATCGTTTATGTATTTACGTGACAGAAAAAAAAAAAAAAAAAACAAGATCAGCGAGTGCTTATTTCTTGTTTCTTCTTTTCTTCCAGGCTTTTGTCTCGCTCTGCATATTGAGACAAATAAGGACTACAACTCCCACCAACCCACTTCAACTCTTTCCAATCGCCGGGCCCCTCACTTTAGGTCAGGGGGGCCTGGGGGTCACGTGACCCATCGGTCACATGACTTAGAAGGCAGGATGGAAGCCGGTCCGACTGCCTGCTGACTTTGTGCTGGTTCGGGTTGGACCGTCAAGAGCTCGACTGGCAAGTGACTATTTTGGACAGAATATTGTCGTTGTAAAATCATGACAAAACAGTTTCGGCCTCTTACACATCTTAAGCCAGAATGCTAAACCTTGAATATTGAAATATTAATAAATACATGAATATTATTACAAACATCCATCGCTCACAAAGTAGCTTCATCTATCTGTCTTCCGTTGTAAAGCAAGCTCAAAAGACAAAAATCCCAAAAGATCAAAGGCAAATCTAAAGGACGAAGGGATGCTGAAAAGCACAAAAGGATGTTTAAAAAAAAAAAAAAAAAAGGCAACAGAGTTGCGCCGACGGCGGCTGTGCGGCGCCAAATCCTCTTATGTAAAGCGGCCCAGTGCAGGCTGTCAATCATCCATCAGAGGAATTGCACAATTATCTGCCTACGCCCATCGTCCATGTTTGTGGATTATTTTCTGCCTGCAGAGTATTAGCAGCAGCAGCAGCGTATTAAAAATGTGTTTGGGCTTTTTTTTTTTTTTTTTTTGTCCGTCCGTCGGGGGCTTACGTAAGCCTGCGGACGTTGTTGGGCCACAAACACGCAAACTTGATGATGATGATGGCGGTGGTGGTGTCACACGTATTCCCGCCTCATGTCCGTTCTAATCGAGGTATGTTGGGATATGAATTGTTGGTTTGTATTTAGCATGTTGGATTGACAAAGCAAAATTGTGCAACTGAATTAAAGGCCTCTTGGTGATCACAAAATACTTGGATATCATTTTCTATCATAAATTCATTCATAAATCATTTTTTTGTGATCAAACTTTTTATTGAATTTTTTAAACAGTTAGAAAAAGGAAAAACATGGTCACTTGTTTGAATACATAAAACATCATCATAATAGAACATACATCACGTAAACATCCCGGTGAAACGGGTTACAAAACCTGCACTCTCACATATGCAATGTTATAGTTTTTTAAAAATGGAATATATTAAAATTGTATTAAATGCTGACTCCACTTTGCCTGGAGTTGGGGCTCGGAGGCCTGCAACCACCCATGAGGCCCGCCAAGGCTCAGTCCGAAATGACAACGTGGGCCCTTCTTCCCACGGGGTCAACACCTGTGGCAGAGGTCAAAGGGGTCAGCTGTAGTGAGAGCTGGGTGAGTTGCCCACTGAGACGACGAGCAAGTGTTGACATACTTTACATATATATTCAGTATTTGGAACCACCTCGAGAAAGCTCGAACAAATGCTTGACAGGATGAAGTAGTCATTGATATTTTCAAAAATAGGAAACATCAGCAAGCAGCAGAGAAGTTTTCATTTGTGGGTGGGCCAGCTGATGCTTGCTGATTTTCAAGCTAAAAAAAAAAAGGATTACGCAAATATTGCTTTCATGTCCTCAAAATGACCTTATGTAATATTATTCACATTTGCAACGGAAAACGCCACACATAAGCTTTTTTTTTTTTAGTTTTTCATTTGTATTTTCATGTTTCTGTGAAGAGGCTGCCGCCTGCTGGTTATCACTGGACGTGCTCAAATAACAACGGTCATTACCGATTTATTTTCATACAGATGTGAGAAATGTTTCATAATTTGTAATGCGATGTGAAGAGTACAATGCTGCGCCCCCCCCCCCACTCCCGTCCCCAAATCAGACATACGTCACAATTGAGCGACAAAAAAAAGAAAACAAGTAGCGAAAAGAAGAAATTGACCAATATATGGGGAGGGGGACAGTGGAAATTCAGTTGAAGCACAAAACCCTTGAAATTGCGACGATTACGGTTTTTCACGACGTACGGGAGGGGTTTCATTTATTTACTTCCGTAAATACTACGCCACGTGACGTCGTGTTTTGAGCGCATGCGTATCAATTTACTTCGTTTTCCAAATCGCGTTTGTTGGCCCAAATTTGAATTTGGTATTTAAAAGATACAGTGGGATGATATTCAAGCTGTTGCTCACTCCTCTCCACCCGACATTTAGCCAAGGCAGCTACTTTGCTAACTTGGCTTATTCATGAAAACTCCCCAACACAAATGTTTGCGAGGTTGCTGTTCAATTAACAATCAACTTCGGTTTTCGATTCAATTTACCTGACGATTTTGGCGGGGGGGTTTCCAGGCTCATCATGGCTTTATTTGTTGTCCCAATTCCTTCTTTGAGCTTTCGTCACGAACCGGAGTTCATGAATCAAGGAAGGTGAATTGATCAACGCGATGACGCGTCGCGGCCGGCAGACATCTTGCACGCGAGCATGCGTGACTGTTTGCGTGTGCGCGCCCGACAAAACATTTCGGGTCACGTCTTTTGCGTCTCCGGACTCGGATTAGCGAGTTTCAAGGGTAAAACATTCCAAGTATCTGATTCATGAATGACTTTCAACCCAACAAAAGAGACAGTTGATTTCATTTCTTTTGATATTTTTATTCATCATGTTCATGGGGGAAAATCAGGATAAATAAAGGGAATGCGCATCAAAACATCAAAGAGAACAGAAAGATAAATTACACCATAAGGAAAGAAAAAAAAAACCCGAAACAGTAAGTGCTCGATGTCGGGTGATTACATTCATAGAGGCCCAAATACAGCCACTAACATATATTTTTATACAGTGATGATATAAAGATCATTCAGCATGTGAATAAAACCGGTGCTCGTTTCAGTTGATCGATTTGGATTCATTTTGGAGGTATTTTCAACTCCAGACAGAGAGAAAATAAAACTGCTGACTTAATGCCCGTCTAATGGACCAAATTGACAGTCGATACAGCGAACCCCCGTTTTATCGCGGGTCAACACGAATTAAATTCGTAACTGCCGTTGAAACACCAGTTCCCGTGACGTCACACCAAAAACAAGGGCTCGCTGTATGCAAATGTTGCAAACTTATAATTGATTGCAATACTGTGTAGTGCTTCAAGTTATGTAACCAAATAAAAAAAAAAAAAACACAATCCAAAGCTGTACAAAAAAAAGTAAAGAAACATTTACGGTGGTCTTTTTTTATTTTTTTTTGGTCCGGTGTACTAAAGTCAACGTGTAACGCGCAAACACGTACATGTCAGCATACATTCCTGTCAGCACTGAGCTACGCACAAAGCAAATTTACAAATTTGTCAAATTATTGCACTAATAATAATTCACTGACGACACAACTGAAATAATTTGGTACAAAAAAATGTCTGCTCTGTGGACAGTCGATAATGAAATTGTTGTAGATGTTTGTGGATGGCACGATGTCGACCTGTTTTCTTTTATGTCGCCACTTCTGGCAGCTGGGAGGCTAACTGCTAAAGTGCAAGAAGGGCTGAGCAAACACGTGTGTTTAATTGTACATTTTTTTCATGTAAAATAAATTTTTTAAGAGAATAATTCCATTCCATTTTTTTCCCTAATACACTTTTTGTCATCAGGCATTTATTTAAAAATATATATGAAATGTGTATATTTTACTCATATTTTTATTTTCTTATAATTTTGTATATAAGGTCTTATTTTATACACAGCGTGTGTATATTTGTCTTTGGGTTCATTTGTTCCTGTTCAAAGGCTTTCGCAAGGCTGTCAAAAGCACAGTTTGGCTTTAAATAGACGTTAGACAAAAGTGGTACAAAAATATCTCATTTATGGATTTAAATCTTTTTGTTTGTTTTGGCATTTTTCTGCTCTATATGTGTGTGTGTGTGTATATATTCATGTATACACACACGTACAACTCATTTTGTGGTATAAAATGCTGCTGAGAAGATAGCAAAGACAAAAAGTGCGCACGCGTTACATACGCAGGTGCATGCTGGGAATGGAGGAAGTGTCGGCCAACACCCGACACAGAGGAATTGGGGGAAGACCGAGAAGTCGCTGAATGCGCCCGCTTTCAAACCAAAATGGCTGACTTGCTGTGCCAATTTCATGTCGGTGGGTCAAAATGGCGGCCGGTCGGTGATGGGGGGGGGGAAATGAGCGGGCGCTGCTATTTTTTTTTCTCCTCCAAATTATGAGGCGGTGCCACAGAGTGAGTTTTTGGGACCCCCGAAAATACAATTGCCAAAATCGGCGCATTTTCAGGCACGTATGTGTGAGTTAACCCGAAACAGCCATTCCAAGAGGGCCGACGCACCACTTGCTGCTTCACCTGCAAGCAAGTCCAGCCAATCGGACTGTGGAGTGGAGGTGTGTGTGTGTGTGTGTGTGTGCGCATGCGTGTGCATAGGGCACTCACAGGCCTCCGTGCTGTGCCTCGTACTTGGCCACGATGCTCTTGGTGCGTCCCAGCTCTTTACGCAGCTCGGCCACTTCCTGCTTGAGCGCAAAGTTCTCCTTTTCCAAGAAGCCGGCCCGGATGGCGATCTGGTTCTCCTTCAGGCGCCGGGCATCACGCGAGCGCTTGGCAGCCATGTTGTTCTTCCTGCGTCGGGCCCAGTATTTGTCGTCCTGCTCAAAGGCAAAAAGAACATCAAGGTCACTTGCCACAAGGACGAGCCGTTAAGAGTTTGAAAGCCTTCCTTCCGCATTTCAACGCAGCTCCCGTTTAAAAATGTTTTACAGCCGCCTTCCCTTCCAACCTGAGCAGAGCGAATGAGCACCAGCTCCAAATTACCTTCAGATCTTCGGGGATGAAGACCTTGCGAGCCTTCTTGATCATGGGCTGCGGTTTCAGCTCCTCGGCCGAGAATTTGCGTTTGCGCGGGTCGAACATTTCCTGGCCCGGAACGCTGGACAGTGCCAGGTCTGCCGGGTCCGGCTCATAGCCCACCGGAACCTGGATGGAGTCCAGGTCGATCGGACTCGGGGTGTTTCTGAAGTCCGGGAGCCCTACAGGAGAACAACAAGACAATCATTATTGCCATTTTCCTGATTTTTGAGCGCAATAATCATCTGAACCATCTTGAGCGACTGATGCAGTGACACACTGCGGCCAGCAGGTGGCGACAGATCCAAAGCTTTTTTTTTTCAAGCGCTTGAACGCAGGCGTAATTCAATTTGACCGGGAACAAGGACACGTCGTAAAAAAAAAAAGTCATAAACAATAAAACCTGCCTCCGGTCGTCTGCGAGGTTTTTATGAGGTCAACAACCGCCCTACTTTTTTTTTCTTCACGCTATTTCAACTTCTGCCCCACATTCAAACCTGTTTTCAACCTTTTCACACCTGCCCTGTTTGAAACAGTTTAAAGCTGCCTTCGACTTACACCAGTTGAAACCAGCCGACTGTTTAAACCTGGCTCGCCTTTAAATTTCTTTCCAGCAGCCTTTCATTGAAACCGGTTAAAAGACGGTCTTCTCTTGGCGGCCATTTTTGAACCTCATACCAAATGTGGCCGCTATTTTGTCACCAAAGCGCTGTTAAGGAGCCAGACGTGCGGAGGGAAAAAAAACGGCTTCCAAGTTCGCAGCAGGATGAGGGGATGAGGATGTTTGTGTTTGTCTTAGCTTATCTGCGGCGTCACTCACTCACTGCACAAGCTGCCGTTTTATCAGCCGAGGCTAAGATTCTACGTCGCGTTTGAGGAAAGTTTGGCCGCCGTGGAGCCGGCTGACGAGTCTTTTGCTCAGCAGAATGACTTGACACCTTGCTTTGCTATTTGGTGTCAGTAAAATTCTAAACAAGCAAGAACAACAACACCTGAACACAACATTTGTTTGCTCGCTTGTATTTTCGCCCCCACATTCTTACTCTGCGGTCACCCAAAGCACTTTTTCCCTTCCTGTTCCGCAATCTTTGGTGAAATCGACGAATGTCCGTGTTCTTGCGACAGACCAATTCAAGGCGGGTTTAGCTACATCGCGCGGTGTGCTTCAGTACGCTAACGAAGCTAAGCCGCGCTCCCCGCTCTCGGTTGCTAGCATGCTTTTGTTATTAAAGCAAAGCACCGCGGCAACAGCAACAACAAAGGCAAACAAGGAAGCAGGAACATTTGGTTCCAGGAAGAGGGGGGGAAAAAAAAACTGCCCAGCTGATGCGAAAAGCTACCTGGCCTGTTGGGGTTTCTGAGCAGACAAGCAGGCGATGCGTTGTGAACGGAGGTGGAGGTGTGGCTGCTGAGGTCCATCATGGAGGGCGGCGGCGGCGGGGCCCTGATGGGCGTGGGTGGGGCCGGCAGAGGGACACGGTGGTGCTGCTGCTGCTGCTGCTGCGCGGGGCTGGAGGGGATGCCATTCTCGGACAGGAACTCCTCCAGGTCCATGTACTCCAGCTGGAAGCTGTCGCCATCGTAGGGCAGCGTCTTGTCCCACAAGGTGGGCCCCAGGAAGGCCGAATGCGGGGCGCTGCGCCCCTCGTCCAGCTTGTTCTCCTTGTCGCGATCTTTGACAAACACTGACAACACCCAAAAACAGAAAATATCAGAAATATGACTCTCAAGGAGGGCCTGGGCAACTAATTGGAATTTTGATTGTCATGATCCCCCCCCCCCCCAAAAAAAAAAAAACATGATCAAGGAAAAACCCTTGACTGACACCATGTGTCTCCAAGTTCCCAACGTTCTGAAATATTCACGCACAAACAGAACAAGTTATATAATTTTCTTCTTCTCCTATTTTGATATCTAAGGTCAAGGAGTGCAAAGCAGGAACATTTTTTTAAATTTTAAATGCTATTATTTCAACAAATAATTTTTACTTTCATTTATTTTGTGGTTGTTCTTTGAAGTTGTTTTTAAAGTTGAGTTTCTGAGGTCAGCAAATAATACAAATGGTATGGGGTTGACTTACTTTCTGGGAAAATCATGACAGTGCGAGGACGAGTTGAAGTATTTTTAATTCCAGGAGTAGTTAGGAGTCGGTACTACAATTTTAGCAACAAAGTCATCTTCTCCAACACAAAGTGGACAAAACTTATTCAGTCATAATAATGACAAGAGCGATGGACCCCCTCACTGACTTGAGCCGCAGTGCTTTTGTTTCCGTACGATTATGACATAATATTGTATAAAATCAAATAATTTTATGTGCCACTTTTCGGATGAAAGCAACGCTCAGCCTTTCCGGGTCATGGGAGTCAAACAGATGACATCCAATAAATCCAATAAACACTGCTTCTCTCCCAGTCTTCACAAGGATCCCAACTCCATGCACTGGCTGCAAGAAGACACTTTGCCCCCCCCCCCCGGAGTTAAGTTTGGTGACCATCGTTACTTCGAAGAGACAACCAGGCCGTATGTGACTTTTACGATTCCAAATCATGTCCTAATGTCTTGGGCGAGCGATGAGAATCAGGAGCGAATGTTTCTTACCGTCATGGTGCTGCCTGCTGGGGAGCTTGACGGGGTTCTCCAGCAGCGACTTGAGGACTCCGTGCGAAGCCACCGCGGCGGGCACAAAAGTTGCATTCAGGGAGCTCGCGTGCACTCGGGACATCTTGTACACGACCCCCCCGCCGCACCCCGCCAAAAGCCTAGAGCCGACAAGACCCGAGGGGATCGTAAAGCCTCGCGGTGTCTTGCTTGGCGTCACCACAGCCAAAAGGAGTGAGTAGGGACGGGAGCGCGCACTACCAGCGGCGGCGAGCACGTCGCAGACGAAGCGAGCTTTCCGAGCGACTCTTCAAATCGACTCCGCGAATCACTCAAATGGCGACCGCTAGCTTCCGAATAAAAAGGACACCAGGGTCGGGACGAACTAACCACGTCGAAACTAGAAAATTATGTGGTCGACCAATGAAAAATCTACACGACGGGGACAAAAAAAAACAAAAAAAAACAAAAAAAAACCCCGCACAGGTAGTTCGAGTCGCAAAAAACAGCTCGTTCCATGCCCTCGGAGGGATGCTGACGTCGCGGCTGAAGACACGCCCCCCTGTCATTGAGACTTGGCAACCAGGCAAAGTGGCACCCGCCCCCATACCCGAAATAAACAAATTCAAATCGTAACTATCAAATTTGGAAGTTTTCACCAAAAACGTGGTCAACAATGCCGACACTTTAATTGATGAAACACTTTCGTTATGTTTGTTTCATCGCTACACCAAGAAGTCAACAGAAATGTATTCATAAAAAAGAGCTTTATGCAAAATAGATGTAAAAAAATCGAATCAAAAGAAGAAAATAATACTTTTTAATTATATAACAGGAAGGTTATACAAGCTGATAAAAGGTGAACAATTACAATAAAATATGTTTTTCAAAGATCACAATCACACTTTTTCATGACGTTTCCCCTTCATCGTCGCGCGAGCGCACGCACACACACACACACACACATAGTGGAATGCCGGTTCACATGAGTGGGCCGGTTTGACCTACTTTCAACCAATCAGAGGCCAGCGCAAACCTGCGCCCGCGCACTCACACAAGCCGCTACGCCCCGCCCACGGCCGCCCCGTCACGTCACGTCACGTTGAACCTCATGTGCTCCACACGGAGAGCAAAACAAATGAAGGCAAGCAAGCGTGCAAAGGCAAGAGGAGGGAGCAAGCTAGGAAGAAACTAAAATAAATCGGATCAAGTTTTTAACACTAAAAATCTTGCAGATTAAAAAAAATATATGCGCGAGAAATGATGAATTTACGTGAATGATTTCTCACAACCATTATAAAATAAACATGCAACGCTTAATTTCAATGCATTTCTCTCAGTGTTTCAAATGATCACTTCGAGAACATTCTGAGACAATCACAATGTCCCATCACTGCCCGCGGCGTATAAATGTGAAGTCTACCGTTGACAGTCACATGGGTGCCCGGTGACCATCACAAAGTCACCACGGCAACGGTTGCTGTGGTGATGTCATGTTGACCTTGGCGTGGAAGGAAAAAGTAGGGCGGTGAGCAAGCGGGGACCAAGGCCTCAGGCAGGGCCGAGGATACGTAGGCGTCGAATAAACGGCGCCCCCTCGTGGACCGCACAGGAACAGCCGGATTACGGATTATTACTCTGTTACATAACGACAGGCGCTCGCAGCAACTCTTTACCACACTCGTGTTAGCGTCATTTTAGCATTTAGACCATAACCAGCCGACTCCCCCCCCCCAAAAAAAATGGATTGAAAACATCCCATATGCGTGCTGAAGTTCGTCAAATATTTGTGTGCTCGTGTTCTTGTGTTAATGTTGCTGTCTAAATATTTGTGAGTTCTTGCTTGCTGTTGTGTATTTGAACAGGATTTTCTCAGGCTTCCAGCTGCTGCCGTCACACACTCACTATAAATAACCATGCACGCAAATACTGCTCGACCCCGCGTGTCGTCAAGTACAGATTACTGCAGTATTTTATATTCAGTTACATTGCGAGGAAAAGCACAAATCAGTTTCACGGTCGCCAACACACACACACATTGATTTCTCGCTATGACATAACAGTGGGTTTGTGTTGTTGTTATAAAGCTTGAGCATAGACATCACCACGAACAAACAAACAAATAAATAAAATAAAAACCCGTTTTTGGAATGCAGCTTCGGGGGACAAAAGTGTATTTTTCACTCGAGACTTTCTTCATGTTTCTTTCAACAGTTCACCTTGTTGTGTTTTCCCATTTTGTTTCCAATCAGGACATACTAGTTTCAAAAGCAACATCAAACAATTCCATCTTCTAGGAAATAAACAAACAAATAAAAGATATATTTAACAACAAAACTTGCTTGAAAGACAAAAAGAAAAAATACTAAACAGAAATTTAAAAAAAAATGAACACTGCAGCTTGCTTTTCATCCATTAGTACTCTTGTACTCACAGCCATTTGTTTCCATAGCAACAAGCAGCTCCTCCTCCTACATTTCAATCTTCCGCTCGCCGTTTGTGGCATCCGTTGTTGTTGTCACGGAAACGACCATCGGCGCACTCCAAGAGGTGGTCTGCGTCACATGACTGCCAAAAACAAAAAGATTAGACATCAAGTGACGGTAGCAAATAAAGGTTGCCATGGTATCAACGGATGACAACATTACAAAGAATCCAACTTGACAGTGACGGCCGGCTGTAAAAAGTCCGACAAGAAAAAGAGCGCCGAGTACGTACTCAATGAAGTACTTGACGCCGTGCTCCGTATACGCCTCCTCCCAGCCATAAGGAAGAGCTGCGGCACATACACACGCAGTCAACCAACTCCTGTCGTGGAGGTAATGGCAACAATATTTAACAATGATTCTATTGAAGAAGGCGTGCCTCAAGGATCCTAACTAGAACCCTTGACACTTTCTGAAAAAAGGAAAAAGCAAGCAGCCTGTCACAAACATGCACTTACTGTACAATACTATACAGTCCCACCTCTTCGTCTTTGCTCACAAAATGCAACCGAAAGATATTTTCAAAGTTTTCAAAAATGGCAACATTGGGAGGAATGTGAGAGAAAGAACAAAAAATATGAAGAATGAAGATTTTAAGAGAAAAGCGAAAAGGTAACAAAAGAAAGCAACAAAAACAAAGAGTGACACAATTAACAAAACAAAAAAAAACTGAAAAATGGCAGTATTGAAATATATAAATAAAAATTAGGTAGAAAAAGACCTCCGAGTGGCTGGCAACCACTTCAGGGTGTACTCTGCCAACTCCCCCCCCGGCAAAAAAAAATATGCAACTGACAAAAACACAAAATGGACCCAAAAGTTAAAGACAAAATTGCAACAAAAACATCTTGGCAGATGAACAAGAAGCAAAAAGTGAAATCATGAACCGGCAGTAATGATGTCATTCTTTTTCCATGTCAGGAAGCTGCTCTTTGATGTCAACGTGTCAACGTTATTATTCAAAATTGTTCTGCCCCAATTTCATGTCGATGTGCACCTGTCGTGTTTTGTTTGCGCTGTGTCAGATTAGGGGGGGGGGGGGGGGGGGTTTCTCAGCGGAAAGCGCCTCCCTGCCCGATTGTCGTCCTCCAGTACAACAAAGACGCGCAAAGGTGATGAGGGGGAAGATGATGCAGCTCATTTGTGAGGCCGAAAATGCAAAGCGGGACACAGCGGGAACCATTTCGCTCACATCAGCAAAACACACACACACACACACACACACACACACACACACACACCATGAAGCGGCAAGCACCACACGGAGAAAGAAATAAGGAAACATACAACAACTTCAAAAGGTCAAGGACATTAAAAAAAAAAAAAATACAAATGCCCAAAAACAAGTGCCAAATAAAAGGACAAAAAAATAATAGAAATACAAATTGCAACAAAAAATGAGTGTCAGAAATGTCGCAAAAACACAAAAATTCACCCAAAAATCGACACTAAATGACCCCAAAATGCACTCCAAAAAAAAATAACGACACAGATTTTCACCAATAAAATGAAGAAATGTAACAAAAACTCTAAAAAAGCGAGCAATGTGACACACATTGTCACCAAATTAAAATTATAATGAAATAAAAAGTTAGAAATAGAAAGCGAACGCATTTGGAAAGACAACACGTGGCCAGAAGACATCACAGCAAGACAAACTTTATTGACAAGTTTGGGCTTGACAAGGACAAACAAACAATCCTGCTTGGAAAACAAACTCCAACTGTGACTTGGGCTTCGTGTCGAAAAACGCCTCCCAACTGACAGTACGTCTCCTCCATGTTGACATGCATGATGTGCGGGCGTGAGGCCAAGCGCCATCGGGTATCCTAGCAACAGGCGACGTGATGAAAGGCAGATGGAAGGAAAACTCTCCTGCATCCACATGACCTACTTTCTTTCTTGGACTCTTTTCATCACATCTGGCCATCACCACCACCATCATCATTCTGGCGCGTGTGTGTGTGTGTGTGTACCAATTAGGTGAGGATGACCTTCTTGCAAGAGGCTGACATGAGGACTCAAAAGACTTTTGTTGACAGTTCCTTTATAACTCCTACCATCATCATCCGACACACACACGCACACACTGAAATACTGTCTGTGCGTGTGTGTGTGTGTGTGAAAAAACTCATTCTAGCATTAATGTCTTTATAAATGTTGAAAACAGAGGTTTGAACACAAACGGTGCAGCAAGAAACACAGACTGCCAAATCACAAGACCGACAGGCCTCTGTTCTTGATGCTCTGCCCAAAAAAATATGTGGAATACTACTGCGGCTGATTTTTGGCGGTCTTTGTGTATGATGGCGTCTCGCTCGTGGGCACGGCACACACAGCACGAGGACCAGCACAATGTCCATTGAATTTAAGCATGTGACGTACGAGTAGAAACGGGTGTATTTCATTCCATCCTAGGGAATTGTTATGATGACGACGAAACGTTTTTAGACAGTCCACGAGTGTCGAGTGCTACTTTCCTGACTGAAAAGACACACGGATGCAGTTTTTGGTGAAGCGCATGCAGGTTCGAAGAGCACACGTGGCGTCTACGGAGAAGAAGCGAGGCAACGTGGCCCAGCTGCTCCACGCGGCGCTCGCCGGCGTCCGCGAGAACGACGGCGAGTGTCGAAACGGGGAGGGCACTCCCTCGCGACAGAGGCGGCCGTCCACTAGGGGGCGCATGCGGGCGGGGCTCAAGAGAGAAGAGGAAGAAGAGGAAGAGGAAGGCAGGAGGAAGTCACAAGGAAGTCACGTAAGCTTTCATGCAAGTCCCAAGTTACTGGGAAAGAAAAAATGTGCTAAGTCATGCAAATGTTGTTTCGTCGGATTTGGGCACTTTTGCCAACTTTGCACTTGCGCAATACTTGCATTTTTTTCCCCCCTGACATAATGAAAAACATAACCCTTGAAAATGCACATTTTTCAAATATAAGCAGTGGCGCGCAGCCTTCCCAAATTTCGCCCGAGCAAAGTCCCGCGTCGTCCGATGGCGGACTCGAAAGTTTGACTTACTGTTCAAGTCCAGCAAGTTCCCGACGCTGGTCCTCAGGTGGTGCGCCTCCTTGGCCAGCGCCGCCGCGGTCCACGAGCTCTCTTGTCGCGAGGGTCCGCCTTTCGATTGCCCCTTGACGTCTGCGCAACTGCAGCCCAAAAAAAACAGTAAATACGAAAACTAACCCATACGTGTTTTCTCTCCCGTGTAGGCAATTTTTAAAATAACCTTATGAGATATCGCAAGTGTTGCTCATTGTCCGATAATGTTCTTCAACTGGCACTATCGATACGAATTCGCTTGGAAGAAGCGTGACAGCGCTGAATGACATTGTGACATTTTCTCCGGGATGCTTCGTCGATTGAACACGTCTTCCGGCTTTCCGATACGCGTTATTATAATATAGTTTGACAGCAACAGTTACTACTCATGACTTCGTATTAAGAAATGGATGCTGTTTTTTTTTTGTTTTTTGTTAAAAATGTACGACGTGACCCACAGCAGCAGCACACGCGTCATGTTTTGGTTTTGAAAAGACAGCCACTGGCCTACAAAAGGTGTAAGAACAGGTGAGGACAAAGCCATGGAGGGGGTTTCTGAAAAGGATGCGAAGGAGGGGGTGGGGGAGGAGGGGGGGGTGCTATTATGAAACCTGACAAGTTAACCCCCCACCCCGCCCCCAACACAACAGTCGCACAAACACAATCTCGCTTAACGGAGAGCGACCGACTGACCTGATTGACTGAGGTGGACTTACGCAAGAGTCATGTCACGCTGAAATCGATCGCATTCGCACACCGCAAACAAGGCGGCAAGACATCGAACAGGACGCTCGCAGGGGTCAAATAAAGGTCAACCGCAATGGAACAAAGAAGGGAGTAGGCACGCAAAGCGATAAACGCCACTCGGTGATTCGTTTGCGAATAAACGCGCCGCCTGGGCGCCGACGTTTGGCAACGAGGCTCAATGGCAGCGGAGCGGTCATGAGCAGCAGGCTACTTAACGGCGGCGGGCCCACCTGGGATCGCGCAAGTGGGTCAAAGCGGCAAGGGAAGCCGACAGACCCAATTGCGTTCAATAAAAAAATAAAATAAAAAAAAAAAACTGGAGGGAAGTCAAAATACAGAGAATGTCGGTGACATCATCACACTCACTCCGACAAACAAAAAAAGTCAAAGTGTTGGACTTGGATGTACCTGGTGGGTCCGAGTCCTTCAAGCAGGAACTCTTGAACATTCTGAGGAGAAAACACACAATTGAAATCTTGAATGGAATACTTTGAAGCTTGGGGGCCGGGGGGCGGGGGGGTGTCACTGTAGTGGCCACTTCATTAGGTACGCGAGCTCCATCGCGTTCTTTCTCACCGCGACAAACGTCAGCAGTTTTGCGGTGGCCGTCTCCAACGTTTGCTTGGCGGCGTCGCTCTTGCGCAACTGGCATTGCAGCACGGCCGCCGCCTTCTTCAGTTGCTCGACGTCCTCCTGCCACAAGAAACACGTCCGCTAAGGAAAGCGGCGCCGGCCTCAACTTTGGAAGCACCGAATGACATTTACCCTCTCACAGGGTCAGAGAGCCAGTATGCGTCCTACCTTATTGTCCAGAAGAGGAGGAGGAGGAGGAGGATGATGATGAAGAGGCTCTTTGGCCCTTTGAGTCTTCAGCTCGGCGATCTCGGCCTCCAGCAGGTGGACCACCTCTTCATAGTCCATCTCCATCCCGCGGGCTTGTTTGCGGGCCTCCTCGGCCAGCTCCGCCCGTGCCCGCAGCGTCTGCGTTTCCTCCGCGGCCGCCTTGGCTTCCTGCCGGGGGGGGGGGGGAAGTCGGTGAGGCGAGGCGCTCAAAGCCCGCTGTTGGATTTGGATAAACTGACAGATGAAGCCGGTCACTTGTAGCGGAAGTTTAAAAAAAAAAAACAACAACAACAAAAAAACTAAATCATGTCATTCTCAAGTACGGAATTAATTGTAGTGTGCGTGTGTGTGTGTGTATTTGGGGTAACGGGGCTGTTTCACGTTGAACGGACACACTAAACATGAGCAGGTAGGGGGGGCACATCAGTGTGGGACTGACAAAACCACGGACTGGCTGCCCCACCAATCACAGGGGTCCGCCTTTCCCAATGCACCTTTCATCACGTCCCATAAGTAGCCAAACAAGGGGACGGTGTGTGAACACCGGCGCTGGCGTGACAAAGACGGCGCAAGTGGTGGCGACGCGGTACGGCGGACGTCCGTTGATGTAATCTTGCGTTTAAAAAAAATAAAATAAAATGTTGCAACCTATGCCTGCGGCGTGGACGACTGGAAAATTCTGCTCGCCAACCTGCGTGGATGACGGCCGATCCAAAGGTGGGCCTATTTTGGAAGAGAAGTGTGTGTGCGCTACTGGTTGAGTAACTAATGGGTCACAGCAGGAGTTGTCTTGTGTCCAGCTGTGGCCTGGGAGACGGGGGCGGGGGGGGGGCACTCTTGTCTGAGTAGTGTGCACAATCACAAACATTATTGACAAAAAAAAAAAAAGGGGCGGGGGTGAAGAGAGGGAAACAAAAAAGCGAGCGGCGAGTGTGCGGCTTTTGGGGAAACAAGGTGTTGACGGTGAGGCCGGCACGTATCAGATTGTCGTCGCCATGACAACGCACACCACTTGGCATCACTCACCTCCTGCCTTGCTTCCGAGCAGACACTTATTTTCCCTCGCTATGCTTTCTTTCCTTCCATTTTGTCTTCCTTCCGTTCTTTCAATTAACCCTCATTGAAAGTTAATTTTCTGCCTTCTTTCCTTTGTCCCCCCCCGGTCCATCCTTCCTTCCTTTTCATGCCTTGAGATGTGCTTTTTTTTTCAAGCATCAAATTCCTTCCTTCCTTCCTCTTCCCTTCCAACAAACCTGCTTTTGATTCAGTCTCTCGTATCCTCGCATTCTGCCTTTGCTTCAACCTCCATTTCCGCCTCCGTTTATTAACAAAACAAAAAAAAAACTGACGTGTTTACCAACTTTGTCCAAATGAAGCTGCTTCATCACTGAGAGACTTCAGCTGTGGATCACAACAAACAAACAAAACCAAAAAAAGGACGCTTTTTTTCCCCTTCTCTCCCCATCTTTGAACGAAAGCTGCACACTCCCACTTTGCCTGCTTTTAAGTTTAAAAAAAAAAAAAAAAAATACAAGTGAAGCTGAAGCGTGGAGGTGAGCCCACCTCCACCTGATGAGCTATTTTCAACACCACGCGCCCACTTGCGCTCTCCCACGCGCCGCGAGTCAAGTGAAGGCATATTGCATCGCGTCACCAAATATACGACATTCCGAAGATTTTAAATTCTACGAAGTCGCGACACGACTTCGGTTCGTTGTCGTTGAACCTCGGCGCCACGATCGAACTGCACGGAAGGATGTGACGTGCTATCTTCCAACCTGTCTGACACTGTCCAGCTCTTCCTCCATCTGCCGCTGAACCCTGTGAGACTCCAGCAGCTGATCCTGAACGTCAGACGACATCCACACCACACAGGAAGTTGGCCTGGCTGCGCCTCTGGTGCCATCAAACGGTGCCTAACCCCCCCCCCCCCCTCCCCCAATAGTGCAAAGGGCGGCTTTCACCTGCAGCCTTTTGACCTCCCGCAGAGCCTCCACGTTCTCCTCCCTCAGTCGATCCATCTCGACCGCGTCGGCCCAATCGGACGTTGACTGCCACGTACGCACAAACACACACACACCAAAGTAACTTCAGGTTGTCATGGCAACAGCAGAACCATAGCACAAGTTTCCCCAGCCCCTGCTGTGCAGAATGCAGCGGATGTCCGCGGGCGCACCGCACAGTTGTCATTAGTAGCCAACATGATCTTTTGAATCAAATGTCAAATATTTTGCAGGGTGAACTTTGTTTTCGACCAGTTATCTTCTTTGTCGACCTACCCGGCGGCGAGCGGGCACCTCCAGCAGATTCAACAGGTCCTCGGACGTGAACCTTGACCCCGGCTGGGTGGCGGTCGGCCCGTCGGGCTGAGACTTGAACACCTCCCTGGTCGCGCTCTCGAAATCTGCCCGAGCAAACAAAACGGCCGCCTTCGCTTGAGTTGTTACCCGAGGTGCAATTGAACGGCCACCTGCGGGGAAAGTCACTTCAAGCGTTCGTTGTTGTCAGAGCGACAGCAGGACAACCTTGAATACACCACAGGCCAACGTTTGACATAACCAACCCCCCCCCCCCGACGACCACAACTACATTTACTACCACTGCAGAAACTGAAATGGGAAATAAAAAATATTTGGACAAAGCAGACAAAAAAAATAAAGATCACGCTACCGTTTGTTGTCCGTTCAAAGTTCTCACGCGTTGAATCAAAGTTTTGTTTCGGGCACGTCCTTACCGGCGTAGGCCACCACGCCAGGCGGATCGGTTCGCAGTCGGGACCAGAGCGCCTGGCGCTGAGCGTCCGAAGGCTTGAGGCCCAGCAGGTCCAGAGCCTGAACACGCACACGCATCCATAAAAGCAGATCAATAAGGGCGCATGGTAAGCTCGCCCTCGCCTCGCAATAGTATCAAACTCAACAGTCATCGACATGTAAATAAAGTGAGCCATTTTGGAAAAACATTTTGAATTTTTACTTTGATCTCATTTGCGAATTGCTCCATATTTGGGATTTTCATTCGCTGGGAGTTAAAAAAAAAGAAAAAAAGTGCTGTCCAAATTGATTGCGCTGTGCTTGTATAAAATGACTCATTCGGACGGATCCTTGGTAAAGCATGCACTCTGGTGTCCACTTTGATTATGACAACTCGAGTCAAGCAGGGTGTCGCTGCACAAAAATCAACAAATAGAATCATGAAAATGATCACCTTTTCCACTTGCTCCACTCTGAGATGACAGCCATCTGCAAACAACACAAATTCATGGACAAAACTCAACTCGTAATAAGCTTGTGAGCATTTGTACATAGGCACTTTTTTTGAGCATTCAAGGACACCGTAGGAAACAAACAACAAAATATGACGATACTGTATTATATTGTATGCCCCCCCCCACAACAACAAAAAATGGATTGTATTAGAATTCGTACCCACATTGAGATCAGACTCATCTAAGGACGAAACGCATGCGTGTTGGCTCATGACTGGACTCACTCGGACCTGCAAAGACGACAAATTTCTATCGGCATGTGAAATGAGGAACAGAACAGACACACACACACACACACACACACACTGGTCTGTTTTACGAATGCAGCTAGAGTGTGCTCAACTGCCAGGTGTCCAATTCCGTCGCCTTGCTCAAAGGAATGGTCATGTGCGATTCCATTTGTGACTCCGCACCTGGCAGACGTTGACGGGCGGCAGCGTCTCGCTGGCCGGGTTGCGGCTGCAGGTGAGCTTGGTGATCACAACTGGCGCGGGCGGAGGGGCCCTGATGGCCCCGGATGGGCCTACGACAGGACTGTGGGGCCCGCTGCTGGAGCTGGAGGAAGTCCGGCGCCGGATGAAGGCCACTTCCACGGTGGGATCTGGTCTGCGGTACGCGGCACAAGCAAAACGTCAAACTTGTATTTGCAGCCTTGCATTCCACCTTTTCAGTTTTCTTTTCTGTGTGACCTGTTTTTTTGAACTATAAATTTCTTAAGATCTTTCCGGACCTGAGTTTGGTGCGCGTCAGGATAGTCCTGGCCTCCTCGTACGTCACGCCAATGAGAGATTCCTTGTTGATGGACACCAGCTGGTCCCCAACCTGCAGCCTGCCGTCCTTCACACGCAAAAAAAAAAAACAGCACAGATAAAAAATGAATTGATCACCATCTGACTGACCAATCGCACGTATGGACAACGAAGGACGCGCACTATATTTGGAAAAACAAGATGGTGGAGACATGCCGATCAAGTAGTGGCTGACCTTCTGGCAGTCTCCTCCCGCCACCATGTCCTGGATGAAGACCATGGGGCCTTCGGCGCGGTTGGTGCCGCCCTTGATGACCAGGCCCAGGCCGCTGCCCTTGGCGATGCAGATCAACTGGATCACGCTGTCGCTGCGAGAAGAATGAAAAGAAGCAAGCGAGGGAGGAAGGCACGCACGGAGAGACGTTAAGTAACACTTCCTTTCCAATCCCATCACAAGTGGGGCACATTCTGCCTCGAGTGGCTCTCAAATCGGAGACTCCACGAAACACGCAGATAGACGGTATCACAAAAGTGGTCCGTGGAGCAAAAAAAGTTTGGGGAGCGCCGCTCTTTTGCGTCTTTGTGGATGTTTCAAGCATCTGTGGGAGGTACCTGAAGGCGGGCGTGGCCACGGGGCTGAAGAGCGAGACCCCCTCTTTGGGGCTGAGCAGCTGGGGGCTCTCAGACGAGGAGGAGGCGGCGGCGGCCAGCAGCTTCCCTGCGCCAACACAAAATCCAGAGTTGAGTTTCAACATACCAGGAGCACGGTAAGTGCTTCCGCTCGGGTTTCACCTGCGGACTGCTGAGTCGGCGAGATCCGACCGGACGCCGCCAAGGGAGCGGAGCAGTACTTCTCCATCAGCTCGGAAAACTCCCGCCTTGAGATGACAACATGAATGCATCAATCACAATATGACTGAATTAAGACTTTTATCCTGTTATTTCTTGAAAAACAATAAAAGTATTACTTTGGCACCATCTTGTGGCAGTGTGGCGCCAATGAACTACATTGCAGAGCGTGGAGGAGTTTCCTTTAGACAAAAGTAGTGGTTGTACACAATCTCCTGAAGTGTCAGTTATTGGTGGATTTTCGATATTGGACGCAGGGCTCATTTATTACTTTTCGCTAAGAGCATGGGCTCACTGTACATAATTTATTGTTAATGTTACAATTATTTAAGATACAAATTGAAATGTGCATATTTAAGACAGTTTTCATGAAAGTTTACTTAAAAACATTTTTTTTTTTTTTTAAATGACCACGGTCCCAATAAGTGAAGCTTGGACGTCATCCTAATCTCCCGACTCAGGGTAGCATTAGCATTAGCATAACTCTCGAACACAAATGCAACTCAAGACAAACAAAAATAACGTCTTGGTGATGTTTTAATGTTCTGTTGTGATTTCAGTCTCCGAGATGGTTCTGCCGGCATGCCGCCAAGTGTAAAACAGTGGACAGGTGGTTGAAAACGAGCGAGTGACGGAGCCGCAGGCCGCGCGACGTCATCGCCATCCCCGATGTGTCAGCCCGCGTTTGTGCTGACGGACGAGGCGGCGCGATGCGGAAAAGCAGCCAGGACGACAGAGTTGTCCAGCTGACACCTCCCTTCCCCAAAATAAAAAATACTGACGCCTGACCTTCGACTGACACGACCGCTATGACATCACTTGTTGTCGGGGGGGAGAAGTCAGCATCCCTTCGCCCAGTGGTGGGCTGTGCTTTTGCTATGTGAGCCTTCAGCGCGACACAAGCAGACTTAATCCACCTCTTAATGCCCCCAATATCACCTCACAATCAAAGTCGACTGTCGGACTGTTGGAAAAAGATTTTTCGTCCATTTACGGAGGTGGACTTACTTGGAGTCGTCGTCCCTGGCAACCAGGAGAGACATGTGATTGGACAGCGATGCGGTCCTCAGGATCTCCACTGCCCTGCCAGGATGCAAAGCACTTGGGATTCAATTGCATGCCCTAAAAAAATGAAAACCCTGCACATGTTTGGGTGACTAAAGTCGTGACCTCTCATTGGTGACCCCCCTCAGGCTGATGTTGTTCACGTCCACAATCAGGTCACCTGACTTGAGCCGACCTGGATAACACACAGGCAATGTTTGCCATGAACAACGGGCGGTGCGGTGAAATCGCAATATGCAGAGGCCAACTTAAAAAAAATGATAATAATACAGTGAAACTCCTCTACAACGAAATCTACATGGGTGAAAATACCCCCTGGTGTGAAAAAATCTTCACGCATTAACACCATTCCCACTTTCCTGTTTCAAATTTGCTACAGTGAAAAACCCCCTGTTGTGAAACATTCTTGCTGCAAACATGATTTGGTTGTAGAGGAGTTTCACTGTAAATCAAAGCAGACCGTCAAGCGCAGCCAGTCCACCGGCTACGACTCTCTTGATGAAGATGCCAAAGTCTTCTCCCGTCATTTCTCGGTAGCCCCCAATGATCTTCACACCTGCAGGGGGAGGGACAAAAAAAATAAAAGTAAATAAAAGCTCAACATAAAGAACGCAAAGATGTGAAGCGTGGTGAGAAGGCACAGGTTGACCGACCAAGTCCTTGCTTGCAGTGGCAGAACTCCAGCCGGTGGACGGCTCGGCTGATGCCGGGTGGGCCCATGATGGTCCTGAACACAAACACCCACAAAGAAAAAAAAAAAAAAGACTCATCAGCCAAGTGCTTCCTATAAACATTCCCAAGAAAAAAAGCTCAACTTTCATAAAATTATACCCTCACCTTTTTTTTTAATGCGTGACCAGGCCCATTTGTCCAGTTTTAAAAGTCAAACGAGGCGCTTAAGCACCAAAAAGTTTGCAAGTTGCTGCTTCAGAAGGGTCAAATTTGGGTCAAATGTGCCGGACGTCAACATGCGGGATAGAAAGCTCAAAGCAGGGCGTCGTCGTCGTCGTCGTCAGCAAGCGAGCAGCAGAGTGGAGCAATTAAACTGATCACTTAAGTCTTGCAAATCTGCCCGATCGCCCGCTCACAGTCATCCGCGTCACACGCGCGCCGGTCCGAGTCGAATTGTGTCACCAGCCACGACTTGCGGCGACGTCACAAGCGTCTCCCCGTCGAAGAAGCAGAACTACATACATTTTCCTTGTGGTAAAAATGGACACAAAAAAAAAAAAGTGATACTTGAGGTTTAAAACTGGTCTTTACTGTTATTTATAAAATACAAATATTTACGCCAAATGCATTGCCATTCTGAAAAGTTGGCCAATTAATCCTGTTTTATCGAAAACAACAACAACAAACAATTCAAATCTGCACAGGAAGCGTTTCCGTGTTGTCATGATTCTCTTAAAGGGCCGACGCGCACGTGTGTCACATCGGCAGCGTGTGGACGCACAAGCCCGGAAACGACGACGGATAACAACAACAACAAGAACAAAAAGCACATTACCTCCTCCAAGGTGTCGAGAATGAGGATGCGGGAGACGAGGAAGGAGCTTACCGGTCGAGCGGCGACACTCCATTGATGTGCTCGCTTTCCTGCGGGAGAAATGCCATTGCACAACGTCAGCCAGAGGACAAACAGCCAAGCGCACGCACACGCGCACGCACACGCCGCCATGACCAAATGCTGCTTGTCTCCAGGGAAGACGATGATGAGACAAGGCTGATGTGTGTGTGTGCGTGCGTGTGTGCGGGACAGAAATCCGCCGAGACACACACACGCACACACCTTTACACACTAATCCCGGCTGATACCTGTCGCACACGCACACGCTCAAAACAAATCCACTCAGAATACAATCACACACACCCAGGGCAGCAGTAACACACAAATTATACACACACACGGGGAGACACACACACACACACACACAGACACCGATCTGTCAGACACATGCAGTCACAAAAGGGGGGTGTCTTTTCAATATGTGGCAAACAAAACCCAAACAGGAAGCTGCCCATGAGCAAGGTTAGCAGTGGAAAGCTAACCTTTCTTTGCCGTGGGTGCCGCTCACGCTTCAACCACTTCCCGTGTGCGAGGCACGAGTCGACGCTTACATCACACCGCTCCTCGCTTATTCAATTCAAAAGCTGCAAAAAAAAAAACTGAAATCAAACACATACAAAGGCCACATTATTTGCGCCATAAAAATGGATCATCATAAGAATATTTACTGTTAAGAAACTGAAACGGTGAGGATTTGGACAATTTTAAGTTCCACGTCATCTCTTACTGAATGAATGAATACAAAATAGATGACATGAAACAATGAATCGATATGAAAATAATCGCCTATTGAATATTTATTAATTCTTGAGTTTTAGTTCTTTTTTTTAACCTTGGATCAACATTGTTGTCAAAAAAAACAACCCCCCACAAAAAAACATTTTTAGGTTGTTGGCGCAAGGGAGGAAAAAAAAAAAGTTGCAGATGTTGAAAGAAAGTGTTTTTTGGTCATGTAAAAAGCAGAAGCAGCAAGTTTCCTGCCTCTTGAAATCGCAAACAGCCTGCAAGACATCAACAATGGATTTGGACCTCAGGAGCACGCCAGCGCCCGGCGGCGGCGGGTGCCCGCCGGTGGGCATCCAGCTGGAGGGCGTGATCCTGCCCCCGGTGCTGACGGTGGACGTGGTGCTGGGTTTGCTGGGCAACGCGGTGGCGCTGTGGGTCTTCTGCTTCCGCGTCAAGTCCTGGAGCGCCAACACGGTGTTCCTGGTCAACATGGTGGCGGCCGACTTCCTGGCGCTGGTCAGCCTCCCGCTACGCATCGACGCCCTCTTGCGGGGCCACTGGGTCTTCGGTGACGTGGTGTGCCGCCTCAACCTCTTTCTTATGTTCTCCAACCGCACCGCCAGCATCGCGCTCATGACAGTCATCGCTTTTTACCGATATGTCAAGGTGAGAGTGTCATTTTTTTTTTTTCCGCCCCATTTTCTGAGACAAACAAGCACTCTCACTTCTGGTCAATTTCTTATTTTTGCCTGAAGCTAACATGCTAACCTGCAAAGCTGGTTTTTTTTTTTTGTACGACGCGCCGCGCGCCCGCAGGTGGTCCACCCTCACCAGCGCTTCAACCGCATGACCAAGCGACGGGCTGGCGTCTTGTCGTTGCTGGTGTGGCTGCTAGTGAGCAGTCCTCGCGTGCCCATGCTGGCCTACAACCACATCAAGGGCAGCGGCGATGCCACGCAGTGCTTCTTCTTCACCTCCTACAAAGAGGCCACTCGCGGTAGTCACGCAAAACATCCGGCACTCCATATCCATAAAAGATAGTTATTTTTGTTTATCTAAATGTGAAATGTTTGAGGAGAATGGGACTAAAGCCTGAAACGTCCCCTGGCAGGCATCGTGATTTTGGTGGAGACGCACCGTGTGCTGACGGTGTTGGAGTTCGTCATCGCGCTAGCTCTCCTGATCTTCTGCTCGGTGCAAATTTCGCGCTCGCTGAAGCGTCGGCAGATGGGAAACACGGCCAAGGTGCGCAAGGCCATGCGCGTGTGCATCGCCATCGTGGCCATCTTCCTGGTGTGCTTCCTGCCGACCACCATCACCACGTTGGGGCTTTGGGTGAGCCGCTCCCTGCGGCCGTGGGACTGCGCCGCTTTCTACGCGCTCACCCAGCTCAACATTGTCTCCTTGAGCCTCAACTTCCTCAATTCGGCTCTGGACCCCATCCTCTACGTCTTCTCCAGCTCTGTCTTCAGGAAGGAGCTCCTGGCCGCCGTGCCTCCAAGACTGCGTTGCAAAAAGGCGGTTGAAGGGAAGTCGTCCGCATCCGTGTCCACGTCTCAGTCCACCGGCCAGGTGGAGCTCGAGAATGTGAGGATGACCGCAGGGAGTGAAGCCTCATAAGAGGGAGGGGGGCTTCATTTCCACACATGGAAATGTTTCCTCCATGGCAAAATGTTCGGTCACTGTTTGTCCAAACAAAGACATTGATTAAATTCAAAAGTCATCTTTACTCTGACTACTACTACTTATTTCGCCAGACTGGAGACCAGTCTATAACGTGCGCTGAAATTGAATAAGCAACTCCCTGTGTCCTGAAAGTGAGTGGTGACCAGTCTTTTATTTGGCTACAGAGCACAACGTGCATAGAAAACGTCTGTGACGTCAAAGTAAAAATATTAAAAAGACACGCGGAAACTGACATTTTGGAAGCAACGACTGAACGTGAGGACAAATTGAAAGCATAGCAACATCTAGTGGACAAATTGGAAAACTACATCTGCACGACTAGTTCAATCCGACGTCTGACGCCGGTTTTGAATTTTTTGACTTTTAAACAAACAAAATATGAACGTGTCAAATTCTAAAACAAATCAACGGACATACCCTGTGTTGCGTTGACGTCCCTCGCCGCTCTGCATGATTACTGCTTCGTTTGACTCTTAACAAAATGGCCTCGCCGCAATCTTCAGACGGTTTCATGTTTGGACCGGACCAGAATGCGGTGGGGTTTTCTTTCCAACTATTGGGACCGCCAACAAGCTGACATCCATGAACGAAACTGTATTTTAAGTCCGAACTCGGTTGAGTGGCGACATTGCCTCGTTTGGGAAAGGCGGCCATGTTTGTTTGGCGTGGATTTTGGAGGGAAATAAAAATTAGCTCCGCCCAGATAATGAAATCACTTCCGTGTCTTCACAAATCGCGAGAACTTGCTTGCAAATCATAGAGACGAAGATTCCAACGTGACCCCTGTGAAAAAAAGTTTGCCCCCAACCAAACTACATGTATAATCAAAGGGGAGAACAAGTTTGAGGGAATAAGAAAATACAGCATTGATATATTTTTTACAACTCTCCAAATACATTCATTTTACCCATGTAATTTGAACTGTCAAGTACAAAATGGCCAGGAGAGAAACCATGAAAATTATCACAACAAGTCTACAATAGCATGTCTCAGGAACAAAGACAATATTCATTGAAACTGCCGTGAGAATAAGTGTGTATTTTTATCCGCCTGTGTTTTAGTGAAGTTTTGGCAAGCTAAAAGACAGTGACCCCTACGCATGCCAACATAAGATCAGAAGAGTGGCTCATCACACACAAGTAATCATGTGCTCCCGGCTAGTTTGCATCAAGACACAAAAGGCAAATTGCAAAGAGATGTCAGCATCTGAAGGTCCACTCCAAAAATGACAAAATGAAACGTCACCGTGACAACCTGACAAAGAGGAGGGAGGAGAAGAAAAAAAAAAAAAGCAGCCTGAACAGCTTCAATTCTGTGGTTCTTGGCATACGTAAGCATCACTGCAATAGGGAGCGAAAGGTCTTGAATATATTCATATCCAAGAGCAATGTGACTCACAAAGCCAGTGTTGGGTTTTTCATCTTGGTACTAATAGGATTGTTTTTTTTTTTTCTTTCAAAAACGGCGGACTGTCATACAAAGCATCGACATCCTCGCGTTAGCGACACTTTCGCGCTGAAGGGCCACAATCAGAGCCAGCACCACTGATGGTGAGAGCACAAGTGGTCCACTTGGACTCCTTCACGCAGCCTCTCCAGCAATCAGCCACACTTAGCAGGCAACAAGCACACAGAGCTCATCTTGGGAGATAGCGCTACTGCCTTCTCAGACACTTGCTTGTCTGCCCGCCAAAGAGATTTGTCAACAGCTGCATCACCTGCCAGGCTTCCAAGTAAAGCGCATGAAATACTCAAACCATACAGAAAATTGCATGTCTGGCAAAAAAAAAAAATGATTGAAAGCAGGATTTGAATAAGTCAGTTTCCTTTGCTAGCACAGCAAAACTGACTTGCTTCAAAGTTTCAGGTTTGTCGGTCGCAATTGTACGTCAATAAACAATCATAACTCAAGTTAAAATTGAAACGCGCCATGTCTGTATCTAATGAGAGACAGCAACACCCATAAACTCCACTTTACAGATCATTGAAAGACAAGGCAGTCAAGAGTTGAGTTGATTCTTTAGTTTATTAAATCTTATTTCAGCAGGGAATCGACGCAGGTTGTTCATCCTATAAAAAGGGAAGAAGAAAACATTCAAGTTAATACAGCAGAGTTCAGTGAGGGGGTATAAATAAATGTTTACCTCCTTAGACCTTTGGAGATCTTCTCAGGTAGGGACCATAGGGTTGCTCATCCTTTTGGAAATAATGCATTCTGGAGAATTCTTTGCGTGGTTGCCGATAGCCGTTTCGGTTCTGAACAATATAAGTAGGAAGCTCCTCCTCCTCATCGTCATCATCATCCTCCTCCTCCGGCAACTCATCAGTAAACACTTGAGATGACAACCAGGGTGCACTGGCTTTCATTGGGATTCGGACCAGATCTTGGCCGGGATGGTAAGAGATCCACTTCAACGGGCTCCTGTTGGGAACACTGGCAGAGTCATAGCCTTTAAGTCCAGATGTGGCATGATTGTTGGAATCCACTTGAAGGTATGGCCAGTTGGCAACTAGACCAACTGGATGAGCAGGCAACTTGTTTCGACTTCTCACTTGTACGCCACCACTTGAAAGTGAACCAGAGACTTGATTGGCTGCACCCTGTGAGGATTGGTGTCCAGAACCGGGAGCTCTTGAGGGTTTGTAGTTTGAAGATGGATTATTGATTTGCCCATATGCCGCCCAACCGGAGTCCAGCTTTGCACCTGAAACAGACCCTGCACCCCAGTTTCCAGCGCCGGCAGGAAGACTTACATGAGCACCAACAGGAGAGGGTACAGGAGCAACTGAGGGGTTGAAACCGGGTGACCAGTAGTGGGCCGAGCTGTGCGATGTCCATTTCGGGTGCTGGTTGCCACCTGGAGTCGCTGCAGGCTTGCCCTTAATGATGGACGGTCTAACTAGAACTCCAATGACACTTGGTGCTTTGATGGAAGGAGCTGCAGGCTCGGACGGTAGATTCACTTGACTGTATGCGGCCCAATTTGGGTGCAGGTTACCATCTGGATGTGGTGTTGGTTGGCCTTTACCGGTGTGACCTTTGGCGCCACCAGTCAAGGCTAGATTGGCTTCAGAGAATGCATGTGGTCCCTTGGCAGCAGGCGCGGCTACTTTCACCCAACCAGGCGTCTGCCCCATCCCAGTGCCAGAAGTGTACACTGCCCACCTTTGTTGCAGGTTGCCACCAGGATGAGATGCCAGTTGCTCTGTCACGGTGCTGGGAGGAGAAACCACAGGAGAAGCTGGTGGATGATAGACTTGACTGTAAGCAGTCCAATGCGGGGGGAGGTTGCCCTGTACAGCGTCAACACCAGTTGAGGGTTTATAGGTGGAAGGTCGCACAACAACTGGACTGTACATTGCCCAACCTTTGTGCAGTTTGCCATATGGCTTAGCTGAAGGTTGGTCCTTTCCAGGCACAGAACTCTCAGGAGCAGCTGGCTCATACATTGGATGGCCCAATACCCAACTTTGAGGTTGGTTTCCACCCACAGAAGCTTGCCTCCTTCCGGGATCAACAGGACCAGCAGAAACCACTGGAGCAGTTGGAAATTCAGAGTCAGAAGATGACAAGTAACCTGGATTGAACATGGCCCAATTTGGAGGCAGGCTGGCAACTGGATTCACTGTTCTTTGCCCCTTCACAGGGTCAACTTTCCTTAGACCGGTTTCATGCTTGGAGCTGGAAGGTTGCACCCCAACTGAACTGTATGATGCCCAACTTTGTTGTTGCGGGGTGCCAACAGGATTAAATGCCAACTGCCCTCTCACACTGTCCAGAGCAGTTGGTGGGTGATGGACTTGACTGTATGCTGCCCAATTTGGTAGAAGCTCACCTGTGTTTACAACTGGCTGCTGCTTCACACCACCAGCTGAGGGTTTGTAGTTTGGCGGATGCACATGACCTGAAGTGTACACGGCCCAACTTTTGTCACCGGGATTTGCTGCAGGCTGTCCCTTTGCCACGACGGGGCTCTCGGGGGCAGTTGGAGATTCAAAGCCAGAAGATGTAAATACTGGATTGAACAATACCCAACTTGGAAGACGGTTATCAGCTGGATTCACTGCTGGTTGCCCCTTTGCAAGGTTACCTTTCATTGAACCAGTTGCAGGTTTCACATTAACTGGACTGTAGTGAACCCAACCTGAAGGCAGATTGCCACTTTGAATAGCTGCTTGCTGCCCTTTAACAGCGATGTGAGGACTCCCTTTTACACCACCAGGAGGAACCAGAGGAGCAGTTAACGGTTCATATACTTTCCTGTATGCCATCCAACTTGGGCGCAGGTCGGCACTCTGACTAGGTGCTGGCTGCCCTTCGACGACTCCGCCAGTTGTCAGTTTGGAGCTGGGGTGTTGCGCTTCAACTGAACTGTATGCTGTCTCACTTTGCTCCAGAGTGGCACCAGGATGAGATGTCTGCTGCCCTTTCACAGTGCCAGGAAGAACCACAGGATCAGTTGGTGGATAGGTTTCACTGTATGCTGCCCAGTTTTGTTGCATGGTGCGACGAGGATGAGATGCCCACTGCCCATTCACAGGGCCAGGAGGAACCACAGGAGCAGTTTGTGGTTTAAAACTAGACGGTGGATAGACTTCACCGTAAGCTGCCCAATTTTGTTGCAGGTGGTCACCTGGACTAGATGCTGACTGCCCTTTGACAAATCCGCCAGTGGCCGGTTTGGAGCTGGAAGGTTGGGCTTCAACTGGACCGTATGCGGTCCAACTTTTCTGCATCGTGCCACCAGGAGCAGTTGGGGGTTTGAAACTAGACTGTGGATAGACTTCACCGTATGCTGCCCAATTTTGTTGCAGGTGGTCACCTGGACTAGATGCCGACTGCCCTTCGACAAATCCGCCAGTGGCCGGTTTGGAGCTGGAAGGTTGGGCTTCAACTGAACCGTATGCGGTCCAACTTTTCTGCATCGTGCCACCGGGAGCAGTTGGGGGTTTGAAACTAGACTGTGGATAGACTTCACCGTATGCTGCCCAATTTTGTTGCAAGTGGGCACCTGGACTAGACACTGACGGGTATTTGACAAGTCCACCAGTGGTCGGTTTGGAGCTGGAAGGTTGGGCTTCAACTAAACCGTATGCTGTCCAACTTTTCTGCATCGGGCCACCAGGGGCAGTTGGTGGTTTGAAACTAGACGGTGGATAGATTTCACTGTATGCTGCCCAATTTTGTTGCAAGTGGGCACCTGGACTAGACACTGACGGGTATTTGACAAGTCCACCAGTGGTCGGTTTGGAGCTGGAAGGTTGGGCTTCAACTAAACCGTATGCTGTCCAACTTTTCTGCATCGGGCCACCAGGGGCAGTTGGGGGTTTGAAACTGGACGGTGGATAGACTTCACTGTATGCTGCCCAATTTTGTTGCAGGTGGTCACCTGGACTAGATGCTGACTGCCCTTTGACAAATCCGCCAGTGGCCGGTTTGGAGCTGGAAGGTTGGGCTTCAACTGAACCATATGCGGTCCAACTTTTCTGCATCGTGCCACCGGGAGCAGTTGGGGGTTTGAAACTAGACTGTGGATAGACTTCACCGTATGCTGCCCAATTTTGTTGCAAGTGGGCACCTGGACTAGACACTGACTGGTATTTGACAAGTCCGCCAGTGGTCGGTTTGGAGCTGGAAGGTTGGGCTTCAACTGGACCGTATGCTGTCCAACTTTTTTGCATCGTGCCACCAGGATGAGATGTCTGCTGCCCTTTCATAGGGCCAGGGGGAACCACGGGAGCAGTTGGTGGTGGGTAGACTTCACTATATGCTGCCCAACTTTGTTGCAGGGCGCCACCGGGTTGAGGTGTCTGCTGCCCTTTTCCAGTGCCAGGCGCAACCACAGGACCAGTTGGTGGATAGACTTCACTGTATGCTGACCAACCTTCTTGTTGCAGGTGGGCGCCTGGACTAGACGCTGGCTGCCCTTGGACAAGTCCGCCAGTTGCTGGTTTGGAGCTGGAAGGTTGGGGTTCAACTGAAGTGTATGCTGTCCAACTTTTTTGCTTCGTGCCACTAGGATGAGATGCCTGCTGTCCCTTGACTGTGTCAACACTACCTGTTGAGGGTTTGTAGCTCAGAGGTTGCACATAAACTGGACTGTACACTTGCCAACCTTTAACATAGCCACCTGGATTAGCTGCAGCCGGTTCCTTTGCCGTGACGGGGCTCTCTGGAGCATTTGGGGATTCATAGCCATTAGATGTAAATACTTGATTTAACAAGGCCCAACTTGAGGGCACGCCTGCAGCTGGAGTCTCCATTAGTTGCCCCTTGACTGCGTCAACTTGACCTAAACTTGGTCGTTTGTGGCCAGAAGGTTGCACATCAACTGGATGGTACACGGTCCAACCTATGGGTTGGTTTGCTTGAGGATTACTTACTTTGACACCAACAGACACAGGCAAAGAAGCAGTTGGGGGTACATAGCTGGAGGGCGGCGCATACATCGAAACGTATTCTGCCCAAGTTGGGGGAAGGTTGCCACCTCCATTCACTGCAGGCTGCCCCTTAACAGCATCTAATTTGAGCCCACCAGTTGAGGTCTTGTCGCCGGAAGATTGCAATACCCAACTTCTGTGCTGCTGGACACCTGGATTAGCCATACCGACTTGGTCCCCGGCATTTGTGGGTTTGTAGCTGGATGCCTGATCATAAAGTGCCCATCTTGAACCTGAACTGGGAGCACTGGCATACTTGTTAGCCCGGGGCGCAGGAGCACTTGAAGGCTTGTCGGAATTGCCTGCATAGGCCACAAAGCGCTGGTTTGCATAGCCCGAGGACACCACACCTGGAGTCGAGGGGCTGGATGGGGGCTGGCTTTCAGGGGTGGGGTCGGAATCCTGGACTGCAGGGTACACTTTTGAATGTTGGTTCTGCAGGGTCATGAGGGATGGGCGCAGGCCTTCCGGTGGCAGGGCAGGCCCGGCACTTGACTTGTATAGAGGCCTGGGGTGGTCTGCAGGGAAGGAAAAAAATATATAAAAATCTGACACTGTAGCAAGTGTTGAACTCGAAGCCACATTTGATAGGGCACTTACACTTGTGTTGCACAGGGACACTTGCAGCATTGCTGACTAACAGCAAGCAGATCCAAGAAAACCTGCACGATACAAACAAGTCAAACGTTTGCATTACATGAGCAACTCAAATTGCTGGAGGAAATATAAGCCAACAAATAGTCATTCATCTATGCCAGTAATAGTGACAAGTAGCCGTTTTGAGAACTTGATGCAACTTACCTTGCAGCGAGTCCTGGCCCCATGTCCAAAACCCGAGGACCCGAGACTCTGAACAACAGGAGACGAGACGGGAAGCTTGTGCATGAATGACAGCAGCGGCTTGCTGCTTAAATACTGCTCACGCCACTCGTCAGCCGCCATCGCGCGCACCTGCGGCACACTCACGAGGCGCACCTGTCGCCGCTCGCCTCAAACACCAAGTCACAAGTTGCAAGACTGCAGCTCGATACAATCACACAAAAAAGAAAACAAAACCAAAAAATATTTGGGATTTGGCGGATGATTCAATAATTCGAGAGAATTATTTGAGAATTCCGATAATAATTCCCAACAGGAATTGGAGTCGCTCGTGAACTACATGTAGTCCACTATATCAAAAGTACTTTCACTTTGTTATGTTGTGTTGGGTCGTGTGTGTGTGTGTGTGTGTGTGTGTGCGCGTGTCTCAAAGTCACTTTGAAAGGACACGAGCAAGCTTTTGAGGCATACAAAAAGGAAGACACACATCCACACACACAGTTGTGTCCACATGCACACATGAGAGGGGGGGAAGAGGGTCAAAGGTCAGGCAGGCCGGCCGCCCGGAGGCATTCAACACTTTCACTTTCATCTTTGGTGCCGCTTTCATGGGCTCGTCGCTGGACGGCTGCGAGCCAGTCGCAAAATGTGTTCAACAAACACTTAAAAAACAAACAAACAATTCTTCAGGAGGACGACATTTATTATATATTATTATTATGGAAAGATGACAAGAGAAAAAAAACAAAGGCAGATTTGGAAGCAGCGGGAAAAAAAAATAATCTAGAAAAATGGAGTTGAATCTCTGATTCAAAAAAATGAGTACATGGAAATCGTTGTCAATGAAGCTCAGTGGCAACGAATCCTCACATGTCCTGCACGTGACCCGGAACGGCGTAGGGGTCGGCGTAGGGGTCACCGAAGGGCGTCACGTCCAACGAGATGTCGGCCTCGCACCGACTCTGCAGGGCGGCAGCCAGCAGGGGGTCGGCGGGGTTCCGAGAATCGTCGGACACCAGCGACACTTGGTCAAAGTCGCGCTGGGGGCCTGCAGGCGGGACGGCGGCGGCGGCCTCTTTGTGCAGCGTGGTGTCGTGGTGGTAGGACACCAGCTCGTTGCTGAAGTCCACGGCCTCCACGGCCGAGCTGGCGCACAGGCGGTTGCAGCCCAGGATGGTGGAGAAGGCCTTGCGGAAGTCGGCGTTGAAGGCGTAAATGACCGGGTTGAGCGACGAGTTGGCCCAGCCGAACCACACGAAGATGCTGAAGGTGGTGTCGCTGACGCAGGGCGGCGCGCCCGGCGCATCCGCGGCCTGGCAGAAGGGCACCACGCAGTTGAGCACGAAGAAGGGCAGCCAGCAGAAGACGAACACCCCCATGATGATGGACAGCGTCTTCAACACTTTGGTCTCCCGCTTGAAGGAACTTTTCAGCGCGCTCTCGTCCTGCGCCGAGGCCCGCGCGCGCGGTGCCGGCGCGGCGGAGGCGGGCGCGCGCTCCAGCGAGGAGATTCGACGGATTTGCGTCTGCGCGATGCGGAAGATACGCGTGTACGTGCCCACCATGATGAGTACGGGGATGTAGAAGCTAATGAGCGACGAGGCGATGGCGTACGTGCGGTTCAGGCTGGCGTTGCAGTCGTCCTGTGGCTGACGTCCCCGATCCGCGGTGGCGCCCGTGGCGTTGAGGGCGCGCGCGTCTCGGTGCCAGTTGAGCTGCACGGGGATGAAGGAGATGAGGATGGATAGCGTCCACGCCACGCCGATCATGACGAAGGCGAAGCGGCGCGTCATCTTGCGCTCGTAGCGGAAGGGGCTGGAGATGGCCCAGTAGCGATCCATGCTGATGATGCACAGGTTGAGGATGGACGCCGTGGAGCACATGATGTCGAAGGCCACCCACGTGTCGCAGAAGCGGCCGAAGAGCCACGCGCCAGCCACCTCGGACACGGCGCGCCAGGGCATGACCAGCACGGCCACGAACAGATCGGACACGGCCAGCGAGATGACGAACGAGTTGGTGACTTTGGAGCGCAGGTGGCGGAATTTGACCACGGCGGCGCACACCAGCGTGTTCCCCAGCAGCGTGGACACGATCAGGGCGCACAGGACGAAGCCGGTCAGCGCACGAGCCAAGCTCACGTCTCCGGGGGCGCCCGTGGGGGCGTCGCGGCCCCGCTCCCACGACGCTTCGCCCGCCGTGGTCGCTGGCCACTGGCTGCGCGCGTCCCGGGTGGCCATGGCTTGCTCGTCTGTGCCATCGGTGGCTGCTGCTGTGAGGCTCGGTGCGCCCCCACGTTAGGGAGCCCCCCCAACCCAACACCACTCCCGCCCCTACGCGCGTGTTTAATATTTTCCCCTCACACGCATTCGCGGATGACAAATTGCAGAGCATCGAATCTCATCCGTTCAACAGTTAGTCGGTGACTTTAACTGTCGATGAAATGGTGCAGGACAGTAAACGGCGCTCGCATGTGCCATAGCCCCACGAGAAATGGGTGTAGGGCCCTTTTACGCCACTCCAGCATTTCATATCACATTACAAAAAAATATATAGACCTAATTTACTTAGTCCCTCTTTAGGGCTGTTGGGGAACCAAAAAAAAAAAAATCATCTAGCCTTGCCCGATGCTGCCCCCGAGTGGACAGAGCAACACAGCACACCACCTGAAAGTCATCAGTACTTCCTCGAAAGCAGTTTACATCAAACTCACACTGACACTACGTTTGGATATTAATGATGTCGTTAAGAAGGATATATAAAGTATCTTGTCCTCAGAAGCTGTCGCTGAAGTAGACATCATGCACACAGACACACATATCAAAGCCACTCGAACGAAATACACTTTTAGGACATGAATACAGAATTTTAACGTTGGTCATGATGGTGGCACTTGGATGGCGAGTATTTATTTTTCTGACGTGTCACTCGGTTGTAATAGTTTGTGAAAAAGTTGGGAGGACTCAAAAGTCCCTTTGGTTGTCTTTCCTGTTAGCTTTTAATATGAAATGCCGCCACTTCCGGCGCGGCAACCCCGGCGTTCTGTCCTCTCGGCTGACGACACCGTCAGATGTTCAGCGGGCATGCGCACTAGCGTGAGCCTGCGCGTGCGTGAATGATTCAGCAGGCAGCTGGGCAAGCGATGTGACGTCAGGCGTCCGTGAAATGAAACCCGACGGCATCCGCCGCAAATTCACCTGCTTTGTCCTCGTCACGAGACACCGCCGAGGAGTGACGTCAGAGGGCTGCACGCTCAGGAAAGAAGCAAGAAGATATCGTCGTCCTCCGCGTCGCCATTTCCGCATTTTCACGCCCGGTGCTGCCTGCTCACTACAGGTGAGTCTCCCACCCTCGCCCGTCTCTCAAAATGATTTGCAATATAAATATACTGTAAATGTATGACGATGGACATACGTGCCGATGAACAGGAAGCGCATCCATCACAAGGATCATCCTGGTACCTGTGACGTTCGATAGGCTCCACGGCGCTCAAGCGGCGTGGAGCCTTTAATTGGGCCAAATAGTCATCAGGGGTTTTGAATGGGGAGCGCTCAAGACAAGGAGCATCTTCGTTACCAGTGATCACGTCGTTTTTGCCAAGTGTTACATTTAAAAACATAATCCAAGTGAAATGCATGGAGGTGATGTTGTGGGTCAGAATCGGTTTCATCCGACAGGCTGAGAGAGGGGGGGGGCTTAATTCAACTGGCCCAAAAGCCGATGGGGTGCTGAATTAGAGTACATGGCAATCAGGTTTAACGACACTCATAAAAACACAAGAAAAACTTCCTCGTGGCAATGTTGACATGGTGTATGTTGAGCATCTCAAAAAACAAACAAACAGAAAATCACACACAAGTGACGGATCAGAACGGGCTTCATTCACTGGGTCTATAAACAGCGGCCTTAAAGTGACCAAAACGCCGATGGAGTTCTGCATGGGCGCAGACGTTTGGCAACACCCATTATTATGTTAAACGCTTCCTTAAAAACATAATCTAATTAAAAAGCACAAACAATGCTTTGTAATGCTTTGCATTGGAACCGGTTTCGACCGACATGTGTGTGTGTGTGTGTGTGAACATGCTGAGAGATGTTGCCTTTAATTGGCCAAAGTCATTTGAGACAGACACACTGTTATAGCATTTATTTCACAAGTCTTATGCAATTGTAGGCTTTTCATATGTGACCGTGACTAAACTTTATTCGTCACGCAAACCAATAATAGATAAGGGGAGGAAAAACATTCCCTGATATTAAGTTTGACTTGATACATAACTTATGTAACGTGTAATGACTAGCAAATCTTTTTTTGGGGGGGGGGGGGAAATAAGAGGTGCTACAAAAATAATGCATGGCGGCATCATCTGAGTGTCATTCAATGAAACGCAAGCAAGTGAGCCTGTGGAGTCGACGTCAACAGGAAGTGGACGGGGGTCGGGCGGTTCCTTGTTGTAGAACCTCTGCCCCGTGTCCACCAGAAGCGAGATGTTTGGACCTCCGGCTCTGTGAGGAGACAGAGTGTCTTTGTTTTGCATCAGTGACGCTGCTAGCGGGGTTCCACAAAAAGATACCCCCCCGCCCCATCCCAACCCCTCCGCTATTGAATCCTTCCCAGTACAACAGAGAAGTTGTCCGATGCCAGGTTGCCATGACGCCGAGTCGTGACTTGGAAGTCGTTCGCCCCTTCCCACCTTCCGAATTGGAACAAATTCCCTTTTTCAATTTAGACAAAAGGAGTGCTTAGCCGCCATCTTGTCATATCCAGGGAATTCTAAAGGTGGCGATCGTTGGTCGACATCCATGAAACTATGACATCATCGTTTTCAACGCGCTGTGTGGACTTTCCCCGGCCATACGCGCTCCCCGCTGTCCACGCCGCGGCGGCCTCGCCCCTCGATTCGTTGGTCCAATCACATTCCGATAGCCTCTTCCACTTATCAGTGCACCTTTGAGCTCAAGTTGTCGCCATGTGGAGGTACCGTCGTGTAAAGGCTTGAAAGGCGCTTGCTCACGGGGACAGGTGAGCGGGTTATCGTGGTCGTCATGCCAACCGTGGGAAAATATGAGCGCGTCTCCTTCCGGCACGATGTCTCTTTGGCCGGACCCGGAAGCTCCTCCCACTTTCCTTGGTGCTTGTCATGTAAAGCGCCAGCGCAGCCACAACTCGATGCATTCGGCCTGCGAGCCGGCCGCCTTTGGATTGTTTTCAGCTGGCTGGCCGGACAAATGGAGCATGAAGACATTGTTGATGGATGCTGAGCAGGAACCATGCGACCTCACTGAGGAAGGGGGCGGGGTGAGAGAGATGAAGACACAAATGAAAATGTGTGCGGCTGCATTGGGTAATAGAATAGTTAGAACTGATTGATTTATTGATTTATTGAACGTTCAAATCTAACTCCCCAAGTGTCCTTCACCCTTAGCTGTGATGTCACCTTAGCGACGCAACGTCATGCTAACATCTAGTTACGGTGCCACTGTCCTCCCACACTTGCATGTTTTGAGTCAGCATGTTGCTGCTCCTGCTGCCCCCCCCCCACCCCAAAGAACAAACCCGCACATGTGGATTACGGGTGCGCTTATGTAAGTGCACCTTCTATCAGATGACTCCTTTTCCTCCCTGAGGAGCTTCAGGAAGCTTCGATAAAAGCGCCACTTATCATCTTCCTCCTCCCTCTCAGATGTTGATCAGATGTTGGCTAGCGGGGGCAGTTAGCTGCTCGCCGCGATGCGTGCTTGTCTTAGCGACCGTCGAATTTCCTTTCTAAGTGGATTTTAGTTTGCCGTCGGCTCTGCGGAACACTTTCCGTGCAGGTAAATTTTGTGTTTTGATTTTGTACGTGCCCGTATATCAGATTTCTAAATGAGTGATTTTTTTCTTCAAGAATGCTAAAAATTCAATTTGAAGGTCCAACATGAAAAATGTTAAATATCGAAACAGTCCATATTCAAAACAGAGTAATTTTTTTGTCAATATTGCTAAACAATCACATTGGGAGTAAATATTAAAATAGCTATTTAGAGTAACTAGTTAAGAGTTAACTATCTTTAAATGAGAGTAAAACAGAGTAAATATTCTATAACATTGAAAAAAAAAAAGCAACGTTTATATTCTTCAATGACGGCGAGTCATACCGAAAAGAGGGTCCATACTTGACGCAACAGTAAATGTTTAAACAAGGCAATAAATCACATTCAAACCGTATCGATGACGCTATTGCGAGAATGCGTTCAGGCTGAAGATTCACATTGATTGTTATTTAAAGTTTGTCAGCGTGTTTTTGTTTTTCCAAGTTTTGGCCAAGTTTCGTTTGAGCCAAAGTGAAAAGGATGACATTGTTTTCAAACCGGAATCCTCAACAAAACGGAACCTCAGGGAACGTCACCCGGCGCCTGGTCTGACCTCTCCCCCGCCTGGGGCTGTTACATGCGTGCGCACGGGTGCGCGCGCGTGTGTCTACAGGGTGTGTCTGTTCCACAGTTAACACCAGCGGCCGTTTTATGACGCGTTTGTGTTTAGACAACACACAGAGGCGTGTGTCACAAGGCGGCAGCCAACCAGAAAGTATCAGTAAAGCTCGACTCTGTCGGTGGAAGCGGGGCTGGTCACGTGACAGTGTTTTTTCCTGACTCAAATTAATACAAAGGTGCTAACATTGGACGCAACTAAAACGACGTATTTTATTGTTTGTTAATGTTGACTTTTTCTGACAAAGTATAACTACAGGAACCTTGTCCACCGTACAAAAACACCCACAGGCATGGATTCTTTATCCTCTTCAAAAACACAAAGCAGATTATTACATTTTAGCTTGCATTTGTTTCACTATGAAATTTCCATTTTGTTTCCATATGCATTGTACTGCCCCCTTGTGGACAAGGTTGGACATGGAACCAATTCCACTCTTAAGTCAGGGTTACATTGTGCTAAAATAAGTTCAAGTGTGTTTAAAGCAAAATTATTTTCTGGTCTCTCTTCTATCGCAGATCGGAACCACGCTTCATCGTATGCTAGAAAAACCATGCATGGTCCCAACACACCCGCTGCGGTGTGAAGTGGTGAATAATTGACAGAGGCCGACATCTTATCGCCGTCTTTTGTTTGGCCCTCAGCTCCTCGTCTTCCTGAATCACGTTGTTGTCGTCTGATGTCCGCCCCCGCCATGCCCACCCCGGTGTCCAGACTGCCTAAATTTGGCTCGTGGTCCAAAAGTTCAAGTCCGACGGCCGCGGCCGCTTCGCACGTCTTCCCCGCCGCGCGGCTCCCCGGCGGGTTCTACCACCACCCCGGGCCTGCGGTGTGCAACGGCAACGCGAACGAACCGGCGCCCTCGTCGAGGCGGATCGGAACCATCCGCACGCCTGCTGAAGATTCCACTAAATGGAGGAAAGGCGGGGAAGTGACAGAGGGAGGGGATCACAATGACACCGCCCAACGGGACAAGGATGCGCAGAGGTCTGCAGCGGACCCAAAGATGCTGGACAAATCATTTCCTGTTCATAAAACTGGACTTCCTGTCCCTAAATCCACTGGACTTCCTGTCCCTAAAACTGCACTTACTGTCCCTAAAAACAGACTTCCCGTTTCAAAATCGAGGCTAACTGGGTCCAAACAGAACCTTCACGATCTTTCCGGATCCAAACTGCGACCCCCTAAGTGGTCTACTCACCCGGGTTCCACTTTGAGTTCCAGCCCCGGGTCCGGATGTGGTTCTTTGCTGCCAGCTGCCCGCTCCCCCTCCACAGGCAACGTCGGATCGGTGCCGGCCTCGCGCCTCGCCACAGGCGACGGGTTCCAACCACGTAGCCTGCAGGTCCGGCGACAGGCGCCCGCCGCGGTCACGACCCTGTCCCTCAGCACCAAGGCGGGTCACAAAGAGTCCAGTACCTCCTTGGTCCAAGCCAGGCCCCTCGAGGGTCCCGCTGGTCCAGGTGGGGTGAAGAAGTCCCTCCTTCCGGCACTCAAAGCTAACAACGTCAGCTATAAGCTATCGCGGCCGGCACTCACCAAGCATGCCCGGACTGTAGTGGCAGAAGTGAGCCAAGCGAGTGCCAAAACCCCCGAAAGGACGCCGTCCTCCACAGGAAGCAGTCCAGGTAAGATCACATATGGTCCTCATTGATTTCTTGAAGGTCCCCTTCCAAAGTTGACTCTTTTCCAGAGCGCACTGTAGGAGCCGCAGCGTCCCAGGGGCAACCTTCCATCCCAGGGGAGACGGTGGAGGACATGTCCCTGTCGTCCGGCTCATCCGTGGACCACAACCGCGCCAGTCAGGAATACATGGACGACTTTGACGACCTGGGTGAGGAACCGACGCCTCGCCGGTCGGACGGTAGCCAAACCGGCAGCTCCTCACGGGTCTTTTCGTCTCCTAGGAACGGAGGCATGGGCGTCCTCGTCCTCGCCACGAACGACGAAGACGACTCTGGCCTGGACCGCTCGTGCTCCGGCTTCTGTGAGGGGCAAGTAGCGGGGAATGGCGTTAGCGTGGCGACGGAACTGCACTTCCTGGACAGCACTTTGGACTGGACCCGCGGGACGGCCGTCGGTCAGTTTGACTGTCAATCTGTCATTTTTCTCTCTATCCATCCACAGTATCGATATTGCTCTCCATCCACGCATCACATCAGTCTGTGAGTGTGGAGACTATTAAAAAAAAAAAGGACGTAGATTAAAAGTCACTTCGAAACTGTTTTGTTTATCGTCAGGCAATGACGGACCGAACCATCTGACCAGATTCTCCTACCACAGCAGGACCAGTCCTTCTGACGATCACGAGCAGGTACAAACTAAAACAGATTTCTCATCAATCATGCCCCCCTTCCCCCAACTTTTTTTTTAAACAATGAGGTTATCTTTTTTTTGTGGTTTATTTGACCCACTAGGGTGACTCGTCCCTGGACCTGTCCCCATCAGACAGCTGCGGTTCCGGGGGCATCTACATGTGGGACGAGGAGGGACTTGAGCCACTGGGGGGCGCCGTCTCACGCGCCTCGGTGGACTGTGGGCACGTGCAGCGCGTCGGCAGCTTCGACTCGGACGTCAACAGCAGTGTAAGATGCTCGGGCTAAATGTCGCTTTTTGTTACATTTTGAAATAATCGGTGCAAAAATGTGATGATTTTCTTGCTGTGTGTCTCTCCTCCCCCACCCAGGAGGCCCTGACCAATGTGGACTCTTGTGATTTGGACGACGACAATTTGGACGACGACGACCTCATGCTTGACGGGACTTTCCTGACGACATTTCACTGCACACCGGTGCGCAAACGTCAACACAGCAAGTCGGATTTTGGAGCCTCTGATTGGGCTGTTTTGATGTGGGGTCGTTTCTTCAAAATCTGATTATTAGCCAGTGTTGCTCACCCTGCAGATGGAGACGGGACGTCCCGCATGGCTGAGTGGAGGAGGCGGCAGCTCTGCTGGGGGACACAGGATGTCCACAGTGACGACAGGTCGGTTACAGTCTTTATTTTTTTCTTTCCCCGCCCCCAACGGGTGGGGTGATGGTGGTCCACTCTGGCTGCCGCGGTAACAAGAGATTCCTGTGCGGTGCCGTCCGTCAGGGAGGCGGGATGCTACGACGAGCAGGACGACACCGGCGTGGACACGGATCTCGCTTTGGATCTTTCTCCTCAAAGGTGACACAGGAACACTTGTTTTTCCTTAAAATAAATAAAATAAAATAAAATAATTTGTTGGGGTTTTTTTTCAACTGGGAAACTGTGTAATTGACAGAATCGCTTTTTACCTTGCAGTTCCGCCGCCCTCAGGACTCCCGGTGTGGACATGGAGGACCTGGCTGACGACTGCGGCGCACTCCGCTCACAGCTGGAACTCCTCCGAAGGTTTTTGCTACAGGTGAGAGCAATATTACTTTATATATATAATATTTTACGAAATATTTTGTAGTAAAATCATGCTTTTAAGGATTTTGTGTTTTTGATTGTTCTACCCGCAGTACAGTTGCAAATGACTGCTTTCATCTCATTTAGGACGACGACACGGACGACGACACTCTGACCACCGACACGCTCAGTCCCGAAGACGGCGAACAATCACAGGTCAACCGCGCTTTTCGACAGGCGCAAAGCACACGACTACCTTTCGGAATGAAGACTTTGGCGTGTTGCTGGAGCGCCTTTTCCCAACCTGGTTTTGTGCTTGCGCAGGTGGAGGCTCTCTTGCAGGAGGTGCAGCAGCTCAAAGAGGACCTGAGGAGCAAAGAGCGGATCATCTCGGAGCTCACCCTTCAGCAGGTCAGTTTGGATTTTCGGGCTTTGAACTTTTATTTTGATATATTTATATGTTTGTGTGTGTGTGTGTGTGTGTGTGTAGGCTGTCGCCCCAGCAACCGGCAGGTGTCACTGCTCAACAGACAGGTTGGAGCAACACACACAGACGAATGCGGTGGAGCCAGCTAACGAGAGCGTCGCCTCGCAGACGCCTTGGAGTGAGCGCACGGTACACACACACACACACACACACACACACACACACACACACACACACACACACACAAAACTGATCATGACAACCCGCCCCCTAACCTTTGTTTTGCCCGCCTCCCACAGGCTTTTCCTCCCTCCGCCTTCCTCTCGCCACCGTGGCAGTACCAACGCTCCAGACCTTACGGGGGTAGGCCCAAACCCAGCATCCCCTCCCACCTCGCTCGAAAAAGTGAGTGGCACCCCCTCCAAAGACCTGCCCCCCCCAACCACTATAAAATGGGCTAAACACAAAATGACTCACAACTCATGTCCAGACCCTCACACAAATAACTAAGCAACCAACCAACCTGACTGACTCCAGCTCTATTGTCACTCAAGGCCACACGCCCCTTAAGACACACAACCAAAACACGACTACGACACTATTTATTTGACCTTTTATGTTCATGTGAGCATGGGTTTTATTTCATTGATATTAATAATTTTCTGTATTAAAAAAAAAAACATTTTAGAGGGGGATTGGAACACATTAAAGTCAACGTCATTAATTTCAATGAGGAAAAGTGATTTGATGTAAAAGCCAAGCTGAAGACAGAAAAAGGGGTCTCGGGCACGTTTGTTGCTTCCACCTCTGTCTATTTTGATAACACTGATCCATTCCTCCTTCTGTCCTTTCGCCTTGCTCTGTCCTCTCTCTCTTTCTCTCTCATCTTTTGCTTCCTCACCTTCACCTCGGCTTCTTATCAGGAGTGGAAACACTCGTGCTGTACTTCAGCGACACGCCCTGGTATGGTTTGCCAACTCCTCTGCACCACATTGCACCCCTCAGAGTTATATGAAAATCCTGTTGTCGTGATTCGCGAGTCGAGGATGAGCAAACGATGCGCCGGATTGCACAGAGACATTTCCTTCGCTCGTCACCTTCTCGCAACGTTGCATGTCTTCTCTCACCCCGCCGCACACGCAAGCACAGGGTGCATGATGAGCGTCTGGTAGTGAAATGTAGGGGAATGCAGTACCTACGGTGTCCGCCAGGTGTCAGTGAAGGCCAGAGAAAGATCTGCTGTTCTCCAATGTTCAGCTGCGTCGATGGCACCTAGAAAAGTTAAATTTGGCAGAATACTGTTAAAATTCCCGTGAAAAAGTCAAATTACAAACGCACAGTTGTAATTTGAAGAAAACATCTTACACTGCCCCCTCCAAAAAAAAGTTTCCAACTAAAAGTTTGGTTTTTAGGGAATCGTTTTTTGAGTGATTTTATTCGTTTCAGCCACAGGTACTTCGCCGCCCCCACCCGGAAGAGCCGAACCCACTAGCCGCCCCGCCAGCAAACAGAAGCTCCGCCCCTCACCCGGCTCAGCACATCCGGCGCCGCCCTCAACGCCGCGGCCGCCGAATCGCCCGCGCTTTGTCGCCTCCGACTCTTCCCGCGTGAGACCGGCGGTCTGACCGCTTTCCCAGCTTGCGACAGGAAGACGGCGACGGCAGCCCAACGCATCCTCTCAACTTGAACTCTGCCGGAAGGAAGTTTATTTAATAAGTTAACTTATTTATTGAGCACTGTGACTGCGCTTTACTATTGCCGGCGCTTTGTTATCGTGGCTTGTGATGGTTGGAAAATATGCAACACGGAATAAAAGACGCGCTGTCCCTTTAAGTGCCGCTCGACACATTTAAGCATTTCTTGATATCCGATAGGCGACGACACCGAGCGCGCGGAACCGCTCTCGGGATTTGCTTTTATGCGACACCACTCGTGGAACTTCGACAACGAACCGTGGCCGTACGAGCCAGACTCCAGGCTCCGTATTCAACTATCTGCAACGCGGCAGTGTGAGCAACCAACTGTGATATAGCAGCAGCGGGACACTGAAGCACCCTCCTGACATTTGGAGAGGGTAACGAGGAGGCGGAGTTTCTAATTGGTTCATTCCTGGCATCTTCTTCAGCCTCATCAGAATCTTCCTCCGCTAAACCCCCCCCCCCACCCCCCCGACAGTAATTCACCTGAGAGCAGCAGCAGATCAGGTGTAGTAGATAAAGCCGGTTGCCATGGAGACGCCGCGTAGCAAGCGGCCAATGGGGATTTTCGAGAAAATATACCTCCTTCAACTTTGGTTTCTGCGCCGAGCTCAACTGTCTCGTCTCCGAGATGAAGCCCAACCGCGTGTGTGCGTGTCCTCGCTCTCCTTTTTCCATCGACTCGGCGCAATCGTGCCGTGAGGCGCCGTCAATATTTCATCATCAGCGGTCGACGGGAGAGGGAAGCGTGCCGGATGGACGATGTTTTTATACTTTGGGAATTACCTGAGCGATCAATCTTCTTTCGCCTGTTTAAATCCTTCTCCTGAAAATAAAATTTAAAAAAAAAGACAAACAAACACATGTTAAGTTGTACAAATAACTTTTCTACGCCAACCCTCCTCCTCATCATTCCTGCGTTGGATCGTAGTGAAGCTCGAGTCCAATAAGAATGCAGAAATGCCTCACTATTTATAACATTGCCGCAAACATTAAAAATGTGATGCCCCCATACCTCCCAAAAACGACTGTAATTCCCCCTAGATGCCACAAGAGGGTGCCGAAGCACCACTGTTCTATTAGACAGATCAATGGCCTCTTACAGATTTGCTTTGATTGAACCGTCAGCCGTTTTAAAGACCCACACGAGACTCCCAAATTTATCTCCAACAAGAAAGGAACTGAGCTGATCTTCCCGAGGTGCCCGATTTACAACATTCCTCGAGTTCGATTCCTCGGCACAAACTATTTCACCTCCTTGTAGGTCAATCGACGGGAATTATGTTCACATCCCTGCCCTCGCCTGCTATTGTTACTCGGAAATTCACATTTGTCCACTCAATAAAATAAGCGGCGAGGCCAAATCCGTCGCAGAAGCCCTTTTTGGTGACGTTTCCAACAGAAAAACACGAGCATCCATGCGCAAAAAAACAGCAGCAGCAGCGTGCGCGGGCATAAATGCATTTTTAATGAGTCCAGCTCAGCCGTTATTGTTGCGATGATGATGACTCCAACATGAAACCTATACGCTACTGCCGTTACTCTCCTCACGGGGTCAATGACCCGAATGTGACTCTAATACGCCGTTGCCTTTTTATTGCAAACGCACGGCGCCCATCGTGTGACGACGGCGTGCCTGCGTCTGCAAAATAATGTTTAGCCCCCTGCGAAACACACACACAAACATGAACACGCACGCTCAGCAGCAGATGCTGGCAATTAACCCGCTGCACCGCTAACGTGCTAATTCAGCCAACAGATACACTAACTTGTTTTTACTGAAGTCAACATCGGGAAAAAAGCCCCAAGGCTCTTCCACTTCACGAGAGTAGGAGGAGGAGCTGACGATGTGTGTTGTTGGTGTTTACTGCCACCATTTTTGTTTTGGGCGCGCTCCTTGACATCACGGTGATATTTTGTTTTTCCAGAAAAAAAGAAAAAAAATCCAATTTCCAAATGACAACACAATTTTTTTTCCCTCCCAGCTCCTGGGATTTGTTTAATTTCCCCTGACACCCAACAAGCTTTTAAACGTTCCCCCCCCCCCTCCTTCTAATAACAAAATGTTCTCCTCAGCATTTACTTGCTTCAACCGCTCACTGAAATAATAGAAATGCTTTTTTTTAAACAAATAATGTGAAAACAAGTAACATAAGAGACAGTATGGGAGAGGAAGAAAATCACACGAGGACATTTTGGGTCGCGTACAGACTGTAAGTGACGCAAGGGAGTCGAAACTGTAACAACGCCTCCCAATATTCCCCCTCCTCAATTCACCTCGAAGCGGGAAAGCTTTCCGCCCAGCTGTTCCCATCACAGCCTCACAATACTCCCGGAATCACTTTTGATCCCGCTTTAAGACTGCGGCAGTTGCGGCCTGCAACCCCGTCCCGCCTGTAATCGCGGCAAAGCCTCGAGCCTCCGCTAAAAGGAGGCCAGAAGACTCGCGGAGGATCCCCGACGAGAGGCGGATTATGTCGGGATGAGACGGCGTTACATCACATGTCGGCTTCAAAGCCAAAACGCCTTCTGGGGGGAAAAGGAAAAAAAAAAAACCGCACGGTACGCAGGTAGGGAGGCGCGCGCGCACACACAAATATGTCGATGAGGCTTTTTATACTTTGGACGCCATTTTCCCCTTTCACACAATGAAAGAGTGCGAGAATAGTGAGCTTTCGCCGGCTAGCGAGCATCATTAGCATTGGGGCGGCTCTCAAGCACGCCTCCCACCACTTATCTGACAATTGACCACGGAGACGGCGCCTGACTCAGCTGTCAATCAAATAGATACGCCCGTCGCGTTACTTTCATTAAGTGACAACCAGGGCGCGCCCGTTTTTACGTGTCCGTCAAGTACGGAGCCGCCTGTAATTCGGCTATCAATCAAATGTACGTGCTGCCGCGGTTGTATGCGAATACAACGATCAAGCCGGCCGGGCTTGCATCTCAGCGGCAGCGGCGCTCTCCGCTTCCGAGCAGCGACGCGATGGCGGCGACGGTTTGAGCCGCAGGGGTGACACAAAGACGGACCGAGGCGACGACGCTTAAGACGCGCGAATTAGCATGATGCCGAAGCAGCGCACAGAATAACTGAGAAGGCCTCGTTGGTTTGACCTTCAACCCCCGCCCCCCACTCCCGCGGACCACCATCTTTCAGTCTTTTCAAAAGAAAAGAGGGGAAACGTCAAGTTGAATGCAAATGAGGTGAATGAAAACGTTTTCTCCCTTTTCATTCGTCCCGTCGGGACGCGAGTTCAATTAAGTCAAGAGTTTTGATCTCATGACATGCGGGAACTTTAATCCAGCCGGCTGAGCTTTAATAAGCGTCGATGTCCTTTCATCATCCTCTGCTTTCCCGGATTGACTTACCTCTCAAGGGGTGGAACAATCTTGCGACGCGGTCCAGCGAGAGTCGACCATGGACGCCGCGCGGCGCTACTACGATTGTGGCCGAAGGATGCCGCATCTTTAGCGTCGCTCCTCAGCAGCAACTGAATTAAAAAAAAAAAAAAGTTAGAAAGTGAAATGATATTTAGCACAAGTGTTACAGCAATGACAACCCTTCAAACAAGCGCTACTTTTGCACCACATGGGAGCAGCGACGCGTGCAAACGGAGACTAACGATTAACGCGCGGGCATTCCGTTGCTCTGCGCCGCACGAACAGCAAACATTAAAACGGCCAAATGTGGTTCTGTATTACCGAAGAGAGGTCGTCATCTGGCCGTTAATGACACTGGTGGTCTGCCAGCGTGCCTCAAAGCTGCCAAGCCCCCTTGTGGCACAAAAGCGGTACTGCGCCAAGAGCGCTACCGAATCCCAGCTTGCCCGCCGTGCAAACTGGCGCGTTTTCTGGAAAACGGGTATTTTTGAAACGGCAACGGCATTTTAGGGAGGACGTCGAGCCCAAAAGTTGCCGACCCCGCGCCTTGAACGTACATCGCGAGCCGGTTCGGATCAGAGGAAGCACTGCAGTGCAGCCGTCCGGCGTGAGCCAAAATTTAGTGCGGGGAACGCGGAGCCGGGCGGGTGAATGTGCGCAGTAATTTATTCCATTTAAAGAGCGGGCCTGGGCGCCTCACCTCGGCTGCTTCCAAGTTTCTCCATCTCCCGTGGAAATTGCAGCGCACCCGGCGGGGATGAAGGCCGGCGAGATTGGAAGACACTTTTATCGCATTTTCCTCACTTTTCAGCCTCGCAGGCAGGCTGACCTGCCGCGCGCCGCGCCAAATGACTTTTTATTAAGAGCGGAGGCAGAAAGTAAAGACATTGATTTGAAACACTTTAACAATCTGATGACCAAAAAAAAAAAAATATCCTATGTTGCTTATTCACTGGACTCTTTCGACACTATTATAGATTGCTGCATTAAATACTCATTATCATGCTGCCGCCAAGGGCTGGGTCATTAATCGAATGTATTTGTCCGGATGACTTTTATTTATTTCTTTATATGATTTTTTTTTTGTTTTTTGCGGGGGATAAAAAAAGCATCTGTAGTTGAAAGCGCATCCCCCCCTAATGCTCACACAAACAACATGGCTGCAAACAAGAGATAGTGGAACGGAGCTCACAAAAAAAAAAAAACAGTCAGCCTTTGCGGGTTTGAAGGCGTACCAATTGATTGACAACTAATCCATCGTCAAGTGAATCAACCAGTTTGATCACAGAGTCATCATTTGACTATGAAGCAGCCTCAGAAGAATTTGGCAACTAAAGAAAAAAAAAACCCAAACCACCACTCTCACATTGGAATATGACAACAACAAAAACCGCGGTGAAAGGCAATGCCGTTTTTTTTTTCTTCTCTATTCGAGGGGGGGGCAAGAAAAAAAATATAATAAAATTCAACGTTGAGTTCAAGATGACAGCACTTGTGGTAAACATCGTTGCGGGAGCCTGACAGCGGAAACCTGAATCACGTCATGTGGTTAAGTGCACAACCTCTCCCGACCTCACTTCTCTGTTGCCATGGCGACACGGCTCAAACCCATGTTGCGAAATTTCAGGTTCTGTTTCTGGCTGCACAACAGTGGCTTGTGCCAAAAGAAATGAAACATTTCGAGAGTCGGGCCTTCAGAAAAGTTTGCGGGTCAAATGTCATTCGCCTGTGGAGTTGGCCAAAATGGCCGACTCTTAACGGATCGCGTAAGATCGCTGCCGTTGGATCACTTTGGACTTGAGATCAGCACAGCTTTTGAGTAGAAAAATGAAGATTAGGTGATAATCTCTTCTTGTTACATTATTTGCAACGTTAACTCGATATATGTCAATCAATATATTTTTTTTTGCCATTTAAAAGCCTTTTCTCTGTCTTGTTTTTGTTCTTTTATTGTTTGAGGTGTGACAAAGGCAAAAGATATTAGCATGTTCTTTTTTATTTTGCAAAAACCTTTTTTCTCTGCTTCATACAAGCACTTTGTCGCGAAGAAAAAAAAAAATGAAAATCAGGTCAAGGTAGCGCTGTGCTAACAAGTATGCGTTGTCGCTCACCTTGATACGGCTTCTTCTCTGCCCAATTAGTCCGTCCTCACCTCAGCTCCGCTCAGCTCTTCCTCCTCCGCGTCCTCATCCTCGCCTCCTCCTAATTTTCCCAGGTGGCCAATTGTTCCACGCTGGCTCCTGCAAAGTGACAGCGTGCCGTTAAAACACCATTTTAGTCGCGTCGCGCTCGACATGCACGTCATTAAACAGAAAAATGTCGATGCCTCTGCCTTCCAAATGGAGAGCGGCCCACCGCAGAGCTTGTGACCATTTGTCCTGGAGGCCATCAGCGGCGTTTACGGGACTCCTCAAAGTCGTTGAAGACTTTTTTTTTTCCTCCTTGTTGTTCTCCACGAGTACTTGTGCTTCCCCTGTCTTAGCTGTGAAAAATGACAAATGGAAGGCCAGCCGGGCTACGGTTACAGCCGGCAATGATTCAAGTGCTAAAAGTCAGGATTTGGCCTTGCGTTGGATTGCGCTTGGTGAATTTCACAGAGACACTCAGCGAGTCTGTTACAAATGGCGACCTTTACTCGCGTCGAGGCGATTACGTCCAAAATATTGGTGCCATCTATCCTGAAGAGGCTTCTCCACGGGGGCATTTGATGGCCAGAGGCCAACGTCCACGCCTCCACAGACATGCTTTCATTCATTTATGTCCTCTTCAACATAATCAACATCACAAGCACTCCAACACTAAAAATGCCAAAATATTACACCATTTCGGCCGTGTTCGAGTTTAACGCAGCCATATTATGGAAAATAGACTTTCTGATATTTGTATACAAACGTGTGTGTGTGTGTGTAGAATGCCCGCAGACAAATCAAGTGTGAAATTAAACAACTGTTGTATTGTTGGAAATGTGTCTGAGCAAGTCATTCTGCATTCCAGCTTTTTCAGGTTGTTTTAGTTCAGCTCACTACATCGCGACATTTGGACTGATCGTGGCACGAAAAATGCCGTCAAAATATATGAGTGGGGGATCTTGATTCTTGACGTTTTTCAACAAAAGCATACCAAAAAGTATGTAACGAGGAAATACATGGGAATTGTTTTAAATTGAGGGGAAAGTTTGTAAAACATACTGATACTGTAGGAGTATAACAGCACATTGTCGACACGATCTAATCAATGATAGAAAGACAAAAGGCCTCCACTTACCTAAAATGATAGTTAATTGAAGAAGAAAAACAGCAATCTTCCACTGCTTGGTTCAATAAAGCTGCAGTAGAGTTTTTATTTGTTTAATTTTCGACAATAACTCCCTTTTCCCCACGCTAATTTACCTGAGAACTCGAAAGAAACAAGCTAGCAATTCAAAACAAACACTGATGATAACAGCAGGTGCTATGACAAACGTGGATCGGCGGTCAGCCAATCGGAGAAAAGCTTTGAAGGTCAACTTTTGATTGGTTAAAAGAGACGTCACTCCATTTTTTGATGGTTTTTAATTTATTTTTAGTTAATCTCAAGGTTGATGAAATGGTTTCGCTTCATTACATTGTATTATGAAAGTATGATTTTTTTGGGGTGGTTTTTGTGCAAATTACCATTTTTTTAAAGTTCTGAACGTCTTCAAGGCCGATGACCTGGCAACGCCCACACCGGCTGAAATCCGATTGGATAAGACACCAACAGGAAGCATCGGAGGTCAAGGTCGAGACCAATCAAATGACGACAATAGACCGGTTTTGTTGGTGAGGTACGTCATTAATTATAAAAGCGCAGATAAAATTATATGAGGCCAGTATAGAAGGTATGGATAGATCATTGCATGATTTTTGGCAGAAATATGGGCACAGCGTGAACGTTTTTCTGCTTCTAGCAAGTTTGCTGCAGTTATCTGCTAAATGCCAAATTTGAAATTTGGAACAGAAGACTGTGGTTGTCTCATGTTTCATAAAATACAATATGCTTCATATGATGATAGTAATAATAGTGTTAACCGGAGAGAAGTGTTGTTACAAGCCAGGAAAAAAAAAGCACCAAGTGAATAGCCTGAAAGAGAAGAAAAGGCACAGAACCATTTGAATGGACATTACATGAAAAGGCTGAAAATGTAATTATGGGTTTCAATATTTCAGGCTTCCACTTTTCTTTTCGTCTTAATACAATGTAAATGACCGGGTCATATTTTCCCCGAGTGCCGCCGCATAGACACTAAAAGCTTTCCACCTTTGACTCTGTGATATGTTATTCTCCCTTTTCTCCAGCCAGGCCTCATTCATTGGTTGGCACGGAACACCGCAATGACCAGCAGCCGTCCTCAAGACCCGCATTGCCGCTCTCCTCTCACTCCATCACCGCCGTCGTCTTGGCAACGCAGCCGAGTGGACGCCGCACGTCCGAGCTTTCTGGCTCCGACTTGATGAGTGGTTGTCGTGGCGACGAGGAGCTTTTTTTTTTTTATATCTCGCTTGTTTTTGATCACGCTGAGACTGATGATGGACTCTCTCTGGAAGCGAAAGTGCCACTTTTAGAGAAGATGCGAAAGAAGCTTTAACTGCATGAAAGAGAAGGACAACGGGAGGGAACCACTACACCATCACAGACAACTTTTATTGTCACGTATCAATCTTTTTGTTTACACCGTGCGAATCAATGAGTACGACTTGAGTGCCATCTGCACTTTCATAACAATGCGGAGTTGCCAAATTGCACTTTAATACTGCTCGATTAAAAGTACAGACCCGTTTTTTTTTTTACGTGTGCAAACACATATTCCCGCCCCATCTGCACAAAGAAAGGATTATCCTCTTTTTTTGTTCCCGGCCATGTTGCACGGGTTTGCACCATATTAGTGCTTACACTTCATTTTTAATTTGCCCACTGTGGGGTTAATAAAGGATCGTGTTCGGTAAATGAGCACTGAAGCTTAAAGACTATAATTAAGGCTGGATTTCCATTGCGGGTCCAAATGAACAATTCTCATTTATGAACCGTTCCCATGTACATTTCACGTGTTGACGACGTTCATGAAAGTGTGAAACAACACCCAAATTCCATGTAAATCGACAACCCAACGCTGGGCAGGGAAAACGCAAAAGTAAATAATACATCACTAATTTAAACGATGAAACATTTAGTGTTTGGTTGGCCTGCAGATGACTCTTCCGCGGTTGTTGTTACACCTTTAATGTCGAATATTTGCATAATGTCGACACGGCTCAAATGTAGCTTGGCATTTAATGGTTTGTGCGACTCTCATGTAGCATATTTACGTTCGATTTTGTGATTTGTTCGGTTTCGCTGATTTTTTTAAAATCATATTAAATAAGTGCAATGTGTTTCCTGTAAAAAGAGCACACCTAACGAAGGAAATGTCGTTAGCGATTTTTGTAAAGCCTAGCAACCGCAACTTAGACCAACTTGTCCTCCCTCCACATTGGGTCAAAAGTTTGCTTTCAGTGGCTTTCCTAAGCTCACTCAACAGGCCCCGCCTTTTAAAGCTCTACACACTCAAAGTTACAGATACGACAGTGTAGAAATGTTGGTACACCCCGAGCGTAGCATAACCGTAGCCCCCCCCCCCCCCCGCAAAAAAAAAAATCTATCCTCTAATGCACATTGCTAAAAGGGATTTTCGTACCGCAACTCGCGGATTTGACTCGCGCTGAGCGGCGACGGCACTGTAATGTAGAGCACGTACCGCATCGCGGATCGGAGACTGATTTCCCAACGCGGCCTCGATTGTTTTACCTGAAGCGTGCGGCGCAAAGCCATCCTGAGACTCCATCAAATCCGCAGCCCACCTGCCAGAAACTTTTCCGCTGCCCCCTAGAGGCTGAGGTATGTGGAGCAGTTGAAAAAGCTGAGTGAGCGAAAGTGAATGTGGCTGTCAGAAGAAGTTGTCAGGGATTTTTTTACATTTTTTTTTTTTACCTCTGTGATCCGACGCACATTCCCCCACCGGAGAGGATTTGATCTCAGATTTGGAAGCTGCGGCGAGGCCGTAAAAGACCCTCTGGCGTCTCCCGCCGCCAACGAATGAAGACTTCATCAGCCGGATGGAGAATTAAATTCCCCGTTTACTGGCGGCGATTCATGGTCGGGGCGTTTATTTAGTCAAACGCAGTAAAAGTGCCATGTGTCTGTGAGAAACGTAAGGAGCTTCATCAAGAGGGGTGGGTCTTTTTTTTCCCCCCATATTTATCAACTCACCTGCAGAGAGGACCATTGCTACAGTGAAACTCCTCTACAACGAAATCATGTTTGCAGCAAGACATTTTTCACAACAGGGGGTTTTTCACTGTAGCAAATTTGAAACAGGAAAGTGGGAATGGTGTGAATGCGTGAAGATTTTTTTCACACTGGGGGGGATTTTCACCCATGTAGATTTCGTTGTAGAGGAGTTTCACTGTATGTGTACAATCACTCATTTGCTGCTGTAGCGTCGAGCTTCACGTTTACGCGCATCACGACTTCTCTGCGCCCGAATCACTTTGTCCCCCCGGCATCGAAGTTCATCGCGGCGAGGAAGAAAATTCCCGCTGGAGCGCCGAGCCCGCGTGAGCCGTTGCGTTCCCCCGGAGCTTCCAATTTCCTCCTCGCCTCGCACCCGCCCGGTAGACAATCACAACCTCCCGCCGAGTCCCCTAAATGGACGCCATCAACTCCTTGTCACGACACGTTCTTGGTCTTCTCTGTTTCCTTCTCTTCTCTCCACTTTCGCCACATTTTTGCTATTTACTCCGAAATGGATTCAATTCTTATTTTACATGTGGAAATAGTTTGTTTTCGCTGCGGACGGGTTTGCAAAATGTATTCCAAATACTGTAAAAACTGGCAGCTGAAAGCAGAGCCGAGCTGCAAGCGGTTTGCGCTGAACCCCTTTGAGAAGTTTTCGCGGCTTAATTAACCACAGGTGGACTCCAGTCAAGAGCAAAAGAAGGGAAGAGAAATCTGAAGGATGATCAGCGCCATTTTCAGCCCGATGGCAAAAGCTGGAAAGACGGGCGGAGTACATTGGCTCTCCACATAAACTGCAAACACAGAAAATAAAACACCACGGTGCCTAATGTATCGTCTACGCTTGTTCTTCTTCAGTGGTGGTCAATGGCCGTTGGCAAATGTGGAAAAAGTGAAGCGACGCGAGTGCTTCGCTGCTGCCACCCCCCCGTACATCAACGACTCTTTGATCGACTCTCCGGCCATCACGCAGGGGTCCCTCATGTTGTGTCGCTCTAGTTCAACGTGACTTATGGAAGCTACAAGCGGGACTTTATTATCGCCCTGGGGCAATTTGTTCCACAGCCATCAAAAGCACTCAGGCTGCAATAAATAAAGAGGCAGATAAAAACACGATAAAAAACCTCTTAGACAGACATAAACAGCAGACGTGGAACTTTTCGCTTGAAAACTGGGAGCCACTCGCGTTGCTCTCCTTCATGTTTGGAACGAAAGCGGCTAACTTTGGGATGCCGGGATCTCAAGCTTCGCATTCACGCCTTTGGACAATTTAGCCTTCAGTGATGCTAACATGGCTAGAGCTGCCCAGCACGCAACGGCGCGCATGTCTGTTAATTCTCATTTGCCGCAGAGGCCTTTCAAGTAAGTGTCCCAGGGACGTCGTTCGGGCATCCTTTAGCGTGAGCAAACAAGCCGAGTCCCAGCGGGGAACCTTCAAGATGCCGGGAAGCAGAAGCTGGCGATTAGCCACACAATGGCTTCCAAAATCAAAGCCGACCCCCCACACTTCAAAGACACCCGCCACTCTTGTCAGCCCCGGCATGCTGTCCGCGATTAACGCTTCATTCACACGCTCGCTAATTAGTTTACGCCCTTTTTTGATTCGAGGAAGGGTTCACGGCGGGGGCTCCGCTACTACAACAGAGCCCCCAAGGAGAAGATTGATATTTATGCACATGAATCACAACACTCAGCTGCTGTTGACTGACAAGATTTTTTTTTCTTTTTCTAACATCCACAGCCAGGAAAGGACAGAAGATCGTTTGCCAGCCTTTTAGCACATCAACTCACGGGCAGTAACATTTTGGCACACTAGATAATGGACAGAGAGGGAAGATTGGCGACACTGTAGCACTTTTGCTAACATAGGAAGGTGTGAAAAAAAATGGTAGTCGGAACAAAAGTATGGGGACACTGAAGGGCAATTAAAAAAAAATAGTTCAGTTGTCCAAATTATTGGCATTTTAGCTTGTTGGCTAACAAGCGTCCTCATCCACCTGTTAGCTCTGTGCTAGCATGCTAAAAGATGATCTTCCATTTTCGTCTGTGAGCAGATGTGCCAACACGCCAATGGACAAACTTCCTTTTCTGTCTCTTAGCTGGTAGAAATGCGAACAATCTTCCCTCTCGTCCTTTAGCTAACATACTAAAACGCAAACAAAAGGGTTTTCCTTCTCAGTCCGTTAGCTGACGTGTTTAAATTCTAACAGATGATCTTCCATCGGTGTCCATTCCCTAATGCGACAATTCTGTCCTGACTCAACATTTGCACTCGGGCACATTTTTCTTGCTTTTCGGCCGCTCACGTCTCTCGTCATGAAGCGTCTCCACTGGGGGCGACCTATCTTTGTGGCATTTGTTTGACAGCGTCACGTCTCAACGCCTTCTGCAGACCGCCGACACTTCACCACTGATAAGTTGCCGAGCTGGCTGTGAAATGTTGTGACGGCTTGGAAGTTTCTGTGTCGGCGCCCCCCCCCAAAAAACTCGCTTTTATGCTCCATCGACGATTTTCCCTCCACTTTGTTGTTTGTTTCAATGATCCCGTTTTGCCGGCGAGAGAAAATGTCAGCATGTCGTCCGTGCGAAAAAAAAAAAGCTGCTGATGAGTAGTTGCCATCGAACGGGTTTTGCCAACTTTGCTGACATTTTTGGCAAGACGCCGCAAGGTGATTTTCAAATGAAGACACCTGAGAAGACGCGAGATGTCATTTTTTTTATGGTAAAATTTTTTTTAAAAAGTAACCATATTCTGGGTGTTTTTTTGGGGGGTGCGGGGTTCTGGAACGGATTATTCCACGTCCATTCATTTCAATGGCAAAAGTTGATTTGATTTCAAGGCACCACTGTACACAGCAATCATTCCGCCGAAGCCGCAGCACAGCTGTCTCATCTCATTTGCATATTTATGTTTAGCTTTCATTTCACGCCGCGTGCTTTCAGTGCTAATCGGAGCTCTTCTCCGCCGCGCCACCGATTTACCGCCGCTGACCCGTCTCCCGACCAGGCGGCGTCTCGGCCCATAACTGCCCCGTTGCCGCCACGGCAACGGCAACCGGACCGGCTTTTATGGCCTCCAGCTGCCGGCGCCGGAGCGAGTAATTAGCCCTTTTACCCATAACGCCCGGCATCGGGGATGGAGACGACAGCGATCGCCATCTGACAAAAACCTCAGCGCTCGATCGATAGTGAAGCAGGGGAACGGTCGACGAATATTTCAAGAATATACGTTCGGCCGTCCGCCGCCACGTTTGCCGTGTCGGCCGTTGTCCCTTTTCGCGGCGTCAGCGTCCGCCGATGAGCGTGAGGCCAGAGGACAGCTGACAAGCCGCGGGGGAAGCGTCACGACGGCGACGTCGGAGCGCGTTTGCGATGACCGGCGGTGACATTCAAAAGAGGAGGAGCCCGGCGTGTTGTAAACATACTTCTTTATTAAAGATAAGAAAGTCCAAGCAGCGTGTCGATAAATAAAAAGTCCTCCGTTGGAACACTAAAGACAAGCGAAGCCTCCCCCGGGACACAAGCGAGTGGACGTGAGCCAAAAGTTGAACGGATGCGACTGGGCTTGGTTGGTCAAGATGGCATCTTTAAATTGTAGGCGTGGCTTGTTGACTCATTCACTCCCAAAGACGTGTTTAAACGTCTTTTCAGGCTTGGTCCAGAATTGGCTGGTACTGAATTAACATTTTTGACCAATCACCCCCCTTCAAAGCAGACAGAGTTGTGCAAGGTCGTTTTAGGGAAGCTAATGTACACATTTGAACTAAAATTAGAACTAGGACGACCTCACACCTCAAATGTACACGTTGCGATTCAAGCGGAAAAATCTGGAACAACCAAAAAAGAGTCCAGTTGTCTCCACTCAACCTTTGGCTACCTTTGATCACGAAAGAGAAATCTATGCAGACATTGAGCGAGCTGAGCGCATCTTTTCCGGCTCGCGGCAGTGAAGGAAAAAAAAAAAAAAGCAACCGGCAGCCTGAACTAATGTTCGTTTCGGGAATCTCCCATGATGGACTTCCCAGAGCTGGCGGGGAGGAGGGCGAGTAGCGCGGTGTGTGGAAATAGCGGCGAGGAGGTCGAGACTGCTTTATTGAGCGCAACGGAAGAAATAAAAAAAATAAAAAAATCGCGCTTTGTGTTTGTTTCACTTGATTCACGAGGCTTAATGCGCCAAATGAGGCTTGGTAAATGTCACGATTATGACTTCAGAGGGGACATTATGCTGTCCCCCCCCCAACACAATTTAAAACAGTTGTGAAAACAGGTGTCTCTATAACGTGCGGCCGTGACTCTGACGACCAAAACTGTAACGTCCCCGAAATGACATGGAAATGTGGATCTTGCGAGCGAAAAAATAAAAAAAAACGTTTGAATTTACCGAGACTCCCTGGCGATCTGGCTTGTCCGCAGGAGTTGTCGCTGGGACTCGAGTCGTCAACTTGTCTCCAAGGCCAGTGAGCGAGGGCCCTAAACCGAAAAATGATGCGAATTTCATGAGCACTGGACAGGGTCAATGTCTTGAAATGAACTCATTACATTTTTGTGTCTCAAAAAAATTGAACATTTGGTCTGTTGAAAAGTGAACAAAGCCCTTCCTTCGTTCCTCCGGGGCTGCAGGGGGCGCTGCATGTCGACAGATTTGTCCCATTGCGCTTTGGGTGACGGCGCTCCCGTTTCCTCCTCGGCTGGAATTAATCAAACCCACACTTACGACACATCACATCTTGAACAAGAGAAGTGAAAGCTGCCAAAGACAACAAAAAAAATGTTTTGTGTGTTTGGAACAGCGTTTGTCATGGCAACCCAGCGGCCCGAGATAAAAATAACGCTAAGCTCTCAAAACATTTTAGCATCGAATGAAGTTTGACGTTTTTGCTTAGGGAGAGGGAATGAAACATGGGTGATTAAAGATAATGATGATTTCTGTCCGTTGCCAAGGTGACTGTGACATTAACAACAAATGGGCGGCGGATGGAAAGTTTGCTTTTTTTTTTTTCGGGGCACTTAGAAAACAATCACAATGAAATTTTGTCAGTTTTCAACTAAAATTGGAGAGCAGTCAGAGCGTTGGCATCATGTCGAGATAGATATTTATATAGTTTATATATAATCATTTTTTTGAATGTGGTTTTGTGTTTTGTCGAGCTCAACTTCAAAAATGGCGAATATTCAAAATACATTTTGAGCTCACTCTGTTCTTTTTGTTATTTACACCCGTGTGCGCGCCAGAAAAGTCAAGAGCGCTGGATAAAAACAAAAACAAAAAAATCTTCCTTTTTTTTGTGGGGTGGGGGTGACTGCAAAAGCCCCTCAAGGCCTAAATGGAGGTGCTGTGGGTGGCGTCAATGGCTGCGGCTATGGGTCCTGCCTGGTAGAGCGGCACTTTGCCAGGGCTCTGGCGGAAGAGCCCCCCGTTGGGCGCTCTGTGCTTGCACTGCATGCTGCCCGCGAGCTGGTGCGGTAGCGTGGTGCTGCCAGGGAGCTGCAGCGGCGGTAGCGTCCTGCCTAGGGTCCCCCCCCCAAGGTGAGGGTGGCTCAGAGATGGCGGCGGCGCCCCCTTCCTGGGCAAGAAGGTGGTCACAGCGAGGCCCGTGGGCATCAGGCCCGCCTGGGTGGGCTGCATGCTGCCGATGTCCAGCGCAGAGATCTCGATAGAGGGGCCGGGGATCTGCTTGTGGACCAAGTCCTCGTCCAAAAGACTGTTCATACGCCGATGCACCTGTTCCAGGTTCACCTCCTTGTCCTGCAGGGGCATGGGGGGTGGAGGGGGGCGGACGACACAAGAGGCTGAGATTAGCGATGGGTCGCTTTTGTTGCTTCTGGCTCCACGCGCGATCGCTGCCGCCCTCGACCCAATGCGACGGGAGCACTGGCCGGCCCCGCCCCCTGCCGACACCCCAGCTCTTGAAATCAAATTTGGCCGAGGCTCAAGATTAACGACTAATGACCGGAGATGGGATGTCAGGATGGGAACAATGCTGGAGTCCCACATGCATAGCCTAAAAAACGAGGACGAAAATGGAATGCCAGGATGGGAACAAAGCCAGAGTCTCATGTGCACTTTCTTGAGAAAGTCCCAACAGCATTATCGGGGGACTACCAACTAAAGACTTTCGACTATTTTTTTTTTTTACTATTGTTGTAGTTTGTATGTGCATGTATGCTCTATTCTGACCTGTGCCAATGGCATGCGCTTCCTGCCAGCCTCTCCCTCTGTCTGTCCAAATGTCCCTCCTCCCCTCGGACGAAGCAAAGTCATTATAAGTCAACGGACCCGAAACCAAAGCCAGCCTGTAATCCTTAGCGACCTGCACGACAGCACACAGGAAGCATCAAACACAGGAGGAGACAAGACGTCCACATGGAAGACAAAACAGTGATTGCCACTCCCCAAGCACCCCCCCCCCCCCACCCCCCCTTTGCGGCCCCGGACGGCTGCTCATGCTTTACTCCAGGGACCCCGCCGTCACCCGTTGTCCAGACCTGCGTACAGTGAAACTCCTCTACAACGAAATCTACATGGGTGAAAATACCCCCTAGTGAGAAAAAATCTTCATGCATTAACACCATTCCCACTTTCTTGTTTCAAATTTGCTACAGTGAAAAACCCCCTGTTGTGAAAAATTTCTTGCTGCAAACATGATTTCGTTGTTTCACTGTATTTGAGCTCTACTGAAAGAGATGCAGGCAAAATAACAGGGGGCGGCGAGGAAAGAGGCAGAGAAGGTCCCCAATGAAACCCCAGTCATAGTCAGTGTTACCGCATCTCAGAGCGACATTGATGCTAATTTGGATTAGCAACTGAGCACTGTCGCCAGTCATGAAAATCTACAGACTTCAAAAGGGGGCAAACTGGGGGGCGGGGTCACTGTACCCCAATTGTACAAAAAAAAAAAAGAGACAGACGGGGTGGGAATCAAAGTTGTCGCGCGGCGTCTGTCGTGGCTTGTCGTCGGACTGCAACGCGCTAAACAAACTTGGTGTCCGCCGGCTGTATTTTATTTTATGAAGATGTTACGACGATCCGAGGATGCCCGCAGGACTTTGCGAAGACGATAAAAGGGATCTTATGAAGGATTTTATGAAGACGTGTCGGACATTCCTGGCTCAGCGTGTTTCACAGCCGACTGAGGAGAATAAAAAGGGAACAATAAAACCACGGAGGAGGCGAGCGCCGCGTTGGCGGCCGTTCAAGGCGCTCGTTGGGACGCGGGAGGGCCTGGGGCGGTCGCGCTGAAATTAAGCTATGGCGTTAGGGGGCTGCTGGGATGGGATGGAAAACATGGAATATGCCCCCCCCCCCGCACTCCAAAAATAAAGAAGCTTAATTATATTATTATATTATTGATGCGCACTTTGTGGGTTGCTTAATGTGTTGGGATGTAAATAACTTTCATTAGAGGCGGAGAGGCATTTAATATGATGGATAAAGGATGCCATGAGCGAGCCAGGCTGACTAAATAGAGCATTTCGGATTTACGCGATTTATCTTTGGCCGTTTACTTCCATGTTGCGTCGCAATAAACGCACGTGGAAAAAAAAAAAATCATTTGGGACTGCTCACTTAGGCATGGAGCTGAAATTCAGCTTAAGGAAATTAAGGAAATATGACAGATGGCGGGATAAAAAAAAAAAAAAAAAAGAATTCACTGAACGTGTGTGCAAGTGTGTGTGTTTGCATATTGTGTATCAGTGTAGAGGTGTTTATTGTATGATATGCTGCGTGTTGTGTGTGTGTCGTCGCTCTGTGAGACGTCGAGTGTCTATTGCAGTGTGCGTGTGTAAATAACTGTGCGCACTCCCACACACAGTTTGACTGATATGCACCCTGCGTCTTGAGTAAAGTAGCGCTTGCATTGTCAAGGGGTGGGATGTGATGGAAATGGAATGGGGGAGACGGCGGCACACGGACAGACCAAAAGCGATTTCAATCTCCCGCGCGGCGCCTCCCATCTACAGCTTGGTGTACTGCAACTCCAATAAGTTGGGGCCGGCTCGGGCGGGATCCTTAAAGTAGAGCGCGGCGGCACGGTCGCCCCGCCGGCCGGCGGGCCCGAGCTCGGTCACCTCTTTGGCTGCGCGGCGGCGGCAGCCGTCGCCGCTCCACCAGGCCTCCAGGCCGGCCACCAGGCAGGCCAGCAGCAGGCCGGCGGCCAGGATGCAGAAGACGCCGGCGAAGCTGTGCAGCTTGAGCGAGCGGCCGTCCGGGTGCGCGCTGGCGTGGCTGCTCAGGTCGCAGCGCCCCGCGCGGGGCCACCACTTCTGCTTCAGGATGTCCAGGTCACCCTTCTCCTGCAGCTCCAGGATCCTGGATGGCACGCACAAAAACACTGGTCAGCAAAAGCACTACTTTTATCCGCACGAAGCTCCTCAATTCATCACTTGGCGCCGAGATGCCACAACATGTTGGCAAAACACCATTTTGCCTTTGACACAACCACAAAAGTGGAAACAAAACAAACAAAAACAGATGACTAATGGGAAAAGGGCCCCCCACTGCCCACCTCTGATATGGCGCCGCAATGTGACGCGTCTTTTTTTTTTTTTTGGCGGCGTGTTGTTGTGTGGGCTGTGCGCAACGCGGAGATGCAGGCCAATGTAACAAGGCAGCCATTTCGTCGCCACCATTGTAATTGCGATCTCATTACGGGGTGGATCAGACAGCGATAATCAATGTTTTTGGGGAGGGGGAGGTGGGCAAGGGGGATTTTCAATCATTTGCAAGCAATCATCTCTCATTAAGCGTCATCTGGAGTGGCCTGAGGACGGCCGCTGTGTTATTTCACTGCTTGAGAGCGACTCCATTGATTTGGCTTCTTTGTTACTGCAGCAGCTCGGAGAGGGTGGGGGGGGAGGCTGGCGGCGGTTGGGGGGGGGCGCCATGCATCGATGCCAACTAACAATGCGGACAAGTCAAGTTGATTTTTCAGGTAGATTTTCTTCTCATCCAGTTTTTACTGTTAATCGCTGTACTGTCTTCACCAGTGTTGCTGCACAGGGAGGGTGTTAAATTATTCAAACCTTTACGGTCAATTCCGTTAACCTGCAGTGCTTTTGTTGAAATCAATCGCCTCAACTCACTTCAAGATAGTTCCTAGACACCAAGACGTCTGCAAGAGCGCTGCCTTTCTGGCAATGAAGCTCTTCAACTCCCTTTCACATAGTTCCTTGCCGGCAATATGCCACAAGATGGCGCCAAAGCACGGCTTTTGTCAAAATGAAGCTCCTCCACGCACCTCAACATACAGCAGTTATTTTGTGGTGATGTAAAAAGAATCTCATTTCTGACAGTCATCCCCCCCTTGGCAGAGATGTCTGCGCTTGTGGCCTCACTTTCACAGGTGGCACATCCCGTCTGAGCTTCTTGCGAGGAACTTTTGCCTTTTACTCGCAGGGCAATCCCTCCCTAGAGGCGCACGGATTAACGAGAGGGAGCAGAGGATTGGCCATCCCCGAGCGGCACGTTGAACCCAGACGCGCCGCGGGGCGCGCCGCAGGACGGCGAAGACCGTCACGATCAATTTGTCCTCCCTTCGGCTGAGCGTTTGACCTTTTCGGCTTCCATTTGGGACGACACCCGCGTGGGGGGGGGTTGTTCTAATCTCCCGCTAAACTCTCCTGACAAGATATTCCGATCGCACGCCCACCCGCCTGCAACCGCTTCTGACTTTTTCCAGTTGTGAGACGTCGCTTGGTCGATTTGTTTGGCTCCATGTTGACGCTTCTTAGTCATGTCAATTTGGCCAGCAAAATCCCCTTCTCCGTCCCGTTTTTCCAATTTTATCGGGCGTCACAAGAGAAAAAATAGATTAGTGTCAAAGTCTACGTCTAGTCTACTGCTGATTACTAAAGAACGTGGAAAAAAGCTGGAAATACTTTTTTTTTTCTGGTGAAAGTCTGCTCTTTCTTTTGGTGGTACTGTGGTCACGGAACACAATATTCTGACGACAATGGCTTGCAATATGTGCAACTCTGCTTGGAAAATGGCACCCAGTCAATGATTGCTCCCCCCTAAAAAAAAAAAAAGATAATGTGGGCAGTTTTTTTTTTTTTTTTTACGGGCTGGAATAGATGAAAGGAATTTCAATTTGTTCCAATGGGGGGGAAATTGATTTGAGGCAGTCAAAGATTTGGTGGCGGAATGGCTTCAAGTCAAGGGAGCAGTGTGTCGCCATGGTAACATGATGCTGAAGATGTGAAGGAGCAAGAGGACGGTCACACGCAACCTGGCATTCAGTGACCCTACAAACTGGTGATGCGTTCAAGGGCACCCCTCGCCGTGAGCGCTTGCCCATCCTTTAAAAGTTTGTTGTCTTGACGAGGATAAACTGTTTACAGATTGGCAGTGGAAGGTCACATTACGTCGAACAACGCACGTTCAATCTTCTCGGAAGGTGACAGGTCTGTTGTTTCCATAGCAACAGGGGCCATGGTGGAAAGTCGGCGGTGTGACATTGCACGACCTGACGGAGGTTTCCCCCCCGCCCCACTCACGCTGGTGTTTGTCTGCTTGGCCTTTCTGCGATCGATACGAGACGCGTGAGAAGTTTTGTTGCTGATGCAAAGTGGAGATTTAACCAAATGATTCCTCAACTCACTTTGGGATCAATTTGCCGGGATGAAGACGGAGGCGCTCATATGAATTTTCTCCAAATGTCCGGCTTCTCACAAAGAGGCGAGCGTGTCTAACATGGCAGGATTTTTTTCGGGGTGTGTGCGTTTCTGCTTCACTGACTTTAACAAAAACTTCTCCTCACACAGGGAAAAAAAAAAAATCACATTTTTCTGCCTGCAGCATTTCTTTTCCTCAGACGTGAGAAAAAAAAAAAGTCCGAGTGTCACTTCTCACCATGCTTCTTGGATTTGGGGACCTTTGAGGTCATCACGGCAACACGGAATATCGCCGTCCAAGTTGATGCTGACTTACTTGTTTGTCATCGCAAGACAGCTACGATGCCTTCAATGACACCCGTACAACGCAATTGTGACATGTTCAATGTCTTGTGCTGCGTTGCGTTCAATGGCACGCCTACGGGGCAATGGTGATGCATTCAAGGCATCCTCGCCGACAGTAGTCAAACGGATACATCTGTGATGCGTTCAAAGGCGCCCGAAGTGACCGAGCACTCCCGTGATGCGTTCAATGGCTCGACAGAGATTTGGCAGCCTCGCCATGCATTCACGGACACCCACATTTTCCGATCAACTTGAGACACGGTCGATCACACCACCAGTGATCGTCGCGATGCATTCAATGACAGTCTCACTGACTCCTACGTGATGTGTTCACTGACTCCCGAAGTAACTCAGGCGTGATGCGTTTAATGTCGGCGCGATTTGGCGCGATTGGGGTGTGGCCTTACTTTTGGGAGAAGAGGTCCCGGTAGGGGCTGCCGTGCTGCATGGCGATGCCGTAGCCTTTGCTGCTGACGCCGCTTGCCGACACGGTGACGGCGCAGTCGTCGTCGGTCAGCGCCGCGTACTCCAACGCCGCCATGTCCCACAGGAAGGCGTACGCGCTCTTCTTGGCCTGCGTGGAGACATGCACGGTCACCATGGCAACCGTTTTTTTTTTTTTTTTCAGCTAATGGGACAATCTGTGGGCTCATCTGCTCACATCAACGTCGATCAACAGTAAAAAAAAAAAAAAAGATCCCCGCAAGGTCCACTTCCAAGTGATTATATCCAAGTGATTTGTGCCAGTGCTGGAGCAGCTCAGACAGGTGCATTGTGGGAAACCGTTCCCCCCCCCCCCCCCCAGCTATAAGTGCTTCTTTTTGAAAGGGTTTGCTTCCCACATTAGCCAAAGTTAGTCGTCGGTGGGCGGAGCTGACCTTGCGTATGCCCTCGGAGGGGCTGGACACCGAGTAGTCCAGGCCGCCGTTCTTGCTGACGGTCCGCCACAGCTCGGCGTACGTGCTGTCCTGCTCCAGAGGGTTGGTGCCTTTGTTGCGGAAGTAGTCGTACACGGCCGAGTCCCTCACCGTGCCGTAGTCCACGTCCATCTGCCGCGACAGGTCCTGGAAGGACCTGCAACAGTAAATATGGTCGAGTGCAGTGAATCACAAAGAGAAATTCATTCGATTTTTATGACTGTGTGTTTCGATGAAGTACAAATTTACAGATTGCTATTTTGGCTCGTGAAAATGTTTTTCTCTGGAACGGATAAATGGCTTTTCCATTCATTCCAATGGGCAAAGCTGGTTTGGGGGTTACTCGGACGGAATTGGTTTCTCAAGGCACTTGCAAGGTGACAATTCCGCTCCTGAAAAACAGCTCCTCTCGTCTTGCAGCCATGTTTGTTCGTGTAAGCGGTGAACTACATACAGAAGCTTTCCTTTGTTCTGTCCGGTTCCATTTTTCCACTTCCTCGACTTCCCGGCGAGGCTGTTCTCCAGGTGCGACCGTCGGCGCTCTTACAAGATGCAGAAGACAGCGACATGAGAGGCGGCGTGTCATTAAAAGCGCGTCGGGTCCAGCCATTAGCGCGTCCTATCCGTGTAATGAAAGACTTCGCATGCCGAGGCGCTCTTCACCAGGCGGCGTCTCGGGGGAAAATGTCCACTCAGGCATTCATTGGATTCATACCAGGTCTATCTTCACGCGTGCTTCTGATGGAAACGCGTCAAGCGCGGAAGTCTTCATCCCGGGGGTGGGGGAGCCGAAGGAGGAACGTGACCGCCATCTTCTCGGCTCGGGATGGGCGAATGACAAAAGAGTGACGGAAGCAGGACGCCCGTGGACGCCTGTCGGACGAATCATGTTGACTCAAAGAAAAACGAAGCGAGGCCGCGTTCGCTTTGATGCAACGTGACAGCCGTGCAGGCACCAGCCGGGTCGCTTGGCACGCGCGACGGGGAGAAGTTGCGAGCCAGCAAATGAACACTTGCGAGCTTTGTTTACCGACGACGACTGTCAAAGAAAACGAAGGTGCTTCAGCCCACAATGGATGACATTCCTGTTCCGTTTTGGGCGCGAGTCCGTGAGACTTTTTTCCGCTTGTGAAAGACAATTTCATGCCGATCAGTGAACTGCGTCGGGGGCTAACTTTCGTCCGTCTGTTTTCGCCCAAACTGAGTGACTTCCTGTTCAATTTCGGGCAAAGTGTCCTTGGCACTTTTATCTCGATCAATCAATCAAACTGGTGGCAGGGGCCGATTTATTATTATTTTTCTAACCTTCCTAAAATACATTTTCAGCAGAATAAACGCACTTGGCAAAGTTGCAGACTTTTTCGCGCACGTTGAAGGTGATTCATTGGTTGCGAAAATAACGAGCGGCAATTCCGAGAGGATCTCGCCTCCTAATTACTTTCCTCTGCCCCGGAGTGCAGTTACCGTATGGCGTGGTCCATGCGGGACACGGTGAGGTACGCCGCCAGGTTGGCCGTGTACGACGAGCACACGATGAGCGTGAAGAGCCACCAGCTGCCCATGACGATTCTCAGCGCCACCGAGCTCACCACGCCGCCGTCGCCGCCTACGAACACGTCGACAAAACATTGATGCAGTTGGCAGCAGTCTCGTCTTGAAAGCAAGTTTTTTTTGGGCTCCGCCGTCTCCTTTTGACCACCCTGTCATGAAAAGTGGGCCCACCTTGCTGCACAAAGGCCCCGTAGACGATCCAAATGGCGCTGTGCAGGGATCCGGAGGCGGAGCCGTTGCCGGTGGGGCCCGGCGGGTCGTTCTGCGCGGCGGACGAGCGTAGCGCCTGCAGCCTGTTGAGCAGGAAGATGAGGACGCCCACCACCGGGATGGCGGCGGCGATGCAGGCCCACACGGCCAAGTCGAAAGGCACGAAGAGCGAGAAGATGTTGATCTTCTCTTCGGGCTTCCGCAGCAGGATGCCCACGCTGTAGTCCAGGTAGCGCTTGCTGAAGTCCACCACGTTCTCGCGCTCCGGCGTGATGGTGACGGCCGACACGGCCAGGTCGGCTCTCTGTCACGGACACGATACAGTATTTTGATTCCATTTTGAGTTCAAAAGATGAGAAAACAGAATGGATGTGTTTGGCGGCGAGTCATTTAGTTCACCTTGTTGATGAGGTCGCCGATCATGCCGTTCCAGGAGCCGTTGGGCAGCTGAGATCCGTATTTGCTGTCGGACACCTGGAGGAACGGCGTTGAGAGCTCAGACGCTTTCGCGCGAGGTCAACAGGAAGTGGCGCGTGGGAGCGCTCACCTGGTAGATGTCGTACTTGAAGCCCAGGATCTTGGCGAGGGCGTCCAGCACGTCGATGGAGAAGCCTTTGTACCGTTTGGGCTGGCCCAGGATGTTCTCCGCCACCATCACAAACGGGTCCTCCTGCGGCAAGGACATTCGCCAGAAGAAATCTCACATTTAAAAGATAATTTACAAGATGAAGAACACTCAGGAGAACATTTACTAGAAGAACACAGAAAGAAAAACGGAGTGGAGCATTGACAAGAGCCCTCGTAGTTGAAGCGCTTGTCTGGTATCCAAGGAGAGCGGGTACCTAATGAAGTGTCCAGTGAGTGTCTGCTTTGATTCCTCAAGTGCTACCTTGACCAAGCTGGACAGTGGGTCAAGAGATGCGGGGGAAGGGGCGGCGGGGGCGGGCGATGAGGTGTAGTACCCGTGACGAGGCTCTAATACGAACGCGGGGTGGCCGACCGAGGTACAGACTCGCTCGGTGGAGCTCAGGAAGAAAAACACTCACTTGTTTGTTTCTCCAAAAGTCATTAAAAGCTGAGCTGCCAATCAAGCTCAAAACACTCGCACTGTCGCACACTCACTGCCTTCCCCAAAATGAAGAGGATTTGTCACACAGAAACTTTTTAACCGTCGTCTTTGTGGTTCTGTTCACATGACCTTCTACCCCCACGGCCCCAAAAAACCAAATGATTGCAAAGTGTTTTGAAATCAGAAGAATAGCATGATAGCATGATCATATTTTGCTTCATAAAAGCAAAATTAAATGGAATGTAAAGAACTAGCTAGTATAATAGCAGTCAGACAGACAAATGAAGAATCATCACTTCTGTCACGTGTCATTCTTTGCAGAGGATAAAGAATACACTCCTGTGCATTCAGCGATTTCCATCACTGCCCAAGAGCGGGTTTTTCCCACAATGTACTAGCATTAAGCTTTACAGACTTGGATTGTTTTAAACACACTTCGAGTCCTTCCAGTCCAGGGTGCAAAAGGATTTACGTACCAGCAACGTGACCACTTTGACGGTGACTCCCTGCATGCCGCTCTCGATCCGGCTCTCCTTCAGGCTGCCGTTCAGGCCGTGCACCGCGTCCCATGTAGCCAACTGGCAACAAGAAAAACAAAACACTGAAAAAACTCCCGATTGTGCGTGTCAGCTGGATTCAAACACGTCGCTGTTGCCATGGCAACACAGGTGAGCCAAATCCTCGCTATTCGACCCTTCTCGTCAACTTTATTCCGTGTCAAAGTTTGTGCTCGCAACGCGGGTGCGAGTAGGGCCTTTTAGTGCGCTTTGTCCTCATTGTGATCGCTGGCAACAAAAGATAACCAAGCGCACATTAGCCACCGCTGCTAATAAGCGAGCAGAGCTGGCGGCGTGACATGACGGGAGTTAATTAGCCTCGTTAGCTGACGCGAGCACAGCCGTTATTGTTCCTTAATGACCGCACCGCCCGCCGTTAAGATGGCGCCACCCGTAAAGAGCGCAAAGTGGCTGGCGCTGATTAGCAAAAACAAGCTAACCGAGCCGGCGCGGTGAAAGCTGCATCTGCACCAGAAAAGCAGCAGATATGCAGGTGTTCACGCCCACGTTGTTCCCGGTGCAAAGGTTCAACACCCACACTTTTCCCACCGTCGTCGACACATTTTCGAAAATGTGATGCGATCGGCATGATGGAATAGGACGTGCTTCATCTCCACATGTCGAAATGAGCTAAACGAATGAGTGGAGAGCTGTTCAATCAGATCAAGGCATATGCAGACATGTAAATAAGCATGCATATTAATGAGCGCGCATATTAATGAGCATGCATGTAAAACACTTGAGTGAGCACCAGCATGCTAATAATAATACGTCTGTTTCCATGAGTGCTCTATTAACGCTCACCCAGTGTGTGTGTGTGTGTGTGTGTGTGTGTGTGTGTGTGTGTGTGTGTGTGTGTGTGTGAGAAGAGAATGGCCATTATAAAGTACAGAGGGACTAATAACTCAGAATGAGAGGCCAGATGATTAAATCTTCATTACTGCGGCAACTCTGGGCGCGTGTGCACGCACTGACACGTGGACCCCACAAGCCACTAAATCACTGCAATGGGGATGCCGGCGTATGAGACTGGGTGTCATTTCCACATCCATGTTTAATGAAAGTAAGCGAGGAGGAAGGTGTTTTCGAGTGCGACACACGACCAGAGACGATTATCAAGTCGAACGACGCCAGCGTGTACATGCAAGAGAGAGAGAGAGGCGCATTGTGCATGCCAGACCACTAGGTGTTGCTGTGACTTCTGACTATGGCTGTTATTTTTTGAAGCGACGTGGGATTCGAGGCGTGGCGTCACTATTGCCATGGCAACGAGAGGTTGACAGTTCAAATGGTAACAATGGTACCATTTGGTGTTAACAAGCATTTTGGCACCCGCAAACGGCGTCCACTCACCCTCTTGACGTCCTTGCCGAAGGTCTCGCTGAAACTGGAGCCGAGGATCTCGAAGCGGACGTGAGCGTTGGCGCCGCTGTCTTTGAAGTCCATGGTGCCGGTCAGCCCCGTGATGTTGCCCTGGCGACGCAGTGCCAAGTTCAACGCCGACGTTACAACATCCCTAGTAAAGATTTACTTTACTAGTTTACTAGTTTACTGTTTAATATTTGCCCCCCCCCCTCCCCCGATGAGTTAATAGGGGACAAGATGACTTTTTTCGTACACAAAAGTCAATTTTCCACAATGCGGGGCCTTTAAAGTATCAGTGGCGATGATTTCATGCGCGGCACGTCGGAGCAGAGCCGTGTTTTCTTTTTTTTTTGGTTTGCTGGTGGATGACATGACATTTCATGGCTTCCATTAGCTGGTGTAGAAGCGCAGACAGCCGTCAGTGTGAATGTATTTTCCCCTCCCAAAAAAACCCACAGAAAAAACGTTCCTCTGTCAGCGGCAAAGGTTGCGGCAGCTGTCAGCGGAAGGGAAAAATTGTCCGACACAAGCTTATTTTCTTCACACTCTCAAAAAGTCAAAACATTTGTTATGGAGCGCATACGTCAAAAAAAAAACAAACAACAAAAAAAAAAACGGTGACCTTTCGTGAATGGATAATAAACTCCACATTAAATCTTTGCGCTGACTATGAGTAGCTTCTCATTCATTCTTTGTGTGTGTGGGGGGGGGGGCAGTGGGAGTGTAGTTGTTGTTTTAAACAATATATTTGGCTGCCGACAGACAAGCAGTGAGCTCCCAAACCTTTTGAATGGTCTCCAGCATGGACCAGCCTCCGTTCCAGGGCTTGGTGGACTTCCTGATGCAGTTGAGACTGGCCATGCTGTGCCACTTCCTGTCCTCCAGCTTCCGGTAGAAGGCGTTGGCCAGCATCAGCACGCTGTCGTACAGGTACAGGTTCGAGACCTGCCGGGACACGGCGGCACGTCAAGACACTGAAGGCAATCTTCAGAGCAATGAGCTAACTTTAGCAACCAGTCGTTACCTCCAGGTTGTGGAGGTATCCTTCCTGGGGGTCACACAGCAGCGACGAGATGCGATGGTTGTTTCGCATACATCGCGCTCCGCCATCTTTCCACAGCGGGAAAATCTGCCGAACGACCGTCATGCGCCCCAGTGCGCTGTGGGTCAGCTCCAGGATCTCTGTGTCGCGGATTTCCTGCAGTGAACATTTGTTCAGAAGCCAAAACGTTAAAGACACGCTTTACGTTCTTGATGTATTCATGTGACATGTCAAATGCCACACGGTAACCGCGAGGAGTTCCTGATTTGTAAAACGCACGCAAAGACCTCATTTGCTCTTTGAGGCACCACGTAATTAGGAGGAGCGAGATGTGACATGCAGGGCAGTTTGAGTTAGCTGCAGGCTAACACGTAGCATGATGCGAGTGCCCCCTCCTGCAACACACATACCTACACACACAGAGAGAGAACGGAAGTGTGAGCAAACACGGCACGTGCTGATGCCTTGATGGAGCTTATTTCTCCCAGCATGAAAAACAAGCTAATCAGCGCATTAGCATCCATAATGGATGCTAATGTTTTGGGCTCATACTCTCTTGTGACTATAAAAGTCGGGCCGTTTTGGGCTGAGTGCACTCGGCCGCAACGTGTTGATGGTTTGATGTGTCGATGTGATGTTGCCATTGGCACGCAACAAAATGACCTGGAACAGGGTTTTTTTTTTTTGAGAAGTGGGCAGACATTGGAATAATGCAAGCTAGCACGGTAGTTGGCGTTGCTGCTTCGTCCAAAGAAAAACCTCGCTTTTGGTGATAAATCTGTTCGAGAAAGACAGACTAAAACCAATTCGCCCGAAATCCAAAGCAATATTTCCCATAGAAGACAATGCAAATTCAATGAATCCGTTACAAATTTATAAAAATGAACACATTTTATCAGGAGTAGTTACTGCTGCACAAACAAAAATAGCGTGAAATAAATGCAAAGGACACTTGAAGTGGATAAATGAATATCTAACTTGACCTTTTCGTCTTGGCGAAAGGAGGGGGGGAAGCAATATTCAGAGTCGTTTCGGAAATTCTAATGAGCTTCTGTTTCTTGCCGTCTTCATCAAACTCGGAACTTTGGTCAAATTATGTCAACAGACGGCAAGGCGTTTCCTTTTATCGACAACTCAAAACGACGACAAGCATTCCCGTCTGGTCGGCAACACTCTTACAACCGCATGACATCCTGTCACAAGATAGGCCTTCAAAATAAAAGCACCCAGTAGAGGTACAGTTTCACCATGCTTTATTTGCGACGACGTATTTTTTCCGCCCCCTCCTAGTCATATCGCGAAAGCTTCACGCGCCCGAACATTCTGGTTTATCTGAAAGAAAGCCAGACGGCTTATTTCCCCAGTTCTTATTTTCGCCACCATTGTTCTAATTGTTTATCAAAGAGGCCTTCACCTCTTAATCCACGTCCTGCCTCCCATCTGAATGGCCCCCTCATCCCCGCTGCTCCCCGACCCCCCACCCCTTCTCCGCCGGTTAGCGATTGGTCTCCCCTGCAAGCGTTGGCGGATGAAAGGCGAGCGGAGGAAGACGGATGAGCGAGCGCACGCGGGCCGGCGAGCAACTTTCTCATCCCTTTGTCTGCTAATCATCTCATTAGCGCTACAGAGGCTCAAAAACGGTGACTTCCAAATGGCATAGGACTTGACTCTGATAGGATTTTAGTCAGCGGCTACATTTACTAAACAATTTGGCGCACGGATAGCCATCCAAACAGGAACTAAGCTTCATATCGGTTCGCGGTTTAATTGGGAAGACAACGTAATAGACAATGAGAAGAGTCTTTTGGGATCATCACGAAAAAAAAAACGTGAATGTTAGCTCTGCCAAGTGTATGATTAATGAATATGTCGAGCAAGATGGTATGACTTACGGCGTGCTTAACCCAAGCACTGACTCCGTGTATTGTTCAGTGGCGCTCCTCAAGGCTCTGTTCTAAGGCCTCGTGTGTTCTCTTATCGTGTCGATATGTTGCTTTGGAAAAAAGCGTCATCAAAAAGATTGTTCGTGTCCTTAAGATGTCATCGGATGACAAGTTAGCGTGTTGAAGTTTCTTGGTTGTCATTTTTATTTTCCCAGTAATTCTCCTGAAGAAACGCAACGAGTCTGAAGGGTCTCGATGGTCTTCGGGGAGTGTTCGCTCTTCGTGTTCATTAACAAACGCTCAGTGTGATTAGTTAAAGCGTCACTTTGATGCGGTGGTCGGGAAAGTGGTATTCCGCCCGCGGTATGTGTCAACACACACACTAACACACTCATTAACACTGTTAATAGGCTAGAAACATTGACACTTGGATGATCAAAGGAGAGTGGAAAGCGCGAAAATCTCTGCACAACTACGGCTGTGAGGAAAAAAAAAAATCAAGTCACGTACTCTGCATTGTGTACATTGATAAAGTCATAAAAGGTATTGATGAGCTTACCTCGTTAACAAACACCCAGTGGCTGTCCTTGGAGGCCAGATTGGTTTCCACTGCCTGTACGCACACGACACAAACACACCAAAAACAAATGTTAACAAGCCGCACAATCAGAAAAATTATTGGGACACAACTCTTGGTCGATCAAGTGTGTGTGTGTGTGTGTGTGTGTGTGTGTCCTTGTGCTGTTACACTTAAAAGCAATTTGCACCCAAGGCCTCACAGGAAACATGTTCCTGACAGACCACTTGACCATACACTAATGCGTGCGTGTGCATGTGTGCGTGCGAATGTGTGTCAGAGTTTTTCTCGGACAGTGTGTTAACATGGAAATGCAAGATGCATGTACCAGCCAATCACTGATGGACTACAAATACACACCCGAGTGAAATTACTGGGTCACCAAGTTCACCAAGTGAACACACACAAACACACTCACACCAAACACTCGCGCATGTACACAAATGCGTGCAAACACAGTCACACTGACTGATTAGGTGTCATTTTCATGTTGATTTCACAAGTCCCGCCTCCTCAAGTCCATCCACCACTCTGTTGCTAGGAGACCAGCAATCCAGCTTCCTGTCCATTTGTATGCAACACCGTGTGTGTGTGTGTGTGTGTGTGTGTGTGTGTGTGTGTGTCACTATCCCGAGGCACCTTCTTCTATCTTGCTTCTACGAATGTGTATCTAACAGTGTCTCTGTTTTTGTGCAATTATGAATGAGTGTGGTGAGTTGTGTGTGTCTGTGTCAACGTGAGCGTGCGTGTGTGTGTGTGTGTGTGTGTGTGTGTTTATTTGCTCCAATGATTTCGCTTGAGTGGCTGATGGACTCTCACAAACAATATGGCCGCAGTCAGACAAAAGCATCCAACGGCCCAGCACCGCCAAAATGGCCTCATGGGACAACTTGACACCATCTGTGTGTGTGTGTGTGTGTGTGTGTGTGTGTGTGTGTGTGTGTGTGTGTGTGAGTGTGCCTGAGTTTCTGAGTGTCTGTGTGGCTGAAGTTGCAACGACAAAAAGCTTAATGACATTTGCTGAGCACATGCGCGCGCGCCCGCAAGCACACACACGCACACACACACACACACCTACACACACACGCACACGCACACACACTTTTCATCACAGGAAGATAATTGTGTCATTTTTCACCCCCATTGACGTGCGCGTCGCGAGCACATGAATCTCGCTAATGACTCAGCGAGTGACAAGAATGCTAGCGTTAATCACACTTCCTGCCTCACGCCGGCCACTTCCTGTTCACTTCCTGTTTTTCCACCTTCACCCACGGGATGCAAAAGAGTACCTACCTGCCTACCTCGCTACTTCACACTTCATGTCTTATTTGTTAACGTGTTCTTATTTTTTTTAAATACTGTCGCGGGTTTTATGTAGATATGCTATTTGTCAACATGTTGCGTGATTGCAGGTTGGTCGTGTGTTATAATAATAATAATAATAATAATACATTTTATTTGTGTTATGTTATCTTTGTGTTAGCATGTGGTAAAAATGTGTGTTATAGGTACTTTCCTTGTTTGGATATTGTCAAAACACACACACACGAACACCATGGTGGCATATCATCCCCGGTAGCACAGACGGACAAAGGCTGATGTCGCCGCGACCCGAGTGGCCTCTTGTCAGCGACGTTATCTTCATCCGACACAAACCCGCTTCGGAAAAACGTCAGAAAAAAAAGCGTGCTCAAAAAAAAAAAAAAAAAAAGCTGAGGCAAAAATATCCATTTTGATGTTTCTCAAGCTTTGTTCCATTTAGTCCGCACAAAACGTCCATGGGATCTATTTTTTTCCTCCGGTTTATCCAAGTATTAATTTGCTCTTGGGACAAAAAAAGCGATTTTCCCATTAGCGCACACAGAAAAGTCCGGATAACAGCTTCTTCTCTTTCTTCGACAACATGAAAAACAACACGTAAGCTTCTTGTGCGAGGGGACATCGATTAGCATTAGCGCCGGGCTAATGTGTGAGAAAGCAACACTTGCCTGTCAAGCTGGCTGAAACTAAAAACAAATCAGTCAGTGATGACTCCTACATTCAGGGCCCTCCTTCCAATTGAGTGCTGGTGCGTTCAGGGCCCTCGACCGACAGTTTGCAGTGTATTCATGGTGCACTATTCGTCCTCTATCCCGTGAGAAAATATCGCCCTTGTTTTGCTGAGTGCACGGTGGTGCGTTCAGCAGCCGTTTGTTGAGCTTGGGACTTTTGCCAACTTTAGAGTCCGTATTTTATGTGCGGCCCACAGAGATGGTCAGAGATTGACGCCCTGTTTGGGCCCTAAACGCCTCTCTCCAATCAATCAGGCCAGGGCGTTCCTGCCTTCACACTCGCTTGAGTCTGCTCCATTCATTCATCTGCCTGGAGGGTGACGGGCAGCTAGGCCCGCCCCCCCAAACCAAAAAAAATATATATAAAATCCTTCAGGAGCCAACTTTTCTTTTGGTTCTGACCCGCAACCTCCACAAGTTAGCATGTTGCTTGCTAAAGTGTGCGCGTGGGCGTGGGCGAGTGAGAACTAGCATTAGCCAGCGAGCGGGGGCGGGCGAGCGAGGCTAAAAACGGTGCATCGTGGGAGATGGATGAGTGACTCTCCACCCAACAGCTCAAGTTTTGGTGCGTGCGCGCAACTATGAACGCGTGTTTCTGTGTGCGCATTTACTTGAGCGTGTATGTGTGTGTGATCGTGTGTATATGTGAGTATGTGTGTGAGTGTTTGTGCACTGGTGTCCAGGTGTGTGTGTGTGTGTTTGTGTGCGTGTGTGAGACAGCAGGTGTGCAAACACAAGGCAGTCATGTGACTAACGGACAAGGTATGCGAAGTCGCCGTAGCGCTAGCTAGCGCGGGGAAAATGTTTATCTGAACGGGCGCTGTGAAAACATCTGCTTTTAATCCACTTCTAATCCGCGTTTAATCTGTTTGGAAGGGGGCGGCGACAAGGGATTGCGTCGTGTCGCGTTCAGCTTTGTCCAAAAAGCCGACATGGCGGCGCGTACAGACGCAAAGACCAGACGACGGGCAGACTGCCTGTCGTACGCTTGCGTTGGAAACGAGCTCGATAGGGGTGAGCGGAAATTCAATTCATCACAAAATAACATAACAAAAATGCTTTCAAAAAAATAAACTACATTATTACATGTACGGTAATAAAAGTCATTTCATTTGAAATTTATTTTGGGATTGCTTTTTGTCCGTCCTCAGCCTGGGGGGGTTAGGGTTGGGGGGGGGGGTATTTGCCAACCTGTTGTATGAAGGTGTGCGCGGCGTTCGGGCTGAGCAGCAGGATGGCGCGGCGCAGCGTGTCGCGGTACCGGTTGAGCTCCTCCGTCCTCATGGACGTGAACAGGTCGCTGAACACCTGACTGATGTTCTTGTCCACCCGCTGCAGAGACACGTCCAGACCTTCTCGACACGCACGGTCCAGGAAACCCTGAAGGCCTCGCATGTCTACACGGGAAACACACACATACACACACACATACACACACGTGTAAGATGGAGGACAGCACGGACATTATTCGGTCTGTCATCCGCTGATAATCGATCCCTTGATAGCCAACTCAATTTTGCAGCCACTGATAAAAACTGGCAGTCTCCTTGGAAACCCAAAATGTCCGACCTAAGTAGAATCAGTTCCCTCAATCACTTCATAATTTCAGTACACACACGGAGCAGTTATTCATTTGCTCATATGTAACGCTTCCACCCATGACTAGTACGCGCAAGCAGTCGCGGTGTTGGTGACGATCTAATCGTCCCCCCCCCATCTCGTCGTCTCCGACAGAACGTAAATCAGAGCCGCCAGAGGGCAAATGCGCGGCGGCTGGTGACCCCCCACCCAACGCACGACGCGCATGATAAAATCATACTTTCTAATCTCGCCACCGTGGCCACCTCGTGAGGCGCGGACATGGATTCCGCTTCCAACCAACTTCTCGGTATGATGAAGTGTTGGGTGTTGCCGCGGTTGCACTAACACGCGCGGCGTAATGAAAGATGCGTTTGGAATGATGATCCACGCGTGCTAACGTCGCTTATTAGCTCAGCGGCACGTCGGCGGCTGTGACGCTAACGAGGCTGACGGGCCCCGCTCGTGAACGGAATGCAAAATGGCCGCCGCTCCGCCTAGGCCTCGTATGCAAAGCGGGTCGATAATATGCCCCCGAGCGTTAGATGAAGGATGCGACGGTTGCTAGTCAATCTTAGGCGGACAAACTGTGGATTGGTCGCCAGCAGAGCGAAAATCCTGAGGGTCGACTCTCAGCTGAGAGTTCACCGTGTTTTACACACACACAGACACACACACTGAAGGCTGGGAGGGCGGGGGGGGTTCTATTAAGGCCCCTCACCGGCTGTTGTCCCCATCCTGAGTCGAAAGCGACCATTTGTCGTCTTAATGGCGCACCTGTGCTCCAACGCGCCAAATGTCTGCGCCACGACAGGAAAACGCATCAAGGAAAGTTAGCGAACCACTTGAGGCATGTTTGAGGTCGCCCGAGAGTGCTCGGCCAATCGTGTAAAATGGGCACGTGTACGCACGCGTGAACTGGTCGCCGGTCCACATTTAGAGTTACCACAATTCCACCAGGCGGCCCTTCAGCTGCAGTTATGAAATGTTTGAACGTAAGGCTAAAAGCTATTTGCTGCCGCGATGAATGCGGCTGCTAGAGGGCGCTCTCCGTCTGTCGTTTCAACTAAATGCCGACGGCGACGGTTCATTTAAGTTTGCCATTTTTCTTTTCTTTTTCTTTGTTTTTTTTAAACTGAGTGTGCATGTGTCTTGATGAGGGTTACATCAGCTCATGTCACACTTGAAATATTCAAAAGCGCGCAGCCGCGTCGGTCCTTTGATGCCAAGAAAACAGAGAGAGCAAGCGTGGGCCGCTTAGTCTCCGAGCGCCAGGCAAGAGGACGCCAACCTGCCGGCGCCGCCGCTTATGTTGCTGAACGGCCTTAATTGAGTTCCGCGCGGGTTCCTTCCTGGAGGTGCGGTGAGCGAGCGAGCCGAGCGGCTAATGAGCGGGCGCCGGGCTGCGTCACCGGTGGTCGGCCCTCGAGAGCAGAGCATCGGTGCGCATGCATGCACGCATGCATGGATGCGCGGAGACCTCTGGGGCGAAAAAAAAAGTGTCGGTGCATTGCTTATCTTCCTCTTTTTGGCAATTATGGGGTGGTGCGTTCAGGGCCCTCTTAGCATCATCTGTCGGGCAAGTAACTGGTAGTGCATTAAATGTCAGGGCTCTTATCTGGCCAGTAGGGGGGGTGGCGTAAGGAGTGCGCTTATCGTCAGCAAATTGGTGGCGGTGCATTCAGGTACAAATACGGTACGTGGCGGTGCGTTCATGCTCTCTTATTGTCCTCCATTTGGCGAGTAAGTGATGGTGCCTTCAGGTCCCTCTTGTTGCCCTCTGTCTGGATATGATGTGTTCAGGCCCCACTTATCGTCCTCAACCTGGCCAGCATGTCATGATGCGTTCAGGACCCTTTCATCATCTGCGATCTGGCAAGCAAGCGGTGGTGCGTTCAGGTGCCACTTATCATCTGCGTCAGGCAAGTAAGGGATAAGAGATGTCAGTTGAGAACACTCGAAGGCGCTGCCCCGATCAGCTTGTTCATGTCAGGCTCTCCTCTCGGCCAAAGCAGGTGACGGGTGAGCCGATGAGACACCCGTCACCTGTCAATCAAGCTGCCCGCCGAGAAAGTTGACGCTTTGAACAAGGGCGCCCCAAACTGTACATTGTTACGCTGCGATGTGGCTGGCGGTACGTCGTGATGATTTTCAACGTCTTCGCCGAGCAGTTGAACTGCAATTCTCGGGGGCGGAGCTATGCCATGTTGACTCCGCCCCCCCCACACACACACACACACACCAGTCAATTGTCCCCTTTGTCCGAAACGCAATTAAGCAAGAATTACCTGCGTGAACTTTCTCGACACGGTTATTTGTGACGGCTCGTAAAGCGAAAAAAAACATTCAATTAAAAGGTCAGCGCCGTAAAGCGGATTGGCGGCGCGCTCCACCGCAGACCTTCCTGACTAAGCTGACTGACGCCTCGTACGGATCTTCCCCGGCGCTTCCCGCAGGGGGCGCGGAGCGGCGGAAAAACGGTTTGTCAGCTGGATTGGGAAATATGCGGAAAATTCAAATCATAATAACTCATCTGTCGTGTAAATATTTGGCCTTCGTCCACTGAGTTATCAAGCAAATAGCGCCGTGGTGGATTGGTGGACGGAGGCCCGGAAGAAAATCCATCAAACTCTCGGGTGGTAGAGTGAACTAAGGTGATTGAGTTCATTCAAGCGTGTCTGTCAAAACAAGGAAGTCCTCTTTGAAAACGACTGCCAATGCGATTCGCTAATTGACTCTACCGCGAGTTTCGGCTCCCAGTCTGTTCTTCCGCGTACGAGCGGCGACGACGACGACCCGAGGCGGTCTGACGGATCTTCCGCATTTTGAGCTCTTGACAATCGCCGCACAAACGTATCCCGCACAGGTTCTTAACGCGCGACGTGGACCGCGACGACCTTAGAGGATTTGGCCGCGCTCCACGCGGCATCACATCATCTCTCGGGGGACCGCCGTCGATAACGGCTAATGCACACTTGAAATTGGCTGCTGGGCTTCAATTAAGGCCAGCATGCCGCTAATTGACTTCCTGTCTCCTCGCCGCTCTTCACCTTGAGCGTCGCGAGACACGAAAGGCGAGCGAGAGCCCGGCGAGGCCGAGCAGGACTTTCCATCTCCATCCATCTCCGGCTCATCCCGGTGCGGCCGTCTTAGCGCGTTAGCGTGACGCTACGTCACGCTAATGTGCTGAATACATTTATGAAGACTTGCTGTGGCTCCTTCTCATCCGAGCCTGACCCTTATTTCCAGGAAGCGACTGCAAAGATGGGGGCGCGGGAGGGGGGAGGGCGAGAAAAGAAAAAAAAAAAACCTCTAGACAACGCTTTAGCTCTTCCGCGACAAACATGAAAACAAGCGGCTGCTATATGAAGCTAACAAATTTGCAGCGAGACAAATATCAAGTAAGACACAGCCACTAAGTCAAGTCGAGTGAGCGGCCGCTAAATTCCAGGCAAGTCAAGTTGGGAGCAAAATGCTTCTTTTCGGCACGGAATTGAGGAATTGCTTGTAGCAGAAAGCTGACAAGGACATTAGTCCCCAACAAAACTCGGAATGCGGAGCTTGGCGAGCGAATGGGATCCATTTTGTTCTGTTGGCTCGTTTTGATCGCTAAGCGGCCAGGTGGCGCAAGTTGGCGCTCTGGCGACACACAATCAGGTCTCGAAAGCCCTAAATGGGCACGGACAGTTCATGGCTCCCCCCCCCCGACCGACTCCATCAACATGACACGTTGTTCCTCCCGACTGTGTTTTGTCAACATGACACGTTGTTTTTTTTTTACTCATAACTCGATCGTCCCTGTCAATGTCGCATACTGTTAGTGATGACGAACTCTACCAACCAAGTCAACGTGACACGCTTTTTTAAAATTCACGGCTAACGCTAAGTAGCATGTCGCTGTGAAACACTGGTACTCCCCCGCGAACGGTACGAAAAACACGGCCAGTACGTTTTTGTGAAACTTTGTTACTTCCGACTTGACTCTATCGACCGTGTCACCGTGACAAATTGTCGTTCCTGCTAACTCCACCGACCATATCTGTGTTGGACACTAACGTTCACTTTTAAATGACTTCATGGAAAAGACAATTGCCCCCCCTCCCCCCACCCCTCCTCCTCCGCCCGCAAGAAACAAAAGGCAAAATCAATAACGTGCATGGCCACTAGCGTTTGATGTGCTCGCAGTGGAGAGCGAGTCCCGCCAACTTCAGCAACACCCGAGCCCCCCCGAGGCCCACATCAGTGCGTCCCCGAGGTCTACGTCGGTTTGTGACTGACAGCTGGGGAAAGGCGTTTTTCCCCAGAGTGCAACGCGGCGTGTCCATGCGTGAGATTTCCTCTCTGAACTGCCGTGTCACGCTCAGCCGAGTCTCGCTCTGTGCGCACCCGCGCGGGTGCGGGTGCGGGCGACGAGTGCGCTTTGATCTTTCCGTTGTGTAGCGGGATGCTAGCTGCGCTACCTCCTCAATCTCGCTGCATTTATCCGGACGCTCCATTGTTGGCCGCATCGATCCCGCTCGGAGATCCATGATGGCCGACGCGATTCCATTAAGATTTGTGCTGCTAAGCTCTTTTTCCCCCCGAAACAAAGACTTTTGCGATGCAAATGAGAAAACCGACCGCTGGAAATCAGTCAGCGGAATGCAGAATTGTGGCGCGGCAAAATTTCATGGGGAGCGCTGCTCTGCTGACACGCTGTGACCCCTGACTAACCCTGGAGAACCCACAGGGTCAAATTTGGCCCCTATAAATTCTACTACTCAAATGCTACCCTTAAATCCCAAAGGGTCAAATTTGGCCTTAATCGTAAATTAGGATTAAAGCATTAAATATTTGAAAAAAACATATTTTGGTGTTCAGTGAACATATACAAGTCATTTAATGTATAATTCATCATTTTCCAAAGAAGAAAAGAGTTCTTGGGTTCTCCAAGGCTAATTATGATGACCGAGTCCACTTTAGACATGGTTATGTCCTCCCAGATAATCCGACTGACCGCGTCATCTTTGCGCAATTTTTCCGACCCGCGTTCGCGTCACGCACCGTACTCGACGTCGTAGAAGACGATGAACTTCTGCCAGCGCAGCTCTTCCACCAGCGTCAGCATGATGTCGTTGAGGCGCACGGGGGGCCGGGCCGCCAGCGTGTACCCGCGACCTCCGGGACTCGGGTTGAGCTGGCAGGAGGTCCTGGGCGAGCCGCCGCCGTTCCTCTGGATGTACAAGTGCGGGATGTGCATGGCGTCCGTCAGAGATTGCAGAGCGCTGGCCGAGGCGCAGCCCGTCGACGTCACCAGCGCCAGGATCCCTTGATTCATCAGCTCGCACGCTGCAGGGGGAGGGGGGGGGGTGGGGGGGGGGGGGGACACAGAGAAAGTGTGGTCACTCTCCCACCCGTGTTAGCATCGGCGCCTTGAGGCACTGTCCGTTGCGCAGCCCACTAAACTCATTGGCTAATCGCAAACCGACGGGGGTCCTAATCCCTCCGCTGCTTAATTTTTACGATCTGCTGTCGTCTCGCTCGGTCAAGAGTCGATGACATGCGTGTCGTCGCCGGCACCCAGTCGAGCGGTTCGACGCGTGCCTCGCTGTGAATATTTTGCATCTGGGAAGCATCATTAATAAGCGGCGCGTTTGATTGCGTGACGTGTCGGCTTTGAGTCAAAGTCGCACAGGGCAAAACTTGGATCGGTTGTTTGCACGGGGAGGCGGCGGCACGCTCGCGGCAGGGCGGAAAATTTGGATGCGAAATAAAACGGCCAACGCTCGGGGTAGACATGAAATAATAAATAAGAGAGTCGTGCGATCGGAGGCATCGATCCGAGTCTCTGCCGAGACAAACTGTCGCCACCGCTTCAACAACTTTAATGAGTTCTTCCTATCGCTTTTCTGGTCCCTCCGCACGCCTCCCGCACTATTACATCATCTTCTCGTACCTCTCTGACATCATCAAAAACACGGTCCGATCATCGCACATTCTCGTCGTTATCATACCAATATCATGTGCGCCGGACAATGACAAACTGTTCACATTACATCATGTCGCAGGATCATCCAATCGGTGTGTCCTTTGCGGATCCCCTTGAGGGGTCTCATCCCGCAAAGTGAGAGGCACGGGGGGGGGGGGGGGGGGGGGAGGCAGAAAATAACAATGACGGAGGAGGCCCATTAGGTGAGGATAAGGAGCAGGAGACGGCGGGGATCGGAAGGAGGGATGAGGAAAAAAAGAGGAGGGGCCATGAGGAGGAATGACGAGGAGGCGGCACGTCACCCGCGAGGAGGGAGTTCAAATGACGGACGGGATGAAAGGAAAAAAGGAGGAGGAGCCACTCCAATTTCAAGATGATCATTTGAAGAAGAGAGGAGGTGGAGGTCGACAAAGCTGCCGCAAGGACGAAAAAGTCAGCCGTCCTCCACTTCCTCCTCTCGCCATCCAGACGACGCCCGATTGGCCCAAAGGAAGGGCGACGCCCCCTCCCCCTCATGAACTCTGTCCGGAACCCATCAGGACCGTAGGCTTGCCGCTCACCCCGGCAGCAAAGTGACAGTGACACTGTGGCCACATTAGCCGCGCCGCACGCACGCAAACGCCACAACAACACACAACAGGAAGCGGCTCCAGCGCCCCCACATGCCCCCCCACCCCCTTTTTTTGCTCGGCTTTGCCGCCCGTCGCAGCGGCCGCCAATCACACTCAACTTCCGGGCACGTTTCAAGGTGGCCCCTGGATGATTTCAACTTTCAGATGACAACCGAGCTTCCATTTCCACATTCCAACAATCATTAGTGACTTGATGCGCTCCAAATTTTGACACTGTTTCCATTTCACATGCAATTTTTTTTTCCCATCCTCATTTCTTTTTCCATCGTTGTCACGCTGCGGATGATTTCTTGGATGGCGCGTGACAGCCGAGAAGCGCCACGGTGAGGTGAGGCGAAAATTGTGCGCAGGTGCACCCGAGCGGACGTGACGGCACTGAATATTGCAGTTAATGGCGCCCGTGGATTACGCAACGCTCGCCGGCTCAAGTGGTCCCGTGCCACCGTCTGCGTCTCCATCCTGCTTTGAGTCCTCATCCTCCTCCTCATCCTCATCTCTTCCAATTTGTCCTTTTTTTTTCTTTCTTCCAGCTACAAGTGGTCTTTAGCGCCCACCCCCCCCCCCCTCTCCCGGCCGGATCTTGAATTTTCCTGCGACGGGCGTCCCCTGCGCCAACTCCGCCGCTGGCGCAGATTGACAACGGCGGATTGAAATGCAAAAATTCTGCCAGATGTGCACCTTGTGGTGCGCCAGGTACGCCTCATGTTTTAAAGATGAGATTCAAGACACAAACACGCCGAGCGCAACCTTGAAGCCGCCGACCTCCGAGCGCACGCGGAAGCCATTTTCATGTTTTGGACCCGCGGCGTGCCGGGAAGGACGTCGCGTTACTTTGTCACGTCTGGATCACATCATAAAAGCAAATTCAAGTCGCCGGGCTCACTTCAAGTACTGAAATATGACAAATGGCGTCAAGTCTGAAAACGGAAATCATCCACATCAGATGAAATACCTTAAATCTAAGATGATTGTTTTTCGTCGTAACAAACTTTTAGACACGCGATTCTTTCGTGAGGCATTTTGAAAACGGAACCCAGTTTTCGATGAAAATCCGTACAGCAAAATAAAATAAAAGGAATTTCGAGCGGATGCTTGGCTGTGTAACTGCGGAGACGCCAGCAGGGGGCGTATCAGCGCTCACACTGACAACACTGGATCGAAAGCTCTTCCTGGCAAGCCTGAACGGTGTCAGCCGTCACACACACACGCACACCCGCACACACACCCACACGGCCCTTGAAAGATCATCTGCAGCACAATGACAGTGCGAGATGACTTATGGACGAAGACACGGCCAAAGCCAATAAAATCCATCGATGTCAGAGCGAGAGTTCAAACGTTAGCGATAGTGATGAGTACATTTGCCGCCGCGGCCTTGAGTGGAGAGACACATCGTCGCAATCAATATTTGTTAAAATAATATGAAAGGAAGTTCAAAACTGAAAACGGACGCCATCCTCAAACTTCGCCTGCTGATTGGCTCTGACGTGCAATTAGTCCCGCCCCCCCGCTCGGTCACTTGCCAGTGGTCCCCCAGATTGGAAAACACACGGCGCAAACGCACGCCGACACACGAACAGCGTGTGCGCAGTCGGAAACTCTCCCACAAGTGTTCCGAGGAGAAAAAGCGACGCCAACGATCGACTGCTGCTTGGGCTCTTTTTGTTCACCTGCGGCAGCAAACACAGGAAGCAGTTAAAAAAACAAAACATTCAAAACGAAACAACCAGAGCAGCTTTGTTTGGTGCTCGCAGCTTGCGCACAACAACTTTTAGAGTCGGCAAACAAAACTCAGCTAGACACTCCTTATGAGGAGGTAAACAGGAATAAGACAAAGAAGAAACGCTTCGTCCATCCCCAAACGGCGTGACGGCGCTTTTTAAACATGGCGGGATGTGGCCCTCAACACACACACACACACACACACACACACACACACACACACACACATGAAACAAAGGGTGTTTGAACGACATGAGTCTCGAGTCGGTATTGGAGCCTCACAGAGGTCACGGCTCACCTCTCGATGACACACACACACACACCACCAAGGTCAAATCATCTCTCCTGCACTCACAAACTCAAAACGACCGCCAAGGTTGAATGCTCTCACGCGGCGACCATCGTCAAATACTGTCACACACACACACACACACACACACCGCTCTCACAATCAAAGACGCACTGACGGCAATTTCATCTTTGGCGAAGCCAAAATGTAATCACGGAGGGTTCAGAGGTGACAGTCTTGCCCTTCGGCTTAGGGGGGCGGAGCTAAGCCTTTTTCCTTTGACCCCCAGCGCTCATTATATTTGTGCACCACTTCCAACACGTGGGTCTAAAAGCGGCTAAAAAAAAAAACCCCAAAAAAACAACCAAGCAAGCAATTACAGTGAAACTCCTCTACAACGAAATCATGTTTGCATCAAGAGATTTTTCACAACAGGGGGGTTTTCACTGTAGCAAATTTGAAACAGGAAAGTGGGAATGGTGTGAATGCATGAAGATTTTTTCACACTAGCAGGGTATTTTCACCCATGTCGATTTCGTTGTAGAGGTGGGCGTCATCACAGCCAGCCGCGGCTTTCCTTCGGGTGTCTCCGTTGTATCGAACGCACTCGGCTGGCATTTGGCGAAAACGTTCCGGACACCTCCGTCAATACGCGTGTGGGTGGAAAGGGCAGCGTGTTGGCTTCAAGCTGGGGTGACTGATGAGTGGAAAAAGGATATTTCTGCTCTGATGTGTTGAAGAGGATAGCATATCGCACTGCAGCAGGTGCCGGCGTGCGATTGAAAGAGCTTTATTATGCGGGGCAATAAAGGCGATCGCGTGAGGCTGGCGGACAGAAACGCTCAAGGTCACCAAATCACACGCGACGCACTTGACGTCAATTTTTGCTTTGAAAATGGAGGATATCGTCAAAGACGTCGTCAGATTGTTAGCATTTAACAAATTTTGTGTCGTTGCAATACAATAAGTTTTTTTTGTTTTTTTTTCCCTCCTTGGACTGACTGAGGACTTCACTCCTACTTTTTTATTCCGCTCCCCCCCTTCTTATTTTTCCAGCAGCAAAGTGGTGCATGTTTCTGATTTTGGGCTTCAGTGAAGCAGCAAACAGCTCGAGTCCCGGCGCGGAGGCAACATCAGCAACAACGACGACAAAAAAAAAAAAAAGATACACACACAAGCACACACACTTATGCAGTACTCGTTGCCAGTCACTGTCGAGGCACACGTATAGACAAACAGTGTACTGGTCGCTCGCTATTCACTGCGGCTGTGATCTAGATTCGTATAAACAACAAAACAGGAAAAAAAAAAAAAAAATCAGATGTGAGATTTATTTATTTATTTATTTTCATTTAATGAGCGGTTGAACAGATTTTGAGCCTGCGGCACTTGTAAAGTTTGTCACACTTGCCGGCATCTCCGAGCAGATGCTGGAGGCCGTCGTCGTCGTCGTCGTCATGACGACATCATCATCATCATCATCATTTGCAACGACCGGGCACCTTCTTTTCGACCCTTTGTTGCCTCTTTCGGAGTTCAAATGAGTCCGAGAATATTTGGGAGGCCTGTAAGAGCGAAAGTGAGGCGCCCTTTAATGCTGTGGACTCGAAGTGGATTTCACACTTGGCCTGCAGGCGGGTTAAAGTTGTCCACACAAAGCGGCGGTGGGATGACATCAAAGCATCTTCTGCACGGGGAGAAAACACCAAAGAAATCTCGCCTAGTGTTGAAAAATTTTTTTTTTTTTTGACGAGCACTGCCAGTCTGTGGTAAAACTGATTTAGTGCCGTGTTTAATTTTTTTCATAGCTGAATAACTGATGACAAAAACAAACCGTAAATTGATGTCGCTTAGCACGGCGACGTGATAAACGGCGCCCGTGGAATGCTCGGAAGTTATCTTGAGGCGGCGGTTTTTTGATTTGGAAACGCGTGCGACTTCACCGTCGACGGGAGTCGCGATGCTAACGCGGGGCAGCGCTAAGCAAGCCGCCATCGGGCAGCGCGTCCACCCCGAGAGTTGGGGGGGGGGGGGTCAAAAGACTGAAAGGAAGGAATTCCTGCAAGCGCTTACAACTTGTTCTCGCACTCGACTGGACGCGAAAACAGACGCCGGGGGGCGGGGGGCTGCTGGATTTGCTGGTTGCGCCTGCTGAAGAGGAATATTTCAACCTAACATTGAATGGAAGTCACTTTTAATAGTTCATGAAACGTGCGAGCCGCCGGCGTGAAACTGATCGGAAGCGGCGTGGCCGTGTTTTAAGCGTTAAAGCCCCGACGATGTGAAAACGATCCACATTTCACCTTGACTTACGTTAGCTGTCAAAGTGCTAAGCTAATATCGGCCAATTAAAGTGGTCGATCAATCAGTTGGGGTCGAGTTTATTTGTGTTAGATTGCTGGCGTCGGGAACTCAAGCTCATAAGTCACAATTGGGTCCGGTTTTTTTGTTTGTTTTTTTTTTTTTTTAAATCTCAATTATTAGCCAGTCCAAACATATGGGTCTTACTTTCACAAATTATTGCGCAACCTAAAAAGCTGAAACTGGCTTGTGGTTTTTGAAGACGTTAATGGATCATATTATCATGATAACCGGCGCCGCTTTCAAATGCACGAAACGTCATCCTCTCTTAACACCGACCTTGCCTCGGCTTTGTGGGAGTCATCTGCCCCGAGCGCGGCGCTAACGGCTCCAAAGTGATCGCGCACTCTCATGCCGGCCATTTGTGGGCCGCGGGCGCCCGGACGCCTGCCAGCGTACGCTGGAGTATCACTCGACCCGGCTGACATCGCCGCCGCCGCCGCGAAATCGGCCCTAATGGGCCTTTCTAGCCACTCCAGCTAGACGAGCTAATCGGCCACCCGCTGGGGGCATTACGGACCTCGCTCGCCTCTAACAAGAGGCCCTCCTTGACCACCGCGGTGATGAGGGGCGGCCCCGGCGCCCTCCGCGCCGCTTCACAGGTAGAAGGCGCCGAGAATAATATCCGTGAGCTGCGGCTCGCCCCCGTCACTGGATGGTTTATGCTCGCGAGGTGTCGTTGTGCTATTTAACGTTTGGATCGCAGGCAGCGGGATTTGTTGCCATGTCAATGGCAGAGCAGATGTCAACAAATAATAGACCGGTCGCCAGTTTCGGGTCTCTACAAAGAGCGGTCACGAGGCCATCGGGGAGACGACCGGGAGTTCCGGCGCCCTCCATTCCAGGACGTGTTATCGTTCCAAACGCAAACATGGGCGCCGACTGCGAGAAGCCTTTTAACATGTGCTCACAGCTCTGCTGTACAGGTGTGCGTTTCCATAATGGATGAAGTGGCGGCAGCGAGCGGAACAAGCCGAACTGGACTCGTTTCAAAACGCCTCGAACGCTGCTATTTATACTCAAAGCTGGAAGGACATCAGGAGGAGGAGGAGGAGGAGGAGGAGGGCCACGAAGACTAAGTGTGAGGGGGGGGGCAGTTCTCGGGACAGTGATGCCACCTCGTTGCTGCTCGAACCTTCGGATTACTTTTGTACTTGTCGAGGAAGATGCTCAAAGTGCATTTTATTTTGCCTTTACTGACAACAGCTCGTGTGAGCGCACGTCAATTTTTCTATAAGGAGCTCGGCCTGTCAAAATATCTTGTTGAACGTCTCCGCTGTCTTACGTACGATGTTTTCCCGCAAAAAGAGATCCATTTTGCATTTTTGTCGCAGTTCAGGCATCCCCCGTCGATGTCTCGCTATCGCGCCATGCGGAACGCCGTATCGGCTGGGACATGACACAAGGACGCTCCGATGCTAATCGCGCCAGGTGGAATCCGGCCGAGTGCCGTAAAATAATCCAAAGATTTAATCGGCAAAGTTGCATCGCTGCAAAGAGAGGAAGCGAGCGGACGGAAAGCGCTCGCGTAATCGCTGGCAGGCGCCCCGACGGCGATAAGAAGAACCAGCGCTGCCGATCAGCGGTCCCGCATGGCCGGGCTCTCCGGAACGTCCCGCTATCGGATCTCGCTTGACGACGACGGCGCGGCGTGTTCCGCCATGCGGCACTTTTCCCCTCCTCTCGCTAATGGAGGTAAATCGATGGCGATTAAATGGAGCGGGACTCTTAAGCCACCGCGCCGGGGTCGCCCGGTTCATTCCCGCGCACTCTGCCCGCAGTGGAACGTTGACAAGCGCCAGGAGAATGCAAACGGCACGGGCGGACTCGCTCTAATTGCTGCACACACACAAAAATAAATGAATAACAAGCATTGACGCGTATGGGAAGCCTTCGTGATGGTGCCTGGAGAAATTAGGCCGCGAGTTCGACATTCCACACCCTCTTGCCAGAGGTGAAAATTCACCAGTACGGTCGTGCCTTGAAATGCATTCGAGATACAAGTCTATAATATCAAATGAAAATCGATAAAATATGACAATACTAATCTTTCTTCTCTGTGAAGAATGACTGATATCAGTGCCGTACTGAGGAGCTGAAAACGAAGAGATGAGACTGTCTCCATCTGTCTGTTACTGTGCCTGTGTTAGACAGCGCCCTCCAGGGGCCAAGGCAAGCACACCAGGAGGAGGCGCACAATTCATCAAATTCGATTAAACTGGTGCAGGGGGTGGGGAGGGCTATTTTCTTTTCTTATTTTGCGTTACAGCTTTCGGGGGTATTTGTGAACAAAGCAGGAAGATTACCAATGTTTTGACATTTGCATCCAGGCTTCAATTCCCGGCAGCCTGAAGTCTTTTGTCACCCAACAACTTGTTTACCTCGCGCTCACGCTCACTCGTTATCCCCTCCGACTTCCTAATGCCGTCTCTCGCCATCACGGCGGCGGCGGCGGACGACGAAGCGCCGGCCGCCTCACCTGCGTCGCTCATGATTGATGGCCGCCGCATTTTCATGACAGTTTATTTCGCTGCTTGCAGGCCAGGAGAACAGACGAGAGAGCGCTCACACACACACACACACACACACACACACACACACACACACACACACACACACACACACACACACACACCTCACATTTATGTATTTATTTTGAACCTCTTTCTATTTCAAATCTTACTTTTCCATTTTTGAACGTAGTGACGTTTGTGGTGAAAATGAGCCGCAAAAGCCTTGACAATAAACAGAACACACACACACACACACACACACACATATTGTCGCCGGCGTGTGCCCGTGTGTGTGTGTTAGCTATGAGTGAGTGCATTAGCCGCAATATCTTTTGGTGTGGATTCCACGGAGGCCGGGTCCGTGATTAAATTGCATCCGCGTCTGATCCATTGTCAAATGTCAATCCGGCTTGTTCACCACATAAGATGAGCGAATAAAATGAAAGGGAGATTGTTTGGGAGGTGGGAGGGGGGGGAGGTGGGTGGGGGGGTGCTCTTTAGATCAAATACGTACACTCACACACAGACACACACACGCAGGAAACGAGAAGAGTAAAATGTCAATGAGGGAATCAATCTTGGTTTGTGCGCGACTGATGCAAGTTAAATTTATCCGGGTGAAAAGTAAAACGGGCAACCTCGAATGAAAAGGACGACAAAAGAAGCGCTCCCAAAGATAAACCACCCCAACAATCAAAATGCAGTGTGAGACGAAAGCGACGATCGCACGCTCATGAGACTGACGACGACGTCCCTCGATTCCTTGCAATTGTAGCATTGCCCTTCAACGGTTCGACAATTTTCTCACGCGGTTGTTCACAAAAAGGTGAACCTCGCCGCCTCTTCGAACGCATCATTGAACACCACGACAACCGCCACTCGTTCCGCTTCGAAGGCAACTGCGACCACGACTTGCGTTCGTAGCGTCCAAGGCTAACCCTTCCAATGAATATAGCAATTTACCAAAACATCAGTTAGCGTAGCGGCTATTGTCGAAAGTCTGCTAATGAGCTCCCGGCTACAAATTTGCCAAATGTTAATGGGCGGGGGGGGTGGGGGGGGGGCAAGTTTAGCGTCGTGATTACACACACGCAAGCGAGAGAGTCTCCTGCGCGCGGACAAAAGAGCGGCTAATCAAAGTGCTGCCGTCAGCGATTAGCCTAAGTGTCTCCGTGCCATTTGGGAAAGGGGGCGCGTGTGCAAAGAGCGCCGTTCATCACGAATAACCTTTTCCATCCAACGAGCTCCTCCTGTTTTATATGTAAACACATATCATCGCTCATGTAAACATACTGTCGACTATTTTCAACGTGAACCTCGACACCATCGTTTTGAGGTCAACGTCACTGTCAGAAGTCTGATCTACGATGTAAACATTCCCGATTTTTCCACGTAAACTGAAATCGTCTGTGCGATTAAAAAGTATTGTCTAAAAATCGTAATGTAAATTTTTTTAGCTAGCTTGCCATGTTAAAGAGCTCAAGCTAGTCTTCCATTCCAAGACGGTGTAAAATGGAAGCTTCAAGTCACGTCGAAGGCAGTTTGAAGTAAAGAAGTTTGACGAGTTTCAACGGGAAAGTTCAACCGAGGCCAGTCATCTCTTGTCGTTGAAGATTGAATTTGAACGTTTTCTTTCTGCTCGTTTGCTGCGATGGCGACGAATTCTTTCTTCATCGATGCTAGCCCGGATGCCGCCGCTGATTTCCCGGCAGGGTTTAGTGACAGCCAGGGATGCTGATGATGACCGTCAAACTTTCTGCTGCTCATCCACCTTTTATTGACACGCTCGCAACTCATACTTTTTTTTTTTTCATCGGGAACAACTTTTAGCCCCTTTGTTGTCCGTGTGTGTGTGTGAGACAGAGACACACACACACACTTTCCATTTCCTATTGTAATCTCACCCACTGCAGCATCGGGATGAGCAATAAAGAGAGGACATGAATACATAAACACCTAAGAGCCAGTTGGTCCGTGCGTCTTGTGCGGATTCTTAACTGTAAAATGGAAACAGCGCGCGCAGACATATGCAAAAAGATGTAAAAAAAAAAAATTCACGAATAGAATGTGATGTTTGACATTTTACAACACAATTTGAATAGCCCGAGCTCGGCTTCTTATCAAAGCCGAGCTCAGACAGACATCTTATCTTTTTGCTGCAGTCCTTTGATTGCCCGGTGGGTGCACATTTGGGGGCGTGTGCATAAGTGGATGGTGCAGAATGCAGATATCCAGCCTCCCCCCCCCCCCCCCCGCAAGCCCCCCTGCAGTGTACAAATGTCCTACAACTCTTTGCCCTGTTCATGGCTGCCATCCAGGCCAGTGTGTGTGTGTGTGTGTGCGTGTGACTGCGCGTTCATTTGCATGCTTTCAAGCCTTCTTCCGCCTTTCAGAAAAGTTGCTCGTTCGTGATTGATTGCAATTATTGACAAGCTAAAGCTTTTAAGGCTCAGTGTAACCGGTAAACAAACTGGGGGGGGAAATAAATAAATAAATAAAAAGCTCACCTTGCATAAAAATTAAAAAGTAAGATTTCACGTCACATGAGATGCTAAATAAGTAAGCGTGTGCGCGCGCTATATTTAACCGGCGCTGACTGACGTCTGCTTTGATGGCGACGGGAGACGAACCGACCCGCATCCTCGTCCGCCTGTCGCGTTTCTTCTCGCTCTCGTTGAAAATCACACATGCGCACCCCAAAAAAAATAAAAATTACAATTGAAAACCTGATCAAAGTCAGCCAAGCGACTTCAAGTTATTTCTGTCGTTTGCTTCCACAAAAAAAAAAAAAAATGCAGAATAAAAGCTGGGCGTCAAACCTGCCCATGGCTACGGCGACTTGTGAGTGAGCGGAAGGCCACCCGCTCACCTCGCCTTTCCTTTTTTTTCTCTTTTATTTGTTTGAGATTTGGGCTTTCATCCTTTTGTTGACTTATTTATGAGCACGGAGCAGGTGTGCCTTGCGGGGGGCGGAGAGATGGGGGTGCAGGGGGGGGGGGACATCAAGAGAGAGAGAAAAAAAAAACTGCATTTCACTTCACTTTCATACACCGCCAGATACTCTTATACTCGGAATACAGTCCAGGATTTAAAAAAAAAAATATATATATATATATAATCATTAAATCACTGCTGCTAAGCTTTGGGAACGGTTTGGGGAGATAAAGTGCGAAACAAATGAAACACTTCATTTCATTTCATTTGCATGCGTCTCCGTGTCATCTCCTGACTTTGCGCATCAAACTTCTTTTGGCTTGCGTTCTATTTTTACTTGGCCTCTCTCACCTCGTAAAATGATGCTGGAGTATTTCAGGCCCCATTTCCTTCTCTGAATCAAAGCCTCGGAACAGTTGCCTTTTTACGTGCCAGACTTCTGATAGACCCAATGATGACAGGGGGAGGGGGGGGGATTTAAATGCTCACATACATTTGGACATAATACGTGCGGTGACCAAATTTTTGGTCTTTGCGTCTTCATCACCTATCGGCGTCCGGCTCAAGGATGAAGAATTCTCGAAAAAGACTTGAGCAAGAATTCCGATTTCATTACCAAGATAAGCGCAGTGTGGTTGCTTTGACTTGACTAACACTGAAACAGTAACTCCATCCTCGACTTGACTCGATTTATTTACGTTGAAGAAATGAAATCATCCGCATCAAAACAAGTCATGCTAAGCTAACAGCTAACACGAGTGGGCGAACGTGACCCCGGCTGTCCGACTCTTGGTTCCCTCCAGGAAAGAAACAAGCGCCAGCGTTGTTTTACCCTGCGGTCCACTATCACGCACGCACACACACACACACACACACACACACACACATACACGCACACACACACAAGCGTGTTCATGTCAGTAGAAGAGCTCTTGATCTTCTTCTGCTTTTATTTTTGTCACGAGGGCCAAATATGAACGTAGAAAGGCTGAAAGGACTTTGGGGAAGGCCGGCGGGCTGCTGATAATGCACACATACACACACAGACACACACATTTTGTGCATGAATGTTCAGTGGCCACATTCACTGACACCTAAATTGACTTTAGCCAGTTTGCCTGTGTGCGTGTGTGTGTGCGTGTGTGTGTGTGTGTGTGTGTGTGTGTGTGTGTGTGTCTGTGTTCTGGGGAGGGAGGGGGATAAGCAATGAATGAGTCCAAATTGTCATAGGACACTGCTTGTGTTTAAATGATGTGTGACTACTTATTGTTGTCTGTGTGTGTGTGTGTGTGTGTGAGGGAGATTGTGAGCTTTCCAATTTCTGTACGCAGGCAAGAACAATAATAAATTGCCCCTGCCAACTCAAATTCGTTCTTTCAACTTCCTGGCACCGCCCGCACACACACACACAAACACATACACACACGCGTGGCATCATCATCAATACCCCCCCACACTAGTAGGTAATTGGATTTCAAATGAGGAAAAAAGGCAGGCGATTGATTGCAAAAGCCAGTAAGAATTGCAGCAAGCTGATTGGCTGACGGGAGGCTCCTCTGATAAGACGGCGCCGGCGCCACGCTTGGGTGCAGCCATCCAAATGAGCCGAGCCCCCGGAGAAGCGCTTCACACCAAAGTTGACGTCGCTGCGGGGTCAAATTGGGCACAAAGCTGGCCAGCTATTTTGCCATTAGCCCACCTAAGCTAACTCCGCCGGCATACAAAACGCCGCTGAAAGCTAGCGGAATTTAGCATCCCAACAGCGGCCATTTTAAACAAACTGCTAATACTGTACAAGCTTCTGTTTGGTCTACTTCTCGAAATGCTGGATGAACTCGATGCGTGCCCCACTACTGCCACCATCAGGCCAAGGCGTTCTTGTTAGCAGCGCTCAACGCGTCGTCGTCGGTTGTTTTTGGTGTTGTTGCTCGCGTTGACATCGCCGCCGGTGTTGCCGTTTTTGAGAATGATGGTTTCCACCAATCCGAGTTTTACTGTCAACATGTTTTCCATCCCGTAGTAAATTAAAACACGAGCTGGATAACATGACATAAATAAAGCACAACACGGTCCACATGCGCTCTCAGCATTTTGACAGGGGAAAAGAGAGAAGAAAAAAAAGCAGCCGCGGTCAACGAGCTAAACGCCGCGGAGGGAACCGAGCGCCGTCTTCAAACACGCCAAAGGTCCCGGCAGAGGGGAGAAAGTGCAAGCCGGGCGGGGGGAAAAAAAAGCTCCCAGCTGGACTTGGCTAACGAGACCGGGAGCATGAAAGCCAGGGTATGATGCTCGCACGTAAGCAAGTCAAAGGCAACATGGGGGAAATGGGGGGGGGGACATGCCCACATTGGACTCTTCAACATGTCACACCAGCCATCAAAAAGCCCGCGAACAAGCCTGCAGAGTCAGACTTCATTCTCATTTGTTTAAATAAATCATGGGAATTTAATTATTAAGTGACATTTTTTTTTTAAATACACCTCTCCATCAGACTTAAAAGATTTGTGTTAAATAAATCAAAGTTGAATCCCTAATTTATTTGACTAAAAAAAAAAAAATTGAACTTTCTGTCTCACTTAACAGACTTTTGGAATAATTAGATTTCATTTAATTACTTTTACAAACTGAAAAAAAATCTAATTAATTTGTTTTTTAAATGTATTACTTTTATTATACAACCGTGAAATAATTTTAATAAATCACTCAAATAAAAAATCCACTTTCCCAACAGGCTTAATCCTCTTCTTTTTTTTTTTTAATAAATTGATTAGATTCTCAACAATATCTTTTATTTTATGTCCTTAAATCAAATTTTAAAAAAGAACTCATGAAAAAAATGACGTAAATTAATAAACATAAATGTTAAATCCAAATAAATCAAATAAGACTTCATTTTTTTAGAAAAACGGTTCCATTTAAATGCATTTATATTGAAGAAAATTGCAGTTTAATTGAACTTTAATGGCTGATAGGAGCCCATTGACCGCGTGTCGTACGACTTGCCGATATATTAGCCCGGTAGCTCGAATGGGCTTTTGTCTGGAAAAGGCTTCTCACTCAGATCAGCGTGCCGCTCCTTTTCTTCTATTCCTCACACTTTTATTTGGGGGGGGGTGTTTCGCCCTTGCTAGCATAAAGATAAACTTAAATATGTCCCGCGTGTTGTCTCTTATCGCGCTCCTGTGAGATAAAAAGAACAAAATGTGATGGCGGAGAGTTCAAAGTGGGGAGAAAGTGCTTGAAGAAAAAAAAAAAAACAGCAAGGGGCTACATTGGAAATGCTTCAACTTATTCTTTACGCTTTTTATTTTGGATAGTGGGCTACGTAGCAAAAAAAGTCCAGTAAAAATCCTTATATGGCGATTAAGGCGTCGAGAAATCAGTAGAAGTGAATGATGTCCCGGTTCAGCAAATTAGCATTAATCAATCGCAATCAATTGATGCCCAGTGCGAGCGTTCATTTACAGTCCACTTGGATTTCGAGCGAACAAGGAAACGGCATTGATTCTCTGCGTTTGACATCCTTCTCATGATTGCGCACTTCGTCACGGGACCAACAGCCGCAAAAGTGTATCAAGCCCAGAAAACACACACGTTAGAAACACACAAGAACCAGAAGGTGCGCGTCGAGGCATGAAGACGACGCTGACAACGCTAGCGTCCTGTAATATTCCTTGCAATCATCCATTGCAACCAGAAAACGACGTTATGTTCTAGCTACACCGCGTCATGCTAGGCTAGGTTGTGTGACGCATTGCTCCGCTACGCTACATCGTGTTGTGTTTCGCTGAGCTATGCTACATCGTGTTAAGCTAGGTTGGGTTATGCTTTGTTTTGCTACGCTACGTCGTGTTAGGCTAGGTAGTGTTACGCTTCGCTTAGCTACGACACATCGTTGTTGGGCTGCGTTGTTTTAAGTTTCGCTTCGCTAGGTCATGTTAGGCTAGGTTGTGTTGCGCTTTGTTTTTGCCACGCTACGTCGTGTTACTCTTATGCTGCGTTGCAGTCCGTCGCGCTACACAACATCGTGTCGCGTTATGTTACGCTGTGTTCTGTTACAATTTGTCACGTCGCAACGTGTCGCGTTACACTACCGTCGCATTTTGTTGTGCATGACAGTAATGCGTTACATGATGTGTGTAACGCTGAAGTTTGTGTTGCGTGACACCGTTTTTTGTTACATTGTGCTCTGTTGCAGCACTTGGACATCATATTATCTTGCGGTGTGTGTGTGTGTGTGTGCATATGTGTGTGTGTGTGTGTGTGTGTCAATTACAAAGCATAGCGATGTGATTAGCGGGGTTATTTCCCCGTGAAGTGTCCAGTCGATGTTTTTCTCTTCGACTTATTAGTCTGTCCTTTTGATTAAAGGGCAGACTTTTATTTGAGGTTCCAGCTGCTAACATTGACTATTGTGCGTGCACAAAAGAGCCACGGAAGTGTAAAAGTGTTAATTACGGCCGCGCTCTCGCTATCGGCTCGGCTGCCGCACAAAAGAAGAAGAAAAAATAGCGAGCCGGCGTGACCTTTCGTCTGGCACGAGCGAAATTTGCAACTCAAGCCCACTCAACTCATCGGCTGCGTCAACGCATGTCTTGGTTCCCGACCAATATTTTTAGCGTATTATTGACAACGGCGAAATGAGGAATAAATACAAAGAATTAAACACATTTGAATAACTCCATTTCAAAGGAAAAGCGGCTATTAACGTCAATAAAATGTCATTTGAGATGAGAGCGGGCCAAAAGTGGCCGGCCTTTTTTTTTTTTTTTGTCAGTGCGGTTTTGTAGAGTTTGACCATGATGATTCCCTCGCTCAATTATTCACCGCCGCCGCCGTGTAGCAAATGAATCAAGACACGAGCTCTCGTTGAAAAATGCAAGTGACACAAAACACAATAAAAGCCTCAAGTGTGCATTATTGAACGGCGAGACGCTTTTAGCCGCGGCTGGCCGTGGACGTGTCAATAAACAGCGATAAATAAGTCAGCCGGTAAACAGCAGCTAAGCGTATGTCGCATGTCGCCCGCCCGGACGACGTTCCCGACATCAAAAGTGCAACGGTGACCAAGAGATGGCCCACATTTTCAGGAACGCTTCTTTTGCGGAGAAGGAGCGAGGAAAGAAAGGGGAGGAAGCGAGGATGGAAGGAGGCTAAATGAGGAAAGAAGCTACTTTCCACCCTGGAGGGGTCGGGCGGGGTCACCGTACACCGTCAGGGGAGGGGGGGGTTGTCGGCGCCGGCCGGCTGCGGCGCTCGGGAGCGAGCGTCGCAGATCGGCGCGGCGATAGCGCCGGCGCGTCGTCGCCGGCGTTGAGACGGCCGCGATCTGCTGCGGCAGACCGGCCGCCTGAGGGCCCCATGAATATTTCATGGCCAGCTCCAACAAAAACATTCGACGGGGCCGACAGTAACAAGAAGAGGGAGAAGATGAGCAATACCAAGATGACGGCAAAGAAGAGCCCAAATGCGACCGGATGATTGACGACGAGAAGCGCCTTTCAACTAATTTCAAATGAAACGTCCGGCACGTGCGCGCAACTTCCTGCCGAGGCATCAGTTTGACACGTGATGCCCTCGCATGTGGGAAAGGAGAGCCGCAGTCATCCATTTGACTTCAACGGCTTTCAAACACAACGAGCACTGTCCCCAAAGCACCTGCTATCGACTACACTCACGCCCCCCCGACACTCACGCACATGCGCTGATGGCCGCCAGGCCCCGCCTTTAAAGGAAGACAAATACGTGCACGCTGATAGGACGAGACATCAAACGCGTTCTCTCCATTCGCTGCGCAAAGAAATGCTTGGAATGCGTTTGTCGGACAACCCTCTGGCGACCTCTCCCATGAGTGTCAATATGTGGTTTGCAATTGTTAGGTGACCTATCCATGATCTACCCCTTTATTTCCCTGCGACCAATCTTTTTACATATACAGCAGCGCGCAGCATTAAACACCTCATTTAGGATGCGGGAGCAGACGCTGTGTGCGCAGTGAACTTCAACTTAATACAGTATACACACACACACACACACAAACAGTCGGCACAACCTTGATCCAATCACAGCCAAGCGCGATGATGTCGCCATTAGCACTACAAGACTTTGCTGATGTCAGCAGAAAATCGCTCGCCGCGTCCTCGATTGTACCCTTGAGGGCTTGATTAGCAGATGACAGAGGACCTCACCTCAGTCGCACGGCAGCTAGCGATGCTCGAGCAGGGAGTCGGCGTTAGCATTTTAGCTTCCCAGTCATCTTTGTTTTATTTGTTGCGCGAGCGTTGTTAGCACTCATTTATTTGATACGATTGTGTGTGGTTTGTATTCTTAATTGTTATTTGAATGAACTATCTAATTAGAGTCAGCCTGAAGGGTGGGGGGCACGTTTTTAAGGATGAATAATGTTTTGAAAAAAAAAAAAAATCTGTCCTCCGCCTCCCTTGGTCTCATCTCCATGGAGACATCACCATGGCAACAGGCCAAACTGATGCATGGCTAGGACAATATTCATGAGCCACTCGGGCATCATTTGGTTTCCGAGTGGCTCATTTGCGCCGCTGCTTCTTCTTCTCGTAACGTGAACGCAACGACCTTGTGGACAACGAGTTTGGCACCAGAGCCAATCAATACAAGATCACGTTGGAGCTGGAATATTTTGGGGAGATGGAGGGTCATGAAGGGAATGTGTCCCCAAAAATGAGCGGTCGTTCAAAGTGCTTTTCTCGGCACAATTTGCTTGTCTTGGTTGGTTTCTGGGAATTTCATGGCCAGTAGAGGACACCAAGGAGCTTCTCATCAAGGCACGGTCAACAAATTGCTTTCCGATCGATATTTAAATGAGCAGGATAATACTTAATATACAAGTCTCATCAATATCATTGAATTCCTTGTTGAGTCGTTTTTGTAAAATACAAAATTATCGAGTGCTTATTTCTTTGGCATGAAATGGCATTTTTATAGTGTTTGGACGACACTTGAACGGATTAATGTCCATTTCATTCATTTCAATAGGCAAAGATGATTTGAGTGTTTCGAGGCCGCGAAAGGAATAAAAGTTGCACCGCTGTCCACCTTTTTGTATGCGTGACATGAGCTCGTGTGACCGCCGTTCCCTTCACGGAACTTCCTCCCCGCCGGCCGCATTCACACCCCGCCGCCGAACGCGCCAACGTACGGCCAGCCGGCCGGCCGCCGCGTGACCGCACGGTGGGGCCGGCGGCGAGGCGGCCGCGTTTTGACGGATCGCTCCGGACATCCCGATAATGACTCGCCGAGGCTTGTCGTTTTCGTTCGGCGAGTCTCATGATGGCGCTCGTTTTGATTGGGTCGGGCCGGTCCGGAACGGGTACTGGACGAGGACGTCGTGGCCCCCCCCCCCCCCCCCCGCTGGACGCTTTCACCTCGAGGACAAAACGCTTGCTTGGCTTGGCAAAAGGGGGACACTCCAGCCAGTGCGAGACTCTTCACACGCGCTGTCCCACATCATGCTAAACCGGCCCAGACGTCCACGCGCACGCAGTCTCCTACGCGCGCTCGCGCTCATGACAAATTCACACGCAATCTACCACACGGACACTCATACACAGCCGGGCAGACACACTCACATTCTCTTTGTGCACGGTAAACACGAGTGTGTGTGATGCACGAGTTCATGCTGTGATATGATATGATGATGCTTTGCTCCCACGCACGGAAAGAGCGACCCACTGCAGAAGTCGGTGTGGGTGTTTTCGACGCGCGCGCCGGGCCAATTGTTGACGATTATGATCGGAATGGTGTGACAGCTTCGGTTCTGACATAAGGCCTCCTGGATGTCAACTTATATTACCATGGTAACGCTCGCTAGATGTTAATACGCCACACACTCACAGACACACACACACACATAAGGTATTGTCAGAGGCTCCGTCATCAAGAGATGAGTGGCGACGATCGGTGGCGGCGAGCCAGCCCGCGATGTCGTTCGGATCAAGGAGCTAGAGGGATAAATTGACAAATGGGACTTTTTTTGGGGTGGGGGGGGCGGCAGGAAATGTGGCTGTGAAAAGAAGACTGAAATGGAAATTCGAGAAAGCCAGCGGGCGACTTGACTACTCCGCAGCGACGTTAAATGCTCGAAGTTGACTCATGTGGCGAATCACGCTCGGCCACTGAGTCGTAACGTCGGGGAACGGTGGCGCAAAAAAAAAATTTTTTAATTAAATAACATTACCATGACTTCAGCTCGACTCTCATCACATTGCAAGTCGTGACTATGTCGTGTTTTGGTTTGGAGCTGACATTATTGTCAGGGCGCCCGCTGGTTAATCGGCCCCATTTTGAAGGACTTTTTGTTAACATGAGCGCGAGCAAAACGTTCACACTTGAGGGTCACGGCGGAGACATTGGGGGCGCGAGTTCGGTTCACCCGCCACACGCCAGGGAAATCCCAATTTCCCATGAGCGAAAGGGGCAAAACGCCGACACGCCCACCTAACCCGTCGTGTCTTTTATCCCCACTAAATATTTCATTGCGTTTCTTGTTAACCGGAACAACAATTTAGCGGTTGCCGTGGCGATACGCCGTAGCAGTTCACCTGGATTTTATGAGCCGGTGACTCCGTTTTTGTTTTGTTTTTGTTTTTTTTCCTCCCGGCGCATCGCGTGTGGTTGACTCAGCTAACGATGTTGGTGCGACGACGCAGCGGCGGCGGCGGCGTTTTGTCGCGCGCTAACGAGGCGGCAGCCAAAGCTTCTTCATAATTCATCAATGGCGCATCAAAGTTACATGAGTCCTTATTAGCCGGGCACGCCATCTTATACTCATTGTTTGTTCAGGAAGTAGTGCCGCGTCGATGACATGTTGTCAGCATACAAGTACAAACAAAAAAAACACACGGCTTTGGGTTGTTTGTGCTAAACGCGACAGTTTTTTTGGGGGGGGGGGGGGCAAAAAAAAAAATCCAATGAACTCGGGCTCCAAACTCCATCACGGGGACGGGCGAGTTGGAGTTGCACGAAACTACGGAGGCCGGCGCGCGTCTGATACACGCGAGAGCGCGCCGGTGGCGTGTTGCCGTGCGTTGCAGCGGGTTCAGGTGCCCGCTCGCCAAAGTTGAAAGGACTTCCGAGCCGCGCGTCAACGCAAACGAGCGCCGCAGGGCAAACTCGGCGTGGAAACTGGGACGCGGCGTCTCAGAAACCTGCCGAGATTATCGCCCGTGATTCCGCCGCGCCGCAAAAGTCGACGAGTCACGCAGCGCCAGCCAGCGAAATCAGGTCAGGTGACATGCCCCATCGCCTCCTGGGAAGTCACACAGGAGTCTCTCCGACCAAAGTCCATTTGCAAGACGACACTTTTGAAATTGGTCAATAATTTTGCGCACGCGCACTTAGCGAGGGTCATGATGTCATCATCCTTTTTTGTTCTATGACTTACTGTCAGATAGCCGCATGGTGTACCTAATGAAGTGGTCACAGCATACCAGGTGGAGTTGGCGCACTTCGTACGTAAATCTTTTTGGGGAGGAGTTCGTCTTAGCAGGTGAGAAATCTGGAATTGGCCTAAAATGGCTGCTTTAAACCAAAATGTCCGACTTTGTGTTCAAATTAGGACATGGGTGCATGGCAATTTTTTTCCCAGGTGGCGCTTCTAAAAAGATTTCTGGGGAGGGGGTCGTGTCACTGACTAGATCATCTTTCAGAAGAAAACGAAAATGAAATTTGAGTGACACGAAAAGTAACTCAGACAGTCAACAAAGCTCACATCACCAGCCAGCGCATGCGTTTCAGCGCGTGCGCTTGGTCATGGCTACATTTCATTCTCCCTCGTCTTTCCTCGGCCACTTTGTAAGCTGCAACGATGAGACGCCTACGAGCGGCGGTGGCGGCGGATGAATTAAACATGCTAACGTGCTAACGGAGGCCAGGTTTGTCCGCCGGACCCTCTGGCATGTTTTGCGCCCGTTCGCCGCGGCTTCTCCGGGGAATAACAAACCGTCGTGAATTGTCTTGAGGACGCGCACGTGTCACAATCTTTGACAATGTTCTCATAGCCAGACAAACAAACTAAAAATCATCATCATCATCATAACCAGCTCCACTGCGACTCATTTTTATTTGTTTCAAATACGGACCGCCCCTTTTTAAAAGACCTCATCTGCCGTTTTTTATTTGATTGTTTTTCCTCGACGTGCCCCGACAGTGACCGGCGACTGATTCATTGTCAGTCTCCGAGTGAAGATCACACTCATCACAACTGTTTGTTTCAGGACGACATTGGTGAGTAAAAAAATATAAATCAATCAATAAATACAAGCGGGGAAAAAATGTGGAAACATCATCAGATGGAGAAAACAAGCGCAGGAAGGGGAGAAAAAAAACAAAAGAACGTTTTCCTCTAATTGGAAGTAATGGGGCCCACTCGCATGGATCACCGTCCGACAATCAGCCTCCTTTGTCCGACTATTAACCGGCACTTTTTTTCAAACAAAGCGGCTAATTTGGGGGTGTGCGGGTGGGATGGAAAGACGGCATGGTACAAAAAAAATAATAATCATTCTCTAATTCCAAGTACAGCCGGGGGTCTACAGTCGTGCTCCTCGTTGCCCCCCCCCCCCGCCACCACTCACCCCCGCCCCCCCAAACGATCAGATGATCGGCAAGGTCTGCGGAAGCTGCCTTACGATCCCGGCCAGCGGCACCCCAAGGAACAAGTTTATTATCATCGCGACTGTCAAGGAACTTGAAACGTGTGTTCATGGCTGTCGCCAAGGCAACATCATCATCATCAGCATCAGCATCAGACATTCCAGCATCCGTCTGCATCAGCATCAGAATCAGAGCGAAGCTAGCAGCGGTACCAAGACTTTACCCGGAAGTAGAACCAGAAGCAAAGCGACAAAACCACGACTAGAATCAGAAGCGGAATCAGAGCGAAGCCGAATGTTCGAACTTCAAGCCGAAGAGTCAGATTGGGGTCAAAGCGCGCCGCTTACCTTCTTGCACGGCCTGGAAAGGGTTGTTGGGTTCGATGAGTTTGATGGAGTGCGTGATCTTCTCACTCTGCAGCACGTCGTCGCTCAGGCTGAGGTCGGACACGGCCAGCTGGAACACTTCGTCGTCTCGGGCTGCGTTCTCCTCAAAGATGGCGCCTGGATGACACGGATGAGAGCGTCAGAAACCCCAAAAATTTCAAGTGACTCTTGATTGGCACTTCTACCTTCCCCTGCAGCTCGACCAAACCAGATTCTTGCATGTGTATGTGTGTGTCATCATCGCGCTTCCTGTCCAAGCCCCGCCCCCCTTTGAACTGCGTTTGATGACAAAGTGTGACCGAGCAGCTCGCCAGGCGCCAACAGTGGCCGTTTGTCCTCTTTGTCATGAGTGGCTTAAGATGAGGCGCACGTCCTGCTCAAAGTTGCGCCTGGTTCCCTCGCAGGCCAAAAGAGAGCGAGAAAGAGAGAGAGAAAGATTGGCGAGGGAGTGCCCCGTTGTTTGTCCTTATGTGCCCCCGTGACCGACCGCCGACCAGTCCGGAGCATTCAAGCTACTCTGACAACTGGAATTAATCTCAAAAGTGACCTCGGTAAATTTGAATGGAGTCTCGCGGGTGCACTTTGGGCGACCGGTCCTTTTTGTGCCATGCCAACGACATGGCGACCAGTCCTGGGCGTACAGTCGAATGATTACGCTCATCATCTACTTGACCGTGACAAAATGTTTGTCTCACTAAACGAGAGGTGGTGGTTACCACGACAACAATAAACATCCAGGCAAATGCACCACCCGACGTCATGACGCGACTTTTGCCAGACAAGAAAAGATTTTGCGGCGTCACTCGTGAAATAACTCGTTTATTTGGTGTATCGCTGTGGTGTTTACACCCCATTTTGTATCGACACCTAGCAGAGTTACATCAACTATGTCTCTACAGTATACATCTGTAATGCAGCATATTTCCGCCGTATTTATGCTTAATTCGTCTGCAGTGTAGCACATTTACATGACTTTTTTTCATTACATTTCATCCAGCATCATATTTCGCCTCGATGCATCGACTTCATTACTTTATGTCACAATACATAGCGAATGTAGCGTCTTTCTGTCCTTCTTCCAGTGAACACATCAGCGGAGTGGCATATTTACACCCCATTTGACACCCGTCATTTAGCGTGTTGCCTCCGATTTCAGGTTGCGAACGGCAAATCAAGCGCGTCGCTCTCGTTCGTGCTTCCACAAAGCCTGCAACACTTTGAATGAAGCCGACTGGCGGATGAATGAATGACTGAGCAACAGCTTGTCTTCCTCATCACGCACCAACGAGAGAAAGGGGGGGGGGTGTACCCCTTCAACCCCGCCTCCCCACCCCACATCACCAGGAACCATCAGGACCGTACCGCATGATTCCCCCCCCCCACAAAAAAATAAGAGGGAGTGTATATGCTGCCTTACCAATGTGAATGATGGAGTCGGCACGCAGCGTCGCTCCGCGGAACAGCAACAAGCACGCGCGCAGCGCAAGCAGCATGCGGAGATCCATGGCCGCGTGCACGCACGCGCATGTACGCACGCAGGCACGCACGCACCCAGACACCAGCCGCCGCCGCCGACGCGTCCTTAGTGCGCAAAAAAAAAAAAGAACAAGAAAAAAAAAAAAGGGGAACAAATTGGGAAGAAACGCAGGCAAGGAAAAGGAAAGCAATCCAAAGTGGGGATGCAGGAAGCGGGAGGAGGAAAAAAAAGAAGAAAAAAAAAAAGAGAATGAAGAGTAAGAAGAAGGAGAAGCTTCCGGACTGCGGAGGAAGAAAAGCAGCTGAGCCACCAGGATGAGGAGGAGGAGGAGGAGGAGGAAGAGGCAAGAGGCTTGCTCCGCACGCTGTGCCTCTCGCTACAGTGATGAGAGAGCGAGCGAGAGAGTGAGGGAGAGTGAGAGGGGGGGGGCCTCTCACAGGGACAGTACACTGACTCACCCATTCTCTCTCTCAACCATCTCTGTCTGTCTGTCCTTTGGCTCTTTCTCTGCCTTTCTTCTCTCTTGCTGACTTTGAGCAAGGCGAGGTAGGCCCAGGATTGGTTGCCAAGCCATCTGCAGTGCCCATGCAAACACAGAAAAGACTGGTCACCATTAGCGGCTAAATGTTGCATTGAGTAGTTAGCAAGGCAGTTACAGTTGTGAGGTCCTGCAGGGTTCCATTCTGGGCCCAGTGTGGAATTTGCTCAACGTTTGTGTCTGGAGGTGACCTGTGATTGGCTGGCAATCGATTGCCGACCACTCCTTCCAGTGCCGATATGCGTCCTTTTATGTGTTGTGTGACTGACTGACAACATCGACTGAGCCCTTGAGGTCGCTTCAGATTTATTTTGGTTTCTGATCAGATCTTAAATGTCAAATAGACCAAAAAAAAGGTAACAAAACAGGAATGTGCAACTTTTTAGGCAACATCATCAGTTCAATTGCAAGAATAAAGAACTCAATCTTCAAATGCACCCACGCAAAATAGTCTTCAACGTTATTTGCATTCATAGAAAATAATCAGGATTACGTTCCACGAATCAAGAGATCACTCAACAGTAAATGATTGTTTGGTTCGCAGCGTGATGAGCGTACTTCAGGTGGTGGTTACCATGACAACAATAAACGGCAGGTGAAGTCGACCACTAACTTTTGACACCTTCGTACGTTAACTATTACACCGTGTCTTAGTAAAGAAAAGCAACACGCTCATGCACTGTTGACGATGGGTGGGGTGTGGCTCCCTCTGCTGGACACGCAGCGTTACTACACATTCCCCCACAATTATTCGCCGCCGCCTTTTCTTTTTGTTCGTTTGGTTTTCTCGTTGTCACCTGTAATTAAATCGTTTTAGTAGCAGTATTAGTAGTAGTATTTACACAAACGTTGTGTGCAACAACACCGCATGCCAGCGAGAACGTGTGCGTACGTTCCAAAGTTTCCATTTCCAAAGCGGAGTAGCGAGGGAGCGATAACTTACCATTTAATTATTTGTTGAGACGAGACTCGGCGTCTTGTTGATGGCGGACGACTTGACCACAGAAAAAACATGCTGACATCTCAAGGTTCCAAATCATGCAGAAAAGTCGACCTGATGTTTGAAAAGCTTCACAAAATCTGCTTCCGTATGCTCGTCGCACATGTCTGACGTGAGGCGGCCATCTTGTGACACTTGACCTTTGCGATGAGGGCAACGCAGCCATACTAGAAACGATCATACAATGGTCAAGGCTCGAGATATTCTCTTTTTCTTTGCAGAGCTGTTTTGCAATTACTTAATTTGAGAAGTCATAATTTTTTTGTTTTTTGTTTATTAGTTTTTTTGGCAGGTTTTTCCAGGTTTGATTAAAGAATAAAACTATGACAATGTAACATTTTTCATCTGTGTGTGTATGTGTGTGTGTGTGTGTGTGTGTGTGTGTGTGTGTGTGTGTGTGTGTGTGTGTGTGTCGTGTGCAGCCTCCTCAGGTCGTCCAACGGCTGCCAAGCATCACATCAGTGGAGCTGATCAGTGTTTTGTGTGCTTAATTAAAAATGGGCGCGGCGCGGTGCAGTGGCGGAGCGAGCGACCATGAGTGACAAGAAGTGAGAGTCTTTTGCAAGCGCCCTTTGGCGCACTCGTGAGGGGATTAGGCGCGGGCGTGTGCCAGCCCACGCGGGCGGCCTTTACAAAAGCGAGCAGCATGGCGGCGCGCAGAGCAGAAGGGAGGACCCCCGACCCCGGCCGGCTTTTGGCCGGCACTCGTGGGCCCGCCAATCAAACGGTTCGTTGGTGGCAGCGAGCCGACGCGGGCGGGCGATCAAAGCACCCCCGAGGAAGACCGCCGCTCACCAGTACCAAAGCCCAAAGCAGCAAGCGGTTTTGAGTGAGGCCTCAGGTTCTGATCTGGTTGGGCACTATGACACACACACACACACACACACACACACTGCTGTGGTGTCACGCCCACGCTTCATTACAGCCAATCAAACGGCTCATTGACGAAAGACTCGCACCGCAGATCAAACTCCACAGTCCACGCGCAGGATGCTACACAAGGACAGACTACAAAGGTTCGACAAAGCCCAATAGTTTCATTCTGAATTTTGGGACAACGTGGTCAAAAGTATTGGGACACCAACAGAATGGAAATGTGGAATGTAGGGATAAAAGTATTGGGACAGCAACAGGAAGGGAAAAGGTGAGGATCTTCAGAAAAGGCGTGACGTCACGTGACGCTTGAATTTCATCGCCTCCTTTGGCGGCGTTCCAAGGTTGCACGTGCATGCGCACTCGCGCGCGTCTAATCCCCTTTTGATGAACTCTACAAACTGCACGAATGGACTTCCTGGCGAGCGGTGGACCCGCACGGGCACACGCCCATCAGGCGGGCGCATAAATGAGGCGGGCGGGCACGAGGGTGTCACACGCCGCCGCGGCCACCGAGAGAAAGTGTGACGATGTCTCCGCGAAGAAGCCTCTTCACGCCTTTCATCTCTGAACTGCACGCGGCCCATTGCCCGAGCGACATACGCGCCAGGGCCCAGGACGAGCCCGGCCCACCCGCCTGGGTTCCGTGCTCCATCGCGCAGCTTCGGCTCGGCCCCGAGGCAGGCGCGCTCCTCCGCGTCTCTGCGCCGCCGGACGCGCGCGCCGTAGAGCGCGCCCAGAGGCGGAGGCGCCTGGCCGCCAACGCCCGCGAGAGGCGGCGCATGCTCGGCCTCAACGTGGCCTTCGACCGGCTGCGCAGCGTCATCCCGCAGCTGCAAAGCGACAAGAAGTTGTCCAAGTCGGAGACGCTGCAGATGGCGCAGATCTACATCGCCACACTCAACGAGTTGCTGCACGGCGCGTCGGAGGAGGAGGACGAGGGCGACGGGGATGCTGCGCCTCCCCTGGAAAAGGGACCCAGGCGAGCGGTCACCAAGTTCTGTGAGGACCACACACACGACACGACGCCCAGCCTGAAGTGACTTTTGGACTTACTTCTCTTACTGCTGCTGTATTTCTTTTGTCAACTTTTGAGAGTTCATTTTGTTCTTCGAAGACCTGCTTGGTTCCCACGTTGCGGAGATCCTAAAACGGACGAGCCCACTGAGCATTGACACTCATCAACGTGCCTCAAGTTTGTTGCATTTACAGGCTTTTTCTTTTTTTATTTTAATGCATTCATGCATACACTAATTGGCTCATTGATTTACTATAAAAAAAACATTTTTAAAAAGTGAGTAGTGTCATGAAATACAAAAGGAATGCAAATAAATGATTAGTTTAATAATTTATGAATTAGTCTATTTTTTTTCTTCAATGAATCAGATTTTTTTTTTAAAACAGTTTCCATCTCTTTATTGAAAAACAGGACATGATTACAGGTTCTTGCAAGTTTCACATCCGCTGTCATGCCCCTGGCATGTGGGCAAGGAAAGCCGCAGTCACGTGACGAAAAATGACAAAGAACTGCTCTTTTCTTCTGATGAAAAGAACCAATTTTATCCACGCTGACCCTCTGCCCCATTTTCTAAATCTCACCTTTTCCCGAGCGCGCCGCGCAAACAAAAACTCCTTTTTAAACCGACAAAAAGGAAAACCAGCGGGAGGTACTGAAAGTAACAATTTTTATTTTTCTCCAAGTATGTACACATAAGCAAAGACCGGTACAAACGCAGTCGCCCTGTTAAGAACTTTCCAACACGCAGGAGGAGGAACGTCACCCCCCCAAAAGTCTGTAAAAAAATTCTCCAAAGTAGTCCAGGCCTCTCCCCGCACGGCCCAACCCACCCGCTTCCCATCATGCACTGCTCCTCCGGCAACTTATGAACAAACTATGTACACCAACATCCTCCGCACTCCTCAATAAAGCTCTTGTAAACGTTTGTGTGTGTGTGTGTGTGTGATTTAAAAAAATGAAAGCAACGATCCTGAGGTTATCGAAACCAAATGTGACAATGGGAAAAGACCGTTTAAAGCTGTTAAAGGGACACCTCCGCATTTAAAAAAAAAAAAAAAGTAAATTTTGGGGGAAGCGACTGCCGTTTTATGCATTGCAAGCGCGCAAATTTGTACGTCAAATGTGCAACTCGGTATGCCGCACTTAAGTCGCACGCGCGACCTGCGAGGTCGTCGACACAACTTTCTCAAGTCGCGGGCGCGGATACGTCACACACGCCACTTAGGTGCGTCACGCGTGTAACTGCAAGTCGCAAAGGCAAGTTGCTAGCGCTAAACGGCAAGAGTGTGTTTCAAGTTGTACGTGCGCCATTAAAAAAAATTTTTAATTAAAAAAAAAAATGTTCACGTGACCTGGCGAGAGGTACGTGGGACTCACTCGTTTCGTTCAAGGGCAAAAACGGAGGATCGAGACGCGTGGATGAAGGAGACGACGCAAACCGAACGGAAACCGAACATGCATGTCAAACTTTCAACTTAACGAACGAGGAGGCGCCCAAGGACGAGTTTGTGGCTTTAAAGTAACAAAAATAATAAATAAAATGTATTTATAAAAAGAACATTAAATTAATATTTTTTTTTAAAAATAATAAAACAGTAGCTTGATTGAGGAGTCAGAACCGGGAGCACCAAATACGGCACAGGAGTGAAAATACTGACTGGAGGTGGACCGCTTTTGTGTGTGTGTGTGTGTGTGTGTGCATGCATGCATCTAGCAGTGCTCCAGATAGTCGATGACTCTGGCAATGGATTTCTGTCCTGCGGTGCCGACGTCACACTGCGGAGACCAAGACAAAAACAGTTATACACACACACACATGCCACACAAATCTATGACACATTTTCAAGACACACACAATTATTTGGCCCAAATTTGAGCCTGAGAAAGGAAAGAATGAAGAGCAGGAGGAAGAGAAGGCATGCGCCTGACTCACTGTGAGGTTCATGAAGTTGAGGAACTTCTTGAGCATCTCCGTCATGACGGAGAAATCCCCCTGAGGCAAGTTCTCTCGCACAGTAGTCACATTCATCTAACACACACACACACACACACACACACACACACAGAGAGAGACACACCGGGCCGAAGCGTTAGCGTTGGGGGTTTGCACCGTCCAGTGGGCTAAGGTGGATGCGCGCAGGACTCACTGGGCTTCCTTGGCAGAGGCAACCCAGCAGCAGCGCCGTGTACGACGCCACGATGCTGTCCTCCATGTGCTTGCCCGCGTGCTGCAGAGCTGAAGAAGCGCACGCACGCAGTTTTGAGACCCCCGGCTTGTGGCATTGAGCTTTTTTTCCGCTGGCGCATTTTCTTGAGCCGGCAGCTCACCTTTGTTGAGGTCCAGCTCGCGGTCTTCTTCCTCCTTCTTCTCATCCTTGTCGTCCTTCTCCTGGGCGTCGTCGCCGTGGTTGTCGTTGGCCACCCACTGGATCTCGCCGCCCGTCTCCTGCCACTCGCCGCTCTTGTCCGCCGGCTTGACCGGCTCTTTGATGAGGTCGTCGGTCTGCGCCTCTGCTTGGATGGCCGCTCGCTCTCGCTGGAGGAACAACTGAGGGCGGACGGGGACGGCGGGTTAGTGGTTCGGGGGGGGGAAGGGGTGACCACGCGTACCTGCACCAGCGCTGCTACGGCGCCGAGCGGACCGCCGGCGATGGCGACGTCGGGCTGGTGCGGAGGCAGGAGAAGCACGGTGGAGTCGCAGGGACCCTGACCTCCCTCCGTCTCCATTTCCATCAGGCAGTAGCGGTTCCTGGCACTGTACTCCACAAGGTTGATCAGCAGGCCCAGGCCCTACAACACACACACATTGATATTTGATCGGCAGAGCTACACACATGCACACCAACAAATTCAATGACACACACACACGGTGCTCACCAGGACGCGGATGTCGAACCGCTTCGCCTGCGGAAAGTATTGCGGAACTCTGAGCACGCAGTTGAGTGCCGTCTCGATCAAGTCGTCCTGCTCGCCCGTCTTGGTGCTGCCCCACTCTGCACACACACACACACACGCAGGCGAACGCTGACGACACGCCGCAACTCCGCGCCTGTGCATGTGCGTGCCTGGGCATGTGCTGACCGTTGTCGTGCGTCAGGTTGAGCAGAACGCAAATGATGGCCCTCATGCAGTTCTCCACCGCTTTGGCCACCACCGTGCCGCCGTCCGCGCTCCCCTGGGTGCCGCCCCCGACAACCTCCCTGCTGTAGCGCCGGATCATCTCTTCGCAGCGCCCCAGTGCCCTGCAGGGGTGGGTCGATTGATTATTCGAGTAAACAACCACGACAACGATTTCGCAGCAACGGAGGCGCAGGGGCTTTTTTTTTTTTTGTCCACTCTGGGTTGTCACCGACTTTGAATGTGTGCGGCTTTAAAACCACACGGACACACACGTCGTGGATGGGAGAGGGGTTGAGTGACAGCTGGACATGTCGTGAGTGGAGCGAATACGACAATGAGGGAGGGAGGGAGGAAGCCAACGTGAAATCAAGTTAAGGAATTAGGAAACACTGCCGGTTTGTGTGCGCGCGCGTTGTGGGGGTTAATGGCATTAAGGGAGCAGGCAGCTGAAGGTCCGGCAGAGCAGACGCGGGCCCGCGTCGGCCTCGTGACACTGCGGCTCTTTGTGGATGCTTCGTCCTGCTCCTCATCCTCGGGCGGCCTGCAGAACTGGCGGTTCAAAGGTCATGTCACTCACGGGGCAAAAACCGGGGAGGACGCGAGATGGCGAGCGGGGCGTTAATGCGACGCAACATAAAATATGAGGGCAATCTCTTGAAAGAACTGAAAACAAGACGCGTGTTGTTTGGGTGGTGCCGGTGGCAGCTTGTGCAATTCGGTTATTTGTCTACTGACTTGGCACAGGACACAATGAGTGACGAGTCTTTGTAGGCGATCAAGTAGCTCTGATTCTCTGCATTGTGCACAGTCACCTAAAAAAAAAAAAACACACATGCGCGCACATTTACGTTGCGGTCGATGCACCACGTTAGGTAACGTGCCAAGATGGCTGCCACGCTTACGCTATCCAGCACACGTAGACATCTCTCGGCGCCCCACAAGGACGACATCAGCTTCTCCTTGTCGTCTTCCGCTTTCAGGTTGTCCACACACTCCTTCACTGGGGTGCCACACGCACTTTGTTAGTGTCGCACGCACACAAACGCTTGTTGACTAACAGACGACAGATACATGCAGACGGTGACAGACAACTACACACGCGCGAACACTGAGAGGTTTCTGATGTGTAACCTTTATCCACGACGTGGTCCAGGCCTCCCAGGAGCCGCAGCTCCTCTTTGAACCAGTCACCCGCCCGCTTGGACGTCAGCGACAGCAGCGTCTCCATGGCCAGGTGACCCGTCTGCGGGAAAGCAGGGGGACGAAAAAAAGGGCGGGGTCGTAAGGTCACACGCTGGCCCCGTCAATTAATGTGACGTGCGTGCAAGCGTGCGCGGCACCGTGATGTTCTGCAAGTCCAGGTGCTTGTTGTGCACCGTCTCGCAGAGCTTGCGGATCTTCTCCTTCATCTTGCAGATCTCCCTGGCGCTCAGCTGGGACGCCGAGTCGCAGCCGCCGTGGTCCTGGTCCAGCTCCAGCTCCAGCAGCCGGATCATCAGGTCCAAGCAGGAGCGGTCCAGGTCCATGTTGAGCCGGTCGCGGCTGAGGATGTACATGAGGGAGGCGGTGCACATGGCCAGGTTCTGCCCCGACGCAGGGGAGCCGCAAAAGCCCATTTGGAGAAAAAAAAAATAATACAAAATTCCCATTTGAAATGTCATCCTTGGGTTTCATCAGCTTTTCACAATTTTGCAGCGGGAAGGCAACCCCGCCGCCGAAGCCACTTACATGGTGCTGGGGGGCGTCGTTGAGCGTTTTGAAGACCTGCGCCACCTTCCCTCGTGCCCTCAGGTGCATCCTGAAGCTGGGCATGGCGCAGCGCGCCGCCAGACTGATCACGCTGCGGACACACACGCACACACACAGGCAGCGTGAAGCTAAAGAGAAGCAACCACCTTTGGCTCGCAGTCATCCTATACCTGAGGCAGCGCGTGTTGAGCGGTTGTCCGCTCTTCAGACCGGCGGCCAGGTACTCAAAGTCGTCGGTGAACTCCTGGTTCTCGCCAAACTCCACCACGTCGTTGAAGTGCTTCACGTGCTGGACCACCGTGTAGAGCTGACCAAAGTCAAGAAGGAAAGAGTTACCGGGAATATACACACACTGTGTACACTCACAAGTGCGCGTACCTCCTTGTGCTCTTTGCGACACTTGAGGGTGGTGACGGTGTCCTGGTAGGGGTCACTGGGGACGTGGACACACTTGGTGACCTTGGGAGGAGGAGGCGGGGCTTTGAAGACGCCTTTGTCCTTCTGCGCGTCCGACGCTCCTCCCGGTGGCTGCGGCGCCTGCGGAACGTAGAGGGGGAGATTAGTTGGCCGGTGGAAGGAGACGATGAAAAAGGGAACGTGCGGGTCGGCGTCTTACGGGAGTCGCCGGCGGGCGGCACGTGAGGGACGGAATGGGCTCCTCTTTGCTCTCCAGCGTCCAGTGGCGGGCATTGTACACCGCTTTGGTTGGTGACTACAACACACAAACAGACACAAGATACACACATCAGCGGATATTCTTGAGCCTCTGCGTAGAGCAACTAATATTAGCGCTGTACTGATGACCTAAGAGGAGTTGAGAAATGATTGTGAACCCCTCTTGAAGAAAAAATGTCTGACAGCCGCATAAGGCGAGGAGTGCCGACAACTCCAAGTGGGATTCGTAACAACGCCGCGATGAACAGTGCATCCGTCCACGTCATACTGCCCCCAGGTGGCCACGGCGGATAAACCAGAACAAACGGCACGTCACGTCATTGATGCAGCGTGACAAGAACGGTGGAATTCTTTTTCAATCCGTCGAATGCGGTCGTGACTGTATGTTCTTATTAAGTGCATTCAAACGGAGTGCTTTTGTTCCGTTTTCGTCTGAGGAAGTCAATAGCCGCGTTTGGAATTTAAACGCCCACGGCGGCGAACGCGGAGCCAAAAAAAAACCAAATCCACTCAGCTTGATTTGAGCCCATTGCAATTCGTGACCCCCAAAATAAGACACCCCCCCCCCGCACCCCGCCAGCAACCTTTCTTTGGTTTTGGCTGCCATCTGTGCGTGTCGGTGCCAAACGTGCGCTCGGTAGCCGTCACTCGTCATGAGAGACAAAAAGAGAGTGAGTGAATATGAGGGGGGCGGGAGGGGGGGGGGGTGCGCAGCAGGGTTAATAAACTGAGATAAAAGGCGCAGCGTGCCGATGAGCCGCGCTGGACTGTCAACGTGCTGCATGCAACAAGAAGAAGTCCGTGGAAAACCGATTATGAAAATAAACGCTTCGTTGCAACCTTACAATTGATGATGTTCACGTAGAAAACCTTGCTGATGTTCAACATCTACTTTGTCATGATTTTCGGGGCAGAAAGCTGTGATTTTTCCAAACGCAATTATGGTCGTAGTTGGTGACGCACGCCCCCCCCCCCCCCCCCCACCCCCTCACCTTCTTCTGTGCACTGAAGATCCTCCGGTGGGAGTCGTGGTTCTTGCTGGCCGGCTTGCCCTGGGGGGGCCTCCTGGGGCCGGAGGCCACCACTCGCAGATCATCCTCGGAGAAGCTCAACACGTCTGCGGGGAGGCTATACAGGAGCTGCCCGGCTGACTCTGATGGCGTCAATTCAGGTGAAAAGAAAGGAAGTGGGAGGAAGATATCACGTCGTGTTCAAACGCCGGCCGCCCGCGCCGCACTAAATATAGAACTCACAACGGGGCCACTCGTCTTGCGATATTCACGCAATGGCACTCGTCTTGGCATCATCACAAAAACGGACGCGAGCGGGGTTGAAATCGATCAACTTTGTGTTTGTCTTTTTTTTTACGGAAATGATTCGCAGCGCGCGACATTGTCTGACCTGCTCGTAAGCTGCCGTCCTGCCTACGCGAGTAGTTTTGGCTCCGCTCGGCGGCGCGTCCCTCAAGGGCGCGGCAGTTCCTGACGGGCTCGTCGTGCGAGTCCTCCAAGGCAACGGGCGGCGTTTCCTCGGCAACCGCCTTGAAGCGCGCTCTCATTTTCATCCTGCGGTCGTCGTCGTTGTCGTCGCCTCCAACTGCCTCGCTGTCGCTCATGTCGTCGAAACCAAAGTATTTCATTTTGTATTTGGACGAGCCGTCGTCGTCGTTTTCTTGGCAGGCGTCAACTTCGTCGAAACCGAACAGGTCGGTTTTGGTTCCCTTCTTTGATCTGGACTGGTTCTGACTAAAGAGCAGAGAAAATATATATCGTCCAGGTCACAGAATGACTTGTAAGACATTTTAATGATTTGACATTCTTTTCATGGGCTCCAACAGGGTGTGCACACTTTTGTTTGTCTTTAAAATTGTATTGAATTAATCGACCCATTAAAAAACAATGTTGAATGAAAACAAACAATTGCTTTGATTAACTTTTGTACTTTGTTAGTTCAAGGCTTAAGAATGAATCAAGTAAACAAATATTTATTTGCCAATTTTAAGGAAAAGTTTTAGAAAATAAAATGACTTCTTTTCCCTGATTTGTATGATGGATTATTTTTTTTTAAATATAATTCTTATTATTATTTTTTTAATAACATGCAAAAACCATCACATTCTAGCCGCGGGCCGTCTGTACCTGCTGTGCTGTTGCTCGGTCCTCTTTCGCTGCCGCGTAGCATCGAGCTGCTCGGCGGCACCGCTAAAGCTAGCAGCGCTCTTATCGCTAGCGGGAGCGGCTTCACCGGTAAAGTCCTTCACGCCGCCCGCTTGATTGGTGACGTTACACATGGAGGCAGAGGAAGGTTGCAGCACGGTGTAATCCCTCGTCCTGCTGCTCCGAGTCGCCTCCGTTGCGTCTGCGCCACCAGACGCCGACGTGAGCGGACCCCGCGCCGCATCACCACAATCCGAAGCTTTGGAGGCGTTCCGCTTGCCGGGCCTGCGGTACGTCCGACAGTTTGAGTTCCGCACGTGGGCCGAAGGAGACGACGTCGTTTGGCAGTAGTCGGCCGTCTCGAAGCCAAAGTCGCCATCCGGGTCCCGGCTCAGCACGGGGCTCTGCAGGCGAGGCGGCGAAGGCAGCTTGTCCCCCGCGACCGCCGAAGTCCAAGAGAGCGCCGGGGCGCGCAGCTCCTGACTGGGCGAAGGCGGTCGGAAGCCCATCAGGGCGTCCCAGGAGCTGTAGGTGGACTCGGCCTTGGCGGAGGTCTTCAAGGTGGCTGTCTGCGCCAAAGGCTTCCGGTCGCTCTCTGAGGCGTTTTGGTACCACGCGTAGCTGTGCTGCTTCTCCCAAGACGGCGAGGAGCTCTCGGGTACGCCTGGTGCCACATAAAAAGCAAAACAACGCATGTGGGCTGCTCGCAGGTAAAAAGGCAAATTGCGCATGGCATGTTCCGCAGTGACGTCTGTGCGGTAATTTAAAGAACCCTTTGGCCCAATTAATTACCTTTGCTGGCATGGCCGCTGTTGAAGAAGGGGCCACAACGCTCCGTCCCACCCGGCCGTGACGTCTCCTGCACTGAGCCGTGGAGTCCTTCGGGGAAGCCAGACCAGTTTCTGGGGTCCGGGCTGAGTCCCACTTTTTCCACCATTGGGGCTTCCGCTGAGGCCATCTTGGCAGGTGATGACTTGCCACCCCCGCGAGAGGACACCGGCTTCGACTCCTCATCGCTGTCGAAGCCAAACGGGTCGTCCGAGCCGCCCCCGCCAATTCGGGCTCGCTTGTGAGTGTCCAGGAACGAAGAGCCCTTTGGAGGGCCAGCACGCTTGGAGCCCACCTTGGCCTTGTAGGTGGTGTCCCCCCATTTTGTGCTCAGAGTGCCCCTCTTGGTGGACAGCACTTCGTCAAACTTGGACGTACCCTCTCCTCCCTTACGGCTGTAGGTTTTACCAAATCTGGATGTCATTGTTGGATCTGGCTCATATTTTCTAAAGAAGCAGAAAGATTGGAAAAGATTAAGCGTGACCAAGCATTCAAAATGTCATTCTTCACCGAGCTTGTTGAAAATCAATCACAATACTGGAGGTGGCAATCGTGGAAGAAAATGATTTAGAGAAAAGTGGGTCCCTAACCAAACCATAAATGAGCTTTTTTTAAAAATATATAATCTGTTGATAATTCCGCAATGAATAAAAAAAAAACCTTTTGAATTGACATCCCTTCTTTGACAGTGTAAAATGCACAAATATAAAACGGAGAAGATTTACTGTTGAAAGGCAGAACTTCATATTTGGACCAATGGAAGCTAAACAAGGTTTCCAAACCACTAAGCGATTAGTTGTCCATTAATTTGATAATTTGAACATTCATGAGCGTTGTTTTGGGACAATGTGGGTTCATCATCACCGCGAAGAGAGAGCATAAAATGGAATCCATCTTCTGTGGTTTTTACAGAGCGAGAATTGTGTGACCTCAAATACAACAACAAAAAAAAGAAACTTTCAGATTGGTGGGGCCAAACAAAGCTAACGTTCGCCACATACCAAAAGCTGATAACGTCGCCCGATCCCTCTCGTGCTTGTTGGGGGGGAGGAAAAGACGTGCGAGGATTTGGTGGCTCTTAAATCGGCAATTTGTACAATCCTTACCACCGCCTAAGTTGTTCGTTTGAGCGTTAGCATCGAGGCGAGCTAACGGCTAACAATAAACGCCATCTTCGTCGTTCTGGGCCGCGGCGCGAAAAGCACACCACACCGGGGAAAATAAAGACATACAAATAAAGCTAAAAGAATGTTTTAGAGCTTACTTGGTGAGCTAATGGGCCGATGGGGACAAACCAGCGGAGGCGTTAAACTGGCATCGGACCGGACTGGAGGCCTGCTTGGCTGATCCGAAGCGCAGCATAAACAAGGCCGGACACCGGCAGCAGCAGCTGCCAAAGTGCTCGATGGCAAACGCCACACACGCTAAACAATTTTGGGTGCCAACGCAGCTCGGCCGCACTCAGAAACTGGAAGGCCTACAAAATTGTCCAGCCTAGACATTAAATCACACACAATTGTTTCCTCCGGCTTGGGCGACCAAAGCCTTCCATTCCATTGGACCCATTTAGGTCAAGTTTGACAGTAAACCGGAAATTCCGTCAAACTCTATAAGAATTTGGAAGATAAAATAAACCAATACGATACCAGGGGTTTGTTCTATTAAACCTTTTAAATACCCATCAACATATTTATGGAAGTGCGAATTCCAGGAATTAAAACATAATTCAATTCCACCCGGTAGCAAGTCTGCAAAATGACGATACATTTATTCTGACAACGGTAACCGGAAGTATTGTTACGCTATATGCACGTCACAATGGCTATCGACGCCAATGCGGCGTTCAAATACTTCAGCAACATCCGTACATTGTCCTTCCATATGACCGCACACAAATGAGATACACCGAGAACAAAAAAAGTACACAGGCTGGTAATTATTTCATGTATATTTTAATGGCATGACATATGATACTCATACTTTGCAGTTACACTGCATACATTGTAATGTATGCTGTAATGACATTAATACGTTATCATATTCATGATTACAGTGTGGCTACATGTCAACTATGTCTGCGGAAGAAATTTCCAACAGACAAGAAAATCACACCCCATGGAGACGACAAAGGCATTTTTTGCTGAACCCTTAGTAGCAAGCAAGTCCCAAGCATGTCAGCTGCGTGGACGAAGTCGCTGACCATCACATCTGCCATTTTGTCTTTCGTCTCATTCATTCGCGGTGACTTATCTTCACTCCGCCATTGATCTTTTGGTTCTGCCGGAAGAAAACCAAAGACAGACCATCAGTTCCCTACACCCTGCACAAGCAGGCGCCACATCTGCTCGATTACCTAATCTTGCAGATGAACCCCTTATCGCTCCCGCAGGTGTCCTCCTTCCAACGGTCGCTGTCAAGGTCCCAGAAAAGACAGTGTTGCACGGGCTTGTCGTCTTCAGGCTCGCCTGGGAAGCAGACCAGAAGAGATCTCAAGCGCTCTGCCGCTCTACATCGTGGCCTGCAAGCATCCATCAACCAGCGGTGACCACAACCTGTGCTCCAGCGTATGTATAGCAACCTGGATCCGTCGCTCCACATCCACTTTTCTTCAGCGTTGAGGCTGTAGCCGCCAATCCACAGGGAAATCCCATTCACGCTCACCTGAAAGTAGTCTACAGATGACAGTCAATTTCCACCACTGTCAGGTTGGCTCAGTGCAATGGAGAGAAATGGCCAAACTCGACTCAACATTTCTGCGTACGATCAACTTGGCCTCCAGTCCAGTCGGCATACCTCGCACAAAGTTCTGTTCGTTGAGGTCGGTGATACTGAGCAGGTTGCCTCCATTCCGGGTGCAGTAGTCTTTCGCATCGCCCCAACTCATCTTGTACTCGGTCATGAGCAGGTAGCAGAAGTCGTTGGAGGGGTTGTGCGCCCACCAGCCGCACGCGTCGGTCCAAACTGCAATCGATACGCCACTTGTCACCAACGTCGAGGTGCGTCTTGAGATCGCGTCGGCTGTCGTGCGTATAACATCACCTGATTGCGGTTCCGATAGCTTGAGAGGATTGGGCCCGCGGTTCGCGGCTGCAAGGACGGACGCAATACGTGTCACGCATGACGCGTATTAACTGACATCAGCTATTTGGTGACATATAAAATAAACCGTCATGAATTGTGGACCTTTTTTACAGATGAACTTTATGTCGATGTGGCACAGGTAGTAATATAGACGGCCGTCCGATCCTACGCGAAGGCAGCTGGCGTCCTCCCACGCGCGCGGCTGGTTTTCGCCCCACGGGAGGTAGTCCTGTTGATCAGATTGGAAAGGTCTTTTTAGAGAGGATGTCTTTCTCTCGCTTCTTACCATTACAAGAACATTTTCCCCATTAGTGAGGTCTGGGGCACTTTGTGATCCGCCCCCCCACCCCCCACCCCCTCATTTCAACCATTTTATTCAGACTTGTTGCAAAGGTTTCACTTACTGAAGGTGTTCCGTCAGTGAACATTGAATTGTCTCCGTTCGTCCTCCTGAATCCCGCCCAGATCCAATACCCCTTTGCGTAAGCTTCAGGAAAGGAGGACATGAGCTTGAGTGCAAGACCGGCAGGTAACCTTGTGGATGTTGCGCAGCAAGCAGCATTGTGGGATCATCGTCAGGAAGGAATGCCCACGCGGCGTTTAAGCAACGCTCTATTTATTTCGTAGATAGGTGCATGTGATTTTCATGCCATGGCAGGTCTAGCTTATCGTCTTTGGGATTTTGGCAGCCCGCGTTGCGTGGGCGGACTAAGGCGTTTTCGATGACACCCGTCTACGAAAATACCGAAAGAAAGAAAACTCCACCAATCTGCACATTTGAGAATATGTTCTGCACGAGACATGTGGCGGCCATGAAAATAGGGCCTTTAATCTTGGTGCTCACCTTTCAAGAAGTTGACCTCCTCAATTGAGTGGAAGCTGGCCAAGTGACCTTTCCATACTTTGAAGCAGTAATCCTCAGCATCTTTCCACGATGCAGACCACGATCCAAAGTAATAGCAAAAACTGCCGTACAGCACGTCGCCATGGTCACAGTAGAAATCTAAAGGTGGGAATAAACACTTTGAGAAAAAAGCGTGACAGGATGGGGAAAGTGTCCAAAATGAGTCGTGTTGGTGTGAGTGGGCTCAAATCTATCATCGCTGACGTGATGACAAGGCACAAAGAGAACAAGTTGAAGGACATGTAGGTGACGCTTTGACATAATAGCGCACAAAGCAGTCTGCTTGAGGAAACTCTTCAAAGCCAAAAAATCCTTTCTATCTTTATCAGCAGTGAAATGTTGAAATGAATTCCTCCCCATCCATCCCGTGATTGGAAGCCCCTCCATTTGACAAAATTAAGTTGCCCACAAATTGAACTGAAATGAAATTTGAAATCCAATTAAATAAATACAAGAAAGAAAAAGAAATGCCAAATGAGTCTCAACTCACCAGAAGCTGTCCACGCGCCAAGCGTGAGCAGTGCCTGCCCAAGAAGCCATCCTGTTGCTCGCATCTTCAGCGCGGGATAGAATTATGACAAGTTCGGGTTCCACGTGAGCTGGGATTCGCCGAGTCCGAGCAGAGTGAGCGAGAGCAATTTTGACGCAATAGGCAAATGAAACCGTGAGACTTACGCTCCTGACGTCATCATCACGTCTGGTGGAACTGGAAAGGCGCACTACAGCACCAAGCAGCGTCTCTGGCCTCAAATCGCGCCACATCCAATATGGCGGCGCTGTCACCGTACCTTTCGGCACTCAACGCGTTATCTAAATGTTTCCCATGCGCGTCTGCCTTTCACGCGACTGAGCTACCTGTTCAGCATTCGAACCGACGAAGTCAACTCGAACTAAGCACAATTGTGTACGTCGCACGAATCTCCGACGCTTTCTTGACTCAACGTCCATCTGCCGACAAATTTGTTGTTCACATCTTTTTTTGTTTTGTTTTGAAGACACCAACGCTTGGCCAGGTACGGAATGCATGTTGAACTTTTATTTACGCTCATTGTCCTCACTCGTAAGACAATTCAGCGGACTTGTCCATCGACGGTCGACCACTCTTGCATGTTTGTTGTGTTTCCCCGATTCAAATGATCAGCACATCCGCTAACTATTGTGTTCATGTGAATCAGGGAAACACCCTCAAACAAACAGTATACTGGCCCTCGAGGACCGGAGTTTGACACCTGTGGCTATAACCGGTCAAGTTCCCCCCCCCATCACAACTGCACAACATTTCTGCACAGGATTAGTCGAACAATTTAGCTCCCTATTGAGGCAAAACAACATTGTCGATTACTTATACGATTAATCGGTGATAACATGTCAATCCGTTTTAAATCAGAGGGTTTAAACCAATTTCAATTCAAAAGAAGTCTCCGAATCCTGATCAAAATAGTCGATTAATATCGATTAATATCGATTAATCGATAATTGTTGCGTCTCGAAACCACACCGTCCATTTCCCGTCCTGTCAGCTCCCTGTTTGGACGTGACCGGACGTTGTCCGGCGCTCGTCTGGCAGTCCCAGTGAGTTGTCAGCGACGTGTGATTGGCTGCCCGGCGGCGTACCTGTGATGTCACGTGGCGGGCGGAGCCGGCAGACGTTGTGGCCATGCCGTACGTGGACCGACGCAATCGCATCTGCGGCTTCCTGGACATCGAGGAGGCGGAGGGCAGCGGGAAGTTCCTGAGACGTTACTTCGTCCTTAGCGCGCAGCGGGACAGTCTCGTGTGGTACATGGACAACCCGCAGGTGTGTGCAGGTGTGTCGCGTGTGTCCCACGACATGAATGACTCATGTATTCCCTCGCACAGAATCTTCCGGAAGGGGCCCAGCATGTCGGCTGTCTCAACCTCTCCTACATCTCCAAGGTAAGTGAGCGTACGCGAAGGACAAACAGGAAACGTTTGGACTTCCTGTCGGCATCCTTTGGACTTCCTGTGTGCGACTTCCAGAACTGTCTGGTTTTTTTTTCTTGCCAACAGGTGACCAACGCCGCCAAACTGAGGCCAAAGGTGGACTTCTGCTTCGGTGAGAAGCTTTTTGAATGAATGAGGACACAAGCGCACAATCCGTGTATCGTTCCTACTTTTCCATTTTCCATTGGCAATTTTCAGGTTGTAGGTGCAAAGTTGTCTGAATTGAATTCAAACACGTGTCTGTGCAGTTATAAACGCTGCGATGCGCAAGTTCTACCTGCAGGCCAATGACCAACAGGACTTGGAGGAGTGGATCGCCGTTCTCAACAACGCCACTAAGATAACGGTGAGCCTCGCAATCGCACAGAACCTTACCTCCCCAAAAAAGTCCACTAGCTATTTATATATAGCTAATGCTAATATATAAATAGGCTAATCGAAATTAGCATCAATGCCAAATCATAACCCTGCAATCAATGGCAGTCACAGAGCACACAACTGCATTTCATCCCTAAAAATGTATATTTGTCATTTCTAAAAAAAAAACAACAACAAAATGTGGCACATTTTTCCGGGTTGCTCGCAGGTGCCAAAGCTCAGCGAGGGTGCCGATCCGCCTCAGGAAGTCCTGGGAGCCTTGAAGCACGTCTGCTACAAGACAGAGATCGTCGGCGGAGTCCCCATCGTCAGGGCCACTCAGGTGAGGCTGGGCGGGTCCGGGCGTGCGCAAAGGAATGCGCGCCCGATCCGTACGTACGCTTGCCTCCACACGCAGGAGCGAATTCCAGACTTTCCCAATCAGCTTCAAAAAAAAAGTCTGATGATTGGCACGGATTGGGAGTTTTTGCTATGTAATTAATTCGAGTCGTGTAATATCCATAAGACGTCAAACCCATTTACGTGGCAGGAGCAGGCGGACGGGCCGAACGGGGCAGAGCGTGGCGCTTCGGGGAGACCCTACTTCCTGTCCAGCCAAGTCCAAGACCAGGATGTCATCAAGGCGGGATTCTGTGTCAAACAGGGAGCTGTGGTGAGACACTCCAAAATGATTTTTTTTGGGGGGGGGGGGGGGGGGGGGGCGGATGGACCCTTAGCTTCATGCTAGCAACCAATGCAAAACGGCAGTCCCATGCAAACGGATAGCATTGACGTTGTCATTTCCATACGTGCACGTGTGTGTTTATTAGATGAAGACATGGAAGCGGCGCTACTTCATGCTGGATCAAAACAGCCTCAGCTACTTCAAGTCCGACTTGGTGGGTTGGCGACCGTGCGTGTGTGGGTGTGCGTGCGTTAATCCAAAGCCTTCCGCTGCTGCGCGCGTGTGTGTGTTCACAGGACAGGGGGGCGCTGCGTGTGATCCTCCTCAAGGACATCCTCAAAGTTCAAGAGTGTCAACAAAGGTGATGAATTAAGAGTCGGGGAAAAAAAGTGTGTGCAGTAGGTGCATCAAAACAGACTTGGGAAGATGCTCCCTGGTGCCTGATGTCACCCTGGAGCATTTTTTTTCTCCCTTTGACATTTCAATAGCACCAGCAGAGGGCGCTATGGACTCAAATGTCTGTCAAATAGAAAAGGGAAACGACAATCTCTCTTTTTTTTGTAACTCGTGCAACTTGAAAGTGACCCGCGCAAATAATTGCGACGCTTGTGTTTGTGTTGTGCAGTGAGCTGATGATGAGGGACAACCTCTTTGAGATGATCACCTCCTCCAGGACTTTCTACTTGCAGGTAAACACGTGTGTGTGTGTGTGTGTGTGTGTGTGTTTGTGTCATTTTATGTATGTTTGTGTTTTTATGTGTGTTGTGCTTGCATGCGTGGCTGCGTGTCAGACGGACAGTCCAGAGGAAATGGAAAGCTGGATTGAAGCCATCAACGGCGCTCTCGTGGCCCAGCGTGAACACGCCAGCTCGGTGAGTTTCTCGATCGTCGTCGTCGTCGTCTGCAGCAGGAGCAGCATCGTCCTCATCCTCATCCCTTGCTCTCTTCCCCCGCAGGATCACAGCTTGCCCGCCGTCTCCTCCTCGACCTTCTACTTGGACTTAGGTGAGGAGCTCCCTTGCCCACCATCCTCCGCTGCGCCCCACGACGGACCCCGGCCTGCCGCGGAAGACGTCCAAGTCCAGGAGATGGGCGTGGGGGACGAGTAGCTATGGAAACAACATGGATGTCGACCAGGAGTGATTTAATTCGAGGACGGCGGGGACTCCTCAGTATCATTTTGTTTGGTGACCAAGTTTTTCTTACTTTCAGTTGGCTGATTTAAAGTTTCCTTTTAAAATCGTTTATTTATTATTAAAACACTCAACACCCAATTCCGTTAACCTGCCATGCATGTTTTTGGAATGTGGGAGGTAGACCGGAGTACCCGGAGAAAACCCACACGGGCACGGGGAGAACATGCTAACTCCACACAGGAAGGCCGGAGCTGGAATCGAACAATGCACCTTTGCACTGTGAGGCAGACGGGCTAGCCAGTCGCACACCGCGCCGTCCAGTCCAGAAAAAGAATTGAAAAAATAACAAGCCAAGAAAAATATCAAATCTATAATCAAGGTGAAAAGTAACAGCAGATTTCGGCTAAGTTCTGAGCCCCGAGCTGCTCTAACACACACACACACACACACACACCCACACACACAAACGACATCATTACTGACTGACTCAAGCTTGGTGGAATTTGATGGCGGCATGCACACGCGCACGCGGAGTTTCCGGGAAGAGTGTGTTTTGACTGGCCATCAACACACTTGAGGACTTTTTTTTTTTTTTTTTCTTGAGGTCATCGGTGGAGCAAAAAAAAAAAAATGGCGCCCAGTTGGCAGAATGCATTTGGGTCATTAAAGTGACTTGCAAAGGCAGGAGGCCCCATTTACTGGAATCCCGCAGGTGGGCCCGCGCCAGAGCCAAACATTTTGTTCTCCGATGACAAGCGGCAACCGCGCGGCTTGGAAGTTCAATGGATTTGTTGTCACCGCACGCGCACGCGCACACACACGCGCGCGCACGGCTCAGAGGACAGGGTGTTGTCTTGGACTGCGCTGCATCGCTAACTCTTAAAGTATGTTCACTCGCGATGACCGAGCTCATAAAATAAAACACGCAAGTCTGTGTGTGTGCGCGCGCGCGCGCGCGGAAGGATCACGCAAATGCACTTAAACAAGTGTTTTTGTGACGTGTTCTTTAACGAGTGTTGGATGTTCTATAAACACACGAATGACATAACGAAACAGAACTTAATGAACGGAACAATTTCTGTCACATTTTTTGCTTCAGCTGAATGCACTTTGTGCCGCTCCTTCTGCTGTGCGCGAGATAGTTCCCTGGATGTCCGCTGTATAAATCCCTATGAAGTGATTATGGAATACACAGAGTAGACAAAAAATGTCCACTGACAATCCTGTGGGATTGATTCGGGATGAGTGAATCATCTTCATTCTTAATCAGTAAACTGTCCCCCAGAGCGGGTCGGAAACTGGGCCCGAGCGGAAATTGTAAGAATCCGCCAGTTATTCACATCAATGCCATTAAAAATAATAATAATATGAAGTGGGAAAATGCCGTGAGTAAATGGTTTCCACAGAAGAAGAGGAAAAATACATAATTAGGGGTTGTCTGCGAACAGGTTAAGACGCGGATGATGAGCCGTGAAAAGGCGCGTTCCGCTATATAGCGGGCGAGTGGTCCGTGGCTCCTCCCCCTGGGTGACGTCACAAGTGCGAGCCAATCACCGGGCGTGTTTACGCGGCGCTTTTAAAAGCCCACCAAGGCAGTCCAACTTCACTTGTCCCCCAGTTTTCCAAGCTTCTGCGACCTCACCGCCGCCGTCTTGCTTCTCGACCTACGCACGATGATCGCGCTGGTGCTCCTGTGCGCGTTGCTCGCCCCCGCCGACGCCTCGTCGCTCTACAAGCGCGCCGCCGTCGGCTGCCCGCAGACGTGCGACCCGTCGCGGTGCCCGCCACCCCCCTCGCCCGCCGAGTGCCCGGCCGGGCTGGCGCCGGACGCGTGCGGCTGCTGCCGGGCGTGTGCGGCCGACGAGGGCGAGCCGTGCGGCGGAGACGAACGCCGCTGCGGGGACGGTCTGACTTGCGTGACGAGCGACGGCGTGGCACCCACGAGCACCCTGCGGCGCCGGGCCACGGCGGGCGTGTGCGCGTGCGCCAACTCCGAGCCCGCCTGCGGCAGCGACGGGGTCACCTACGCCAACGTCTGCCGGCTCCGACGCGAGAGCGTCCGCGCAGTTCAGGCCGGGTGGCCGCCCGTCATCCCCATCCAGAGAGGCGCGTGCGGCCATGGTAAGTTGCAGCGGGCGTCGAAGCGGCTGGGAGCGTGTGCTTGGAAACGGGTGTATGCGGGTGCATGCGTGCGTTCATGAATGTGGGTGAGGGCGAAACATGGGTGTAGTTTGGGGTGTAAATGTGGGTGCGCGTTGGTGCCCAATGCTTTATATTAATCATCTTGCGAAACATTTAGGCATGGCCTCCTACTCCTCTGTGGCCTCCTAAGTTATTTATTGCATGTTTCTGACTAATTAATTGCATTTGATGTCGACATTTTGGCGGTAAGTTTGACCTAAATTGCAAAACAGGGACAAGGCAGGACTTTGGCAGGATAACAGCCAGACTAGTCTGAAAAGTTGCTTATTCAAGAAACAAAAGTGCTGAGTGAGCCTCAGCCTCTTGGAATGTTCCACATTGTGGAAATGATACTCGGTCACCGTGGCAACAGTGTTGTCAACTCACAAGCCAAGAGTGAGTCAATCCAGCGGCTGTCAAATTGCGGTCACCGAGGGTCTGTAAACCGCGGCTAGCAGTATCCCAAAATCATCTGCAATAAATCGTGACGTGATGTGATTTCAACAGTTTCTACCAACGACACATAATGGGAACAGCAGGCCAATAAAACAAAAAGTACTAAAGCGATGACTTGTTCTCTGAGCGCTGCCCCAAATAAATCCTGTGAAATAAATTTGACCTCCCTGCTTGAGAAAATCGTCATCTCATTCCAAAACTTCGTCTTTGCAATGGATTGTGACGGGCCGGCAGTTGTTTTGTGGACAGAACTTTGGAGCCTCGGAGAAGGTCTGGAACGCGTTTGGTGCTATGACTCATCGCTGGAAGACTACCGGTTGACTGCGTGAAATGTGGGTCAGACGTTATTTAACCCAGATTTAAGCGGGTCAAAATATTTTTCTTTCCGGCTCTCAGTGAAAGACAAGCTGGGATACGCCGTCAACACGGCAACGCTTGCGCGGTGACTCAGGCGTGAGCCTCGGGAATCTTTCCCAGTTGAGGCTCGTTTGCCTCCAGCTGGGATCAGATAACGGGATGAGATTGTTGATCATCGCCGTCGGTATCGCCTCCCGACGTGAAAAGGTCGCGGATAAGATTGAAGCGTTCACTCAATGCATGTCCTCAGTTGATCTCACTGTAGCACGCTCTTGCGTTTACGAGTCTGAGCACGCCCGCTTTTTCGCTACACAACCAATCGGGACTCAGTCACCCCGTGGTTGGCGTTGGCCAATAAAAATAAAGGTACTTTTTGAAAGTGAGTAAAAGTACTTAGTAGCCAGTCGAAATGAAGTAAAAAAAAAAAGATGGTGGGCAACAAAAATGAAATAAACGTTGGTGGTTGCCAAGAAGCATGAAGGTGGCCCGTTAGAGTGGTGACCCTGATAAGTCCATTAAAGACGCGCAGCCATCGAGCGTGGGAACATGCTAGCCAAAAGTGACCTCACTCGTCAGTCTTTCCCTTTGCAATTGATACTCACTCAGCCATCGAGCCAGATCGTTAGCCCTGTCCAACATTTGAAATGACTTCCTCCATTGGGAGGGGCCCGCACGCGTCTCCGGAGTGGTCGCAGCTGGTGGGAGCGGCGCTGATGTTTCAGCACATCTGGAGCGTGAGCGAGCGCGGCGCTTATGTAAGACGAGACTTGACTCACGTCCTTTTGGTTTTATTAGCGTGGCTCGCTGACACAGGTGGATGGACTCGAGCCTCGCACAGCGCCGCCCTGCTGCTGCAGGAGCGACATGGCACGGCTGGCCACGCCTCCACGGGGGGCCCCCCCCCGAGCAAAATGAATCATTTTGAAAATACAGTGAAACTCCTCTACAACGAAATCTACATGGGTGAAAAATTTCATTTAGTGTGAAAAAATCTTCATGCATTAACACCATTCCCACTTTCCCGTTTCAAATTTGCTACAGTGAAAACCCCCCTGTTGTGAAAAATTTCTTGCTGCAAATATGATTTCGTTGTAGAGGAGTTTCACTGTGATTGCAAAACTGAAGTCAGGGTAGCAGCGTACGTGCGACTCCGGTCTCTGTTGACCTTGAAGTGCCCTTCAATGCCCCCTTAGTGGTCACGGTGTCTCTGACGTTCGTTCCACCCCAGCAGGTCAGAGGAACCCCGACAGTCTTCGCCTCAAGTACAACTTCATCGCCGACGTAGTGGAAAAGATCGCGCCGGCTGTCGTCCACATCGAACTTTACCGCAAGTACGACCATGAAGTCGGGGAGTCGGGAGCGCGACCAATTTCCAACGCGTTGCAATGATTGACCTTTCTGCCCGCAGGATGGTTTATTCCAAGCGGGAAGTGGCGGTGGCCAGCGGCTCGGGATTCGTCGTGTCGGAGGACGGACTCATCGTCACCAACGCCCACGTGGTGGCCAATAAGCATCGAGTGAAGGTCGGCGGTCGGCCTTATTCGAAATCAAGTCGAGGTTGGTGCCGGCCGACCGAAACGTTGACCTTTGCTGTCGCGCGCGCAGGTGGAGCTGAAGAGCGGCGCCACGTTTGACGCCAAAATCTTGGACGTGGACGAGAAGGCCGACATCGCTCTCATCAAAATCAACGTCTACGTGAGTCAAAGTTCAAAACAGAAGTAAAATCGCCAAAAAATGAAATGTGTGATTCAGTTGGAGAAAGTCAATCGCAGATGTCGTCAACGTGAAATCCAAAATGGGACAAAGTCACAATTGATTCCAAAGGGAAGTCCGGGTGAACGACGGGCATGGTTTGCGTTACAGACCAAGCTGCCGGTTCTGCTGCTGGGCCGCTCGGCGGAGTTGCGCCCCGGCGAGTTTGTGGTCGCCATCGGCAGTCCCTTCTCGCTGCAGAACACCGTCACCACCGGCATCGTGAGCACCACGCAGCGGCAAGGCAAGGAGCTGGGCCTGCGCAACTCCGACATGGGCTACATCCAGACCGACGCCATCATCAACGTGAGCCAAAACGCAAAATGCGCAAACCCCCAAAAACGTTTTGCCCCCTCTGACTGAGGCTTTTGCTTTTGTTTCTCCCCGGGGGTGGGGCGGCAGTACGGCAACTCGGGAGGGCCGCTCGTCAATCTGGTGAGTGGCTCTGGATTGGCAAGACTTCTACCACCTCCCTGGTAAGGTCGATTCAGGGGTGCTCAATCAAGTGTGCGGGTGTGCGTTGCAGGACGGCGAGGTGATCGGCATCAACACCCTCAAGGTCACGGCGGGAATCTCCTTTGCCATCCCGTCCGACAAAATCCGAGAGTTCCTGGCTGAGTCACATGACCGCCAGGCCAAAGGTGACAAACATGTCGGCAAATACGGTGTTTTTATCCCCTTTGGGTTTTTTTTTGTCATGGTGTCCGAATGATCTTTTTTTTTAACACGTCTTTATTGTGTTTTAAATCTGTTTTGATGAAATTTGTGGTGCTGCGAGGTGTGTCTGAGTTGTTTTTATCCGCGCTTTTGTTTGCTCAAGGGAGGAACAGTGGCAAGAAGAAGTACATTGGCATCAGGATGATGAGCCTCACGCCAACGTGAGCACTTGACACGCAAACACACACACACACACACTGCGGGACACTTTCCAAAACGCAAGTGCATGTTGTAAATGCCGCAAAATGATTTCTACTGTGACTCGCTAAATTTTCCACCGCTCTGCGATTACGATGCTGTACGGGCGAGTAATGACAGAGCGGTGGAAATGTGAAACAAAAGTTCTCTGGATGACATGCGTGTGTCCCTCGCATTGTAACAATCATGCAAGCCATAAGAAAGAAAGAATAATTTTGTGCCGGCCAATGGAAATTGAGGAAAAGATTTGCAGAAAATCAAGTACGAGAATGAGGAATGTTCTCACCTGTCAATCAAACCTTCTCGAATAATATTTTCCCATGAAAATCTGCCAAAATAAATCCAAATGATCATTCCCATTGTTTTTTTTTTTTCCCAGTCTAGCCAAGGAGCTGAAAGACAGACAGTCAGACTTCCCGGACGTCACCTCGGGCGCCTATGTCATCGAAGTCCTCAGCCGGACCCCCGCCGAGGCGTGAGTGCGCAAAAACAATCTTGCAGCACAGCCGCATTCGAAAACAGACCGTTTTAGTAGTTTTTGATTGTGATATATTTGTTTTTGCGGCGTATTCCCGAACCAGCGCCGGCCTGCAGGAGAGCGATGTGATCATTAGCATCAACGGCAAGCGCGTATCGTCGGCGGCCGACGTGAGCGCCGCCATCAGGCGTGACGACACGCTGCGGCTGGTGGTGAGGCGCGGCAACGAGGACGTCATCGTCTCCGTCGTGCCCGACGACGTCGCCCCGTGACGCGTCAGCGGCGAGCCAGCGCTGCCACCGACAGCACTTCCGCCGGCCACCAACGAGGGGCGCTGTGGGCGGAACACCTGCTGAGTTGAGGGTGTTATGGACGTACGGACCAATACTTGAGACCATGCGTCACGCGTGCACCTCAAAGACACTCGCGCGACCGGTTGCTACTTGTGTGTCCATCAAGTGGTTGCTAGGTTACTCTACTTGTTTTGGGGACTTGTTTTGAAGTGGTTTTTATGTGTATGACCATTTTTCTGGGAAGGAAAATAAAATTATTTTTAACAAAATTCATGTTGTGTTTTATTGTGTCTTTGTTTTATATTGTTTGCATTTTTTTTTTTTTTGGTCGTGATTTCACTGTGTATTTGAACACGATTATTTGCCACCATTGCAAGTGGAGCCGCCCTTGTGGCGCGGAGGACACATTGCACTTTGCTGTATCGCTAGCATCAGAAATGGAGCGACAATAACAAGCGAGTCAAACCGGCCAGTTTATTGGTTGTGAATGTGCTTCGAGAGGATTCAAGCAAACGGGAAGTTGCCCAGCGAGCCCAAGTAAAGCCGCAGAACCATTCGGTGCCGAGGTTAGCAAAGTTATGGAAAGCACGCCACATGATTTTTTTTTCCCCTTCTCAATATTAGCATGATGCTATTTGCTACACGGTTAATTCCATGTCAGTGTCATCTCCATGCTCCCCTCCAAGTGTGTTCATTTCATATTTGTGTCTCGATCAAGAAATGTCCGGTCAGTTCAGGTAGTGCTTGATGTATTCCACATCTGTCTTAGTTAACCGAGTGCAGTGTTGGTGCTGTCTCTTAGCTATTTGGACTTGAGGACTTCGGCCTCGGACGGGTCGGCGGTCGGCGGGGCTGCATGCGGCGCTTGCTGGAGTGCGGCGAGCAGCACTTTGTCCAACTTGCGCTCCAGAGCGTCCAGGCGTCGGTCCACGTGCTCCTTGAGACGCCGCTCCATTTCCTCCAGGCGAGATTCCATGGACGCGTCCACAGTCCTGACGGAGAATAAGCAACAACCAAGTCCGATGTAAGTACACTTTGACGTTTTTTCCAATGTGTCTTTTTTTTAAACACTGTTTTGTTCATTTATTCATGGCATTCTTTTACGTGTATCACTGCCAGCCAGTGACGCTAAGCTAACAATGTTTTAAGAAAGACTCAGTCGGTCCACTTGCGGACTTGGAAGAACATTCTTGGACATTCTCCACTTTCCTGTCTCTGAGGACAAACTAAAAATAAAACGTCAGCAAAAAGCCACGCTGATTGGCAGCCTTGACATTGGCAAAACTTTGTCACTCAGTGACCGCCACCAAAACCTTTTTTGAGAGCCCGCAACAGATCTGGTTCCAGCTGCGGGACATTTGATGATGTATAACAAAACCTCACCCCTGAGGAAAAAAAAAAAAAAACAAGAACAAGAACTTGAAGCAGATGTCGGAGTTGATGTGCCTCCAAAATGTTTTCACTTGTGCAACACATAATCCCGCACAAAGGCGGAAAAAGACAAGTCCAAACAGATGTGGTAAGGGATGAGCTCAGAACTTAAAACGCAAATGTACACACCCACACGAGAAAATTATGTTTAATAATATGCCGGGAAAAAAAGAACATCAAAATACTTGCATAAGTTGACTACAAAAGTAGGTCGAAACAAAATGTTTGCGTCGAAGCTTCATGTTTTGTTTTAGGTGGGGGTCAAAGCACTACTTTTGTCAGAATGAAACTCCACGACCGACATCTATCCTTGACACTAAAATTATAACAAAGCACTACTTTGTGTCTCTATGTAGCACCGTAATTCACTTCAACATAGTTCCTTGGCACCAAGATGCCACCAAAGTACTACTTTTAGTGCTTTGGTATCAGGAAAAAAAAAAAAAAATGGTGGTCAGCTGTATCAACATATAATGGACTGGTCGCCAAATGAGGTCAGCACATAGATGACAAACACGTGAAAAGAAAAACAAAACTCACGGATCGATTGTGTTTTTTTTCGCGCTTCTGCTCCCGTCCGTCCGTCCGAGTGGCGTCACGCTCGGCTGACTCGGCCGGCCGGCGACAAAGATCACTTTGTGGCGCCGCGAGAAGGCACAACGAGATCTTTTGTCCGTTTGTCACGGAGGGGTTGGCGTTCCTGTCGCCATGGCACCCACCGGCAAAAATTCGGTTGCCGTTTATCCTGGCTGATTTTGGCTGAGAGGGCAGTAACACCCTGGACTGGTTGCCAGTTAATCACATGGCATATACAGACAAACTTGCCAGTCAGACTGGATCGGTCGCCACTGCCAGTCAATTGCAGGGAACATGGACAAGATATTATCTGTTTTAAAATCGTCAATAAATAAATACATAAAAGGTTTTTTTGCAGATTTTTGCACCTCTGTTGTAAAGTCCAACAAACACGAAAGCACCACGTATTGCAAAAATAGTCAAATGTTTGGCCGACAATTCATATGTTTGTTGTCAGTGAGAAGGAAGCGAAGAAATTATTTTCTCCATGAATATATTTTTGAAATAATTGGGCTAATAAATCGGTTCTCGGAAAGTTTCACAGTGCAGAGGTACCGGGTTCGATCCAAGTTTGCATGTTCTCCCCGGGCTTGCGTGGGTTTTCTCCGGTGCTCCGGTTTCCTCCCACATTCCAAAAACATGAATGATTGATCACTGCAGGTGTGAGTGTGAGCCCTCTGTGTGCCCTGCGATTGGCTGGCAAAAAGGGTGTCCCCCGCCTACTGCCCGAAGACTGCTGGGATAGGCTCCAACCCCCCGCGACCCTAGTGAGGATGAAGCGGTTCGGAAAATGAATGAATGAATGAAAAAATCGGTTCTCGGAAAGTTTGTGTCCTGCCAAGTCTCAGAATCTGCACCCAAAAAAATTTATGTAACTCACCGGTGTTGTTCTGGCCCACTTTGAGTGACGCCAGCTGAGCACGGAGCTCGCGCAGCAAGTTGTCGGGCGAGACGGCGCCCATGTCGTCATCCCGGCCGCCCGACAGGAAGTGGCGCATCATCTGGGACAGCCGGCCGTCTGGCGGCGGCCCGTTTGGTGGCGAGTGGGCAGTGGCCCTGACTGAGTCTGATGGATGCTGTCATAAGTCATAAAATAATGTTTTCATGTCATTACAGTCAAGGAATGAAAAATATTATAAATATAATATCTACATCAAACAAATGCTCGGTGGGCCGGATAACTAAACGGAGGGGTTTGTAAATCGACACATCCACGCCACGCGTGCTCCATACGTTTGCGGGATGCCGTACCTGGAAGGCGACGGCAGCTGTGGTCCCGACATTCGGCGGCGGGGGCTAAGGTGGACAAGAGGCCCCCACCCATCAGGAGGGGCAGGAAACTGCTTTGGTTCTGGCAGGGACACGTTGTCATGAGCACAGTCGTATATACATACTGTACATCAGCCCGTCCGCCATATTGCATGTGGCAGATCTGCCTCGTAAAAGGGGCCATTTGCAACAAGTGAGCTTGAACTGACCGACTTAGTGCACGTACGTACCTTCTGCTGGAGGCGCAGCGTCTCCATGAGGTTTTGAGCCCCTGGAGAGAGGGTGCCGCCCATCTCGTCCACCAGACTTTGGACCTGCCGCAGGTCGATGGTGCCCGCACCGGCGCCGCCGTCTTGGTGCTGGGCGTGCTGCGCCGGCCGCAGGGCCACCACCACGCCATGCAGCAAGACGCTGCTTCGACCCGCCAGAGAGAGCAGCTGAGAGGGCGAACGGGATTTCAAGCCGTTAAAAATGTATATTGTCATCTAATCTATGGTGCAACTCAATTTCTTATCCCAACTATGAAATGTGTGAGTGCAAACAAAGCGAGTTTGCGTCAATCACCTTCACGTCACATGACGACGGCGCGTCATCCAGGCTTAGTTGCTTCCTGTAGAAAGGCCCTCTGCCCACAAAAAAAAAAACATATGAAACCTATTTCTCAATATTTCTGCCATGACAGACGGCTTATTAATGACCTGTCGCCATGCTGCACATCGTCCTGCTTGTGGCCCCGAACAGTCCCGCAATATTCCCCCGTGGGGAGGTACACCTCCATGGTCCGCGCCTCGCTGATTAGCGTCAGGCGGCCGATAGCGGCCAGCCTGGCGGGGCTGCAGCTCAACGTCACGACACAGGGTTCGCCGTTGTCGCTGTCCGCTCTCTCCAACAGGACGCCATCGCCTCTGAGAGACACTTGATTTTATTCACGTGTCAAATGTTACACTTGCATATTTACCGCCACCGTGGCAGCCTGAAGTTCAGTTAGTTACAGTTGTACAGCAGTACCTTAACTCAATGCATAACAAGCAGCAGAGTTACAATGAAAAATATAATCTTGACATCCTCGCAGACATATGTACTTTATCCTCTGCAAAGAATGACTCATTGCGGCTGTCCTACCCAAGTGTCTGCCTCAGCTTCTGTTCTTCTTCACTGCTGTCGTCATCCGGCGCCGTGACTTCGACCGTCAGCAACACGTCGGCCAGGCTGCTGCCTCCGCTTCGACACTGCCACGCCGTTCCCACCTTCACGTCCACTGTGACGCCAGACGCCACTTGGAGGAGACATCATCATCACCACTACATAACTGCCTTGCACAAAAATGACTCACGTGTATTTTCTCACGAAATCAACTCACTCAAAATTGTAATATTATTGAGTTACTGTGTTTGCCCTGTACCTAATTCCAAATCTGCCAAAAAATATTTAGCCTTCCCCCGCAGAAGATCCAGTGTTAGTGCAGCTGACATGTCTGCAATCTAGTGGTGAATGGTGATATTGCAACTTAAAACAACAGCCAACCCTTGCATACTCGCGCACCCACGGATGTGCATGTTCTCTCGATTTATTTTCCATTCCCCCAATATTTATTACTATTTTTTTTCCAAATTAACCAAAGGGTCCACTCAGAGAGTGGTCGCCGACAGTTGCCCTTAACCAAGAGATTGGTCCGCAGTCCGTGTCAGGTCACATACAGACAAACAGTGCACAGATCGCGAATCTAACGATAGACGGAACCGTCTGGAGGTCTTCGTGTCTCAATCGGTACCGCCATGCAGATGACCGCGAAGGATGTTAAAAGGCGTCTATTCCTACCCGCCATGTCTACCGCCTGCAACCGTTAATGACGCCGATGTGTCCTCTTCAGTCTTCGCATGTCTTCCAGCCCGTTCAACCATCAACCCACTCCATTACAATAGCTTATTCGTGCAAGATACATTAAATCAGAGAATTTTCCTAGTGGCTTCTGGTTTGCTCGACAAAGAACGGGTCAAGATATACTTCCGGGGTTTGTGTCGACGTCATAAAACAGCGACTGGTTGTTGTTGTTGTTGAATACGCGTCTGCTCCTCTTGGCGCGTGCTGAGTTCTCAAATCATCGTTGTCGTGCGTTTTTCCACAATTGCACTACATGGACTCCAACTGTTATGAATCGTTGTTGGGTCAGTGCTGGGAAAGTGACAAAAATAGAATAGAAAGCGACTTGAGTTCAAGAATCGAGTCAAAACATCACCGACTGAGGTCACTAATGGCTTCTTTGAGCTGCCCCGACTTAACCCAAACTTCATCTACCGCTTCGGTAAAGTAACTTTTTTCCCCATTTTATTCGTATTAAACATGACGAACATGTCGCTGCCGTTCGAGCGTCGCCCCGGGATGGACTTCAGCGCGTGCTACGAGGACTCTGTGTCCAGCGTGGCCGCCGCCGCCCGCCTGGGCGACAAGAGGCGCCTGAGGTACCTGATTCGCCTGGGCCGCACCGTCGACCTCGCGGACAACCGGGGTTGGAGGGCCATCCACGAGGCGGCAGCCGCCGGCAGTGTGGGCTGCCTTAAGGAGATCCTCTCTGCGGTCGCCAGGACGGGTAAACGCAACCGCAGCCTTGTCCGTTCCACTTTGTGATTAAGAGCTACAAAGTCGAATTGATTGACACCAAGCCACAATTATGGAAGATGACCACAATTACTGGATGGTCTTATGAGTGAGGACAAGGAGCGCAGACAATTCCAAGCACCGGTATAACCCTCAATATGAAATAAGCAGTTGCTGTGCTGGTTATCCCCCCGTGTGCAGCCGGCTCGTCGGCGGGCTTCGAGGCGTATGTCAACTCGGCCACCCACGAAGGCGAATCGGCCTGCTTCCTGGCGGCGAGAAGCGGCCGCCTGGCCGCTGTCCGCCTTCTCCTCAAAGCCAGAGCCGACATCGACCAGCTCACCAACGACCTATCGTGTCCTCTCTACGTAGGTAAAACTACATGTGTGTGTGTGTTGGCGAGGGTGGGTGTGTTAGTCCGGGGCGTGTCTGCGCATGCATTCTGATTGATGCCGTGCATGCCTGTGTTGCAGCCAAGCCCACAAGTAATAATAATAATAATAATAATAATACATGTGTTCTCTGGCAGCGGTCAGCAACGGCCACAAGGATGTGGTGCAGCTCCTATTGGCCAAGGGCGCCAATATGAACAGATCGCACACAGGCCTCCTGCTGGACGTGCCTTCATCAGGCGGTCTATCAGGTCATCCCCGCGCACGCACACACTGGCACTTAGTTTGAATGTATTTATCTGTTTTGTTCAGTTCATCAAAATCAGACTCAGGCAAACTTGACCACATTGGATTTTGGAAAAGGACACATGAGCATACATTGTACTTCTTAGCACAACTGCACACTTTTCAATCTTCGCCTTGATGTACTTTGTGTGCTGCTTGTAGGATCACGTGGACATCGTGCGATTGTTGGTGCAGCGGGCCGACCTGGAGGCACCTGACGACTACAAGGTCACGCCTCTCTTCCTGGCGGCGCAGCACGGACGGCGGCAATGTCTCCAGGTCCTCGTCCTTGCCGGTAAGCTGGCGGTCCATGTCGGGAGAGCCATCACTTCCTGTACGCTTTCTAGCAGCGTTGCAACGAGGGCAGGTTATCGCAGGGGTTTCCAAACAGTTGCTTCAAAGTTTTTAGTTTTTTTTTTCTGTTCAGGCGCCAACGTGAACGCGCAGGCGGTGGACCTGGCCTCGCCGCTCCTGCTGGCTTCTCAGGAGGGTCACCTGTCCTGCGTGGAGCTCCTATTAGAGCGCGGCGCAGATGCTAACCTGGTGTGCGGCGAGGACTGGCCACAGCTGCCCATCCACGCCGCCGCAGAGTTCGGCCACCTCAGGTCGGTATTATTTCCCAATTGCCGACTTATAGGCCGCATTGTGGTTGTTACTAATGTAGTGTGTTTTTTGCACTGGTATTGTTTTGGTGTGTAACAGTATCCTGCGGCGGCTGCTGAGCGTCACAGAACGTGCGTGCGACCGCGACGAGGGCATGGTGAGCCCGCTCTACCAGGCCGTTCGAGGCGGCCAGTTGCCCAGCATAGAGCTGCTGCTCGCCGAAGGCTTCAGCCCTGACGCCCAGGACTGCGACAGCCTCCTGGACCTGCACTCGCCGCTCTCCTTCGCCTTAGAATCCGAACACAGGCAGGCCAGCACCCAGGATGCGTACAGTACCCCGCCCCAAGATGTCATATGATGGTGCCATAATTTGCAAATAGATGAGCTTCCTCTTTTCAAGAAAATATTAAAAAATGCACGGCACTGATGTGGAGTCCTTAAAATACTCAAGTGTCACATGCGAGCCATTTGGCTTTGTAGTGTTTTCAGATACCCGCTGGTTGAGGAGCACACGCTTGACAGCTTGGGGTCTAGTGGCTAAGTTGGCCGGGTGTATCTGTGACGCGCTGTTCGTGCTTGCCCGCAGGGAGGCCGCCAGGCTGCTGCTAGCGGCGGGAGCAACGCTGGGCCTGGACGAGTGGAGCCTGGTGTTGAGCCGGGACGACGCAGATGTACTGAAGCTGGTCCTGGAACACAGGTGAGCACCATCCATGCTTCAACCTCCTCCTGCTTCTTCCTCCTCAAAAGTACAGCAGAGGGTGGGGCCACCGCCCCGGGCATCCACAGCAATCACAGATTCTGCTATGAGCTTCGGCAAACACTGTCCGATGTGCATAAACAAAGCGTGCCTGCTGACTTGCAGGTGGCTTTACCCACCACGATTCTCGAGCGACGACTCGGCGGCGGACGGCCGTTCAAGCAAGACGGCGTTGAGGCCGCTGGAGTTGGACGACATGTTGCTGATGGCGCTGCAGCAGCCGGAGTTTGCCGACAGCTGGCTGCCGCCGCTCCTGAAGGCCGGACTGGAACCCAATTTGCTGCTGCGCTACAACATGTGCGTCTCTCTCTTGCTTGCTGCTCGGTTCACTTTTCGGTACCCTTCACCTTCCATTTGCAATGTGCGACAGCCTCAAAAAGTCTTTTTTTTTCCTTTGGACCACCTTTTTTCTAATATTGCATATAGGAGCGTTTTTCTTCAGTCAGCCCAGGGAGTCGCACTTCTTCAACACTCTGGAATTTTTTTTTCTTCTAAATATATAATTGATTAACCAGTCAAGATTTTTTTGCTTCATCACATGAATTTAAAAAAAGTAAATAGATAAGTCCATTTTTCCATCCCCTTCTTTGTGCTTCCAGACTGCTGGTGGCCAACAGCGAGATGGTCAATTTCCTGCTGCAGTTTGTCAACTGGTCAACGATTCCCCCCTCTTTGAAAGCCATCCTGTGCCAAAGACGGGAACAGCAGACGTGGCAACCACTCCCACAATTTGGTAGCAACACTGATATTTGTTTTCCATGATGTGGTCATGATAACTTTTGGACTAATAAGGAGAAATGGGAGAGTAGCGCAGTGCAGTAGTTTGGTATCACTGAAATGATTTTGAATGCGGTCTCCTCCTCTGTGCAGACTCGGTCCCCGACTTGTCGCATCTATGCCGCCTGCAGATCAGGATTTTAATGGGACCCGACGCGATAATGAGACCAAATGTGGTGGGCAGGCTCCCCGTACCCCCGTGCATCCACCACTTCCTGCAGTTCAACGACATCTTTGACCCTTGAACATCTTGTGGTGGCGCACCTTGCTTCTGTAACCGTTCCAGAAGTTTCGTCTGCAGCAGCGACATTCAAATGAAAAGAAAGTTGGCTGTTGTTGTTGTTTTAAATAACAAATTCCAATCACATTGATGAGACTGCGAGGTGTAAATAGTGTTAATGTTCAATACATTCGTATCATCGTTTGTTACAAATGTCTGCTGTTTTCATATTTTTGCTTGCGTCTGGGGCAAACTTCTGTCAATCATCCGAAATGTGAATTGTTTTGATCCAAAACTCAGGCCCAAGAGGTGGCACGCAGATTTTTAAAATGGTGTAATTTACTGTCACTGCACGTGGAAAAAGCCTTTGTCTTTTTTCCACATGTTTGGGACACAATTACAACTTTAAATGACTGTCATAATGGTGCATTCCAGGAAGGTGGTCAAATGTTTTTTGTTCAGCAGACTTTTCTTAATAATGTCCTTTAATGATAGAATTTATTGAGACAAGCAATATGTTTATATTGGAAATTATATTTTGCCATTCACGCTCTGCGTCACCATGGGGAGTGGCCAATGTCAAGTAACGTCAGATTGAAGCTGGTCGGTGATGTCGGGGTTTATTTCCCTTAATTTGTGAGTTGAACTTAAACGCAACAAAGGATAATGAGGTTATTGGCACCAAATATGCAGCAAATTGATGCTTCTGTGAGGTTCAAATAAAGCCGCTGGTTAATGAATTTTCCTGTTTTGTTTTATCAATTCACAATACAATTCTCAGTTCTTTATTAATACATGTCGCGCCAGAGTTTAACAGCTGTTTTTGGAATCCTTAATAGAGCTCAAATACTGTTTTAGCTTGTAAAATTAAAAAAAGAGGTTTTGAATTACTCCATTTGGATTTGTGGATATGGAACTTAGCAAGAATCCTTACTTTTGTAGAACAAATAGTACATTTTTCCAGTATAACATAAAGCCAAGTCAATCATTCAATAATAAATCAGATACAGCTTTCCAAAATGTGTTGGCATACATTGCCAGAACAAGTGAACCATCGTTTCAGGGTACATTCCACAAAATGACAGTCAATAGATGTCTTTCTTGAACCTGAGAAGATAATGCTTGGTGGGGTAATATTTGTGTATCATTTAAAAGTTTCCCTTACTTTATTAGTCAGGAAGTATTTGTATGGGAGCGACCAGATTTCTCCCCAGGGTAGATTATCAACAAAACCAGACCAGTAAGTAATAATATGAGGGGTTGTTGAAATATCTTTTTGAAACAGGGAACGTATGTTACGGTTGAATTTTCCTGTTTTGTTATCGGTCTTTGTCGCGTTTATGACGTCATAAGGGTTACATCGGACGCAAGTCTGTCAATCATTCACAGAACAGCTCTGGTTGGTTAGCGTCGTGGGAATAAGTAAATAGATGATTTGTTTCACGTTAATTTGCGTCTTTTGTTGTGGTCACGTTATGACGTCATTTCTTCAGACGATTGAAGCAGGCCATGTCAATCATATGAAGAACAGCTGTGATTGGTTGGATGTGGTATTTTGTGGGCCGTGCTCCCTGAAAACAGGAAGTAAGTGTGGGTATCAAATGCTATGTGAGACAAATCCAAAAAGAACCACCTCGCAAAGGCCTTTATAATCTTCATGTTCTGCGTGAGTCCATCAAATATATTCTTCATTCCTTTTCATCGCCAACATTTCTATTGCGTGTCTGACGCTTGCTAGCTTCATTGTTGTTGCAGCGCAGAGATACCAACGGAAACATTGATGACATTATTACTAGAAATACTGAACATTATTACTTTTCCGACAGCAGTGAAGTAAGTAATATCAATTTGAATATTATGAGAGGTCATTCAGCTCGGCAGTTTGTAAAGTAGCTGCTTGATGGGACAGTTGTTCAGTATTCATTTGCTGTAATGGGATGAATATTTTATCGTGAAACCACGGTGGGCGTTTTATTTATTTTTTAGGACTTAATGGTGATTTAAACGTAGTGCGTGTTTGCTTTCAACCTATTGCTGTGTGCAAACACCTGCGTGTGTTTGTGTGCGCGCGTGTGTTACAGGTGAGGTCAGCAGCGGGCAGACGAGTTGCGGTGCGGACGTCATGCGCGCCAAGCATGCCGGGAGTAGCAGAGATGCTGCAGTGTGGCAGCAAACCCGAAGTCTCCTGTACAAAAACCTGCTCATCAAGTGGAGGACCAAACAACAGAGCTTGCAGGTCTTTCTCTCTTCACCCACAATTTTGAAGGAACAAATGTGAAGCCACAGCAGAATAAGAGGTCGTTCTGATTGATGCCATTGTGCTCTCTTCGGTGCGGTGGTAGGAAGTCATCCTCCCGCTGTTGTTGCTGGCTCTGCTGATCGTCATCAGTAATCAAAATCCGCACGTCTCCTATGCCGGCGTTGCCACCGTGGAGCTGGAGAGGGACGACGATGTCTTCACCTCCATCGGCTATACGCCCGTCACCAACGTCACCAGCCGCATCATGGACGAGGTGGCTCGCGGTATGCGGAAGGCGCACGCACCTCGAAACATGTACACATACCACAATCCACACTAAAATGTACGCGCTTGAAGACGGTGTGTGTTAGTGTCGACAACAACTGGTTTGGGTACCACTGCTCAAATTACTCTTCCTCTTATATGCACCTATTGCGCGGCACCCGCAGACCTCCCGGTCAGTTTGGAGATGTTCGCCAGCGAGGAGGCGCTGGAGAACGCCAGCGTGTACGAGCCGTCGGGCCTGGTAGGCGTGGTGTTCGCCGACGCCTGGGCCACCTCCTACAGCCTCCGCTTCCCCTACAACCAGCTGCCGCAGCCCAGCGATTTCACAGAGTCCGTCGGTAATTTCCGGAACGACGACGGCGGGGGCGGGGTGGAGGCGTGGCGTTGACGAAGGCGTCTTTGGCAGTTCCGACGCGCTCTCTCGGCATTCATGCGTCTTTTGGTGCTTGCTTTTCGTCCGCAGGCGACTGTCTGAGCAGCTCCTTCAACTGCCGGGCGGCCAACTATTGGCACACGGGATTCGTCCGCCTCCAGTCGCTCTTGGACGCCGCCATCATCCAGGTGAACCGTGCTTGGCATCTAAAGAGGCCATTTTGTTCCGATTCCGGGGCTTGTACAAACGCCTACTGAGGAATTGTCGGAACGTTTGCTCATAAGTCGCCTTGGACGCCAGTTCCAGCTGTCGACATAACACCGACGGGAGTTGTCCATCAAAATAATGTTTCGTTTCACCCCCGGATGAGATTCGCACAGAAAATAAGTGCGTCAAAAGAGAGCCAGCGGCTCAAATGTGGTTTGTTTGCATTCCAATTTGAGCTCGCCGGTAGGCGTCAGCTCACGCGAATCGCGCTAAAGTTTTGCGACGTCCCGACAGATGCAGACCAAGCGCGCGGTGTGGAGTGAGCTGGACGTGACAGCGGTGATGATGGGTCAGCCGAGCTGGGTGGATGTGCACAAGTTCCCGCGCGCCCTGATCTCCATCTACCTGGTGCTGGCCTTCACGCCCTTCGTCACCTTCCTCATCGTCAACGTCGCGGCCGAGAAGGAGCGGCGCATCAAAGACACCATGGCCATGATGGGGCTCTACGATTCGGCCTTCTGGTAAACGGCGGGTGGCTTGCCTTCTCACCTGAGCAGAGGCGACCAGTCGTTTGCGCTTGCCGGTTGTCAAAACCGCGTGGGCTTTTTTGCAGGATGTCGTGGGGCCTCCTGTACGCCGTCCTGGTGAGCGCCATGTCCATCCTGATGGCCATCATCGCCACCTGCACGGCGCTTTTCCCCAACAGCAACTTCCTGCTCGTCTTTTCCCTCATCTTCCTCTACGGCATTTCGTCTGTGAGTGGCGCCTTCTCCCCATCCTCCAACGGAATGCAACATCTCATCTTACCGCAACATTGGCGTGTGCGCGCAGATCTTCTTCTCGTTCATGCTGACGCCGTTTTTCAAGAAGCCAAAGTTTGCCAGCACGCTGGGCTCCATGTTGACGGTGGTCTTCGGGTGCCTGTCGCTCTTCACCATCCTGATCAAGGATTTCCCGCAGCCGCTGGTCTGGATGCTGTGCCTGCTTTCGCCCTCGGCCTTCTCCATTGGCGTCGCTCAGGTGAACACGCCAGAGGACACGATAGGTCGTTGGTGAACACGCCAGCTTTCATCAGAGTTACTCTTCCAATCATGCCATGCGTGTCAGTTGCATGCCCACCGCGTAGCTGCTTGCAAATGTTTTAGTGGCTATCAAACCCCGGCAGGCTCATACAGTGAAACTCCTCTACAACGAAATCTACATGGGTGAAAATACCCCCTAGTGTGAAAAAATCCTCGTGCATTAACACCATTCCCACTTTGCTGTTTCAAATTTGCTACGGTGAAAAACCCCCGGTTGTGAAAAATGTCTTGCTGCAAACATGATTTTGTTGTAGAGGAGTTTCACTGTAATTGTGATGCGCGTCATGTGATCTCAGGTGGTGTACCTGGAGGCGCAAGGAGAGGGCGCCGTGTTCTCCTCACTGGCCAGCGGGCCTCATCCGCTCTATGTGCCAATGTTTATGCTGGTTTTGGACTGCGTGCTCTACCTGCTGCTGGCCGTCTACCTGGACCAGGTGCTGCCAGGTGAGCGCTCCCTTTAAGTAGTCCGGACAGATCAAATCTTTCAGTGGCAGCCATTTTCAGAAAAAAAAAATCAGCCATTGCAGAGCATTTCCCATAGGATGTTGTGTTGGACGATATTGTTTAATTCAACCTTTTTTCCCCCCCTGTAGTGATCTGTAGTAGATTTTAAAAAAAAAAAAGTCCATAGTTCCTCCGAGAAGCCGACGTAATGAAATGGTGCTTTCTTTTTTTTTTTTTTTTTTGCCACTGTCTGCATCAGACGAGTTTGGGATGAGGAGGTCCTTGCTGTACTTCCTGAAGCCGTCCTATTGGTCCAAACGCAGCGAGCGCTACATGGAAGTGAGCTCTGTGTACGACGCCGAGATAAACGGCGCTCCCGGCGTCGGTGGCGGCGAGTCGGTGGAGGCCGTCTCGCCAGAGTTCCGAGGTAGAGAGGCCATCCGGTAAGTCGTTGGTCCTCGTTGTGAGGCCACGTTGCTTTTCTGATGAGTGTTTGAGATTCCCGGGAGGAGTTTTTATATTTTACTTTGTGTGTGTGTGTGTGTGTGCCTGCACGACTGTCTGGCAGCATCACCAACATCAGCAAGGTGTACAAAGACAAGGACAACACCGTGGAGGCACTCCGAGGTCCGCAGCTTTTTCACCTCGCGTCGTAATCGCAAAACCGAATGTCACAGTAATTGCAACATTTGCATCCACAGGTCTGACCTTCGACATCTACGAGGGCCAGATCACGGCTCTGCTGGGCCACAGCGGCTCCGGGAAGTCGACTCTGATGAACATCCTGTGTGGCATCTGCTCGCCCAGCGCCGGCTCGGCCGCCATTTACGGCACCCCGGTGGGCGAGCTCGCCGACGGGCCCGAGATGAAGCGGCTGGTGGGCGTCTGCCCGCAGTTCAACATCCTCTTTGACGTCCTCACCGTGGAGGAGCACCTCAGGATCTTCGCCGCCATTAAAGGGATCCCGCTGGCCGACGTGGACGCCGAAGTAACGGCGATGTCGTTATTGGACTTGGATGGTGTTGGTACCCTGAACCCTAAATGTTTTCTCTTTCCTTGGAAAGGTGTCCAAAGTGCTGAAGGATCTGGACTTGGAGAAGATCATGACGGCCCAGGCCAAGAATCTGAGTGGAGGCCAAAAGAGGAAGCTCTCAGTGGGCATCGCCATCCTGGGGGACCCCAAGGTACCTCGCTATATCCACTCTCATTTTCATTGGCTCTTGTGTTGAATCTTCTTGCGTTACGTGCTCAGGCTCACGTTTGATGACGACGGCAGTGACGCGTGCACGTTTTTCAGATCCTGCTCCTGGACGAGCCGACGGCCGGCATGGACCCCTCCTCCCGACATCAGGTGTGGTCTCTCCTGAAGAGTCGCAGAGCCGGCCGAGTGCTTGTCCTCAGCACGCACTACATGGACGAGGCCGACATCCTCGCCGGTGCGTGAACCCGCGCCTGCAAACACGTACGCGCAGGTCATCACGATGCGGTGATCGATTTTTTTTTTTTTTACAAGCGGACATCTTATGTGGTGTGCATCCAGATCGCAAAGCGGTGATCTCGCAGGGCCGGCTGAAATGCGTGGGCTCGTCCTTGTACCTCAAGACCAAGTGCGGCGTGGGCTATCATCTCAGGTACTTTACGCTTCCGTCAGATCCGCTTAGCCACCTGCCATTCGTACGCCACTTCAAACCCCTTCTTGCCCGCCCCCCGGCAGGATGTCCATCAACAACCGCAGCGATACCGGCAAATTTCCTCGCTGGTCCAGCAGCATATTCCCAAAGCCAAGCTGACACGGCGGCAGGAGGCGGAGCTAAACTTCACGCTGCCTTTTGAGAGCTTGGCCGCATTTGCAGGTACTTGCCACTTGATCATCTTTGTCCGTTCAAATGAATGGAATTGCCATCAACCTCTTCCAGTCTCCAGCCTCAATGTTTTTTTTGTGTCAAGAGTTGTAATGTCAAGGGAGTCCACAAGGTGGCAGCAAAGTACAACTTTTCTCTTAAGACAAGTTACAACCTGGGACTCGGTTTGTAATTGAACACACAACCTTTACACTTGCTGTTTGGGCAGGATTGTTCTCAGAGCTGGACTCCCGACCCGACCTGGGCCTGGTCAACTATGGCGTTTCCATGACGACGCTGGAGGATGTCTTTCTGCGTCTGGAGGCGGAGGCTGAAGTGGACGAAGCAGGTGAGAGCGGTGCCAAAGCCCCAACATCCGCTTGGGCCTAAAACCCGAGATCTTTCTCCGACAAAAATCTGATTTCTGTCACATATTTTACTGTCGCCCGGCTGCGAAAGACTACAGCGTGTTCGGTCGGGAGGAGGCGGGGGACGAGTGCGACGCTGCCGTGGCAACGGCAACGAGCAGCGACGACGAGGCGGACCGGCGGCTGCTGATGTTCTCGGACGGGTCGGAACTGGCGCGGGGTGCGGCGCTCTGGCGCCAGCAGTTCAGTTCGGTAGCGTGGCTCCACATGCTCAACTTGTGGCGCGAGAGGAAGGCCTTGCTTTACGTGTGAGTCCACCGGCACCCTTTACACATGCTAGCAACACGCGCTCTAGCAACACTACCCTCTCGCAACTCTATCGTCCCACAACTCTTGAGTCGTACTAACGAGAGCGCGCCGGTTGGCCGGCAGTCTTTCCTTGTTGCTGGTGTTTGTAGCCACCATGCTGGTCCTGTCTTTGTCCACGGGGAACATCCTGCTCCATTCGCCAGCCCGCCAGTTCCTGCCCATCTACCTGCTGGGCAGAAACCAACCCCCCCGCAAATACGCCAGCGGACTCCTGGTGTGCAACTCGACAGGTGACAACTCGCAAGTCCGCTGGAAAATTTGCGCTTTTGTTCCCGGCCTCACGTGTCACGTTTGACGCCGACGCAGGTACGGATATTTCGGACTTTATCCGGAACCTGGAAGGGCAGGACATCGCGGTGGAAGTGGCGAATCACTGCGACTACATGATGGCGGCTCCGCACAGTGCCGCCATCAACGTGACGGGATCCAGCAAGGTCACTAGAGGATGTTTTTTGGGGGTTTTTTTCCCGTCAAAATCCCCACAAATGCCTGTTCAAGTCTTGATGTGACTGCGTCAGTTGTGGCCGCGCAGCTCGTGTGGTTCAAGTGGCTGTTTTTTTGGCGGTTTGAGCGCAATGACTGTCGTCTTTGTCACAGGGCTTCAGGTACAGCTTGGCCTTCAACAGCACCACGGTGCACTCGCTACCCATGACCGTCAACATCCTCAGCAACGCTCTCCTCAGAGGGCTCAACAGCACCGCACGCATCCAAACTTGGACCAAACCATTTGATTATGTGAGTATTTTGTCGCGTCACGGGCTTTGTCCGTAACTAATCCAAATACAGGAATCCTTATTTCATGTATTTTTTTTCCCAAAAAGTTACAGTTGTCCAATTCACATTTTAGCCCTCTACCGGTCGTTTCTTTTGATGCAAAGAAGACTCGAGTCGTAGAGTGCCTCGTGGTCTGGCCCCATTGCAAGTGAAATAAGAGGCGCAACAATTCATGGATGAATCTGTGATAACATTTTTTAATTGATTACAGTAGTTATGGGAAATTGAGTCTGCTGAATATGGGAATCAGCATGGGCTTGACAAAAATCCATCTGGGTTGGGCCCTCTTCTCCGGTGCCGGTTTCCAGATGTGGCGACGTGATGGTCTGTTTTTGCATCCCGCAGAAAATTTCACCCGCCACGGCGTACGTGCTGCTCTTCATCGAGTCCGTCTTACTGGGAATGTTGGTGGCCGGCATGCCCGCCTATTTTGCCATGGAGCACATGCGAGACCAGGAGGTAAGTGCCAACCACTGGACGGTTCCATTAGCCACGGTCTTGGACCACCAAAACAATTTATTTACAATTGATAAATATTCTAAAAATGTATATAATCATTCAAATGAAACAGTTAAACAAAGGAGCTGTCCCGTGTGTGCATTTTCACGTCAAATGTGGCCCTCGATCAGGACCGCATGGTTCCGGCACGCCGTCGAGTGCCCCGTTTGGAAGGCCGTATTGACGCGTGCCCTGTCTTGTCCCCCCACAGCTGAAGTGCCGCTCGACGCTGCGCGTATCCGGCCTGCTCCCGTCGGCGTACTGGTGCGGCCAGGCGGCCGTGGACGTGCCCTTCTACTACCTCGTCGTGTCCTGTATGACCGTCATCCTCTTCTCCTTCCACTCCGGCAACTTGCTCACCTCCGTCAATCTCAACACCGTGGTATGTGCCCTCCACAGTCTCACAGATGCAACATCTATGAGACCCGAAAAATATGAATGTGCAATGATGTGTGTTGGGAAAGCCCGTGTTGACCTGTTGACCTTTCCGTCTCTCCCTCAGGTCTTCTGTACCGTTGGTTTCGTTCCAGCCGTGATCCTCTTCACGTACGTGTGCTCTTTCGGGTTCTCTCGAGTCCAAAGCAACAGGGACTTCTTTTCCGTCATCTCCATGATGGTGAGCAACAACTGGTGGGGTGGTCACGCTCATTCAGGGCCTGGACCACTGCTGAAATTATTAAATCGATGAATTCTGCTGTTTATGGCCGCAAACTGATTTTGTTCGAGCAAACTATACCAGTCAGGTCCACTTCCAACTGGCATAAAAACAAAAATGGGTTTTAAAAAATAAAATAAATAAAGGTAATGTACAACATAACATAATTTAATAGACAAGACATCATGCCAACAGTCAAACATGGGTGTAATGTGATAGTTTGCGGCCGAAATGCTACTTCAGGAACTGGACTACTGAAGTCATTTTCGTTTGTGGCCTCAAATTCAGTTTTAACAAATGGGACAAAAACTGTTGGTTTCTTCTCGTGTGCATGTGCGTCAGGTGTGCGTGGTGTCGGGCTCGGTGGTTCACATTCCTCTGGTGAGCGACAAACAGGGCATGACGCACAACATTCTGTGCATCCTCAACCCGCTCTACCCGCTCATGGGCTGCCTCAGCTGCATCGCCACGGTACGAATCGTTTACGAGCGCCTCAACATTTTTGAGTACAAGCCATCGCTTGGTTGGTCAGTTGACCGATTGATTTTTGACACCCAGGCCGCTTTCCTCCCATCGTCTCCGGATCAGGGCTTTGTGTTCAACAACATGCTCGTCTCCGTTTTTGGGGTAAGTCAACAAATGGACTTTGAAAATCGTTGAAATTTGCCGTTTGGTTGCGCGTACTGAAAGAAGACGTGACGGATGCTGGTTTTGTGTTATTTGTGCGCTCAGCCGTACCTGCAGTGTGTGGTGCTGCTGCTGGTGCTGCGCTGGCTGGAGCGCCGTTACGGCGGCAGGACCGTTAGGACTGATCGCTTGTGTAGGTAGGTCGGAAATCCTCAGCACGAAGAGAGGGCTTTTGTGCGTATTGAGTGTGCGGCGCAAGTGTGAGCTTCGTGTCCCACCTGTCAGGCTGTCCTCCAACCGGAGGCCCAAAGTGGAGCGTAACCCCGAGGAAGGGCCGGACCAGGACGAGGACCAGGACGTTCAGATGGAGAAGGCCCGAGTCAAGGAGGCCCTCAGCTGCCGCTCCTGTGACGAGGTGAAAAGCAGACCGCGTTTGCCTCCGCATTGCTTTCCCTTCAGCATCTGGTGCTGCCGCTGTCCCAAAGCATGAGCTCTGATGGGTTTTTTTTGTCTTTGTTTTCATTCCACCTCCCTGTAGAAGCCGCTGCTGGTCGCCAACAACCTGAGGAAGAAGTATAAAAGTCGCAGGGAAGGCTTTGCTCTCAGCAAGAGTGGCAAAGTGGCCACCAGGAACGTCTCTTTTTGCGTTCGGAAAGGTCTGTCGCTTTGACTTGTGCGTGAAAGTCCGTGAATATGGAAAATGACCCGAATGTTGACGCCTCGGCGTATTATTAACGGAAATGTCATCAAAAATGACTTTTTAAACGGCAATTTCAAAAGGTGTACTCATCGCAACAAGATTTCGAGCGCATAGTCTTTACAGCGCTCACACTCCAAAATTCAGTTCAGGTTGGCTGCGAGCTTTTTCAGAGATTTGACCCACATCTTTGGACTTTCATCGCTACTTTGACCGTCGTCGTCATCATGTTGGTCTTCCACGTGTCGTCTTCCAGGCGAGGTTCTTGGACTGTTGGGCCCAAACGGATCGGGCAAGAGCACCGTCATGCGCATGCTGTCGGGGGAGATGGAGCCCACGGCGGGAGAGGTACGCGCGTGTCTCACCTGCTAAACATTCGGCAAAGCAATTCAATGCATTCAGTAAATTCCCCAAACACGCAAACAGAAATCGACATCTGAATTTAAATTCCAACGGAGACTTTCCAGCTGAATGAGCGTCGCTCTTGTGAGAACTGGCTATAAGCGCACGTGTCCCCAGGTGCTGATGGGAGATTTGGGGTCGGGTTCGGGGGACGCCTCCCCAGAGCACGTGGGCTACTGCCCCCAGGTCAACCCTCTGTGGCCCAGGATGACGTTGCACGAGCACTTGGAGCTCTACGCCGCCGTCAAGGGCCTGAAGGGACGCGACGTCCCCGGGATCATCCAGCGGTGGGTCCCGCCGCCTCGCAGACCGTGTCGTCCTCCAGGCGAGGTTTTCGGACTATCTCGAAGCAGCAAATGTAAGCGGTGTTCTTGCCATGTTTTTTTTTTGTGTGCAGTGTGGTGACTGCTCTGGAGCTGAAGGAGCACGTGCACAAGCAGGCCAAGTCTTTGACCGCCGGCCTCAAGAGAAAAGTGGGTGAACATAACTCACTCATTACTCCCCCCCCGAAAAAAGATGGTTTTGACGTTGCACTCTTCTTGGCAGCTGTGCTTTGCGCTGAGCATGATCGGGAACCCCGAGACGCTGCTCCTGGACGAGCCGTCATCCGGGATGGACCCCAAATCCAAACAGCGCGTGTGGTCAGATTGCACTTTTCCATATTCTTTCATTCATGAAATTTGTTGTTTAAATTATCTTCTGTTATAGTTGATTATAACTAACCTCTTCGAGTTTTAAACATGAATTGAAGACCCTAACCCTAAACATTTATTTATTTTTTAATATTTAGGACACTAAAAGATGTACAACTATCGATGTAAAATGGTCCATTTCAATCGTAAAATTAAGTTATATTATTTAGAATTAGGCTCACCGGTTATTTCATCGAATTAATTAAAGTCAGTTTAAAGAATAATTTATTCGCGACATTAATTTGAACTTGATTGTTTTTGAATAATTTGAACAAAAGCATGTAAACTAGGCTGTATATTTGAAATAGTTTTTTTAATTGCTCATTCATTCTCATTTTGAGATCACTTTGAAGAACAAAAAATATTTTTTCCGATTTGCCCAGCTTTGTTCTTGTCTATCTGCAATGAGACGACTGAAGCGGCGCCATTGTGGTAGCGTGTTGATGTCGGATGTTGCGTGTTGATGTCGGATGTTGCGTGTGGCTGCTTAGGAGAGCCATCCGCGCCGCCCTGAGGGACCGTCAGCGCGGCGCCGTGCTCACCACGCACTACATGGAGGAGGCGGAGGCCGTGTGCGACCGCGTGGCCATCCTGGTGTCGGGCCGGCTCAGGCACGTCTCGTCCCGTTCCCGTCCCGGCGTCAAAGTCTCCAAAGTCTGAAGCGCTGTGCCTTTTTGTCCGTCTGTCCGTCCGTCCCGCAGGTGCCTCGGCTCAATCCAGCACCTGAAGGCCAAGTACGGCCGAGGCTACGGCCTGGAGCTGAAACTCGGGGAGGACGTGAGGGGGCTCCAGCAGGTGGCGCTGCTGCACGAGGAGATCATGGCCATCTTCCCGCATGCCTGCCGACAGGAGAGGTGAGCATTTTTTTTTCTGCCTTAAGTATCGGTAACTGGTATCAGAACCCTCCACGAGTACCCGATACAATAAAATGATGTTGATATTGGTACGCAAGCATCCCTGGTAATATTAGTGGTTGTATACGTCGGCGAAGTATTGGTAGCAGTAGTAGTGTAGGACAAGTAGTAATCCAGTACTGGTAGTGTGGTGAAAGCAGTAGGACAGGTAGTTTGCAGAGGCGCCAAGACTTTGATGGTTGTCAAAGGGCGTGCAGAGGACGCTTGAACGTGCGATTTGATTGCTTGCTTGTTTGTTGTGACAGCTTTGCCACCCTGATGGCATATAAAATCCCCACGGAGGACGTCCGATCTCTGGCCGCCGCCTTCTCGCAGCTGGAGCGCGGTAGGTCGCACGCACGCACGCACGCACGCATGGACACAACTCGTGACACGTGGTGATGTCATCAACTGAGGGCGATGTCATGTGTTTGTGCAGTCAAGCAAACGTTCAAGTTTGAGGAGTACAACTTCTCGCAGTCCACTCTGGAACAGGTGAGACATCCACACGCACGACAACGGCATCTTCTTCATTATCATCATCATCTCGATAGATAGATTTCCAGCAGATATTTTCGTGAGTTGCCCGTAACACCACCCCCGTGGCGCATCCGCAGGTCTTCCTGGAGTTTGCCAAGGAGCAGGACAACGAGGACGACGAGGCGGGCTCGCTCAGCACCACTTTCCAGTGGCGCCGCCTGACAAACGACCAGTCCCAAGTCGACCACTCCGCTTGCGACAACCACGGCGATAGCGTCGTGCGACAGCTGTGACACCACCACCTACTCCCGGACACACAAAAAAAACTGACAGTGTGCGTTTGTGTGTGTGTGTGCGATGTCAAATCTTTATCGCCCTTTCTCACTGCTCACCGAAGCCTTTGTGTCGAAAGCTGCGGCTGCTGCATGCACACGCGATAGAGAAGCGGGAATGTCCCAATTCCTCGATATCTGCGTGAAACACGGAATATACCGTTTAACACCTCTAATGAGTCCGTTTTGCAGACAGCCAGCACGAAAGGGGCCTTTTTTTTGGTTTTGAGATGGCGTAAAAGGTGTTTCTGCGTATGGGTTGGGAGCAATTCTAAATTGAATGCGAGCCGTCCAGAAGGGAAGTATGAACTAAAACAATGATGATGACGACACATGCTCCCCAGACTGTTAGTGTGTTTTGGAAGGGATCTTTAACCCCTTTCCTACTGCCCCACCTACACTCAAGACTCACCACCTTGGTGTTCAAAGCAATTGTCACTACACGCTGCAACAGTGGTGAGAACGCACACACACGATAATGCAGGATGGACTGTAACCAATGTGGCAAAAAAGGCCCTGCCAAGGTTTTTCCAGTGATGTTTTTAGTCCGTGTTTAAAGGCAGCGTGACAAGCCGTTTGTTTAGTGTTTTTAAGTGAACGTCTGAGCCGTCCAAGATGGAAGCATGTGCCGAATCAGCATACATGACAGCGTGTCTGTACTATGGTCACGCCATTGGACGTGAGCTGTCAGGTCCCTTCTTTTCACACTGACGCGGATGCCGTCCGGAACAAGGCGCGAGTGAGCGTCGTACATGTAGCGCACGTTACCCAGGCCTTCCCAAAAAAATATCGATTATTTCTATCAGTATTTTGGGGGCTTATATTAGCACCACTTGTGAAATCTTTGTTGCATTTTGTAAAAAAAAAAAATCCCCCTGACACTGGTGAATTAAATTGTATTTATTACATTTGATGTTCCTGTCTAATTCGTGTGATATTTTGTTCCTTGATTCCACATAATTTATCATGTACGTTACATTCGGCGAAATTGACACCGATCATGCGTCCATTTTTTATTGCCCACATGTTTTTGAATAAACACAAAATGCACTCGTGTTTTGTCCCCGCGCGGCTTCCGTCTGACTTCCGGGTGGGTGTGGCCGGCTTAGCCGGAGTATCCTTGCTAGCTAGGCAGCAATTGCTACCTTGTAGCTAATTTGATTATTGTGGAGCCGGTGTAACAACAAACATCATCGTGTCAAGTTGCTGCACGCTGATTTTGGTGGCCGCGTCTTGCGGCTGTGATGCTTTGTCACGATGGGGAATCTGTTTGCCAAAAAGAAGCAGAGTCGAGTGACGGAACAAGACAGGGCCGTTTTGGTAAAGTCATGGCTGTTCTAAAAGACGCTTTTAATACGGCACAGTAGAAAATACATTTACAGTTTATACAATTCATGAAATGAGCAATGGAAACAGCTAAAAATGTTGCGCCATTTAGGATAACAAGCAACCGTTTGGCGGTGGTGGATCCCCAAAATGCCTGTGTAAGCTAAACTGTTTCAATCACATTCACCGACAACTTTTTTCGTCTGTGCAGCAACTGAAACAGCAGCGAGATAAACTGAGGCTGTACCAGAAGAAGATCAGCGTGCAGCTGGAGAAGGAGAGACTTTTAGCCAAGCAGCTGCTGAAAGATGGCAAGAAAGAGTAAGTTGGAGGAAAAACACACGAACAACATTGGCCGACTGTTAATGGCCGTTACAGCGTCCGAAACATCACAAACATTTTGAAACAATGTAATTGCAATTTTGTATTTCCCCCGTTTTTCAAGTTCATTTATTTATTTATTTATTTACCATGTCATTTTGCATTTGATTAATTGGGTCACAAGTTGCGAGTATCCAAAATGGCCATTCTGCAGCGGAACAGCGTTCAAACGTTCTTCCATTATGCTGTTTAGCAAAGCGCTGCTCCTGCTGAAGAAGAAGCGCTATCAGAACCAACTGCTGGACAAGACGGACAACCAGATCAGCAACCTGGAACGTATGGTGGGTCAGCCCCCCCTGACTGCTCTGACCCCCGACGTGTCGCTCGCTTGGCCTCATCGCCCGTCTGTCTTGCCGATGTTCAGGTTCAAGACCTGGAGTTCGCCCAGATTGAGAAGAAGGTCCTCGACGGCCTCCGAGTGGGAAACGAGTGTCTGAAGAAAATGCACGAGGTGGGTGAAGGTGTCATTGGCTATTCAGGGACATTCCATTCACTTGTTAATTTCAAAGTCAAGGTCCACAAAAAAAAAAAACAAGTCCGGTTAAACTGAGGGAAGATTTTCAAAATGGACATTTAAGCCCCTCAATTGTAAATGTGAGCTTTCTGTTGTCCTCCATGAAAGCTAACTGATGAAACCGCAGCTTTTACTTTGGAAAGCAACATTTTATTTTTGACAGATGGTACGAAGCAAACCAGACACTGAAACCTTCATTTATGTTGAAGCATTTTCTGCACTGTCGGTTTGAAAGGTGATGTCCATCGAAGAAGTTGAGCGCATCTTGGACGAGACGCAGGACGCCGTCGAGTACCAAAGGGTGAGTGGGCGCCGCACGCGCTCACCACAACTTGAAGCTTTTGCGCCATCGCACCTCCCCTCGTGTTTCTCACATTAATTTCTTTTTTCACTCATCCTACCAAATAACCGGGCGATTGATATCTTGTCTGTTCAGCAAATTGACGAGATGTTGGCGGGCTCGTTGTCCCAAGAGGATGAAGACGCCATACTGGCCGAGCTGGAGGCCATCACTCAGGTGCTTCATCCTCATCATCGGCTTTTCATTATTATGATGATGATAACCTTTTTCTGTGACCTCCTGCAGGGAGACGTGCTGCTTCCTGACGTCCCGTCGGACCAACTCCCGGACACTCCCGAGGCCGATGAGGAGAAAGCAGGTTTGTTACTATTCCCCCTGCTTGTAGCTCAAATTCATTTTTAACTAACATGGCACCTGACTCATTCGTGTCTCCTTTAGCGACAGAACGTCCGAGGAAGAAGGCAGAAATGTTGGCTGCGTGAAGATGGAGGAAATGACCTTCCAATAACCTTCTAATTACCCTCGATTTCTCCACAACCTTGAGCGCCGAGCGCAACGAGGTTTTTCCGAAAAGGCCCGTCGTGTGCTGCGATTCAGAACTGCTAAACTGCTCAAGGCACACACATGCATTATGTAGATTTTTTTTTAAACTTCAAAACCTTTTTAATGAGATGCAATTTCAAAATAAAAGGGTGCTGGATGGTGGACATACAGCAAATGGAAACATTTTTAAAAATGTGTGAGAAGCTCCTTGGCGTGTATTCTTTTCACAGTAAGCTTGTATTCTGCTACTGCTGTTTGCTTTGACCACCAGGGGGCAGCACGTTTCCATTTATGGGCTTTAATTTTATGAAACGAGCCTGCAAGATGTATTCTCGCGATATCTGTGAGTTCCCAAAACCCCGAGAATCCCTCTTGTCCCGTGTGATTATCTCCGAGTGTCACCACTGGAGTGGGCTGACCAATCACAAAAAGGGGGGGTTGGGGGGGGGGGGATATGCGACTGTGGCGAAAACTTTTTTCGGTTGACTATCAGCTTGATTTTAAAATCAATGTCGTGTTATTTAAGACACCCTTCAGCTGCATCTTTACATTGCAAAAATAACGCCAACTGCCACTCAAGGCCACCATGCCATCCACGCCGAACATCGAGATACAGCGGTGCTTTTTTTTTTTTTTTTTTTAATGGAGGGTGGAGGGGGTGGTGATTCGAGCGACTGAATGGATCCACGCCATGCGCGCGTAGGAACGGACGGCCAATGCGCATGAATCACGCGCGTGGATGTGGAGGTGCGTGAGCGTACGCGCCTCCACGTCCTTCACGTGACCTACAACCCCGTTCGTCTTTGGCCGGCCTTTCTTTGAGTTATTGTTCTCTGGCGTCAGGATGTTTGTCTGCGTGCCCGGGTTTGTGTGTCTGCTGCACAAAATATGTGAGGAAGCTCCATCATGTTAGAAGTATTCAAGTGTTGTGTTAAAAGTGCGAAGAATTTGTGTCGAGATCGAGGGGCGAGGTGACGCAGTACAGCGGGCGCGGCGAGCGACTGCGTAAAAACAAAAAAATAAATAAAATAATGTAGACGGGTGACTTCCCCGCCGGGCTTCCTGCGACTCAAAATCCGAAGCGGCGTTGGTAACGTCAACGTTGTTGGATTGGAGCTGGTGGAGTGGCTCGGCGCCGGCTTTGACGTCATCAGCGTCCCCCTCTCCCAGGGTCCGCGAAGGCGGCGCCGTCCGCCTCTGCAAGGGGGGCACGCGCGCAAGCGTGGGTTCGCCGGTGTGCTGTCGGTGGGACTTTCCTATAAAAGAGCACACCGAGACACCAGCTGAATTCTCGGCACACGTCCGCGCCGATTCACGCCGCCAACATGTCCAGAACCGACGAGGTCCACCGCATCACCGAGAACGTCTACAAGGTAAACGCACGCGCACACACACACGCGCGTGCGCACGCGTTTCATAATGATATTTTTTCACTTTAGCACGCTTTATTGTAGTGTACTGTCTGTATTATTGTTAGTGGCATATTTTACAGTATCCTCCTGTCTCTATCTATCTTTCTGTCGCTCTCGTGCTCTTTCTTTCTCCTAACCAAATATTTCTATCTATATGTGTGATCGGTGGCCAATAGTAGCTGTTTGCCAGTGTTGTCATTTTGTATTGATGTGCTGCTATGGCTCTCCTTGCCCACATGCCCAGGGCATAGCAGTAGCTTAAATCGACTGTTTCTCCCTTCTTAGCACAACGACAGTTAAATATTTACAATATTTGTTTTGTTTGTATTTTCCATGACTCTGAATTTCAAATTCAATTTGTTACGAAAAACATCATTCACAATTGCTGTGGGATCGGACTGATGAATAAATTGGACAATGGCAGCTGTTTGATAATAGGCATCACTTCCGGGGTCGGTCGAACCCTTGTCCTAACGTGTCCTTGTGATGAAAAAGGTGTTGGTGGCTCAGGTGAGCGCCTCACCGTTGGGAGTTGAAGGTCAACATGGCAGCACAAACATCTCAGCTGGCTTTCTTGCCGCCTCTCGCAGCGTGCCGCATTTCCAACCAGCTTTTATTATTCATTCATGAAGGTAAAAATTCAGTAAAAAAAAACACTTCTGACTATTTTGACACATGGCATAGTTTAGAAGTAATTTGGGCCAAGTGGGTGTTTTACTGGCGGGTGGCCGAAGCATCATGGAGACCCGGTCCAGTCATGCATGAGGCCAAAGCCCCGTGACCTTTTCCCGTTCATCAGAGTGAGACCTCAGTGTGGCTTCAAAGATGCAAACGTGCACATTTTTTTCCATGCCTCACGCTGTGCGCTTGTGTGTCTCTCTCCGTGTGTGCAAAACGTGTGAGGAGGCTCCAAAATGCTCCAGTCTGCTGTTTGGTGCTTTGCTTATGTCTCTGGATGGGTGTGTGTGTGTCTGTGCCTCTGCGTGTGCGACGTGTGTAGGCTCACCCACTGAGTCGTGATGATGATGCTGCTGCTGCTGCTGATGATGATGATGGTTGGTGTGTGGAGGGAGTTGCGTGCATTGGCGGAGGTTGTGTTATTGTTGTTGTGACAGAAAGACAAACAGACAAACACCATCTGCGCACCCTGACAGTGCCACTTGGAATCCCAGCATGCCGCAGCCCCCCTCGAACGCACACACACACACACACACACACACACACTGCTGAGTACACTGTAGTGTCGACTTAGCTTTGTAAGATGAAAACCAATTGTCCTAACCATCATTCTGCATTGGGCTACCCCCCCCCCCTCCCATTGAAACCCTCCCAGAGCCCCATCCGCACCCCCACCGGTATGCGGTAGCGCCACTTGACTGTGCAGCAATTTCAAGCCCAACATAAAGCCAACTGCTGCTCTTTATGTAAGCGCTGACTCATATCACACACACACACACACACACACAGCACGCACGTACACACGCATGTGCGCACACACACGCATGACAGCACCCCCCCCCCACACACACAAGCCCCACTCTCCCACATCCTTGTGTAACAAAAGATTCACGCACATATCCGTTTTGTGTTCTCCTTGCGTGTCACCAGAATGACGGCGGTTTTACTAAGACCCACAACGAGACATTCAGGAGGAACCTAGAACTACACCTAGCCCTAAAACTAAAAACAGCTGGGACAAGAACTAGTACTACAGATAGAATTAACACCAGCTTGGACGATATCATCATAAGATCCAGGACGACTATGAGATCAAGTTCTTACATCAATTCATTTGTGGCAGTGTAGAAGCAAATCAGGGACGGCTCTGGGATTGCTTTTTCTCTGCCGGGGCAAAAGGGGGCTGAGGAAATAATTTACCAATATATTTCGGAAGACAGTAAAATTCTAGAGGGGCTTTACTGGAGCTGCAAAGATTTGTGACGGGGCTGTACTTGCCCCTCACCCCAGTGTCGCACCATCCAGGAACCGATTGCTGACATTTCAGTTCATTTCAACCAGGGGAGTTGATTTGAGATACAAACACGGTCACTGGATGAAGTCGTAACTCAAAGGCTGTGCTTGTGGAAGTGCAACGAGAGCGCGTTGCTATCAGCTGTTTGGCAAGTCACATGACCAACGATGACACACTGCGCTCAACTGGACCTCAAGCAACTACCCGCGGAAAAATCATTAGCAAGTGCAGCGGGTGCTTGGCCAAGGTCGGCCATTCTCGCAACTCCTCCCACTGTGCGCAGGCGTGTGCGTGCATGGCCCAGTAAGACGAGATTTCGGTGCGAGTCGCACTCACTCTAACAACTAACGACGACAAACGTGTTCTCGCCACAGTCCATCATGGAGCAGTTCAACCCCTGCCTGAGGAACTTCGTGGCCATGGGGAAGAGCTACGAGAAGGCGCTGACCAGTGAGTTCCGCTCACCTGTCGCCATAACGCCGTTCGCCGTCTCTTTGTCCGAACTTTCCGTCTGTCCCCCCCCTTGTCTGTCCCTTCGTCTTGGATGCGTTTGTCTTCCTCGCCACTCCATCGGGCTCTTTTCATGTCATGCTGCATCACTTCGTCGGCTTCCTTTCAAGTGGGTGCGCGTGTGTTCTGTCGTCAGCGCAAAACGATCGCCACAGACGAAGCATTTTTTTTAACTTGATTTCAAGTGTGCAGGTTAAGACTAAATCATCGTGTGGAAAGTGTGGGCTTGGGTGTGTGTGTGTGTGTGGACGGCGTACGTGTGCGCACGGGTGCGTGTACAGTACCGGATGAGGATGGAGAGCGCGCACGCGCCGGCAAGTGGGACAGACGTCGTCTTGAGAATTGGGAAACGGGAGCAGGAAAGCGTCAAATGGAGGACAAGACGCTTGCTCCGTAGGTCGCGCAGCCATTGCGGGCGACGGGGCACACTTTTGGGCGCATCGCCACGCCGGCAGCCATCGCAACTGAGGGCGGGGACAGTGACGAGCAACATATTTCCCATTTGAAGTCGAGTGACGACTCGAGTGAGACGTTGGCGTCGAGGGCATGGGTGGAGTCGCGTTCGCACCCCTCCCACCCCAAAAACAACCCGTAATGGCGCTTTCTGTTGTTTATTTATTTTCCAATCATCACATCAATTGAGCTTTCTCGAAGCAGGCATTCACTGGCGTGGAAGAGGGACTCAAATCCAGGTTCGTAAACCACTGCAATCATCGACGATCGACAGTAGATGGCGCCTTTACGTCACTTTGGATTTGAGGTCAGCACAGCTTTTGAGTGGAAGACAAAGATTAGGGTTGACTCTCGCCTTGTCGCATCGATTATACGGGAGCGAACTACCAAAATGTTGGAAGTCAGACAAGTTTCGGCACCTGACACTCCAACAGATTATGTAAACGGGAATTACGGTCAAAACATGAGTGAGGAGACTCACCTTTTTCCGTCGGAGCTTTGCCGCATTTGCGTCTTTTTCGTGTGTCGGTGACGTTAATCTTCTTTTCTAAATCCGGTCGCCTCGCACTCCTCCGAGCTGCCCGTCCGTCGCCTCCCGTTTTGATTGACGGCTCGTGTTTTGATCGGCTCCACTTTGGGAACTTTGAAAGGAGCTTTTGAAATGTTTGTGCCCAGTTCTGCTTGCCGCTTTTGCCGCTTGCTTGGCCAGCCGCAAACTTCGTGACGCCGGCACGCTTCCGCCTTCGTCAACATCCGGCATTTCCAGCTGCACGTCCATCTTGAAGGTTTTTTTTTTTTTTTTACGTAGATAAGGAGAAGAAAAAAAAATAATACGTCCTTGATACCCTGTTAGACTAGAAGAACATCGCCAGGAAGATGCAGTCGCTCAGTAGTCCTCGTCCTCATGAACTCGTACATGGACATGCAGCTGGAGATGACGGATGTGGCCTTTTCCCATATTGCGTGTCTGCAGGTGTCACGTCCGCGGCAAAGGGTTACTTCCACGCTCTGGTGCAGATGGGCGAGGTGGCCAGCGACAGCCAAGGTGCCAAGGAGCTCGGTGAGTCCTTGCGCTGGCTGGAGCAGGGTTTCCAGACACGCTCAGGCCTTCAAAACCAGGCTTTGGGTTCCAGGATAGCGTTCGGACTTCAGAGTACTAATATCACAACACCCGCAGGTGTATGTTCTTTATCCCCCGCGTAGAGCGGCTAATACTCACTCTGGGGGTTGCTGCGTAGGTGCGACTCAAGGTTGTCTTCGAAATGGATTTGATTATTTTCGTCAGTTGATTGATTGAATCTGATTAAAAAAAACAACAACATTTTTATTTCCACTCTCTTCTTCCGCTGGCTGCATGACTGGTTCGAGTGTAGCGCCCCTCGGTGGCCAAAGCGGGCACACCAGAAGGAACAGCACCGTCAATTCAATTGCTCGGTTAAATCAGGACCTTTGAATTCTTGACAATCGATTTGGGAGTCGACGTTCTGATGCAGTTCACATTGGGGTTTTTTGGGGGGTTTTTTGTAATAATTTTTTGGGGATGCCATTTGGAATCTTTTGAATGGGGGAAGCGATCACATCATGTGAGGGATGCGCGCGTGCTCCATTCATTTTTGCTGTCACGCGCGACGCCGAATGAGTGATAATGTGAATGGCGTCCGTCCCACTCGTTCCCGCCTCCTCATCCTCGTCGTCGTCGTCGTCGGCGGCGGCGCGTCTGCCTTCGCCCCCGCTCGCTCTGCAGCCGGGCGAACACGTCGCCTGCTAAAAATAGACGAGCGGAGCTCCTCTGGAGGAGGAGGAGGGAAGAAGATGGACGGCTGCGCGTGTCTTCCACCAGGCCGACCAAATATGGTCTTGCAGTTCCGCTTGCCCTCGTTGACCGAATAAGGGCCCGGAAAACATCCGCCAATCAAAGATTCGAGGGATTCGAGCGTTTGGGTGGCAAGAATTGGGCTGCTGCTCGTCATCCCACATTTCCTGCTCTTTCTCACTGTTTCACTCGAGTTTGTGTCAAAATCTGCCTGACTGTGTTTCAGTAGTGTGTGTGTGTGAGTGGGGGAAAAAAAAAGTCTGCCATGTGTGTGAGAGTGTTTCAATAGTGGCGCTGAGAGTATTGGAGTCGTGTATTTGAGAAGTGAATGTCGTCCATTCGCGCGTACGAGTTTGACTGAAGTGTCTCATTGGTGTCATTGTGACGTTTCTTTCCTATCAGGATTAGAAAGTAGGGCGGGGGAATGGGGGCAGGGGCGGAGTCGTTTTCTAAAAACTTGTTTTTGTGTGTTTTTGCAACGCGCCGCATATTCAGAAGAAACAGCATGTAGGTAACGCACGCACACGCACGGCCCACTTTGTGTTTCGTGTCACCGTGGATTCTTTGTCACCGTGACGCATTTGTCCCGCGCCTCTTCCTCCTCCTCCTGGTTTTCCTCTTCTTCTCGCTTCCCCTTCCACATCTTCATCTTCTCCTTCATCGTCCTCCTCCTCCTCCTCCTCCTCCCTCTTCCTCCCCTCTCGCCGTCTTCCTCCGCGGCCTCCCGCATGCCGTCGCCGGCCAAAACGCGGCGTGACGGCCGCTTTGTGTCGTCCGCAGGGGAGGTCCTGTTCCAGATGGCCGAAGTGCACCGCCGCATTCAGATCCAGCTGGAGGAGATGGTGAGCGCACAAACGCAAACAAATCAACCCAACCGGTGACGAAATAGCGCAAAAAATGCACAAGTGGCCTTTAAAAGGCACTTTGAGTTCTTGTGACAGCATTTTTTTGTTTTTTTTCTCCAGTTGAAGTCGTTCCACAACGAGCTGCTGACCGAGCTGGAGAAGAAAGTGCAGTTGGACGCTCGCTACCTCAACGTAAGACATTTTGGCGCCGCCAGTCGCCGCCTTGCGCTCCATTGGTGCCGGCGACTTGACCTGCGCTTGCTGCCCCCCCCCCCCCCCCCCCCCCCTCTAGGCGGCGCTCAAGAAGTACCAGACGGAGCACAGGAGCAAAGGGGAGAGTTTGGAAAAGTGCCAGACCGAATTGAAGAAACTGCGACGCAAAAGTCAGAGCGGAAAGACCCCCGGCAAGTACGGCGACAAGGACCTGCAGGTCAGTTGCGCTCCATGTCACGACACGTAACATCGAAAAAGATTTCGAAATGTATCTCGATGCCATGGCTCTAAATTGTTAATGATTCCATTTGTCAAATCGCGGCTGAGTTCCCGCTTTCAAATCGGGTTTTGTCCCCCCCCCCCCCCCTACTGAGGATTTATGCAAATTTCAATATGCTAATGCCTATGCAAATGACGCCGAGAACGTTGCAAACCGGATGCGTCGGTGATCACGGCGGTGCTTACATAAAACGGTGTGAGCGTGGGCCATGAGTGGCGCCGTCTCGCGCTCGAGCGCCACTCGGTGTTACGTGACACACTTCCTGTTGTGTAAGGCTGTCCGTCAGAATTATTATTTATTTTTTTTAATCCACATCTACGCCTCTGCTCCACGTTAGCCCATAACCGGTTTCCAATTGTCGTTTCGGTGCCGAGCAAAGTGTTCAAGTGAGGACCTGAAGTTCGGGTCAGGCTCTCCAATTAAGGTTTCAAAAAAAAAAGGGTTGGGTTTCAAGCCGGTGGTCAGGTCCTACATGAGGGTTTGAAATGAAGCTTTCGAGCCTCTAATAGGCTTGCAAATGACGAACTCACTCAGTGCCAGCGTGAGAGTGAATGGTCCCCCCCCCCCCCCCCCCGTCCTTTGACTGAGCGGCGACCGGTCCGCTCTCGTGGGATCCGGTTGTTAAAAAGCGGGAGGCACGTCACAAGACTTTCGTTTCCAGTTGCCAAGCATGCTGACCCACTTTGGGTCTGCGAGCGCGCGTGTGTGGGCGGGAGACAGTGCGACGGAGACAGGAAGTACACAAAGTCATGATGCACCACTCAAGTCTTTCCTGATCTGGGGGAGACTGCGTTGTCATGGTGACCAGCTTGACGGGAAATCCTCCATCTTTGTGTATGTGTGTGTGTGTGTGTGTGTCTCTTGGTCCTTTCAACCAAATGTTTTGTCGTCCCAGCAGATGAGCGGCACCATGCCAGAGGCCGGCGCCAAAACCTTGGTTGGACCTCCGCAGCTGGCGGCGCTGCGAAGCGCCGGCGGCCCGCAGGTCACGACAACTTCCCTCCCTTCAAACGTACACTTGATTAGGGACACTCGCTCACTAACTATTCGTTAGTTAGTCAGTGAGCATCCCTAATCAAGTGACCGGCGAGTGCATGCCCCAAAAGATTTTTTTTAAAATTTTCGACGAGGAACGTTGACCGTGTTTGTCACGTGTGGCCGCAGAGGCTGATGGAAGGCGGCGCCGAACACTACCAGCAGTGGCCCGAGTCCAAAGCGGCAGCGGTGCCCCAAGGCAAGACGTCGTACTCCAACACGCTGCCCGTGCGAAAAGCGGCGCCCGCCAAGAGCAAGACCTCGCTGAGTAAGCCGGGATACGCATCTGAAAATTGCTGGCACTTATTGAGTTAAAAGAAGTTGCGGCGCCATCGTGTGACGCGCGTTCGCTTTCGGCCGCCAGCGGAGCCTCGCACGCTGCCGCGCTCCAGCTCGATGGCGGCGGGCCTGGAGAAGAAGCAGCGCGGCGGGCGGACGGCGCGGGTGCGGGCCCTCTTCTCGCACGCGGCCGGCGACAACGGCACGTTGCTCAGCTTCCAGCAAGGCGACGCCGTCACGCTGCTGGTGCCCGAGGCCCGCGACGGCTGGCACTACGGCGAGAACGAGAAGACGCGCATGTGAGTGCGCCCGCCCGCCCGTCCGCCGGCGCTTCGGCGCCAACGACCTGCCGCTGACCTCTTGTGCATCCGCAGGCGAGGCTGGTTCCCCTTCTCGTACACGCGCGTCATTTCGGAGGACGACCCGGAGGACGACCCGGACACCGACGGCCGACTTCCTGTTCACAGGTAAGTCCGTGCATGTGTTGGTTGCAATTTGGACATTAGGTTTTTTTGTCGTTGTCTGCCATTATTCGAGCGATCGCTTTAACATTTTTGGATTTTATGGAGCGATAAGCGTCTGCAACTATGTGACATCAATTATTTTTCATGCCATGGGGTGTTTTGTGTCATTTGACATCTTTTTGAGTGTCGCGTTTCATATATTTGGTGTCACGTGTTTTTGAGGTCATGTGACATCACTGACGTGAGACGTCATGTGTGCAGCCTCCATCCTTGGAGGAGCAGCAGCACCGGAAACCTTCTGGACAGAGATGCCACCTGTGCCGCCGCCGCCGCCGCCGTCACCTTCGCCGACTACCACATCCACCCGCTGGCTAGACAGCCACGCCCCTATAGCGTCACCATGCCGGGTTTCTCGCAGGTACCACATGACCCCGCCAAGCAAGCTTGTGACATGATGCCAGGAGAGCAAAACGTCACACAATGATGTCGCAGACGTGAAATTAGCTGCGATCGCAAAGACAAGTCAGACGAGTCTTGGAAAAAATAAAATAAAAAAAACGTTTGCCCCCTATGCAGAGTTACATAAAGGCATGAGGACGGGGGGGAGGGGCTGGGGGCCTCAAATGCACCCAGGTGCGTAGGAGAGCTCGGTGACACACGTCAGCGGCTGACAGGGGCGCTTATGCAACTATGCTCTTGCATCACTTGGCGCCCACAGCTCAGCGCTTCATAACGCTGCAACACCTGCGTGGGGAATTTCTTTGAGGGTTTCGGGTCAACCCCAGCGAGCCCTCTGGATGGATGCGGACCAAGAAACTCGGGCCTCAACGTTTGCCTTCCGATGAGGTCATTTAGCAAGGGAGGCGGGCATTTATGAGATGATGCGAGCCACTCTCCCAGGAGAAGTCCAAAAGGTCACCAAATTTTCCGCGCCAGTGATTTGCTTGCGTTCATTTGCTGCCCTCTTGTGGCGAATTGCGTCACTGCAGTCTGAAGTTCTCGTGGATTGATAAATTGCGTTGTCCTCACATCTCTTTCCTTTCCGGTTTTTGTGTGGGCAGGCAGCGGCGGACGAGTACGATCCGGCTCCCCGTTTCGTCAGCGGGTGAGCAACTTTTTTTTTTCTTCATGTCAAGCGAGCACTTTAACTTTGCTGTTTTGATCATCCAAGACCTGCACCGTTCTTTAGTCTGGTCCAACGAGCATTTACGTGGCATAAGAGTCTTTTATTCATTGTTAGTTCATTAAATCTTTGTTGATCGTAACAAAAAAAAAGGTCAACATTCAATTAATTATAAATATTGGAGTCAAAAAATGAGAATGACTTACGATCAAAGCTCAATGAACAATTTTTAATTTGACTTCCATCACTCGGAAAGTTGCTGCAGAAATAATTACTGACATTTTACTCTTTCTGTTTTCCTGTATGTGTGTGTGTGTGTATGTGTGTGTCTGTGTGTGTAGTACTTCCGAAGTCAAACTCATTTCCACAGTGTGAGAACAGACGCAGCGGGCTGCTGATTGACAACAGGAACAGGAAGCGAGCCCACCAGGAATAGGTCGTGATGGCGGCCGGTGGCTTGGTGGGGTCGGTTCTCCGCGTCAAGCGCAAACGCAAACTTATCTTTCATACACACACACACACACACACATGCTGAGTTTCAGAATCTCAACAATAATCCCAATCATCCTAATCAAAGTGTATTTGTTGATGTGTGTGTGAACGGACATATTTGTCTTCTATGAGCACTTTTGATGACATTCTGTTCACGCCGATGATATTGCCGCACTCCGACGGATGACATTTTCTCACGTTTTGTAGATCGCTGTCATGAATATGTTTTGCTGTGTATTGACATTATGATGGACGTTGACATCACGCACACTGTTATGTATCATACATTTGTGTAGCCTGTATTATAGAACACACGAATATGTACAGGATATTTATTTACATGATGACACGTGGCTCCAATATTATGTATTACGATGACTCGGCGCGAGTTGTTCCACGCCAATCAGATATTTTTTATTTATTTATTTATTTAGCAATTCAAGGTGCCAAGCACACCCAAGAGGCGAATGGCCTTGTGTTTCAAAAGTCTGTACGGAGCTAATGCATGCTTTGACGGCGAAGCCGCAACAGAAACATGTAACGCTGAACAGCTGGCATCAGCTTCCACGAATATATCAATAAAAAAAATAAAAATATTACAAATGTATTCACGATGTTCTCTTGACACCCAGGCCCGCTTGTCCTCCGCTTGGAATAAACTTCACAACTTCAACTCAAATGTGTTTAAAACATTTCTCTTGTTCTTGACACCGAGCCTGCAGTCCAGATTGAAGCCCAGGTGTGATTGTTTAGGACAACAAAAGCTCGCTTTTGGAAAAATAAAAAAGTCAAAAGCTTTTATTTTATTTTATTTTATTTTTTGGGGTGAGAAGATGTTTGTCTGAGCCGTCACGCCTCCGGAGTCAGATATGGATACAACCAAACATCTCGCAGTTCACGCCCACCTGACGAGTCATCAATTTAAAGATGGATCAGCCAATCAGAGGCAAGAAGAGGAGCCGGGATATCGAGCACGAGCCAACAGGCTAACGGAAAAGGCGGAACTAATGGACGCCTTCGTGAAGAGAAGATGTTGACTTTGAATGTTTGGTGGTTTTCGTTCTTCCATGGTCCCAGTTGACGGACGGGGTGAGTAAATTCTCCCGTTAAGTGGACGTTGGCATTCCCCGTTCGTCGGAGAGTTTCTTCAGTGATGCGGCTCTTCACACGCTAAAGTAAGTTTGTGTCGACGTTTATCGGCGTGTAGGACGCGAGCGAGCGTTAGCTTGCGCTGTCGGAGCTTTAGCTTGTGCTCTGTTGGCCTTTTTTTTTCTTTCCACATTTTGGAGCAGAAAACATGAAATATGTTGAGCTGCAAGCTGGCGTGAGTTTGTGTGCCACTCAAATCTCTTCTCGTGTTCGACACTTCGCGTCGCTGCGTGGTCGTCGTGGGGAGCATTTTGCCATTTTGCATCATACTGCCTGACTATTTATTTTATTATTTTTATTGTTTTTGACCAAGTTATTTATGCATTTCGCGACGTTCCGCTTCCACGTTGTATTTACTGTGATTGCTTTGGAATTTTGTCGCAGCAGAATTGGCTTATTTGATGAGCTTGGTATCCACCTGCTGCAAACAAGCCTCGTGACTCGCGGTGGTGAGGGGTCAAGACCCGCTACAAATAGTTTTTTTAAAAAAATGTAGAGTTGGCATGTCCAGCTCCAGGCCTGGAGGGCCGCTGTCCTCCCTGTTTTCCATCTCTCAGACAGCTCTGAAGCAGCATTAGAAAGATCCACATTATCCGACTTAGGTGTGTTGCAGCATGCCTGATGTATGATGTAAATCACATTTCAGCCACCTCAGAATGTTATTTTTTTTTGTGTGTGGGAAGGACCACGAAAGAAAACATTTTCCGCAGCACCTCAGAGGTTGGGAATGAGCGGTGGACATCATTCTGTTGTTTGTAGTCATGGTAATGCGAGTCGCTTTGTTGTGATCAAATGAGCCGTGGTCTTATGCACAGGTGTCAAGTGAAGGATGCACGCCACGCGAAGCCCCTCGTCCATCTCGGCCACCCCACCGGGGGACGCCCTGGACCTCAGCTTGTCCGGCTCGCGGCTCTCTTTCTCCAAGAGATCCGGCGGCGGTGCCGCCATGTTGCCCGCCGGGAAGTTCTTGGCCCGCTCGGTGTCTGTGTCGGCGCCGTGCGAGGCCCGAGGCAAGCGCAACACCCTGGTGAGGAGGAGGAGGAGGAGGAGGAGGAGGAGGAGAATGAGGAGCTGGAGCTGCCGCTGCGCATTGAAAACTTGCGCCAGTGGTCTGGGGAAAACGTGCGTCTGTCTCCGCAGGGTGACGGCGTGAGAAGTCCTCGCTCGGTCAAGAACCTGCGGCGCTCCAACAGCACCACACACGTCATCCAGCAAGCACACTTTGCGCTCAGGTACCATAGTGAGCTCACTTGACACACACAAGCACGCTTTTGTGTGTGTGTGTGTGTAGTCACAAAACAAAAAGTGTGTGGTGGGGGTGGGGGTCAAGACCTTCGGGTCAGGTTACCCTCACCCCACCCGGTGGAGCCAGTGCGAGAAGAAAAGTGTGCGCTCTTTGCCCCTATTGTCCGGCATCTGTTCATACCAGAATCCTGCCCCTCCACCCCCGGCCCCCCCGAGCCAGTCTTCGAGTCCAGGAATGTGCAACCTGAATGCTGAAGTGGCCTTGTGTTTGGCTAGCCGCGTTTTCAACACCTCCCCCGAAATATCCTCGGTGCAGAGCGGTTGACCATAAGCTAAAAACGCAACACGACATTGATAAGGACTGGAATATGTGTGACTCACATTGAAAGGATGTGTTCCAATTCCCCTTTTTAAATTTTTATTGATTTATTTTAATGTACAACATAGAAGAAAATGAGTGTGTATTTGCATCAGTGTTACTTTTGCTCCTCTCAGCCCAGACCACCACAGCGGCGACTACCTGACCGTGTTAAACAGCGGCGCCGACGGCCGAAAGAAACCGGACGGGACCACCTGGAACATCTTGGTATACACACACACACACACACACACACACACACACACAGATGTCTCCTCTACAAAGCCTTTTCACACGTGTCTTTGCCGTGACGTCAGGACGAGCAACCTCGGGCACCCGCCGCGCTCCCCGTTGGCCGTAGCAGTGCCGGCGCAGACGCACCCAGCGGCATGAAGAGACGAGACCCCGCCGCGTCATTCACAGCCAACAACAGGTTCCGTTCACTTCACGACGCTCTTCCGAAAGTTGTGCCAAGCGACACTTAACTGGAGACGCTTTCCAAAGCCTTCCGTTGATGTCAAACGCTCAAGACAATTGAAAGAGCATATCTATGTATATGTATTTTAATTTTTTACAGTTTGTTTACAAAATCCTAAATGGTAGAATTATTTAAATGGACTGGGGAAAAAATTGTCACAAAATCAATTTTTATGGAAGAAAACAAGTCTTCTTCCCTTGCGATCCTAACGCCTGTTCTCGGTCAGGAGCAACAAGGGCGCCGTGGGCAACGCCGTCACCACCATCTTGCACAACAACCACGGCGACAAGCCGCTGACGCCCAAAAGCTCCAACCAGAGGCCTCCCTTCAAGTACGTCCTTCCGCCCACCTTCCAGCTCGTCCGCGACGGCCTCCGCGACCGCGCTGCTTTTTCTTTCAGCAACCTCCTGAAGGCCAGCGCCAACGACGACGTCTCTCTGGAGAACGGCTCGCTCACCAAGTCCCAGAAGAACTTTTCCTCCGCCTCATCCAACAACAAAAGTCCGGTTCCGCGCGGCAGCCCACCCCCGCAGCGCCGCAACCAAGTCTCTGAGGAGGAGGCCGAAAGGTTTTGCCATGCATGTAAAAGTAGTTATGTAGGATTTCAAAATCCACAGTTCATTGCTTTGGCTTCACCACAAAAAAGTTCCAAAAAATACAAATGGCGAAATCTAAATATGCGACCGTTGGATGGAGTTCTTCCAAGTGCTAAAGTGCGCCGAACCTTGCAGGTACATCCAGCAGGTCAACCAGGCGGCCGTCACCATCCAGCGCTGGTTCAGGCGACACGCCAGGCGGCGCCGCGCCAACCGGGCGGCACTGCGACGCATCCTGGACAGCAAAAGAAAGGTCTGCAGTGCTCTACAAAGCCATTTTTTTTTTTTTTTTTTTGCAATATCCTACGAGTGTGCCGGATATGAACGACACGGATCGCTGTGGTCGCAGGAGTGGCAGGAGAGAGCCGAGGCCGAGAGTTACCTGGAGACGCCTCGAGACGACCGCAAGCTGATTCGGGAAGAAAAAGCTCGCCAGGCGCGCCTTGCTGCGATCCAGGTAAGTGATCACCAGTGTGTCTCTGCATTAAAAACACATTTTTGATTGCTTTATTCTTTTGTACTTTAACTGGAATGGATGTACCAATTGTCGATTATTTTGAATAGCCAGAAAATCCATTCTGCAATTATTTAATGACATCAAGGAATTAAAGGTTTGTAGGCCAGGGCTACATTTGAAATATTTTATTTATAAAGGACGTACCCGATATTTATAGAAATGGTGAATTTAATTGAAGCTAGCTAGCCACTATTTAATGGGAGAATTGTTTTCATTTTGTTTAAATAAGAAACGGCCTTGCCTCAATGTCTCCCTCTTGTGGTCACCATAGGAACTGCAGCAGAAAAGAGCCCAGCATCCTCCTCCTCCTCAACCTCCTCAGCTTCAGGGCCCAGAGGCAGACGTAGAGCACCGCAGGGCGAGCGGCATGGCGCCAGGCAAGAAGCCAGCCAAGATTTTGCCGAGTAGCGCATCTCCAACCAACACCGCCAGCGTGTCGCCAACACACGCCAAAGCCAACAACACAGGTGCGTGTGAAACGTGTGCCAGTCTGAGACGCGTGTGTGCGCATTTATGTCCGTCCGTGTGTGTGTGTGTGTGTGTGTGTGTGATGTCCCTGGCACTCATTCAGCACATGCATGCACGTGTATCACATGCATGTGCCTTTGTGTCACAGACTTCCACGCGAACGTGGCAGCCGACTTGAGCGAAGTGAGCTTCAGGGCGGTTTCTCCGGCGTTGACCAATCACAGAGCCTCGCCATGCGCGCAGGTCTCCAGTCTCCTCCCTTTCCGAGCGGCTTTGCGTGTCTGCTGTGCTTCACATCTTTTTTTTTTTTTTTTGTCCTTGTAGGAGCGCAACGGCGTCGCAGAGGAAGATGATTGCGACGACGGGGAGTCGATACGTCAAGCGACTCCTGGTTTGTCTCGCCTGGCGGTCCCCGAGCCCAAGCCTTGTGATGTACGTGCAGTTTTACTCCAGCCGTGGGGGCAAAAACAAAACTAATCAAGGCCTGTAATATTGGTGGCGCATGTACCCCCCGGAAAACTGACTGGTGCGATGCCGCCCCCTGTTGGTGGTGTTGTGTAGGATCTGCAGCCGCCAGCCCAGGCCAAGTCGGAAAGCGGCAGGCCAGGCGCCAGCGGCAGGCTTCCCCTGAGCGCCAGAAGTCCTCCTTCGCCCAGGAATGTCAGCCCCGTGTCAGCGGCAGATGTCAAGGCCAAGAAGGCGCCATCTGGCCGCCGCCTTCCGCCCGAATTTGCCGAACTGTCCTGTTTCCGGGCCGTGTCCCCCTCCTTGTCCAGTCGCGGCGCTTCTCGGTGTTCTCAGGTGATCGGCCACGTCACTCACCCGGGGATCGATATATTGGAGTGTATGCGCAAACCCTTACATATGCGGAGCCCTTGATCGTTACATTTGTCTATTGTAGTTTTTTTTTTTTTTTTTCTTCCGACTATGTTTTGACTGTCCTGAATTCCCCGTGCTCCAGGAGCATCCTCGCAGGTGTTTGAGCGGCGAGGATCGATCCTGCGCGGTGTCCAAGTCCACCCTCAACGACCTGCTGGACACCATCAAGCTGCTGGAGGAGGAACCCGAGCGTCTTTCCGAGCCTAAATGTTACAACAAAGACAAATACGCTTGGCTCGACCCGGTGAGAGCGCGTCATGATGGCAAATGGACTCTTGAATGGCTCGTGCCGTCAAACTTGATTTCCTTTTTTCAAGGACGGTGATGCGGATTCACTGACGGCCGACAACCTGGAGCGTCACATCCAGCTCAGCCTGCCGCCGCTGCCGCCCGACGGAGACGGAGCGGCGCTGCTGTCGGAGGCCAAGCTGCAGAGCATCATGAACTTCCTGGATGAGATGGAGAAGTCGGAGCAGGAGCGGCCGCGTTCCACCGCCTCGCACAGAGAAGTCAGTCAGTCCGAGGCTGCCCGCCCCCAAGTAGCCATTCCGTTTTTGCTGCCTCACCATCTAGTGTGCATTTTTTTATCTCATAATTTTGCCAGCCATTGGCAGCATTAATTTTTGTTCCCAAAAATCCCGATCCGGTAATGCTAGCATTGCTCTTGGCATGTCGTCAGGCAGCATTTTTGGAGGAGGAGGCGGCGCCCGCGTTGGACCCTGCCTCGGCCACCGCCGCCCAAGTGTCGGGATACATCATGAGGCTCAAGATGGAGCTGGAGGAGAAGAACCGCCTGGTGGAAATGCTGCAGAACGCACTGGTGACAATATGACAGCCCCCCCCCCCCCCCCCCCACCACCCACCCCCTTTGGCTTACGGCCTGTCAGCGCTGACGTTTTTTTTCCTTCCTGTCCCGGTCAGGCCCAGCAGAGGGAGCTGACGGTGCAGCACGTGAAGGAGACGGAGAAGGAGCTGAGCCGAAACCTGCAGCTGCAGAGGGACCAGTACGAAGCCACGGTGCAGAGACACCTCACCTTTATAGACCAGGTGGGCATGCGACCTCAACGGCAACGTTTTTCCCAAAATGTCTGGCCATTTCAACAATGCAAAACGATCCTTGAAAATGCCATGATGGGTCCTGGAGAAATATCGCCTCAAGAAAATCTGTTAAAAAAAAAAAAAAAAAAAAAAAAAAAAATCTTTCTGCCCCTCCATCCTCAGCTGATCGGCGACAAAAAAGCTCTGAGCGAACGATGCGAGGGCTTAATGGCCGAGCTCAAGCTGGTGGACCACAAGTACACCAAGAAGATCTCCCAGATGCAGGAGCAGCACAAAATGGTGACCGCCGCCTCACCTTCGCCTTCTGGCTTCCGTAGCCTTCCCGCCCACACACACACTCGTGAGGCGCTTCAGCACACTAATAAATGCTCAAACGGCTTCCCGTGAAGCCGCTTGAGCATCCCAGGGCAATTTGCGACCCAAATTATCTCGCAAACCTGCGATAAGGTCATCCAAGATTTCTCAAGAAAATGCAATATTAATTTTTTCAAATAACATCTGGCTTCTGCTGCACGTCTGCCTTTCTTCTTTGCTTAAACGACGTCTTCTTCTTCTTCCTCCTCCTCGTCATCGTCGTTGCCGCCGAGGCCGCCTCTCCTTCCCCGCGTCAGGTTTGGCAAATCCTGGGTCCCCTGTGCGAGGTAACGCTTGCCGTACTCCTCCGCTTCCATGCCGCCATCTTTTCTCTTTTTTCCCCCCTGCGCTCGTTTGTGCAGCGCATTGTCCGTCCTGCCGGATTGCTCACTGTCCGTGCGAGTCCTCATCATCATCATCACCACCACCACCACCATGGCCAAGTCTTCATCCTCGCGCTGCTCCTCGCATTTCTTGTTGCATGTTACGCACACTCGACACCAGCTGACCATCCTCCTTCTGGGAGCTGCAAGTGACATTGTCTTCCTCTTTTTACGTCCTTCTCTTCACCCCTCCCTACTTCCTTACATCCATCCTGCTGCTCCTCCTCCGTATATTCCCCCATTTTTTTTTCCTTGTCTTTTTGATTTTTCCGCCATCTCTTCCTTCCCTCCTAATCTTCTTTTTCCTCCTCCTCATCCTGCTTCTTGCCCCCCTTGACAGGAGATCAAGAAGCTGAAGGAGCTGATGAGTGTCAAGGAGAAGATCCGGCGGGAGAAATGGATTGACGAGAAAACCAAGAAGATCAAAGAGATCACAGTCAAAGGTCAAACCGACGTGCGCCTCCCTGCCTGCCCCCGTATTCGTCCCTTGACTATTATTTCTCATCCTCGGCTTCCTTCTGCTGGCCAGGCTTGGAGCCCGACATCCAGAAGCTGATCTCCAAGCACAAGCAGGAGCTGAAGAAGCTGCGCACGCTCCACGAGGCCGAGCTGCTGCACGCGCACGAGCAAGGCGCCGAGCGCTGCGCTCGACAGTGCGACGAGCTGCGGAGGCAGCTGGAGAACGAGAAGGAGGAGCAGTGCCGCAGGGAGCGAGACTTGGCCCGCCGCAAGTTTGAGAAGCAGCTCCAGGAGGAGGAGCTCTCCCTGCAGCAGCACAGAAAGCGCATCCACAAGGAGGTGGCCGACGAGAAGGAGCGGTTGGCGCAGCTGGCAGCCAGGTACGACCTGAGCGCGGGTGGCCGGCGGGTTGAAACGGAGGCGGCGGCTGCTTTCAAAGACCTCCGTCGTGTGCAGGCAACACTCGGAGATGGAGGAGTTGCGTCGGCGCATGGAGGAAAACTCCTGCATGGCCGGACGGGTTTTCAGGGAGGAGCTGGACAAAACCAGAGAGGAGCAGGAAAGGAGACACCAGGTGAGGGGACCATCAGCCTCCACCAGATTTTTAATTATTTTTTTTTTTAGCTTTTCAAAACACATTCTCACAACATCAACCCGTTTTTTGTACCATGCTGACTGCAGTCGGGTGGTTCATGCAACCGACGAGCTGCTGTCAATCACCCGACTTGCTACCTTGACACCAATGACTGATTTTGCATTTGAGGGGCTTTGGCGCCGCCTTGTGGCCACTTGGCACATTTTATCGAGCGCACAAAAAGTTGAGTGGAAGCAAATTTGAGCCTTTCGCCTGTTACCGGTACTTGATTGTGTCCTCAGGCGGAGCTGACGAAGCTGCAGGGGCGTTTTGACCAGGAAAAGATGAACTGGGGGGAGGAATACAGGAAGAAACAGGTGAGACGGACGGAAGCGGCGCCCGTCTGGACCCCCTCGCTGGCCCAATGCCGGTGAAATGCGACGGTGTGCCACTTGCCGATGAGACGTTTTGGCGCTTAGGAGGCGGGGCTCCTGAAACACGAGCGCCAGCTGCGAGAGGAGCTGCGGCAGGAGCGCGACAAAGAGATCCAGCTCGCCATCTGGACGCTGGAGGAGGAGACCAGCAAGGACAAGGAGGAGAGCGAGAGGGCCGCTCAAAACAGGTAGCCATGTTACGGGATTTCCGCTCGCAGCCATGAGCTTAGCGCGAGCGGCGCACGTCAGCCGTTTATCAGACATGCTGAGAATGTTGTTTTTTTTGTTGGTCAGGGTGAATCGCGTGCGGGAGGCGTACGAGGTGGAGCTGAAGGAGTTGGAGTGTTCCCTGAAGGAGGCCGTGGACAAGCAGCAGGAGCTGAGGAAACATCACATGGACGCGCTGCAACAAATCGACGCGCATAAGGATGCGCTGCGCCGCAAGGAGGAAGACCTGCTCGTCGTCACGCAGGTGAGAAATGACATCGCGTCGCCTCGTGTGGCATGCCAGAACATTTTGCGGCATATGAATTCCCACGACGTTGCGTGACGTCATCGCTCGCCACCGCGGCTCAGCCTTTTGTGTTTTGCGCCACGTTGGTGTGTTGAGAACCGGGACCAACTCCTGGAGGAGCGCCACGGGCTGGCCTCGGTGATCCAGCAGGAGTTCGACGCGCGCCTGCTGCTGGCCGAGGAGGAGGCGCAGAGGGCCAGGGCGGAGGCGGAGGAGGTGCGCGTCACGCTGCAGGCGGAGGTGGACAGGATCAGCAAGGAGAAGGAAGACGAGCTCCGCGAAGTGCACCAGCGGTAAGCAGCCAAAGTCTTTGCTCGTGTTGAGAATCTCCGCCGCTCTATCGGGCCCACTTCCGTCGCGACGCTCACGGATGACATCGTCACCTTCAGAGTCAAGGCGGCCATCTTGAAGAAAGACGAGGCGGTCAACGCTCTGCGGAGGCAGCACGAGGTGAGTGGCGTGAGCAGGACGCCGTTTGGCTGACGGCGGGCGGGAGTCAAACGCCGTCCCTTTGCTGCCGTCCGATAGGCTGCTCTGAAAAGGGCGGAGCACCTGGAGGCCTTGTGGGAGGAGCAAAGGAGGCAGCTGATGGAGAAATGACCTCAAGACCGCACTCTAAAGTACTCACTCGCACCCTCACATGAACGTTTCTAGTGTGTTGTGGGTCTTTTTTTTTTTTTAATGGACATCATGGAAAGATTTCAATGTTTTTCATGCAGCAGGTAAATTCACCTGCTGCGGATCTTCTCACCGCGCCGCCGTTTTGTGCCGATGACTGACCATTGAGGTCAAACTGCCTTCAGGTTCGCATTGCGAACGTCACCGCTGGCCTCTTTTCTGTTCGGTCACCTGACCTTTGCAATGCGAGCCCAAGGGCACTTTGACCTCAATTTCAGTTGAAAGTAGAGGGTACTGGAAGGCCAAAATGGCCGCCGCCTGAGTTGGATGAAAAATCACGCTGCTTGATTCTTATTCCACAAAGGCAATTTTCATCAGAATACCATGCTTGGACTCGGTGTAACGTAAGGTGTAACCTGAAGTCGTACCTGTGACAGGAAGGATCAGCTGGAACAAACTGAACCTCCTCTCAAACCCCCACACCACTTTCTGGGCCCCTCCCACGGCGGCGCAAGAATGTCTCAATGATCCTCAGATCTTTTCCAGATGTTTCTGTGACCAGCCCGGGCAGGCCTGCACCACTGAGGGTTGGGTGGAGCCCGGGTTGTGTAATTTATAGTGACTCGTGTTTTGTTTCTGGGAAGTGGGCAGGAAAGTCTGCCGAATGTTCTCAAGAGAAAAAGTAAAAGAAGAGGAGGACGTGTCAGGATGGCCGATGTGTTTTGAGGTGGCATGATTGCAGTGTGGATGCGCCAGCACGCACTGAGAAGAATGTTCAGGAGGGGGGGGGGGAAAGTTGGGGGGGGTACTCCCAGAGCACGTCAAGTCACGTGACTAAAACGAAGGACTAAACGGAAAAATGAAGGACACTCATGCTGATGTATTAATTTTCACTTGCTATTTATTGTGGTGGAAAAAGGACCACGGTTGGGGGGGGGGGGTTGAAATAACTTCTTTTTTTTTTTTCTTTCTTTCAAAATGTGTTCATGAAAAATCCATTGATACTTTTTTTTGTACTCAAGTTATCAGATGTCTTGTACATAATAGAATATGTACCGCCCTTTTATTCGAGTGAAATGTGATCAATAATAAATGTTAGCGAGACGAATGTCACGCTGTCCGTTCAACAAGCCTGAGTCTGTCCTTACAGATATTGGACAGAGAGGAATCTGAGCTCAAGCTAACTCCAACGTCATTTCAACTTCCTTTTAAGCCATCTGTAAAGAGAGCATCTGAACCCAAACTGGAATTTGAACACCGTCACAAAGTACTTCTGAGCTGCCCTTTGCTGCCTCCAACAGGACAAAGCGGGACGTCAAGGGGTGGGGGCCGAACAAAGTATTGCGAGTCTTGTGACCCACTTTGCTCCGGAGCTTGTCTTCCTCTTTCAGCGCATTTTTGCTTTCTTCCGACGAAAGCCAAGATGGCCGGCGGGCCTCGGTGCCGCGCCGCACGGCAAACAAAAGAGCCCCTGTCGCCGCCTGCGGGTTCTGATCTCAAATCCAAAGAATCGTGAAGAGACACTTTGACCCCCTCCCCCCAAGGACGACTTGACATGCGTGGCAAGAAGCCAAGCAGTCGACGTGAACGGAAGAGCAGGCTGGGCCCATATGTGGAAGTCGCGTCATCAAAAGTTCATTTGGAGCTTTTGCCACAAAAAAGTGATCGGAAATATCACAAATATTTTAGGATCATCAACTCATATCTAATGATTTGATTTCTTTGCTGTTAATAGTGCTTAACAATTTTACATTTTGGTAAAAAAAAATGACTTGCAAACGTGTACTCCATGAGTTCTATATGACAGCATTGGAAAATGTCCACGAATGTTATCAATGCCCAAAAAAAAAACAACAAAAAAAACGATTCAATGATTGCTTATTTGTTCCAGAACTGTATTTGGAATTGTTGTCCATCTGCTTTTTAACCTTTGTTGATTTTTGTGAGCAGTCCCTTCTGCCCCTTAGCTCAACCCCTGCTTTGCTGAGAACAACCCCCCCGCCCCCACTGATGTTGTCAAGCACTACGAGCGGGCCTGCCGGCTTCAAAACACCGTAGACAAAAAGGTCCCTCGGCGGAAGCGCACGCCCACTGCGCTGCCATTGGCTTCAAATTGCCTTCTCTCCCCCTCTCCTTCCGTGCCGGTGCGGGAGAGGCCCCCCCGCCTCGGGGCTGCTGCTGCCAGCAGCTGTTGCTCTCTCATTGTGGCCCCACCCTACAGGACCAGGAACGCCTCCCCCAGCCCCCCTCCAGTAGGCGGTCCTGGCAGCAGCTGAGCGTCGTCGAGTGCCTCCAACTCCTCAAAGCGTCTCCCAAGTCCTCGAAAAGCTTGGCTCAGGGACCACCAGGAACCGGCAGGACCAGGTGAGGCCTTTTCACAACACCCCCCCCCCCTTCCCACCCAAAAACAAGCCCACTAGAAACATGATTTAAAATAGTGTGAGTATCCTGACTGCACTCAGTTTGGACTCCTCAAGGAGTTGTGGTTCCAATCACGTTCAAAATGTTCATTGTTGAAGTCGCGGGTTAGAAATCGTGTTGGATTTGTGCTTGGAACTCCCCGTTATGATCCGTTTGTCCGAATATTTAGTAATCATGTTCAAATTGTCGGACACGTGAAAGAATCTTGGTCAGATTCCCGATCGTTCTTCGCTTGTCATCAGAAACATGTTGGAATTGGATTGCAAGTGCGAGTTGGAAGGGTGTTGCTTACATCCTGACAATCCTGCTCAATTTCTGGTTGGGAAGAGGGACAACGTAAGCACCCCGCTACCCCCCCCCTTCTCCCGCCCACAAAAGAGAAAAGCGGAGGTGGACCGCACAGCAAGATCACTGTCACTTGTGTCTACATTTTGGTGCGAGTTGTCCATTGGGTGCCATTTTGAGTTTTATCCACAAGTCTTGGGGGGGGGGGGGGCATTGTTCCCATTTGCAACCCCCTCCCCACGTTACTTTATTGTCCACTGAAACGGTGCCGGAGGAAGGGGGCGGGGGGTAGTATCAGTGACAGGCAGGCTGTGTTTCACTTTACGACTCTGAGCAGGCTCAAGAGTAAGAAAGTTGACACTTGTCGGAGTTGTTAAAGAAAACGGTTGGATCCAGCTTTGAGGTCGTGTTGAGTTCAGGGTTTGGAATCCGTGTGGGTTTACTTTACGATCTGTGTTGGATTTGTGTATGAGTCAGGCTGTCATCAATCCCATTGTAATCATTGTTTTTTTAATTTTGTCTGTGGGTGTGTGTGTGTTTGCTCATTGCCACCCTGCAACCTTTTCTCACGGCCATTTGCCAATGTCGTTGCCGTGTCTTATTTGCGCTTCGCTAAGCAACAGGAAGTCAAGCTGCCCAAACGGGAAGTAGATAACGGATGCGGGGAACGACAACGCCGTGGCCTACTCCGATGTCGCTTTGAAGGGCACGCGCGGCCAAAATGTGCCTGCAAATAGTCGAGCGTCTGCACTGCGCCGTCGTGTCCAAGCCGGAAGGTAAGCGGAGCTGAGAGTGTTGGCGCGGATTAGCTTTAGCCATCAGATTGTGATGTCACCACTTTTTGAGTTGTCGCAGTTTTTCTAAACATCTTAACTTTTTCTTCTTCTCTCAAGAGAATTCTGCCAGATCCTGAACTTCCTTCATCCCCGCCACCCCCCATCACACACACATCACCAGATGCACCCTCAGCAGAGGCGGGGGGGCCAGTGAAGCCCCCAGCAGCGGCAGCTCCTGAGTGAGCGCGTCGCCCCCCCCACCCCCCCACCCCCAACCGACCTTTCCGCGCCATCAGAGATGTCTGCGCCGAGGCGGCTGGCGCTGGCGGCCATCACCGCAGCCTCCGTGCTGTGCGTCTACTTCCTATCCGGGAACCTGGAGACCTCCCTGGCGCTGTCCTGGGCCCACCTCGGACCACCGTGGAGGTCAGTCGCACAATCACCATGGAGACAAGCCAACGTTGAGTTTTAATTGCAAAAGATGAAATGCGAAAATAACGTTGTTGGACAAAATTTAGTCAATTTATTTTGGTGAAATAATTTGCGAAGAAAAAAAAAAATTGTTTCGCAACAGACTACGGGTGTCTTGATAACAAAAGCTTGGTGGGCGCGCGTAGATTCTCCTCACGATGTCATCGACGTGCGCCACCAGCAGACCGCCTGACAAACATCTGCTCTTCCGCAGCGACTCGGAGCCGCGTCTCCATGGCAACCGGAGCAGCCCCGCCCCCTCGCCGGCAGTCATTCCCGGGATGACGACACCGCCGCCGGCCGCTAACGTGACCCGGCACAAAAAAAATTCCGGGAAGCCCACTGAGCCCCCCTTCATCGGGGACGCCTACGCCAGTGAAAATGTCGCGCCGCAAACCGTGAGTGGAGCGCAAAACTCATCGGAATGCTACCGAATCATTTTAAGAATCATGTGGGGTTCAAAGTTCGGAGCTGCTTTGAAATCATGTGCCCTGCATTGATGAAGTGACCTTTGGAACAATCGTCGTGAGCAGTTGTCCTCCCATCAACTCAACACGTGACTCGCTGTGCGCAGGACTGCCCCGACGGCATCGGAAGCCGCGTGGCCAAGTCGGACGTGTCCGAGCTGTTCTTGAAGAACATTCCGGTGCTGCAGTGGTCCAAACACGCCACGGCCGCCGAATACAGTCGCCTCCGTCCGTACGTGGGCGCAAACGGCTGGGGGAGCCTCACCTATCAAAGTTGGTACCCACACGACCATTTCACATGTCTCAAGCGGCATTTTGCCAGCTTTCACGAGCCCGAGCACATTTTTTTTGGATTCTCCGAAAACCTCTTGCCACGCTGCCAAACTCAAATATCGCAAAAGGCAGAAACGGTGATAATCCGACATACCATACATCAGCTTTCGGGAATTCATTTGAAATGAATTTTTGGGATTGCTGATTATTTTGGGAGCAATTCCACTGTTGGCCACTAGATGATGCCACACTATTTAGTCTGACAGGAAATATTTCAAGCTCAGCTGTTTTTTTGTGGGGGGGCCACAATATTAAATGATATATTTAACATTTTTCCCGGCAGTGCTGTCAGACACACTGTCGCTGCTCAACTCGTCCGCCAACGGCGTCGTGTTGGACGACTGGGCGAGTCGCCGCGACCCGTCCCGCTGCACCCGCTGCGCCGTGGTCGGGAACGGCGGCATCCTGAAGGGCTCCAAGATGGGGAAGGAGATCGACCAGCACCACTACGTCTTCAGGTGAGCTCATCTGACGTGGAATAAAAAAAAACTACATTTTACGTATTATAGCCTTGGTCCTAACATGACATCGAAGTCAAGTCACATGACTGCAATCACCGCCTCCGACGACATCAGGAAGCTTCTTTTGACGCTAAAATTCCAAAGCGTCTGCCTTTAGCTTTGACTCGCAGTCGCCCCCTTTTGGTGATGACGTGCTTAAGGTTCTGAGTTGACGCTTTGCCGGCCTAGGACGAACGGTGCCATCCTGGCGGGCTTCGAGGAAGACGTGGGGGTGCGCACCACCCACTACACCTTCTCCACCAACACGCTGATGAACTCCATGATGAACTACGCCTCCGCCGGCTACCGGAGGCCGCCTCAGTCTCAGGTGAGCCACATGCTCTGCCGCCCCGCTCAAGGAGGACGTGCCTTGACGCGATCGATTGTGGTGACGTCGCCCCCCCCCCCCCCCCCACTGGATAGGAAACGCGTTACGTCTTCCTGCCCGACCACGACCGCGACTACCTGCTGATGAAGGCGGCGACCCAGCGCACCCTCGTTGAGCAAGGACGTGAGCGAGGCAAAGAGTCAGTACCACCTTTTTGGGCATGACGCGTTTGTGCTTGGAATCAGCCACTCGTTGGCTGATTCCCAGGCATCAGAAAGTGATGCCTTGATGCATTCTCAATTCCCCCCCCCCTTTTGCTTCGTGATGTCATTATTATCACGTCATGTTTTCCACTCAGTCCCACCACGTACTTTGGGAAGGACGTGACTGCGGCCAAGCTGAAGATGTACCATCCCGACTTCATTCGCTACCTCAGAAACAGGTGAGGGAGCCCCGCCCCCTCCTCCCCTCGATAACCACGGCAACCAACCCCCCTCCCCTGAGTGACCGTGACCATGTTTTCCTTCAGGTTCCTTCCGTCCAAAACCCTGAAAACCAAATACAAGAACATCTACCGGCCGTCGACCGGCGCCGTCATGCTGCTGGCGGCGCTGCACAGCTGCGACCGCGTCAGCGCCTACGGCTTCATGACGCCACAATACAAAAAGTACTCGGACCACTACTACGACAGGAAGTACCACCCGGTAGGATTCTTCGTTAACCACGACTTGAGGTTGGAGATGAACCTGTGGCAGCGGCTGCACCGAGCCGGCCTCATCGCACTTTACATGCGCACGTGAGCACTCCCGGGTTTTCCCCCCCAGACGCTCTTGAACGCCCGGCGAATACCCGCCGGTGCTCCTCAACATTACCGAACGGCTTTTTCGAAGCCCCTGAACGCATCTCAATGACTGCTCCTGATTTGTTACTGGAAACCCCTCAAGCCGCTCGGTGCCCTTCTTCTGAACGGGCGTCGACGCAACAGACTGAATGCTACCGAACGCTCCTTAACGCTCCGTCATGCCCTTGAACTACTGAATCCTTCTGAGTATCCCTGAACATTTCTGACCACTCCTGAATGCTCTTGAACGCACCCGAGTGAATGAAACATTCCTTCACGCTCTTGAACGCAACCTTAATGAATACTTCTCAGCGGCCCTGAAGATTTCGGAACGCGCTCAACAATGCCCCCCCGGATGCTCTTGAAGGCGCCCGAATGAATTTTTCTGAGTGCCCCTGAACGTTGCTGTAACACTGTTGAACGCGCCTGGGCGAATGCTACAGAGCGCTCCTCAACCTTTTTGTGAACACTCCTGAGTGCGCCGTAATAATCCTGAGCACTCCCGAATCCCACCCCCCTGACGTTGTTGTTTATTTATTCCCCGCGCATTTGCGCGTCCTCAACCACTCGTTTTGGGCCAGCGGACAGCTACCTCCCGAAGGAGAGGCACGAGTTTCCCCGAGCGAAGCTACTTGGCCAACGTGCTAACCTGAACGACCAGAACGCCGTTCCGGTCGTTTCATTGTGCCCTGGCCATCTCAAATTCTGCTGTTGGCGGGTTCCTCGTCGATGGAACCGCAAGCGAAAAGCAACCTGCTGAGCTAGCCCGACGGTGTGCTGGGCCGGTCGTCGTAGCAACCAGCAACTGGACTCCCCTGTTGCTAGGGGTAGCAGCAGATTGGAACGCTTACTACAAAATAGCCTCTTGCCTTCCCACAATGGGTCTTCTCCCAACAAGAAACTTGTTGAACAACAATGTTTTCTTCTGAGGCATGTCGTTTTCTGTTTACACTTGATTTTGAAAAACCGGTTTCTTTCTCGATATGTCAAAAGAAATAAGCCAACTCTTTAATCTTTGGGGAAAAAAATTCTTTTGGGGCATGCTTTTCAGTTATTTCCTTTTACATATGATTTTCTTGTTTGATATTTTTTTTAAACGTACTTGTTTTACGTCTAAAAACAAATCTGTTTAGTCTTGTTGATTTTAAATATACATTTCCTTCTTAGTCCCCCAAGTGCCTTAAAACGTCGATGGCAGTGCAAGTCATGTGACTAAGTGACAGATAAGAGGAAGCAAACCAAAGTGACCTTTGTTGACTGTGACTGCCGTCATCTCAGTGACTCATTACATTTTTAAACGCTCCTGTTTTATGTTTAATGTGTAATAAAAGCCGAAAAGCTTATCGACTGTGAAGGGAATGAGTAACCCGAAAGCACAGCGCAAATTCTTCTGAAAGAGAGCATGTGAGGGCCGACATGTGACTTATTTGTCAGAGTATATATACACACACACACATTTATTACAAATAAACGTCACCGGTTATTTATTTTAGTGAAAACGTTTCATGGTAATCATTTTTCTAAGTGATCTGAAAAAGAAATGTATGAAAATGCTTCTGAGAGCAAAACAGTGGACAAAATTCTCGAATGTACTCCGGGCGAAGCACAATCATGTCAAATCCAACAGGTAAGTGGAGCTGCAGTGTTAACACAAATATGTTTGACGCGTCGAGTGACACACCGCGACATTATTGGTATCATTGGGCGGCTTCGTGACAAAATGCTGAAACTAAAATTGTGAGGCGCAGGTCTCAAGTGTAAGAATTCTGCTCGGAGAAGAAAATAATTCCATATGATGTTTTATTCAAAGTACTTTCCATGAATCTTGTTTGTGCGGGCTTCACTATGCCGCCATCTAGCGGTGACCGCAGCTCAGTGCACCTCTGCTGCTGTTTTGCCCTCCCCATTAATTTTTTTTTTGTGTGTGCATGCTTTCATCCTAGTTTTGGTTTCGTGTGGCGGAGACGGGAATTCGATAGTATTTGTGACACTGTGGACTGTAACTTTGCTGCTCTCAATCGGTCGCCACAAGCAGTGCGGCCTTCAAGTGCCTGGCGACGACTTTTCCCATGATGCTTCTGTGCGCTTAGCCAGCCGGATGGAGACCTTCAAATCAAAGTTTGACGAGGACGACTGAAAACAGGTAGCACACGTCCATCATGAGCATTTGCCACTGACCTACCAACATGTTCTTTGACGACACCAAAGAGGAAGTGTGAGCGAGTTGTGGGAATGCTGCACAAATGTGTGTTTAGAGTTAATGAAGAGAAGGTTGAATCAATTATGAATGTGTTTAGTTGCATACAAATGAGAGGCGTGTGTGTTTTTGTGGTTTCTGTGCTTGTTTAAGAATGCACATGACTGTGTGTGTGCAGGGCCGGCGCTATGTGGTGGGTTGGGCGGGGGGGGGGGGGGGATCACATCTCGGGTAAAAATGGATTGTTGTGATTTTACGGCTCTTTTCACAGGTCTGCAGTGTTCTTTGATCCCTCGATGCTATGCCTTTTATCTTCAGAGATTTTTTGTTTCACTGTAATCTTTAGACTGGATGATTTTGCAGCATGCAAGATGGCGTCGGCCGCCGGTGATATTTGATCACTGTGATTGGCGGTGAGCGAGCGAGCGAGTCAGCGCATATGAGAGAGAAGTTGGCTTTAAGATACCGCACACAAGCAAAGCAATGGAGAGTCGATAGGCATGGTTGAGTAAATGAAGCTTGCATGATTTAAAAAAGAAGGAAAAAAAAGCCGCCTTAGTTACGGCGGGGATGTACATGACCCTCAGTGAAATGTTGGCTCACGCTGGCCTCCCCACTAAAAAAAAAAAAATTCTGGCTACGTCCCGATGTGTCTGAGTGTGCCTACGCGTGTGCACGGGGGTGTGTGTATGCATGTGTCTCAGCGCATGCGCATTAATGCCCCCTCAGCATCCCCCCTCCGCCCCTCCCCCTCAGCATTAGCGAGCAAGATGGCGCTCTCGCAAGCAGCACCGCGGACAGCACCAGCAGCCTCCCCCCCTCCTCCCCCGACTCGACACTAACGGGCCAACGAAGCCCACATCTGATTCCCCCCGCCCCCGCAACCGTCTGCAGCCACCCCCTCCCCCCCCCCCCTTTTACGAGGAATGTCCTGCTCTCTGGAACCTTCCTGACTCCTTTGAAAGCTTTCTTCCTTCCTGGAGATGGACGCGCAAATCCGCAGCTGGCCGGGCTCGCTTCGGAAAGGATGAAGATGAGGATGCTGAAAGAGTGATGATGGAGATGAAGATGAAGAAGATGCTGATGATGCTGACGTGTGCCGCGCTTTGGCCCCGCGCCGCCGCCATCGGCACAGGTGAGAAAAACATTCCAGCACTGGGGTTCCATTTCAGATTGTGTGTGTGTGTGTGTGTGTGCGCGCGCGTTCACGTGAGCGCCTCCTTGCCGTCACACTCGCACGTGCGGAGCGCCATAAAGTTAATTAATCATTTGTCATCTTCATTAAGAGCTAATCGTCCATCCTCTGTCTCGCTCTTACGCAATAAAGTGTTGCGGCCCGTTGCCGTGGCAACGGCGGCTCCAGATTCTTGCTGAAGGAGCAGAAAAAAAACATTGCGATATAACATTTCTAATCTTAGCATCCTGTCAATCACCCGATGATGTCATCATCGGGTGATGTCGTCATCCCGTCACACGATTGAACATGGTCAGCTTGATAGCGTTGGTCAAGTGAATTTGTGAGCTTACTCAGCAAACCTGGAATGTAACATTTTGATGCTAGCGTTGCATTTTTCAGGCTGTTGTTGCAGCAGCGGAACGCTAAGATCACATTTGAATGTTAACATATCGCTCGCATTGAAAAGTTAGTCATCACGTTTTGATGCTCGTTTAGCAGTCGCGTCGTATTTCGGGCCTAATGTCACATTTCACGCGAATATAGCTTTCAAGAAAAATCTCGACATGATGTTGGCACAGATACATGACTTTACCTTTAAAAATGTGCCGCTACTTTTAAAATCTCATGTCAGCGGCAAATTAAAATTCGCTATGAAATTTGACGTAGGCCCCATAACGTCGGTGGGGAAAATTCGGCAAAGTTTGTCAATGTGGAAGTGTCTGTATTGTTGTGCGCACAAATGACATTATAAATGATTGATTATTATGAAGAAATTCATATCTGCGGGCTAAAAATAGACGTTGCTCGCATGCTTGTCACAGCAAAGGGAGGGCACGTGGTCACATGACTCGAATAGAATCCTTTAGCTTAGCCACGCCTAGCTTCGTTTGTGTTGCGGTCGGGCTCCCATGAGTGAGGCAGACTTTGTGCCAGACAAGCAAAGTTGCGACGCTCGGCGAGTAAACACAAAGCAGAAGGCCGGAGGAAGTAGCGGCCCGTTTCCGTGGCAACCGCATCCTCCAACGGATGATCCAAGAACATTCCTCCTCGACGGGAAAAAACGACAAAAGTGAACCAAGATCACGAGGGCGAGCGCCGTGCCCTCGTTTTGACGCCGAGGAAAAAGCAAAACGTGCACCACAGCGCGTGCCGTGCCTTCAGACTCACATGTGACATCACGCATTCAGCTCTTACGTAACACGTCCACACATCAACGCACATCCAACTGGTGCACAAAAACGACTTGCACACCCCGAGAGCGCTCACACAGCCCCCCCATCCCCTCCCCCCCCCCACCGCCACACTTCCAGTTGTAGCTGGGCGTTACCTGCGGCTGAACGAGGGCGTCGGGAGTGCGTGCGTTGTCCTGATTCCTGTCTCATCCCGCAGGTGTCGGCGAGTGGGCGGAGCCGTCGTGGGCCTCGGCGGCGTTGGCGTGGGTGTCGGGCGTGGTCGGCCTACTGTTGGTCCTGCTGACCTGCCTGTGCTGCAAGAAGACCCGCAGCGCCCGATTCAAGGTCAACTCCACCGTGCACGTGCACACACTAACTGGCGCTAACCAGCACTAACTAGTTATGGTTTCTGCTGGTGAGAGTCTGACCGTTTTTATGTCGCCGTGTGTGCGCGTGATTTCCCGTTTGTTTCACGTGTGTTACTGTACATGCAAGTTCTTGTGTGTGTATGTTTGTGCCCTGTGTGCGTGCATCTGTGTGTGTGTGTGTGTGCATCTCAAGTTGTGTGTGTGTGCGCGCGCTGACCAGATGTGCGTTGGCGGGTGTGTTCCGCCGGTGATGTCACCAGTACACTATGTGGTCCCCCACCAGACCCCGGCCTCTCCCCCATTTTTCTTCTCCCCCGGGGAGGGGGCGGGGGAGCGAGGCGACCCCCGACCTCTTTGCTCCTCCTCCTTCCGCCCTTGCGTCCGTCGCAGCCTTCCTTACATGCTCTGCTGTCCGCTTCATCTGCTTCATCCTCTCCAGACTCCGACGTTGGACGCCACCGACTCTCCATTTGTGTGTGTGTGTGTGTGTGACAGTGTGAATGTGGTAACCCGAGGAAGGTAAGTCACCTCGTCACATGTGAGAACCTCCTTCACTTGGTTTTGATGCTTTTAACGTATGTCTGCTTGTGTTTATCGTCCTTATGTGTCTGTGTGTGTCCTACACCATTTGTGATACTTTCTGAGCAAATGGAATAAATCCATATGCACAATCTCACATGGGCGTGGACACACACACATGCACACATACAAATATATAATATATATATATATATATTATATATATGTCCTCCTCTCATGCACATCCTCTTCTCATGCATGCCCTCGTTTGTGTTAAGAGTACGAAGAGAGAGAGTGAGCACATGTGCGAAGGGTGAGCGGAGCGTGTGAACGTGTCAGGGTCACAAGAGGAAGAACAAGAAAATGGAGGAGGAGGAGAAGAAAGTGCTGAGAAAGTGAAGAAGCAGAAGAGGAGGAGGAGGAGGAAAAGGAGATAAATTTATGATGAGGAGGAGAATTGGTTTTTTTTTTTAAAGCATCCAAATGTGTGTGTGTGTGTGTGTGTGTTTGTTTTTTTTGGGGTGTTGTCAGGTCACATTCTTGAGGTCTTGCGGGACCTGGCTGAGTTTTTCCCCTGCAACTTCCTGTGCGGCCTCCCGACTCGGGTTTGGCGTTCGACGCTCACGCGGCGGCGGCCGGCGAGATCCCCCAAACTTGAACCAGTAAAACTTGACTTGTGTGTGTGTTGTCGTTTCAGGAGTTCCGCAACCTTCCTGATGGCGAGGCGGCCCACACGCATGCCTTCACGCCGGCCTCGCCGACCTCGCCGGCCAGCCCGGATGTGTATGTGCTGCCCCTCGGCGAGGTGGCACTGCCCCTCGCCAGAAGGGCGGCGCCACCGTGTGAGCTGGAGTACACAGCGCATGCAGGTGACATGTTGCATGCACGCAAATGCACAGATGTGCACATTAACACACACACACACACACACACACACACACACACGCACATTTTCTTCCTCGTCTGAAGTTGCAAGTGGGCGCGTCTCCTCGGGGAGACCCTTGGGGCGTGAGAGCCGGTCTGATCTTGGCGGTCGCGCCTTTCGCGCAGCTGCTGCCTCGTTCTCGCAGGAAAAAGCAAATGGAACGCACATGCCGCAGTTCCACGGGAAGCACAATTTTGCCTCTGTCGTTGCATCGTCGTTACACCCCGGTCCTTCTACTCGTGTGTCAAAGTTGTTTTCGTAGTACGCCCCCCATTCCATACACGGACAACTTAGTACGCGACTGGAAGGAATTTCTGAAGCACCTCAGCTCAGGCAGACGCACACGAAAAACAAAACAAACAAACACTCACACGGGATAATGGCCGGCCGATCCTAATAGCAACGGTGGGTCCATTTGGACGCGAGGATCCGTGCATCCCGTTTATGACTTCCTGGCTTGCAGGCTGGTTGGAGGCGGCGGGCGGCTTAGAGCACCGACACCAGTATTGATTAGGAGCAATGCGCGCCAACACAACAACAATAACAACAAGATGGCATCCCTCAAAAAGCATAACACACACTAACTGGTACCAGGCAGTGGGGGCCAAAAGTTGCCGATTCCAAACAGGGATTCGGGTGGCTGTCAGGAATGAGCAGCGTGGGGAGGGTGACGCCATGTCCAGTATGAACAGTGGCTGGCCTGTATGCTCTTCTTTTTGTGGGGGTGGGGGGCTTAGGCCACAAAGGTCCGTTTGTCTGCCCCACCACCCACAGTGAAAGACGGATGGACGGGAACGACTGGGTGAGCCGGAGCAAGTTTCTGGTCAAGGACGCCGACTGCGATGCATTACGGAGTCAGACAGACCGGCGCCACTGCCGCGGGGGGGAGCTGACCTTGGGAGTTCTGGGATGTTCTTCAGCGGATACTTTTGAAACCTGATGTTGTCCGTGTGCCATTTGATTGACTCTCACCTGGACTGCTCTCTCTCCCCTTGCAGCGCACCACCTGAAATGGTCCAACCTGAGCCGCCAGAGTCTGCTCTACCTGAAAGAGATCGGCAGCGGCTGGTTCGGGAAGGTAAGACCACCCGTCAAGGTGCTCGCGGTCCAGTCGTCGTGACTATGCTTGCAAAGTGCCAGTTTGTTGAAGGTGGAAAAAAAAAATATTGCAACCCACCCACACGGAACCTCTTTGCAATTCTAGTCATGACGTCTCTGTAATATTTACAAGCAGATAACATCTTCTTCTCTCCATCCTCGTTTTCCATATTCATCAACATCTGCGTTATCTTCATGACTGGGTATGTCCATCACCCCCCCCAACTCCCACCCATTCCAAACTACCTTGTGTCCGTGTGTCCTCCTGCTGCATCTGTGTCCATGTGTCCATGTGGCAGGTTCTTCTGGGGGAGGTGAATGAAAACCTGAGGACCAATCAGGTGGTGGTCAAGGAGCTGAAGGCCAGCGCCAGCATCAAGGAACAAATGCACTTCCTGGAGGAAGTGCAACCCTACCGGTATTCCTCCGCCCCCTCTATTGACACACTTGATCGTTGCCACTGACTTTCGGCGTGGCGCGTCTCTTCCTGGTCCGCAGGGTGCTGCAGCATTCGGCTCTTCTGCAGTGTCTGGCCCAGTGCACAGACGTCGCGCCCTTCCTGCTGGTCATGGAGTTTTGTCCGCTGGTGAGTGGCAGTTGTTGTTGTTCTTCTGATGGCCACACCGCCGCCCTCTAGTGGCCATAGGTGGTACAACATGGCGGTGTGTTGCTTTTACCAGGGCGACGTGAAAGCGTACCTGAGGAGCAGCAAGTGCACGGACGGCGTGGGCGCCCCCGAGCCGCTCATCCTCCAGAGGATGGCTTGCGACATCGCTTCAGGACTCAAGCACCTCCACGTGCATAACTTCACTCACGGGTACCACAAGCATCCAACCAGCCATCCATCCAGCCATCTCGCCACGCATCATGTAGTTATTCTTGTCTTGCGAATGGCCGCTTCCTGTAACAACATCCTGGTGCTGACTGAGTGTTGCTCAAAGACTCCAGCATCAGTGATTTTGTTGCAGGCGGTGGACCCTCGTGCCAGCAGCAACAGCGCCCTCTGCAGGTCCTTTCAAGAATGTCATCACATCGATATCTCCAGGGTGGGCCAGAATTCATGACTCAGTCTTGTTTGTGTAGTAATTCGGTAGCTTGACCTCGTTTGGGGACGCACCCGAGTTTTAGGGTCTTCGCTGTTTTTCTGAGTGTGCTGAGTGGATTGTATTTCTACAATATGGGCGCCACTAACACACTTGAGAAAAATTGTTTGGCATTATCGGTAGTGTTCTGAACCTGGAAAGACCACGATGGGCAAGGTCCGTTAGAACAAATGAAAATCAACTACGCTTAAGAAGTAAGATCGATAAGTTAATTGCACTTAAATCGAATAGAATGCCAACATGAGCTTGAAAACGACAATCAGGTGAGTCCTGAATTCTGGCCTGCCACAAATGCATCCTTGGCCGAGAAGTATGACGTCTCTAAGTACGCTGCCATCGGGATTTACAGCGACCTGGCTTTGAGGAACTGCCTGCTGACTGCTGACCTCACCGTGAAAGTGGGCGACTACGGCCTGTCCCACACCAAGTACAAGGTAGAATCATCGGACAATCCAAAGCGGTCATTGGAAGCGGTTTCAAAGTCACTCTGCATTCCCGTCAGGACGACTACATGGTCACCCCTGACCAGACGTACGTGCCGCTTCGCTGGATCGCTCCTGAGCTGGTGGACGACGTGCACGGAAACCTGCTGGTGGCCAAGCAGACGCGGCCGAGTAACATCTGGTGAGTAACTCGGGAAAACACTCAATGATGAATTGCGTGTATGTGACGTCGTCCCACCTCCGGACTTTCAGGTCTCTGGGTGTGACCATCTGGGAGTTGCTGGAGCTGGGAAAGCAACCCTACAGCCTTTACTCTGACCGGCAAGTTTTGTCTTACGCTGTGAGGGAGCAGCAGCTGCGACTGGCCAAGCCCGTCCTCCAAGTTCCTCTGGCTGAACGCTGGTTCGACACAAACGCCCGAAAGCATGCTGCCGGTTATCTCTTCCCGACTGGATAACAATTGGCGGGTGACTTTTCAGGTACGAGGTGATGCAGTTCTGCTGGCTCCCGCCTGATCAGAGGCCCAATGCCGAGGAAGTTCACTTGCTGTTGAGCTACCTGTGCGCTAAGGGTGCCAGCGAGGCCGAGGAGGACTTTGAGAGGCGCTGGAACTCCATGCGGCCCAGCGCCGGACACGCCGTCCATCGCGGTCCCGCGCTGACGCCTCATGAGCAGCCTTCATCCACTTTGTCATCGTTCCCTCTCCTCCAGCAGTTCTCACCTGCTGACGGCTACCACTCGGAGTCCGGGGATGACGTTTTGACCATCACCGAGACCAGCCACGGCCTGAACTTTGAGTACAGGTGGGAGCAGGCCAGGGCGGAAGAGTCCTACAGAGGCCTGGACTCCTCAAGCGCCCTCGGTCACATCAACCGTCCCGAAGCCGTTTATCCTCCGGCGGGCATTGTGGGAAACTGCCCCTTGGAGAGTCTGAACCACATAGTTTCTCCACCTTACTACCAGCCAAAACACCTGCATGCGCCAGGCGTCCTTCCCGTCTTCGCCGCCCACAGCCCATCGGTCAACAGCGAATTCTACGTCCGCATCGAAGAACCGGTGGACTGTAACATCGAGCTGGACTACACCATGTGCTCCTACAGCCCAGACTACCAGAGCAGCGGAAGCTTCCTGACCGGGAGCGCCGACTCTGGGGACTGCATGGTCTGTCCGCCACAAGCTAAGGACTGTGACGCCTACTGGTCGGCCGATATCCACAACGTCGACGTTTACGACTCCAATGACTCGAGTCCTGCCATCTCCCTAACAATGGAGCCCCTCTTAGGGCAGGTGTGTGACAACAGCCCCCTACGCCCCTGGGAGTCAAGTCACTATGTGTCCTACAAAGACCGAGATGGAGGTTACTATTACGAGAACTCCCCGCCTGTGGACTTGGATCACTATCTGATGGGAGGAGGGCTCGCCACTGAGCATCTTCCAGAAAGTTGGGGCTCAAGGAGCCTTCGCCAGGCATTGGGCGAACTGGAGAACCCGGCGGGGATACCCAAGTCCCGCAATCGTCCGTCTGAACAGGTCTACAGAGGCTCATACCTGGACCTGGACCCAAGCCACTCCTCCATCATCGGCAAGACTGTGACCGGAGGCTACTACGACATGATGGGCTCCCTGAGGAAAACCATGCCGAGTCACAGCAGGCACGGCTCGGTCAGCGTTAACATGGAGACCGAGAGGGCACTCTTCATGGGGCGCGGGGAGAGCGATTCGGCGGAGGACGAAGAGGAGGACATATTCATCGAGAAGCACACGTGCAACACTTGGCCTTCCAAACATCGCCACAGAAGCGTCGGCCACCAACGACGAGCGAGTCAGAGTTGCGGACAGGATCCGTTTGTGGACTTTCACTACACCATGCCGAGCACGGACATCGAAGACTCCTGGCCGGAGGAGCTCGGCATGCAATACCACAGCCTGCCGAAGAGCGTCGCCTACCCGGAACCGCGCCGGGCGAAAGACGACGGCAGCTTTCGGAGTCGACAACCTCCCGTTGTGTCGCCGGACCGCTGTGACGCTTTGGCCTGCTTGTGCCACCAGAGTGACACCCACATGGTGCCGAGGGAGTGCTGCTACCCGCATTTTGTTGACCCGCTCACGGGCTCGCTGGTGAGTGACCACTACGGCTACAACCACCACAAAGTCATGGACATCCCGAGCAGGGACGAGCTGATGAACCTCTCACCGGCACCAGGAGGCCCGGTTGTGTCCAAACCTGCCCCGATCAAACCCGATGGCGGCAAGGAGCCGTGTGTGGATCTGAGAGCGGAAGAAGCGACGAAGCGAGACATCATCGCGGAACATCCTCTCGTGACCAAGCCCACCGTGGAAGAGACGACCCAAAGTCTTCCACCGCCTGCAGATAACAAGCACGTGATGGTGGTCCTGACGGATCCGCAGTCGGAGACCAGTCAAGCGGGAGACAGCGGTTTGGACCGAGCGGGTTCCAGCGTCAGCCTCACGGACATCCTCGACTGCAGCGACAACGAAGGTGACGACTTCACGGACGACATCACTGATATCACTTCAGGGATCTTTGCCGAGGAGTCCGCCGAGCTGAGCGCTTCCCCCGCCTCCAAGTCGCTTCAGAAGCAGGTCGGAACGCCAGATTCCATCGAGTCCATGGATCTGCTACCCGTTGCCGGGTCTTGCGAGGGCTCCGCCAACACCTTGCGCCCTTCCTGCTCCCCCAAAGCCATGGACAGCGGCTACGACACGGAAAATTATGAAAGTCCCGAGTTTGTCCCAAAAGAACCTCACGAAGCCAAAGACCAAGATGTGCCTCAGCCAGCGGTCCACGCGAGCCCGACGCAGGACCACGGCGTCGGTGCCCCGAAGGACGGAGCATCTTGTGAAGACCCGCCGCTGAAGTCGTGCGAGCACACCTTCTCACCGCTGAGCCAAGAGACGCCGTACCGGGACTCGGCCTACTTCTCCGACTACGAGAATGAGCGCCAGGTGAGGAATGAGCAGGAGGAAGGGCAGCAAACGGAAGATAGCTGTGATGATGAAGAACCACCGACAGACACTGTGAGGGCTCCAGGGAGGACACAAGGGGAGGATTGTTCGCCGGAACCAAGCGGAACGCACCAAACCGAAGACTGTCCCCGTGATGCGTCGTTGGATGGTTCAACGGCCGAAGGGGGCCTGGATGAGTGGCCCTCCCAGGAGGAGAACTCGTCCCTTGAAGACTGGGCGGCAGAGGTGGTCGGGGCCATGGAGGAGGCTCTCGATGCCCTGAATGGAGAACAGAAGTCCGCCGGCATGTTAGCGGAGGAGCAAGGAAAAAGGGGGCCAGTTAAGGACAAAGCTTTCGCCCCGGAGGTCCTGCACATCTTACCCAAAGACGAGGTGGCCTTGCAGCACGCCGCCAATTCCAGAAGGTCGTCTTTGTCTTCGCCGCCGCCTCCGGCGGAAAGCGGCGGTTCTCCCCTGGACGGCGGCGAGGCGGACAGGGAGGACGGCGACTCGGACGACAGCGACGCGTCTGATGAGGAGCCGCGGACCTTCGGCGTCCAGGAGGAGGAGGAGAGCGAGGATGAGTGCCACCCGGTGCCCATCGTGGTGAGCGACGACAGCCACGCCCACACGCTGCGAGGCCTCCTCAAGACGCCCGCCGTCCTGTCGCTCCACGAGGAGCTGGAACGCAGGAAGAGGAACGTGTCCTTCTTTGATGATGTTACGGTTTATCTCTTTGATCAGGTGAGCAGGAATTAGCAGCAGTTGCTCATTCGACGACCTCGAGACTTAAAGATGACTTGGATTTGTCATCTGGCGTTCCATAACGTGTTGTTGTTCCAGGAGAGTCCCACCAAGGAGCTGACTGCACACGGGTTCCCTTTGGCCGTCGAGAGCCCAGCCAGCAAATCCCCCGAGAGGGTCAGCGCGTCGGACGACTCCTCTGACGGGAATATCTCGGAAGAGAGTGAGCGCGCTGCCCTTCCCAAGTGGCGAGTTTTCCCAGAGGACGTTCCTCAGCAAGTTCTTCTTTCAGGCGCAGGCTTCGAGTGGGAGGACGACTTCCCCCTGTTGCCGCTGCCGACGTCCTCTGCCGCCTCCGACCCGCCGGCCGTCTGCGCTCCCGGCGCCGAGGGGACCAAGTCGACCGGCCGGTTCTCCCGCTTCACCGTGTCGCCCTCCGTCGTGTCCCGCTTTTCCATCACGCACATCTCCGACTCGGATATGGACTCGGCGGGAGGTGAGGAAAGGGGAAAGCTTCGCGTCTCCCTGCTCTGGCCTGATCGGTTTGAATCGGGTGTGATGGAGGAGGGAGACATCGAAAACCGGCTGGGTGTGGGTCGGGGGCTCTCGAGTACCGAACTTGGGGCGGCACGCCTGACCTAAACCAACAAATGTCTGACTGTGTTTGCTCGGCAGGGAGCAGCGAGGACGGCGACAAAGAGTGACTGCCGAACATTCACCAACCGGTGGGGGAATATTTTATCCGGCAACTCGAGGAAAGACCAGGAACTCTCCGAGCATCGCGCTGAGACTTTGGTGGAGCTTTTAAACTTAAAAAGTACAAGGTGACCTTTCGGAGACCAATGTAAGACGTGCATGTTGGGAAAAGGGCGACAAGGTCACGGCTTGAAAATTGGACGTTTATTGATTATTGACTTCTTTTGGTTGTCTTGAAGTTTTTGTTTTTTTCAGCGTGCGAGGCGGTTCTGAACGAATCAAGTTGTAACATCCGCCGAAGCTGACAAGGAATCCCCCCCACCCCCACCCCACCCGCTCCCCCCAGTTGGACAGCTGCGCAATAACGCAAACGAGCCGCCGATAATACTGATGATGATCACAATAATAATACGAGTACTGTAGTCCAATTTAGGGGTAGGGTGGGCAAAGTGTGGCCCGCGGGCCTCCTCCCCTCCTGTAATCGGGGGCCCACCGAGCATTCGCGTGCACCGGTTTCGCTTTGATTTTGGCAAGAGAGGCATGCAGCTGAGAACAGATTGCGGTTTGCAGTGCCGACTTGGCAAAAAAAAAAAAAAACAATCAATATCGAGCAATAGCCAGACGGCGATTTGTTAATCCTTCTTGGATTGAATTAGCCATCGTTCCCCAACCGCTTTTTTTTTTGTTGTTGTTTCAAACACGCCGTTCATTCTTTTGTATTCCGTCATCTGATCACAAAGTTGATCAATTGATTCGTTGTAAATAACAAAAAATAGTGAGCGTGTTTTGTTTTTTTAAATTATTGATCAGTAAGGTGGTTCCATTGTTTTAAAATCAAAACATGGAGGGAGAAAAAAAAAAAGTAATGTTGGATTTTTAAAACGAACCTTTGCATATCTGACATGTATTTATTTTTTCGCGACTCTAATTCGGTCATCGGTTAATGTATCGATTGTAATTATTCAACAAAAAGTGTAAAATAAATATATTCGCAAACACAAAATTTTGCAGTATTTTACTAGATCATTGATTAAATAATGCTAAATAAATTAATCGGAAGAAAAAATACATGTGTAGGTTCAGTTGTAACTTCCAATTCAAACGTCGCCAAGCCCTTCTGTCGTTTGTTAGCGGCTGGCTCACCACGCGTCGCCTAGGCAACAGGAATTGGGAACACCTCGTCATTTGCTTTTCAGGACACAATTCTCGGAACGGTGCCGCCACGGACCGTGCCGTTGCCGTGGAGATGAAAGCGAGTCAACCAAACTTTTTTTTTTTTGGGGGGCCGGCGCGTTGCCAAGAAGGAAGCTGATCGCGCTCCCCTTTGTGTTGTTGATCTTGAGCAAATGGCTCCCAAACACTCGCCTGTGTACCTTTTACATCAACCCCCCACCCCCCCCACCAAACTAATTAAAGTCTCTTTTACACAGTGAAACAGTCACAGTTCAGTTGTTGTACTGCGGCTCAGCTAGCAGACTAGCTAAGACGCCAATCAAGTTTGAGGTGCAACAATGAATACAAGTGAACACCCTTTTGCACATTTTCAGTGCTCAGTGTTTAACTCGGGATGGATCGCCCTTGAATAGCTCACATGCCCGCACAAACAGGAGATGGGAGAGCATTTTGGCCACGCCCCCCCCCAAATCGGCTTTTGTGTCTTTGATGCTTTGTGACATTTTTCTCTTTTTGGGGCGAAATGAGTTGGCAGCCGCAATCTCGCACTTGACTCTTGGCGGTCTTTGCCGTCTCCCTGGCGTCGTTTCCTTCCGCCGTCGGTTCCCCCGCCCCCGACACGTAAGTAAGTGCAGCGGTTTCCTGTGAGGTCAATTGAGAACATTTGGTGTAACTGATGGATGTCGTGGGGCTGGAATGAAGACCCGTTGGAAAGGGAAAATAGGTTTCCATTGAAAAAAACTAAACTAAAAACGCTTTAGTAGACGTGGTTGTTTTTTTCGGCTAAAAATGCCTTACTATACATGGTTGTTTTCTTTGGGGGGGGGGGGGAGAAAAAAAAAAAAACAAGTGCCGAGAGCCTGCCAATTTTATTACGAAGTGTGTGAGTGACCATGAATGAGAAATATAAGTAATTCGAATGAATTCAGCCCCGCCCCCATGGTCCAGTGGTTAGTGCGTACAAATAGTTGTTGGGTTCGGCATGTGCCCTGCAACTGACCGGTGAACTGTTCAGGGTTAGCCTGAGAAAAAGCAAGGAACCACATACAAACTTATGAGACGACGGTAAACACAAGACACCCAAGTGTTCGAGGGAGATGATTGGTTAACGCGAGGAATTGGGTTTAAAAGTAGAATTTTAAACCTGGATTAGGGTTTGGTGTATGACCACTACTTAAATACGACAACTGCATTCTTGATTGTGCTTGCGTGACTACGCCAGCATGGAGTCCAGCTGCGAATTTGAGGCTGACGAGACGAGTTGGACCGGGCGGCAAGTCCGGCAGGTGCTCCGGGAGACCTCGCCGTCCACCGCCTCGATCTGGATCGGGTGCGTTCCTTCTGGATGGAGCAGTTTGCCGAGTTCCGGCAGGTCCGGGACGCGGCCGCCAAGGCGGCGCTGAAGGCCGTCGAAGACGATTGGAGCCGGCGGTGGGCGCGGCGCGAAGACGACATTTCCCAGGACCTCCAGGCAATGAGGGAGAGCGTACGGCTGCACGTGGAGGAGCACTGGGACAACATGGAGTGGCATCTGGACCGCACCGTGGACGATTGCGACCGAGAAGTGCGCGGCGTCAAGGTCGTGATGGAGCAGAAGGTGCGTGCTCTCTCCTGTTCATCCCATGACTGGACAATTTGGAAAAAAGTGAACGTTGGACAATGATCACATGTGAGCAGAACTAACCCGACGGTGCGGCTTTTCCATCGGGAAGGTGCAGGAGAAGGAGCTGCAGCTGAGCCAGCAGAAGGAGCTCAACGCCGGCGTGCTGGCCAGCTTGGAGGAGAAGAAGGCGCAGATGGGCAACGTCAAAGACGTCCTGCTGCTGCTCAAGTCCAGGCTGGAGGAGAAGGAGGAGCAGAAACAGAAGATGGAGCAGCTGCTGGTCTCCGTCGCCCGCCAGCTGCGGCAGGAGCGGCAGGAGAGCTCGCGCTGGAGGACCTGCGCCGACGAACTGCGCCAGCATCTGGAGGCCGAGCGCGAGGCCGGCGCCCAGGCCAGGATGGAGGCCCTCCGCCGGCAGCAGCGGCTCCTCCAACGCGTCGACAACGTCAAGAGCCTCGTCAAGGGCTTCGTGGGACAGAACGCCCGCTTCATGGTGAGGTCCTCTCCCGCGCTCGACCCGACTCAAGTGTCACACTTTTTGCAACAAAAACATAGATTTGCTTTTGAAAAAGTCTACTTAGCTTCATGCTAACAAACAATGCAAAACACCAGACTCACCATTAGCATCGATGGCCACGATTTCAGGAGCAAAACATATTTGGGCACAAGCAGTTGAGCAACACCGGATAAGACGACACATCTATTCTTTATCCTCTGTGAAGAACACATTGAATTGAAAAATCAAAGTGCGCCGTCCTTGTTTTGGCAGAGGTCTCTGAAGAGCGCCGACGACACGGCTGACCAAAATGAGATGATGGACCAGGTGGAGCAAGACGGTGGGGAGAAGGAAAGGAGAGAAGCGAAGGAGCGCCGGGCCAAAGAGAAGAAGGAAAGCAAGGAGCGGGAAAAGCGAGCCAAGAAGGAAAAGAAGGAGCGAGACAAGCGAGAGAAGCAAGCAAGCAAGGAGCGCCAGAGGAAAGAAAAGAAACAAAAGGAATGAAAAATGGATGGTGAAATAAAGAGAGGACATATTTCGCTCTCTTCTTGAAAGTCTGAAGTGTTTGGCACAACACTCCAACTTCATGGGGGGCGGGGGGGGGGGAAACGTCACAAATAAACTCAATTAATTCTTGATTTTTCTTTTAATGTAAAATCATTTTCAAGTGCAGGGGGAATTAAACGAGCGCGGTGCACACCTGCGGCAAGATGGCGCCCGACCACGCGGGCTTATATTCGGTGAGTGAGCACACGAGCAAATCTTTGTCGCTTGTCGTCTTTACTCACGATGTCCTTTTGCTTGGTGCGCGATTTGCAGCGTTGGAGGACTTTGCAATCCATTCGCCGCTTCCTTGATTGAGTACATTATCGACTTTGTTTCTTTTGCCACGTTTTCAAATGTGAAAATACCATTTTTCCTGAAAACCCTCGAAAGTGCATGTCAAATACGCCTATAGTGCCGAGCATGTCACTGGTGGTGCAGAGGTATACACGCCGGCTTTCCGTGCAGCCAATGCGGGTTCAATCCCCGCTCAGTGACAAAAGACCACACCAAGCAGTTGTTTTCTTGAAAACCCTCGAAAGCGCATGTCAAATACGCCTATAGTGCAGTTCAAGTCACGGTCACTGGTGGTGTAGAGGTATACACGCTGGATTTGGAAGCAGACAACCTGGGTTCAAATCTTGGCTAGTGATGTTTAAAACTACGATATCAAACACTTAGTTGTTTTTCCTGGAAATCCTCGAAAGTGCATGTCAAATACGCCTATAGTGCAGGTACATGTCACAGTCACTGGTGGTGTAGAGGTATACACGCCGGCTTTGGAAGCAGCAACCTGGGTTCAAATCCCGCTCAGTGACGTGTCAAATATAAGACCGAATACTTTCTTGAAAACCCTCGAAAGCGCATGTCAAATACGCCTATAGTGCAGGACATGTCACAGTCACTGGTGGTGTAGAGGTATACACGCCGGCTTTGGAAGCAGGCAGCGCGGGTTCAAACCCCGTCCAGTGACAGCATAAAACTGCCAACGCTGGGACAGGCTCCAGCAACAGCGAAATGGGACTTAGTCACTGGTGGTACGCGGGTACACCCACTAAAGGGGTACTCGCAGCGCGGGCTTCAAATCCCCCCAGTGGCGGTCAAGATCGGTTCCAGAACGCCAACGCTGGGATAGGCTCCAGCAAGAGCGAAATGGGACTTAGTCACTGGTGGTACGCGGGTACACCCACTAACGGGGTACTCGCAGCGTGGGCTCAAATCCCACCCAGTGGCGGTCAAAATCGGTTCCGGAACGCCAACGCTGGGATAGGCTCCAGCAAGAGCGAGGCGGTTGAGGACAAAGTGCGCCATAACATCCCCCCTGGTCCCGGGGGGGTGGGGGGGGGAGGAGAAAAGGAGAGGGGACATGCACCGGGGAAGGACAGGAGGAGGGGTGTTAGCGCAGGAAGGAGGAAGAGGAAAAACTTAGGGGGAATTTGTTTTCCCAACATCCTCTACCCCATATAAATAAAACTATAAGTATTTTCTTCTATGTCCCACTGCTATCCTCCTTCTCTGCGCTAACATCCCCCCTCCGCTCCGTCCCGGGGTGCATGTCCCCCCTCCTTTTCTCCTCCCCCCCCCACCCCCCCGGGGAAGGGGGGGGCTTCATGGGTCGCTGTGTCCGGAACTGCCACGCTCTGGCTGGAGCCTATCCCAGCGTTGGCGTTCCGGAACCGATTTTGACCGCCACTGGGTGGGATTTGAGCCCACGCTGCGAGTACCCCTTTAGTGGGTGTACCCGCGTACCACCAGTGACTAAGTCCCATTTCGCTCTTGCTGGAGCCTGTCCCAGCATTGGCAGTTTTATGTTGTCACTGGACGGGGTTTGAACCCGCGCTGCCTGCTTCCAAAGCCGGCGTGTATACCTCTACACCACCAGTGACTGTGACATGTCCTGCACTATAGGCGTATTTGACATGCGCTTTCGAGGGTTTTCAAGAAAATTGTATTTTGACACGTCACTGGACGGGATTTGAACCCGCGCTGCCTGCTTCCAAAGCCGGCGTGTATACCTCTACACCACCAGTGACTGTGAATTGTCCTGCACTATAGGCGTATTTGACATGCGCTTTCGAGGGTTTTCAAGAAAATCTTATTTTGACACGTCACTGAGCGGGATTTGAACCCGCGCTGCCTGCTTCCAAAGCCGGCGTGTATACCTCTACACCACCAGTGACCGTGACTTGAACTGCACTATAGGCGTATTTGACACGCGCTTTCGAGGGTTTTCAAGAAAACAACTGCTTGGTGTGGTCTTTTGTCACTGAGCGGGGATTGAACCCGCGTTGGCTGCACGGAAAGCCGGCGTGTATACCCCTGCACCACCAGTGACATGCTCGGCAGGCAACCCGCTTGACAGACTGATCTAATGACAAACAGTATCCAAAATCCTGGAAAACATGCAGGACAGCGGCCCTCCAGGACCAGAGTTTGACACTTGCGCTTTAGAAGGAAGACCAAAAGCAACTTCGCAATTTTGAATTCCTGGTTTTTATTCCTTCAAATGCAAGTCACATCAGGAGGAGGCTTGCTCAGCAAATGCCGACAAAAGTCGCCCGCTTAACAGGACTTCAAAAAACCACTCAAGAATTCACACGCCCACACTCAACCCCAACCCAAAACAACCAAAAAGTCTCGACTAAAAAAAAACAAACAAATAACAGTTTTCTCACATCATCAACAGAATTGCAGTCAAACTCCTAAAGAAGCATAAATAGCCAGCAAGGACGCAAGTTCCCATCAGGAACTCCGGAAAATTCTATCCAAGTGTGTCCACGCGTCCTTCCTGGTTTTGGAAATGTCGCAAATCCTCTCACAGGCATCGGAGTCACGAGAGAACACGGAGCAAGTTTCTCTCTCTTTATCCGGCATCCGCCTAATCAAGTCTCAGCCGCCCCCCTTCGTGCTTTTGTATCAACAACGGAAATTTTGAAAATTGAAGCGCTAGACCTTAAGCCGCCGCATGTGCGCTTTACGTATTTTTCCACGTGCATCGCAGTAACTCGCGTCCGTACTTCATGTATCGTACGAAATAGCGAGTCGCAGCTTGCTTCGTGAGGCGCACCGGCGACTTCCCAAGTCGAAGTTGCGAGCACGGCGGGATTTTTGTCCGGCCTCCTTTGCAACTTTCCAAGTTGTACTTTGTGAGTTTGCGCACCGGTTTCGCAAAACATGTGGCAAAGAAAATAAAACGGAGCGGTGCCTTGAGATACGAGTGCCTCAACTTGCATGTTTTTTAGAGTGATTTTTTTAGGGGATGGTAGGGGGATTGGGGGGGGTTGTCTTTTAATAGTCCAAGTTAAACAAAGGACAAAGTTCCGTTCTTGTAAATCAGTCAAATGCTCTTTCTGCCGGTATTTCACATCTTTATTTTATTCATGACATATTTTTCAAAGCCGATCCAGTGGCCATCGGAATTCTATCGCGCCAAATATCCGGATTGGTCGCGGCCTCACAACATCCACATTGGTTGATTTCTCACGAAAAACATGAAAAAAGAAGAAATGTGGGGTCCAAATGTGGCCTTTCCAATTATTCTTATGGACAAAAGATGATTAGAGAAATCACGGAACAAATTCAAAATGTATCTCAAGGCACCACGTTTTGGTTCTTGCGGTCCGTCAGATTCCATTATCGGGTCAAATAAAACCAACCAAAAAAACAAAAAAACCTGGGCGAGCACCAGTTGAGCGAAGATGAAGACTGACAGGCGAGCGCCATCCAATCCGATGAGCGCGAGTACGCATTTGGCCCGTTGCAGTCCAAACCATCCGAGCGGGAAGCGCTCAATACTGACAGCCCGAGATCTTTCGTTGGAAAGCAAAAGCAGGGGGCTGCGAGAGGGGGGGGTCGGGCGGGGGGTGGGGGTCGTTTTAAGTGCGGGGCAGCCTGCACATTTCACAGTGCTCGGTCCCGGGCTGGTTCATGAACGTGCAGTGCACGCAAGACCACATGGCGGAGGAGGACGGAGGTGCCGACGGGTCGCCCATGCTGTCGAAACCCACCGACGCCGACGGCTGCCCCCCTACCGTGCCTGCGGGCGGGAGAGGAGACAAACGTCACTTCTCCACACGCATTCATTTGGCGATTAATTGTTTTGTTTTTTTGTCTCCGTTTGAGAGCGAGATTGTTGCTGGTTACCGTTTCTGATTTTTGGTCGCAAGCATTTTTGTGTTGAATGCAACAAAGAAGTTTACTTGGGAAAATCAATCAACATTTTTGCTGATTTTGCGGATGGATGTTACAGACCACACCAGCGACGGAAACATCAAATTATGTTTTGGAATGACGAGAGGGAACTTAAAACACTTTAAAAAGTCAATCTGACTCATGAATTAATTGGAAAAAAAAAATTCAATCGACAGATAATCAATCATGTGGTCCACGAATCAAATCCAGTCATATATTGAGAGATCATTTGCAGCTCCCGGCACGTACTTACCACAAAGCTGCTCGATGGTGGCCCACTGCTCCGACTTCTTCCAGGTCTCAGCGAGGTCCCCGTCGGACGTCTTGACGGCATCCAGCAGCAGGCCGATGCTGTCCTGCAAAACGGCGCACGGTGCGGGCGAAATCAGGCGGCGGCGGCGGTCACGGACGGCGCCCGCTGGCGGATGGCGGAGGCCAACTCACCCTCAGAGGCATGACCTCGTTGGTGACCAGGAAGAGGAGCAGATGGAAGTCTGACACGATGTCCAGGAAGGACGCGGAGGCGCACTGCGACAAATACGTGGCCAGGCTGTGGAAGTTCTGAGGAGAAAAGGCGCAGCTAATTGGAGACGATTTCTGGGTCCTACGAGCAAGAGGCAGGGGGGCTCGCCCCTTACTTGCGTCTCTCCGAAGATTTCTCGGTTCTCGATGGGGAAGCGCTGAGTGGAGCTGAAGGTGAACTGGGGGTCCTTGGGGAACGTGGTGGTGATCTGAGAAGGAAAGCGGAGAGCCGCCACATGCGGGCCACAAACGAGCGCGGGGGAGACGACGACGCAAAGGAGGCGAGAAGGAACTCACGTCAATGATAAGATACTCCACGGGAAGAGGGCGTGCCAGGAAGGTGACGTCGTTCCCAAACTTGTCTTTGTCCTGTTGACAGAAACGCCACCTTGACGGCCGCTTCCCGGAAGCAAAACAAAAAAGCACGACGAGGAGCGCCACACGGGTGCGGTCCGAGCGTTACCTTGAAGAAGACGTCCGGGACGTACTGCTCGGGACTGGACTCTTTGGCGAAGCCCAGCTCGGGGGCGTCCTTGCAGGGCAGCAAGCACTCGTCCCTCACCAGGGCCATGCATTGATTGGACACCTGGTAGCCCTCGAAGTGCACCTGGTTGTCCGGACCGCCTGAGAAGCAGTCGCAAGATCCTCAGCGGTCGGCGACGATCGGCAAATGCGCACGCGGCGACGCAAAAGCGCGGCCTGACCTGTGGCCACCACCGTCACAAACTTGGAGCCGAAATGTCCGTCTCGGGAGAGTTTGCAGGGGTTGGAATGTTGGTTTTGGAAGTAGCCCGCCGTGATGCACTCCTCCGCACTCAGGAAGTGCGAGTCCTGTTGGCAAGAACCCCCCAAAAAATTGCGATTTTACAAGTGTGACTTTTAACAAGCGTTGGAAATACCTTCATTAAAAAATAAAAAGCAAAAAAAACGATACTTGGCGCACGCCTACTAAATCTACCCGACCTGGTTTCTGGTGAAGCGGACGGTCCCGATCCTGGTGTCCTCGGAGATCAGGTCGGAGAAAATCCAGCCCAGCTGCCAAAACAATTTCAGTGTGAAATGGCGAAAAACGTACAGCGAGCGAGGCACACGCGTCAAGAGGCGAAAAGAGGCAGCCCACCTTCCGAAGGCCAAGCTTGGCGGCGATCTCGTCCACGGCTGCGGCTTTGGGGTCCTCCAGCAGCTCCAGACTGTTCTGAGTCGCGTTCTGAACCAACCGCAGCACAAGCGCGCGTGAGCTTTCGGTGACACTCGCGGCAAATTTCAACTCAAAACAACTTGGGGCTTGTTTTTGGACAACCTGCGGAGGCTCGTAGATGGCGGCCACCTCGGCGCGGATGCCCAGCGGGATGTCTTTGTGCTCCGTGTACCTGCCGAACAGGTAGCCCACCCTCTGGCTGCCCGTCTTGCGCCAGAAGTCCAGGAAGCGGTCGGCGATGGTGTGGTTCTCAAACATGATGTTGTCCACGTGTCGGTATTTCTGCCGAGCAAAGGGAAACGCCGTCGACTCAAAAGCCCAAGTCTGCAACGTTCGGCTTTCTTCAACAAAGGCCCAAAGGGTCTTTGTGCCCACCTGTCTGTTGAGCGTGATGGCGCTGGGCTGGCACTTGGTGCAGATGCCCTCCGGCCAGGGAAGGTGACCCTCGCAGCCCGACTTGATCTTACAGCTGATATTCTCCAGGGCGGCAAACTTCCCCCTTTACATCATACATCAGATTTTTATTTTATTTTATTTTTCTAAATATCACAAAAGAAAGTGCAACAAACGCAGCGAAAGGCAGAGAAGCGCTCACTTGTCGGCTCCTCCGGTCAGCTTTCGCAGGTACGCGTGGAACGACATGTGCTTGACGGGCGGGTCCAGGTGGTTCAGGTAGTCTTCGTCAAAAGGCTGCCAGAGGAGAGACAAAATGCGGAAGGAGAAAAGACAAACGAGGAGAAACAGAAGACGATTAGGAACAAGGTGGAGGAGGAAAGAGGAGGAGGAGGAGGAGGAGGAGGAGGAGGAGGAGGAGTCTCGTTCTGACCTCCAACGGCACACAGTGCACACACTTGCCCAGGGCGCCGTGGCGACATCTGCGGCCAGAGAGGACAACTTCAGTGAGTTGGGCAGACAAAAAGTCACGCTCTGACACCGTCTTGATGCAAAACAACTAAGTTGAAGTGCGTCGAGGGCTTTCATTTCTTTAGCATCATTTGTCGGAGAGAGAACATATGCCCGTGAGCATAGTCGTACCTCTGCTTGTATGTGTTGCTGCTCAAATTGCCGAAAAACATAGATGCTAATACCAGCTAGCTCCTCGACGGCATTTCACACTGTGTGGTAGCATTAAGCTAGCGCGCGCTGCGTGCATCTCTACGTGTGCGTCGCCTCACAGCTGCGCGTCTCGGTTCCTGTAGATCTTGCCGTCCTGTTTGGTCAGAAACTGGTCGATGTCGTCCTCCTGGATCGGCTGTGCCGACTGGGGGCGGGGCATCAGGAAGGGCGAGGGAGCGGATGGCAATGACGAGGACGAATGCGGGGCGGCCGTGTCCATCACCTCGGCGGACGATGAGGAGGAGGAGGCCGGCGAGCCCGAGGGGAACAAGAAGAGCATGTCGCCATGCCTGCCAAGACCGCACAAAAAAGCCGACTTAGTGACATCACTTTACGTCCTTTCGACTTTTACGTCCGCCGTTGCTCACTTAATTTTCAGCAGGCTGAGGCTTTTGTTCTGCGAGAGGATTTCGCCGGTTTTGTTGCGGTTCAGGTAAACGGAGAAGCTGTTGGAGTTGAAGCCAAACTCTTTGGCCACCTGCAAACAGGCAAAGATGTTATTGTTTTTTTTAAATTGTGACATCAAGTACAAAATGATTAACAATTCTAGCATTCAGAGAACGATATTCTCTACTCCATGTGCAGCCTATCTGTACGCCTTTTACTATACTGCCCCCAGGTGGCCAAGGCACGCCAACCAGAAGTAGCAGCACAGTGTGCATTGACTTGAAGCAGATAAACACATTATAATATATGAATGGAGTCGTCCAGATGAAAGGTATCTCCTTTGAAAAGCAAACATTGCAATCAACTGTGCAAATGAATGGTACCTTCTTTAAAAAAGCAGCAGCAGTCTCACGCTTAGTCGAAGGAATTTTCTTCATCCCATCTGGGGATTGAACACGGATGACCTATAACCGCACCACCCCCCCAAAAAAAAACAACAACAAATGAGAACTTGTTTTAAAACATCTTTTCACGGCCAAAACTGCACCCCGCTTCGAAATAATACACTTTAATTTAAAACCATAAGGAATAGATTAAGAAAATAAATACAGGGAATTAGTCAATCATAACAAGTAGCCCAACACTACAGTGGAGCAGTGATGACAGTGCAAAACAAAAAGATTTGGTCACTACTTTGACGAGGAGTTCATTGCGGTTCATGCAACCAAATCCAACAAAAAAGCTACTTTCGAACATTGCCAGCCTTTCGACAAACAATTATCAGATGTTTAAGATGTTTTCTTTTTTTCCAAACTCCAAAGTAATGTTTCTGGTGATGAGACAAAACCAACATTGTCATTCATGGAGCTGCCTTTAGCCGGTTAGCCGGCTAGGCCCGTCCACTTTGAACGGGCTGTCACGTTAGCCGGCTAGCAAGCTAATTGTGCTGCCTCATCACAACAACCAGTTGCTGCTAACTGCTAACGCTAACCAGGCTAGCTCGGCTTCGCCTCAGCTGAGCCCAGGAAGCGACAAACGTAACTTTTGGCTCGCTCACTTGTTTGGTCGTTTCTACTTACGATAGTTTCGGCCATGCTGCTCCCCTCGCCGAATACTGAATGTTGTCGTCCGCTGCTCCAAGTTGACGAACGAATGCGCTTTCACGGCGTTTGTCAACGAAACTCCATCCCATAGCATGTGCAACCAACAATTGTGTCCGATGCGGAAGCAACGAGTCTCTTTTCCAGACAGCCCCCCCCAGAAACATGTTCATGAAAAGGTTTCCGCTCATCCTTGCCCCGAAAAAAAAAATTGTAATTAATTTTTTAAAAACTGTATCTGGAACAAAATTACAATGGATGAAATTGTTTATCATGTATCAATTTTACCAAGTGAAATCAACTGAATTGTCACGAATTTTTCGATTTATTAAAATAGATATATTTTTTTCAATAACCACCTGTTTATTTGTAAAACATTTTTTACAAATGTATCTCTAAAATTGCTTGGATATATTTTTACTTTACTAATTTGACCAACTATTACAATGAGATAAAAAAAAAAAGATTACACAAATATTGTTACTAATATTCTTTGACAATCATCCTCATTGACAATAATATATGGACATTGGAATTTTACTTTGTTATTTATATTTTGTTCATACTGTAAAGAAGACAAGCAAACAATAGATCTCCATCACCAGCATTTTTTTTAAACCTTTATTTCTCCGATTCTCTTTTACCTTCTTGGCTGCAGAAGAAAACCAAGCAAAGTGCAAGCAAACACAAATAAACAACTGCAAAGAGTATGTGTTACCCTGCATGCGTAAATGATGATGACGACGACCGTAGAAAAGTCTAGACAAGGATCACTTAAGCGAAAAAAAGAGAAGATGCAAGGAGACATGTGGTGTGGCTGCTTTTCTAACGACAAATCAACGGGTTCAGAGTCAACCGTGAGCAAAGATGGATGAACAGACTAGCGACCACCACGTTGCAGCTTCAACACCAGGCTGCCCGGCAAACAAGAACCTTACAGAAGATTGCATCCTAAACACGAGCAGCTGCTGAGTCATGACCACAATATTAATTTAAAAAAAACAAAATCTCCTTTTCCATTTTTTTATGAATGTATTTCTTTTTGTGTCTGTGTGTTTCCGGACGAGCTCAGATGATTCCGTACTGGGCCAGCTCGTGCAGCTCCAGATGATTGAAGGCCTCCCACGGGCAAATGACTGTAATGTCTAAAACACACACATCCACAAGCACACATCAATATACACACGCAGACGACGTGTACAGAAATGTGCTTTGTCATCACTTGTAAGATAATTGCGCAGACGACCCCAAAAAGGAGTCTCAACATTTTGAGTTTAGCATCCGTGTGTGTCCAAAGACTCACCAGTTCCTAAGCCCTCCATTCCCGGGATATCATCACCAAACCTGCACGCAAAGGGGGCAAAAAAAGGATGACGATGACAATGCCGACGACAGTCAATAATTATTATTGATCATTCATCAATGGAATGGCGACTCAATCCAAACTATTCACTAATTTTTCTGTGACTCTGTTCTTTTGGAATTGCTACTTATGCGTAATTGACGCACCCCTGCACACCCTTCTTGGGGGGCTTGCTCTTGAACTGCCGAGTCTGCCTCTGCTTGAACTTGGGGGGGCCCTTGCGCGGGGTGGCGGGGCCCCCGCTCACCCGCGTGGCCGACTTGATCTCAGTTTTGGGTGCCTCCAGATTCATTTGTGCCGCCCTGGTCAGTGTGCGCGCGCGTGTGTGCTGATGCTTTTCTGTGGAAAACATACACACAAACACACACCGGTATATACGCGGAGGGCTCGCGAGTGACAATCGACACGATGTTCCATCATCATGACCCCGATACAATACTAGTTAATCCTAATCCTGGGCTCACTTTAATAATCTGCCTTCAATCTGGTTAGCGAGGATGCCGCACAAGTGCTGAGCACACACTCGCGCTCTTAAGCGTCGCATCTCTCAATGACAACCGCACAACAACACAAACGTGTTGTTCACTGAGCATTTTAAAAAACAGCCATGAGACGATTGTTTTTTGTTTTTTTACAAAAAATGCTATTTAAAAAATGGAAATACGGGAGCCTTTTGTTCATTCAAATTTACAAAGTTAAAACTGGCAATCAAGTATTCATCCAAGTTTCAAAAATGCTTCAAAATCAAATGTGCAACATTGTCTAAATGTCCAAGTATATTTACAGAATTGAAAAAAATATAAGAGTAATCCTTAAAAAAGGCGGGACCTCCGTGACATTAAATTGGACGCGGTTCTACTCACGTGCTGCTTTGCTTGGGTGACCAACAGTCGGACGACAAGACGGCAGATGAGTGGGTGGCAGCAACACGTCACTTTTATACATGTACGGCCGGGATTACCGCAGACACGCCTTGTTTCATGTCGTAGATGGAGGGGTGGATGGAGGGATATATAGGGGGGGGGGGGCGGTGGAGAACAGGCAACCACATAAAGGACCCTAACTGGCTCAGAGTGACTTGCCGTAACCATGCCTGTGTCCTGAACGATGATGATGTCACTAATCTGTCATATTCCATCACGTCATATTGGGCGGCAACATAATCCCGCCACGGTTTCACGTTGTCATGGCGACAAACTGTCAACAACACAACCACCACCACCACAAAATGAATTTGGCACTGTTTAATTGACACAAATGCCATAAATATGTGCATGTTGCATTCACAACAAGAATAAATACGTATTTCAAAGTGCAAACAGACTTGATGACGAGCAGTTGCTCATCTCAAGTCGTACTCGGCGGCCTCCCCGTTGTGTTCAGCCAACATTCCCGTTGACGGCCTAGAGAGGATCCAAACCCTTCTGCTTGAGGCGTCTCCATTCTGGAAAGTTCTGCGCACATGCAAGTGGAGCACATGTTGTCAGAGGAGTCGGTGAACATTTCAAGTGAATCCTTATTTAGACCACCGTTGACGTAATGGTGACTCGTCGACTTATTGTCAGCCCTCGTCTACATTTCCAAGGCGTGGGGACGACTGCGGTTTAATTGTCCCGACTCCAAACTCACCAGGGTCACCGTCACGTCTTTTTGAGGAGTCGGATCTCCATCTTCAAGAAGGTCTTCAGGTTGTCGTCCAGCACGTTCTCCTCGATGGCGGCCAGTGCCCGCTCACCGCCGTCGTTGTAGAAGGCCAAGAGCTGCTCGGCGTGCTCGATCCAGACGCAGTTGTGACAGCCGCTCATACAGCAGTGCGTAGGGGGTGCGGGAGGAGCGCCGGTTCCGCCGCCACTCTCCGACGGGGCCGCCGGTACAGGGGGTGGACCCGGCTTGACGCACTGGTTGCGGACTTTCTGGTTGAGCAGAACGCCCGTCCATGATGCTGCACACAGCTGGAAAACAAGCACATGAGGGAACTTCTTCATGGGCCTGCATCGCAACAAACGTATTTTGCTCGTAAAACGGTTTTGCTCAGATCAACCAATCTCACGGTGGCTACCGACCTTTCGTAAAGACGCGGACGACCTCGCCAGGTTCACAACCAAATAAACCATCGCGAGATCCAACTCAAGTCCGTTTGGGACGCGGTATTGTTTTCAATGCTCTTCAAACTTCTCTCTTCAAGGGGATAAAAAGACAAACTAGCGTTAGTTTCATAATCGTAGGAGTGAACGTCCTTTCATTGTCCCGGAAGTAAACCCTTGTAAACAAAAGCGTCGATTGGCCGCAAAGGGGGAAATTTGAACCAATCAGAAACGAATATTTCGCGTGCGAACCGAGAGTCAACCGTATGGGCGGTGCTAAGACAAGTGTTTAAAAACGTGTCCAGCAGATGGCAGTACCTGACCGCGTGTCATTGTTTTCCAGTTTATGGTTGACAAAACGCACCTCTTTTACATCCGACAAAAACACCCCGTGTAAAATGCACTGAAATAATGTTGTCGTCTCAAAGAATAAGCATCAGAAAACCTTTATTCGTATATTGTAGCACATTTGTATTTTTCAAGCTCCAGTTTCACAGTGTGCTTATGTATTGGAATCTTTGCGAGTGAAAGTAAAGCCGCGGCGTCAGGTGTTATTTGCCCTCCAGTTGGCAACACCTACCGCGCCCTGACGCCCCAGCCACCCCCCCACCCCCGTGAGCCCGCGCTGTAGTATATTTGCCTTCCGGTGGTCCCTAAGGGGGGGCTCTGTGTTTGCAAACTGCGTCCATGGAAATGCCGCCTGGCGACAGAAAACGTGAGACAGCGACAACAGAACCAGTAAAGGACAGAGAGTGAGAGAGAAGTGCAACCTTCTCACAAACACCACCGAAACACTCACACACTACTGAAACACACACACACACTATTCAGACGCTCTCATGTTGCAAGTTTTTCATGCAGGCTGACCTGGTTCTTTTTTTTTTTTTAACTCATTTGGCAGGCGGCTGGCTTGAAGTCACACCAAGTACACAATGAAGTATGCCACACACCCACCGGGTCGTGCAGTGTGTACTTTTGTGTTGGTGTGCTTGGCTGCCGTGCGTGTGCAGATGTGGCGCTCAGGTGTCCTCGGTCAAGGTTTTTCTCACAGCGCCGTCTTTGTCCCGAGTGTACAAAGACAACATTGTGCTGGACGTTGTTGTGCCGGCCTCCTGCGAGCTGGGCAAAGACCTCAAAGAATCGCTGACTAGTTCTGTTCAAACAAGAGGCAAGAATGGGTGGTTTTTTTTTTTGCTATGAGAGTCGAATGCTTGAACTACCTTTGAAGTGTCTTTACAAAAAAACCCCAAAGCTTTCAAGTTGTACTTTGGGTCACTAAACACATACAACACACACACACATGCTCGCACACAAACACGGAAGAGCGAGCGAGTTTGCCGACGATGGCACGCACGCAATCAAACGTCCTCCGATGACCTCGACCTGTTTCCACCGGCGGGATGTGCGTCCTCCCCTTCGAAGGCCGACGGCGGGCGGACTCCGGCTCCCATCGGGCTTTGCGCACGACAGGAAATGAGCAAAGGGGCTTTTATTTTGCAAGGAAATAAATGAGGCAAAGAAATATGGACTATGAAAGAGACAACGTGATCCAAGTTCAATTCAATATAATTACATGTTACACATTCACAGCATGTTTCCATGCATTCAAACGTATATTTACATCTCTTCGGTCACATGACACGGAAAAAGAACCTTTGGCTAGTCTAGTGCGTCGTGTTTCTTTAGCGTCGTGTTGAGATTTATAGCGTGGCCTTCGCCTAATTCAGCGCCATGTCGTGTTGCAGAGTTCAGTGTTGTAGAGAGTAGTACAATCTAAAGCAGCGTGGTAGTGTACTTTTTTTGTGTGGTGCAGACTTGTGTACTTTTCGTCTAATGTAGCCTACGGTCACGTTCTTTCACGTCTTGTTTTTGTCGCCTGGCATCATCAGCGGATTCACCACTGAGGCGTCCCGTGTTGTGCCTGTTGGGACGCAAGAAGCGAGAAGGAGAAAAATCAACGGAGGAAGAAGATCAGACAGGAAACACACACAAACTGATCTGTACACACAGAAATACACAAACACACACTGGCGTCATTCGAGAGGAAGTCCCGCATGGGCTTACGCTGCTTCCGTTTCCGTAAGCCACGTTGACCGCATCCGTGAGGTTTGTGAAGTGCAGGTCACCGCTGCCGGCTGGAGAGTGGGCCGACGCTCTGGGAATGGTGGAATCGTAGGGCGCTTCTGGAGGATTCTGCGAATTAAGTGGGGGGGGATGGGGGGGGGGGGGTATCCAAACAGGTTCAAGATGGCGTGACACATGCAAGTGGGAGCATCGGAGACCGGCTAGCATCCCGTCAGCGTCATTACTCACAGACGCCACGTGGGCTTTGGTGATGAGGGCCAGCTCGGTGGGCTGGTACACGCAACTCCTCAGCTGACCCATGTAGCCGCTGTACGGGGACACCGCCTTGGCGCCTGCAACGGCACAACAACAGTCAACACCTGCACCTTTGAGTTAAACCACACTTGATTGCCTCTCACCCCGCTGTACCTCCCCCGATGTCTGCATTTTTGGCCTGTTTTACTGCCATTTCACTTTTTGCCATTTCACATTTTCCTTTTTCTAAATTGTAATTATTTTAGCATCGTCAGTCCTGTGTTCGCTGAGCCGAGACACATTATGATGCACAATAAAGATTTTGTATCCTATTCTCCCCTCCCTCTTCCTGTCCTGCGTTGGTCACTAAGGAGACAATGTCAACACGCGCCGGGACGCGATGGGGTGCTCAGGGACCCGGTTAGGCATTAACATTACACATTAACCGGAAGCTGCCATTTTGCCGAATTGTTTTCCGCCAGGGGATGGTTCAACTCACGTTAAACATTCATGTCGGCGAAACAAATGCAAGATTCAAACCTTGAACTGCAAGGCAGTCATCCAAAGCATGAGACCAACCCCCACTTTTTTCTGGTTTGTTTGTAAGAGAGAAGAAAAAAAAAAAATCACACTTGGACCTTGTGCGGCTTCGTCCATGTTGAAGGCTTTGTTCTCAATGTTGCCGGCGAAGACGTTGCGGGAGTTCTGCGCCTTGAGGATGTTCTCGTAGCTGACGGCAGAGCCCGAGTAAGCGTCCTGCCCAAAGACGAGGTCACCGTCTCCGTCCCCGGCCGAGCGGCACACTTGAGGGATGGCGACAAGCGCCAGGAAAACCCAGCCGTTGGTTACCAGGGCGACGGCCAGCGTGGGGTCGTCCCACCGAGGCCCGCCGCCGCCCCGGGCTCGGTTCCCGTGGACGTACATGGCGATCCACGCCGCCCAGATCCCAGCGGAGAGGAGGGTGCACGCCAGGATGAGGGCGCCCTCCCTCTTCCACTGCTTGTGTTTTCCCGCCATGACGCCCAGTCCCGCGCCCAGGGCGGAGACGAGGAGCGCCATCACGTAGATCAGCGCCATGACGAAATCGCCGTTGGTTATGTTGCAAGGCACGGCCGCGGCCGCGTCACCATCGACCGCGGGGTTGTGCGGGTGGCGCACCACCGTGATGATCAGCCACTCGGTGTTGATGAGCACCTCCACCGACCACAGAGCCAACGCGGCGAGGCACGAGCTCCCCGCCGGCGGGGCGCGGTCGGTCCTGGCGAGGGCATTGAGCCGTACGGCTTGAACGAGGAGGCACGAGAAACAGCCGGCGAAGAGAACGCCGAACAGGAAGCGGCGCGACGCGCAGGTGGAAAAGTTCTTCCCCACGATGAAGGCAAAGGTCAGGCCGAAGAGGCCGGCCGTGCACGCCAGGAAGATGGCGTGCAGGGCCACCGCGTTCCTGCGGTTGCGGTCGCTCATGAAGGGCACGTTGGCGAGCAGCGCCATGAACAGAACCAGGCTGACGACCGCGCCGGCCGACGCCAAGGCCTCCAGAACCACGCCCCACGCCGCCTCCAGGTCGCACAGCTTGAAGTAGAGGGACGACACTTCCGGACCGCAACCCGTAGGTTGACTCGCGTTGGACGCCATCGCTCTCCTCAGCAACACTACCTGTTGACATGCACACACAACAAAAACACGTGTGTGAACCACATATATAGACACTCACTCTGTCTCTCTCTCACACACACACACAGAAACGTATTGGCAGCTCTGCGATGAGGAAGACATTAATGTTTAACCCAAGTCAAATATTTCAACTTTCACGTGGGTGAAAGTGCACCAATGTCCAACGCGAGAACTAACCGACGTAGTTTGGTGTCGCACAGTGACGTTCGGCGTCGTTGAGTGCAGTTTAGTCTCGTGTACTTTGTTGTTAGTGCTGTGCCGTTCACTGTCCTGCAGTATTGTTTCATTTAGTGTTGTGCGGGAGTGTAGTGTCGTTCAGTTGAGTGTAGTTTAGTCGATTGAAGTTTCAATTGCGTGCGCTGCAGTTAATTGTCTTCCCCCGGTCAGTCACGTGACCTCGCGTCAGCCACGCCTGTGCGATAGCGACAAGGTCCCCGTGAAGGTTGCCATGGTGACCGTGCACCTTGGCACGATTGGCATTTCTGAAGCATCCACATCCCAATGCTAATGTGGATCGTTGGAAGCCAGCAGAAGTGCACGTGAACGCAACACAATGAGGCAAACGAACAACTAGGAACGCGAAAGAGTGATATTTACTTTGTTAACTTGTCTGACAAAAAAAAAAAAAAAAATAACGGTTGGTGTTTTGGTAAATGCTTCCCAAGACAAAAAGTACAACCTCTACAAAGTGACAAACACAATTTAAAATGAAACGGGAGTCGGGAGTGATGCGTTCACGTACCTGATTGCTCGGCTCAGATTCACGTGACGAGATCAGTCAACGCAGGAGACAAAAGTCGAACAAACGAGGCATTCAAACCGGTCTCGGGTCAGCTTGTTTGTGAGGTCAGAAAGGGAAGTCAAGTCCCGGGAGAGGTCTGAGGAGGCTCGAATGAGGCACAAACATAAAAAAAGCGGCAGCACAAGGTGCAGCTCTTCGACTACTACTGCTGCTGCTGCTACTACTTCACGCAACAGGCACACACACACACACACCTGGAGAAGGGTGTAGCGACGCCTGGTGGTGAAAACTTCCTGTGAATAAAAAAAAATAAACACGTCAAAAATGTTTATCCTGTGACGCTGACAAAAACGTTACTGTATGTCGTCATCATCATCATATCATGTAATTGACCTTGTTGGTTCTTTTATCTCAGATTTTTTTTTTTTTTTAATGGTTATTTAATTTTTTAACACACACGTTTCGGGAGAAGTCTTTCGCCTTCTTAGGGTCAACAGCAGATGGCCCACATTTAAGATATTCTTCTTCTGAACCCCCGGGGTCAGGTCATGAACTCGAGCCGTCATTCGAACCGCGCGCCACAGTGGGCGTGCGGCAGCCCAGCCCAGGCTCCACCCAGGAAGCCTGGGCACAGCCGATGACCCACATTCCAAAGTCATCGTCGTCCTCGGCAGCATCAGCATCGACTTCATACTCGGCCACCGGGACGCTCAGAGAAGAAGTAGAAGATGGAGACGATGAAGCCGGCGGCGGTGGTGGTGGTGGTGCTGTTGCTGCTGCTTCGGGCTGCGTGTGTGTTGACGGCGCCAGCAGGTGAGACAAAGAGTTAAAATTCAGTTTTTTCTTTTTGGGTGATGGAAAATGTCTTAGTTGATTGTGGGTCTACGTACATCAGCATAAGGTTGCATGAAGACTCTAAATTAGACTTGATTGTGAAGATGCGTGCAATCTGTGTTGGACTCCACTTCTCGGCCGACGTTGGCTGGGATTGGCCCAAATTCACTCCAGTGCGTAGAAACGATGGAGTTGTAGCAACCTGATAAACACAGATATGATCCATGAGGAATGGATCAATAACTGGACTGCACATGGGGGTGGGGGGGGGGGGGGCTGAGTTTTAATTAAATGTGACCCACAATCAGGCACCGGGAGACCGATCGATGACCTAATGACTGTCCCAGTAACAGCGGGCAGAAGCTCTACATTTGGATCTTGTTTTCCGATCATTATTTTACAATCCCCTCAATCAACCGTCTCGCTTTCGGCTCAGGCCGCCTGAAGGTGGACGGCAGCCCCGACAGCGACGCGGACACCCTGAGCCACTCCCTGACGCTGGTCCAGCGTCTGGAGGCGCTGTTGCTGCTGGGCAACGGCAGCGACGTGACGCTGCGGGTGGAGACGCCCAACGCGGACGAGGTGAAGCTGATGGCGGTCCACGCGCTGGTTCTGTCGCTGCAGAGTCCCGTCTTGGAGGACCTGCTGCGGGAGCGCAACGGCAGCGGCGTGCTCACGCTGCGCGAGAGCCCGGAATGCGCCTCCGTCTTCGAAAAGTTCGTCAGGTCGGGCCTGTTGGGCGCACTGCGCCGCATGCGCACTCACAAACAAAATGATCACCTGTAAAAAAAAAAAATCAATAAATTAAGCATACTCAGCGTCAATCACACCTTTGGACAGTTTAGACTAGCATCTTGAGTGACAGTTATTCTATTTCCCGCGGCTAGGTACCTGTACTGCGGCGACCTCTCCCTGCGACTGGACCAGGCCACGCCGCTCCATCGCCTGGCCACTAAGTACCAGGTGGTGGCGCTGCGGCAGGGGCTCACACGCTACATGACTCTCAACCTGGCCCGGGAATCGCCTTCGGGCCACGTGGCCGGCTGGTACGAGTACGCGGTCGAGGCGGGCGACGCGGCGCTGCGGGACGGCTGCCTCCAGTACCTGGCCTGGAACCTGTCCTCGGTCCTGCAGAGCGGCGAGTGGACCGGTCTCAGCTCCCAGCTGCTCATGACGCTACTGCGGCGTTCCGATTTGGTTCTGCACAGCGAGATGGAGCTCTTTGCCGGCTTGGAGGAGTGGATCTCGCACAACCGTCCCGACGGTCTGACGGCGGAGAACGCGCTGAGAGCGGTGCGCTACGCCATGATGCCGCCTCGAGAGCTCTTCCGGCTCCAGACCCAGTCGGCGGTCTTGGCCCGCTACCGGGAGTCGGTGCGGGATCTGCTCTACATGTCTTACCAGTTCCACGCCGCCTCCCCCGTGCACATGGCCAAATACTTTGACGTCAACTGCAGCCTCTTCGTGCCCAGGAACTACCTGGCCCCGCTTTGGGGGTCCCCTTGGGTGGTGAGCAACCCCACCCGCGACGATCGCAGCACCAGCTTCCAGACGCAGCTCGGGCCCAGCGGCCATGACGCCAGCAAGCGGGTAATCGACACATTCTGTCTCCCGTGGGTTCTTTTTGCTACATTCGGGGGAACACACACAGAAGCGATGAGTTAAAAACGGCCACACCTTGATGTCAATGCGCAGGTGACCTGGAACGTCTTGTTCTCGCCCCGCTGGCTGCCGCTCAGCATGAGGCCCATGTACACCGAGACGGGCGCCATGCAGCCCACCCGGGCCGAGGGCGGGCGTCCCCGCGTCATCGTCACGCCCGCCACGTCCAGCGCCGACTTTGCCGGCGTGAGCTTCCAGAAGACGGTTCTGGTCGTGGCGCAGCAGCAGGGCCGGCTGCTGGTCAAGCACGTGTACGACTTCCACCAGAGCACCGAGGAGAACGGAGACTTCCTGGCCGACGCCGACCTGCACCGCCGGACCTCCGAGTACCTGGTGGACGGGTCCCTCATGCTCCACGTGGTGGTCAAACCCATGTACCAGAGCCTCGTCGCTAGCAAGAACTAATCGCGTGCACGTGCCAATCCCAACCGCGCCTTTCCGTCCATCTGCTGTTGACTTATCTCAACGTCTGCATCGTCGCAAAGGTTCAACGGGCGCAATCCTCATGTGTGTTGAAAATGTTTAGAGTCACATTCGATTACAAATCAGTCATGCTAACAACGCAGCAGCTGTTGCTAACGTGGGCTTGTTCACAGTGCTAGTGCTAGCATAGCATTGCCAGCACTAGCATTTGTTGAAGCCGGATGGCATTTTTTTTTTGATGATCTATCATGATCAGAGCTCGGCAACTTGGCTGATCAGGATCGTTGTCGGGCTTTTACAGAGGTTGCATTCAGGGGTGTTGGGAGAGGAAAACGTCGAAAAGAAGCGGAACTGCGGCTCTCTAGGACCGCACTTGCCTAACCCAGAGCCGTGACGAGTTGTACAAGTAGATGCGAAAGAAAAAGGAGGGTTGAAGATTGGCATATTTGTGCTTTTACTTTGTTGTTGCTGTCGTGTCGTCGTCCTTCCGCCACATTGACGTTGTGTTGTCTCTCAAAAGTTAACGGTGCTATTCTATTACTATCGACTTCAATGTAGCTGCAGTGCTCCTTTCTATTATTTCGACATTTATCCAACGTTAACGCTTGAAACGATCTTGAAATATTACAAGAGTGAAAGCGCAATAATAAACTCGTTTAAAGATGAACATCTTGTCTGACACCTGTCAATCAAAAGGGACACGGCGGCGGTTTGATACATCGGTGAATCATCACGTGGGTTAGAAAGGAAGTGTGTTAATTGAACTGTCAAGAGTGAATACTCGAACAAAAAAAAGTTGCATCAAACATTGCTCACCATGATGCATCAAAGATTTGCATTTTACTTAACATGACTGTAACACAGAATATAAATTTAAGACTTATTCTCCATGCGTGTGGAAAGTACCTGAGCGCACACGCAGAACGTGAGGACTCCACTTCCCATGATGCCTTGCGCCCATCGGAGCAGGAAGCAGCTCGCCAGTCGAGGGGCTCGCTGCTGCGATCCAAGTTGGGAGCAGCCTCCGTCGGCTCAACAACGTGCACGCGCAGCGGCTCCTCTGCAGGCTTCCTTCGTGCACGAGGCGCGCGAATCGGAGCGTGCACGCGGATCGTCGTGCACGTATGTGCGCCGCGAGAGGCTCCATGCAAGAGGAGGAGGGGGGGGAGGGAGGAAGCCCCGCACCTCTCCCTGGGGGGCCCCACCCCGCTAGAGCCAAGGGAGGTAAGCGCGTCGCCTTGTGGTGTCATGACGTGCACGCGCGCGGCTGGCTGGCTGCAAAGCGCGTGAACGGGGCACTTGCACCCATTTCCGGTCTGCTGACATTTTTTGCGCGCGTGCACTCCTGCGCAAGCGTTGCTTCGCGTGCACAAGCGCCGGTTGTTGTCATGAGACGTGCATTAAACTAAACGTGCGCGCGCGTGTGAGTATGTATGTCACGGGCGGGGGGGGGGCTTTGGTGCCACATGACACCCTGCTGCGGTCAACTTGACATTCTGGCGCGTGCACGTCCTCTTCTGCACACTTCTTCAACTGTTACACAACTGCCACGGTGTGTTTGTCTACGCCCGCGATACCTTACACTCAAATGAATGTCACACTCAAGTCAACAGAGAATCTTTTGAATTCATAAATACACAAATAGAACACCCACGCACAAATGCACATATGCACATGAACATGCACAGACGCTTATTATGCAAACAGGCAGAAATGGACAATGCACACACACACACACACACACACACACACACACTATGCAGGAAGTGACCAGGTAGGCCCCGCCCCTTCTGTGCAGCCAATCAGTGTGGAAATGTGCACATTTGCTTTGAATTACTTTTTATTTGCACAAAATGCTGAGCTCAGCAAGTGTGTGTGTGTGTGTGTGTGTGTGTGTGTGTGTGTGTGTGTGTCGCACGCGCGTGCGTCTGACTTGTGCAATATCTTCTTCCCGATAAACATTCAAGATGGACATTTGTCAGAATCAGAATCGCCTTTATTGTCATTGTATAGCATACAGACGCATTTTGTGCTGCGACTATTGTGATGTCATGTTGCGGGGCACACCCGAGATTGGTCGCCAGCCAATGTCGGGACACATCGAGACAAACAATGAATTGGTTGCCCGTCAACATCAGAGCACATCGAGACAAATGAACTGGTCGCCCAGATATGACATCAAGACAAGGGACCGGTCACCAGCTAATGTCAGGACACATCGAGACAAACAAAGAACTGGTCGCAAGCCACTTTCAGGCCACATGTAGCCAAAGGAGCGTTGACGCCCAAGCAGTCGTTTTGTCTCCACTGACGCCAACGAGCGAGCCGAGATTGGAACCCACCCACGTGCGACTCGACTGATGTTTTGTTTTGCGTCGGCAGGCAAGCGGAAGTTGGTCCTCCCCAAGGAAGTCTTCCAACAAGCTCCTCCTCCCGCTCTGTAAGATCATTTTGCCGCCTTTCACTTTCACCAACAACGGTTTTCTCCCCCCTTGCGGTGGAGTATCGGCACACATCAATCAAAACAATCAACCAATCGATCATGTTTTTGTGTGCTCCAGCCCGCCGCGAGATTTGGACTCCAAAGCGTGCGTGACCATCGGCGACAAGGTAACTTCCTGCCTCTTTGACTCGCTTCCTCTGCCGCGCTTTTACACACGTCTTGTCGCCGGGCAGAATTTCGAGGTGAAGGCCGACGACCTGGAGCGCATCGGCGAGCTGGGCCGCGGCGCGTACGGCGTCGTGGACAAAATGAGGCACGTCCCCAGCGGCATCATCATGGCCGTCAAGGTGGGCCGGAGTTGCAAGCGTCTCACCGCTTGGACCTTCAAAATAAAGCTCGCATCCTTTTTACCAAAGTTGCCGATGATGATGTTATTTGTTTGGGTTTTTTTTCTTCTCTCAGCTGATCCGCGCCACCGTCAACACTCAAGAGCAGAAGAGGCTGCTCATGGACTTGGACATCTCCATGAGGACCGTGGACTGCTTCTACACCGTCACCTTCTACGGGGCGCTCTTCAGAGAGGTGCCTCCGACTCGGCAAACGCACACTTCCTGCCCGGTGGTGAGATGACGTCATCGTGACGCATCGGCATGTGCGCTTGCAGGGCGACGTGTGGATCTGCATGGAGCTGATGGACACGTCGCTGGACAAGTTCTACAAGCAGGTGATGGAGAAGGAGCGCACCATTCCCGAGGACATCCTGGGAAAGATCGCCGTCTCCGTGAGTGTCCGCCGCCGTTGCCGCCTTTCGTCCTTTTCTCCCCGTTGCGCATCAATCAGGCCGCCCCGCGGTTTTGTTCCAGATCGTGAAAGCGTTGGAGCATCTGTACAGCAACTTGCAAGTCATCCACAGAGGTGGGTGTCGGCGGCCGCAACGCGACGCGCTCCGGCGGCGCCGTGCTCACGTGGCGCCGTGGCTCAATCGCCGCAGATGTGAAGCCGTCCAACGTGCTGATCAACAGCCAAGGGCAAGTGAAGATGTGCGACTTCGGCATCAGCGGCTACCTGGTGGACTCGGTGGCCAAAACCATGGACGCCGGCTGCAAGCCTTACATGGCGGTGAGCGCGCGATCGCGATCGCGACGTGCACACGCGCGAACCGGGCGCGTTGACGTTGTTGCGTTTCCCTCAGCCGGAGAGGATCAACCCCGAAACCAACCAGAAAGGCTACAACGTCAAATCTGACATTTGGAGTCTGGGGATCACCATGGTAACCAAAGACAAGCCTTTCTCTTCTTTCTTCCTCGCGCCTCATAATTTAATTTCCATGTAAATTCTCCTCACCATTCTTCCATCTCCTGGCGTCCAGGTGGAGCTGGCCATTCTGGGGTTCCCGTACGACTCTTGGGGCACGCCCTTCCAGCAGCTCAAGCAGGTGGTGGAGGAACCTTCCCCTCAGCTTCCCGCCGACAAGTTCTCCCCGGATTTCGTCGACTTTACCTCGCAGTGGTGCGCGGTCGCCGCTTCCTTTCCTTTCCTTTTCGCCTTGTTGCGTGGACTTAGTCGCCATTGTTGTGTTGTGCGCAGCTTGAAGAAAGTGTCCAAGGAGCGGCCCACTTACGCGGAGCTCATGGTGAGTGTGCGCCTCAGGCGTCTGGCGCCGTCGCGCTCGAGCACCGACGGGTTTTGTCCTCCTCAGAAACATCCCTTCTTCACAACGCACGACGGCAAAGACACCGACGTGGCGGCTTTCGTCAAGGTCATCCTGGGGGACTGCTGAGCTCGGAGCCGATGGCAGAATCCTTTTTTTTCTCCACATGCGGCGCCGCCCGCTTCCTCCAGAAATGCGCGTCCATGTCCGACGGCGTCCGTTCGTGTTTCTCTTCTCGTTCGATTTAGCATGTGCTCGATTTCTCAAAATCTTTCGCTGGCGGCGGAGAATTTTTCTTCTCCACATTCGGCGCCGTGGACCGGACGTCCATTGCTATCGACAATCCGTCTCGCTGTGACTGATGAACACGAGGCCCCTTTTGGAAATCGTTTTAGGATCTCTTGTTGTGATGCGATTTAGAATCAATTCATGTGACATCCGGCAAATTAAATCGCCACCCTGGACTCTTGTTGATCGATGTGCGCCCTGAAATTGAACGGCGACCAGTCAGTTTTCTTGTCCATCTGTCGTTTAATTGGCCGGCGACCAGTTCAAAAGGTTCAGCTGGATTTCCCCCGACGAGGATAAATGTTGAAAATAGAGAAATGGCTCATGGCTGTTAGCTTTTATTCCCTTTAAAGCATCTCTGACCTCCCCCAGGGAGTTAAAAGTGACTCACAACTGTTGAATGAATGTTTGCACTTCTTATTGAGGGCATGCGCTGGATAAATAATCATAACGGCTTTTTTTTTTTTTTTTTTTTAAACACAAGAAGCGCCTTATTCAAACATTTCACCTCATTTGAAAACGAGTAAAAAAGAAACCCAGGAGATGACAACGGTGTTTGATTTTTATTCCATGTCACGCGTGAGTTATTTTTCGCGCGAGTGAAATACAGAAATTATGTGTGCGCTTTTCTTCAGTTTCTTCCCTCGTGTTATTCACTTCAAAAAAAATTGTTGTGATAAAATTTCTTTTAAAGAATGAAAAAATTAAATTTTTTTGCTTACCATGCAAGCAGTTCTGGCTTAGTCGGTTCCCAAAAGTGCAATTCCGCAAGTTCCCTGCTAGGGGGAGCAACAACTATACCCTGAGCATTTTTTTCTTTCTTTCCTATTTGGTTTCATCAGGACTTTTGCTTGACATTTTGCCACCTCCTCTTCCTCATCCTCGTCATCATCACAACTACCTTCATGGTCACTGTTGGGAAATTTTCTGAATTGCACCAGAATGCATTTTGGGTATTTTTTTCGTCATGGCAACGACGCGGCAAAACATCAATGACCAAACGGCAAGCATCAACTTCACTTTCACGATGCAAAAGAGAACAACACTTCTGCACATCATCATCATCATCATCATCACTGAAATCAGTGTGTGTGTGCATGCATATGTTGTCCTGTCTTGTGTGTATGTCGTATGAGGATGCGTCATGTGCATGTGTGTGTGTGTGCGCCTAAATGTTTCGTGCACGCGTTTGTGTAATTTGTGCGAGTGTGTTTACTTCCTGTTTGCGCGCAGGGCGATGGGAGGAAAGTAGCTTTCCGCTTCCCAGCCAAACATGCGGGACGGGACGGTCAGGCATCAACAATCGGTGGAAAGGACGGCAAGTGTTCGGGAGTGCACGTGAGACGCACAACCTGCTGCTCACGTTGACAAGACGCAGCCACGCGCGCGCGCGTGTGTGTGTGTGTGTGTGTGTGTGTGTGTGCGCACCTATGTGTCGGGTCGCCTGCATGCATGCGTGCGTCTGTTTCATGGGCTGAAGGTCGGGTCAGCACGCGAGGTTTAGATTTCTCAAAAGGTTGCGTGACTTCCGGCCACAGGAAGGCTACGCAACGTCACGGCCGAGCTGGCGGACGGCGAACGAGTCCTGGCCGCCGAACGAACGGATCTTTCGGCGGCCCCCGTCTTGGAAGCGAGTTCTGGAAGCGTTACAGCTGAGTAAATGTTGTGTCTGCGAGCGCGCGCCAGGAGCGGTGCGGTCGCGCCAACCAATCATCGCGCGGCCCGACGATCCGTTCCACACGCACGTTGCCGTCACACGCATTAGCCGCCGGCTCGCAGCCGCGCACGCCAGAAGACAAACGGCCGCGGAAGCTCATCAACATTCGCCGGCACGGGAGCCCGTAGCGCGACCTCGGGCCAGCTCGGCGCCGCATGAGAGAGATTCGCGAGAGGAAGTCGGCGGTCAGAACATTTCGCTTTTTAGGGCGTGTGTGAGAGGGTTGCGGTCATGTGTGAGAGCTGTGTATGAGAGAGTGTTTCAATAGGTCATGTGAGTGTTTCGGGTTTTGTGAGTGTGAGAGGGTTATGGCTATGTGTGAGAGAAGGCTTCAGTATGGTGTATGTGAGAGCATTTCAGCAGTGTGAGTGTTTCAGAATGTATGAGTTTTTCAGTAGGTCACGAGACCGTTTGAGTGTTGTGACGTTCGTGCTTTAGTAGCGTCAAAGTGGTTTTGTTTTGGGTGTGTTTCAGAAGTGCGCGTGTGAGTGTTTCCGTAGTTTGTGTGGCATTTATACATGAGTGCATGTGAGTACATCGTTTTGGCAAAAGTGTGTGTGAGTATGAGAGCGTCACATGCATGTGTTGCCAACAACCGAAGTCGTCCCTCACCTGTTTTCCACGCGAGGGGCCCCCGGCGGGCGCTGTTGATTCAGTTGCCTGGCCTCCGAGGGGCCCCGAGGGGCCCGGGAGGCCTCCGATGCTGCAGGATCAGGAGGACACGCCCCCTTCCAGCTGGGCACCCGTCACCCGACGGAGCGTGCGGGAAATTTGATTGTTGACAGGTTTGAAGGTCATCCTTGTTTCCAGGGAGGGGGGGGGAAAAAAAAAACACATTTACTCAGATGCATCTTCATGTCTTTCATTTCATTTATGTACAAAAGGACGGACGAATGTTTCAACCGAATCTTTTGCCAGGCGTGACATCATGTTGACGCACAACAGACTTGGGGTGGTCCGGGAGGCTGATACGGAATCATGCACAAGGGCATCACACCTCCGTGTCTATTGTACATACACACACACACACACACACACACACACACATAAAATCACTCCTCAATCAATAAACGGGCAATAAAAAGCCGTGTGGGAACGGCACACCACACCTGCTCACTCACGTCCCAACAACTTCCACCTCGGAACTAATAGACAATCAGTGGTAAAAGGCAAATGGGACACACGCCCCTCGGCCCCCCCCCCCCGAATCAGGTCACGGCGTTCAGGAACACAGTCACCGGCGCGGACAATGGAGCGCGGCCCATTTCCCAGGATGCAGCGTGCCGCCGCGCCGACTTGCGGCCTGGGAATCGGCGTGGCGAGTTTCCGCGACGCGAGTGCGACATTCCTTGAAGAAAATAAAAGAGGAGGAGGACCACCCGCGCCCTCCACTAAGCCGAGCGCGTTACTCACGAGCAGCGCCACAACGTATATACGCCGAGAGCCGCAACAGCGCAGAAGACGAGTCTCCTTTCATGACGGCGATTGTGGCAACCGTGACGGGGTCACGCCAAAGTGGATTCCGCTTCCCTTTCCCCCCCCCCCCCCCCCACTCATCTTGATCGCATCGCTCAACTATTTTTATGGGCCGTGAGCGAGAAACGGCACTCGGCTGTGACGGATCACAACAAACGTACTGCGGCGCGCACCCACACACCCCCCAAACACACACTCTTCGCATTCATCACGACGTGTGTGTGTGTGTGTGTCAAACACACATTGACATGAAGTGGACGCACACCAAGCAGACACACGGAAAACCGTTTAAGGCCGGAATGGTCGGAAGCCGCATGTCAGACATCTGAGGGGCTCCTGACTCACCGCCGCCCTAATTCAACACACACGGCGCGGCGCACACACGCACCGGTTGACAGTTCTCGCCGACGCAACGTGTTTCGGAATTGACCGAGCACACGCACGCACGCAAGTGCAACAGCGGGACACGACCTGCATTCCTTCAATCGCAAAGCCGCACGGTGAAGATCGTCAACATGCTCGCGGGGTCGAAAGGAGGTCGGGATTCGGCGGTCGGGATTCGGCGTTTCTTTGTTTCGTGGGACGGCGGACCGGTCCGACACCCTCGGCGGAAGTTCTGAGTCTTGTTTTATGAGAGAAAAAATGACAGAACGGGTTCGGTGACGGGAGGAATGGCGATTCCGTAGCAGCCCTCCCGCAGGCAATCTGACTGCTCCGTGTTTGTCGAGAAAACACGGGAGTGGCGAGAGCCCGCGCGACCTTGACTCTTTGCTCACCACGCGTACCACCACCCGCACTCGCCGTTCCTGCAGTTTTATTAACCCAGTTTTTTTCCGCAAAGTCTGCACTCCTTTTGGCCGATCTTTTTTTCCTCCCTGACAGGAAAACAATTTTTCCAACTCTGGTCCACGAGCTGCGACTCGTTTTGATTTTCTTTGCGATTCATTCCGAACAACGTGACGCATTGGCCGTTTATTTTAACGAGGAATTTTATTCGAAACGTTTCGATTTATTTGCAAATGAATTTGAGGCAAGGCGAGCATGTCGGCGACGGGTTGCCGTGCGCTCGAAACGAGAGAGGAAGCGCTTTTGGCTGCACTCGATCACCGACGGGACTTGGCGGGACTCGGCGTTACTTGGCCGTACTCGGCGGTAGCGGCGTGAATGCGAGCGTCCAGATGCTGGCGCAACGTTGGCTCCATTGCCAATGCCCAACTTTTTTTTTTTTTTTTCCATTTCTGCGTTTTATAAAGCCGCGAGTACTTGGACGCGCCGTCTGCCGCCTGATTTGCATCTGCGGCAAACTGGCTTCCACACACGGCCGTCGTAAAATCATAACGAGGGTCATAAAATACAAATACATAAACACTCCCCGCGGACGGTTAAACTCGGGACTTTCATCACGCAGGTGCACAAAGCGATGCGAAGTCAACAAGAAAAAAATATATATATACTTGCGCATTCTTTCAACATACACACGGAGGCTACTGTATGTGCACGCACACTTTTACAACACACACACACACACAGGAAGATGCTAATGAGCTGTACTTAGCTGAGCGGAAGAAGCTAGTTTGTTAGCTGGTAAACAAGTGAACAAACAGTTGCCAAATAAACAAAAATGGCACTTTCATTCCACTTTGTAGCGTTTACGCGCTCGGCTTGTAATGAGCAGCTAGCACGTTAGCGGGACGCAACATGGCACGCACGAGACACACACACACACACACACACACACACACACACACACACACATGACGCACACACAGGTGGTCGCAGGTGGTCTGGTGGCTGCCAGAGGACCGACAGGGATGTGCGCGGCCTCGCTCGCATCTGGAGTCCATCAGCGCCGCATGGCGGGCCGCCGGGTCTCAAGATGTCACGGTCATGCCGTGTGCATGTGGCGGCGCTGCTGCTGCTGTTGTTGTTGTGACACCGGCACACGTGTGGGCCATGTGTGCGTCCACCCAACTGCCACAACACACACACACACACACACACACACACACGCACGGTCGTCCACATTCCTATTCTTCACTTGTGATTTAGGAAGCGAGACGACAGGAAGAGATACGACACGTGTCGTTTGACGCACGGGCATTTTGACACGTTAGCGACACGCTACGAGTCAGAACCGCCGTGATCCTCGGCTTCCAGGCTTCTAAGTCTCACCGAGCAGTTTGGATTGGCCGGTTGCCACAAAAACTGCGGGACATGTCCTTCAGCGCCAACATTCAGCCACGCCACGCTTCGCATTTCCCGCCAAAGTGCGCTCATACGCGGCAGCTGCAAATAATAAGAGCCGCAGAACGCGCTAGCCGGCCTTCAGGTGCTCCGCTAACGAGGGGAATCGCAGGTCGCCCCGTCAAAGCAGATGTTAGCCGTCGCCTTGTTTTGATGAAGAGGCTTAAAATCCGAGCATTTGGACGATTCCGAGTTCAACAAGTTCTCAAAATAGTTGTGCATTCATTCGTTAGTTGCCGATTAATCAATTGCAACTCCAATTCGAACAAAAAATGTGCAGCAACACAAGTAGACAGACATCACAATACGAGTATTATTACTGCCGTACTAACGAGCAAGGTGCACACACCAGAAGGAGCAGCAAGCGAGGCGTCGTAATTAAAATGTAAAATAAAAAAATTCAGTTGCAGCGCCCGCACGTAGCACCGAGGTCCACGTGACAGCAGTCCAGTGCACACGTACGCTTAGAAGGTGTTAACGCGCAGGCAGAACGAAACGGCCAGCGGCGCCAGCGTGGTCTGCGTCACTGCTTCAAGGCCAGCGCGACCTTGGTGCGGCGCTACCCGAGTTTGGCCCACCGCGGGGACATCGCGGGATGCTAACAAGCGGGCGCTAACGTGCTAATGCTCCTTGTAAAAGCCTGCGTTCAGAACGTGCGCACGTCTGTGCGTGTGAAAAGGTTAAGAAGCCCGTTAAAAGGCGGCGGCGGAATGTTGGGGAACGCAAAGTGATGACAGCGCCTGCAGCTACGCTGGGAAAATATCATGGAAAATATTAGAGCATCGGAAAATGTTACAGGCGGCTGGAATAGCGGGACTATTGTAACAATATAATCAGCGACATGCGCGCACTCGCGCACGCACGCACACACACACACACTAACGCATTTTCATGGAAGCAGATGGGAGGTGGGCACCAGTTTTGGCCCCAGTGCATCATGGGAGGAAAAAAAAACCAGTCGTATGCTTTATTGATTTTGGATAACTTCATCAAGTGTTCAAAAAAAATAACTGCAGACTAAAAAATGCTGTCTATAAATACAAAAACTATTAAAAGTAATAGACATGTTTTTAATGATAAAATTGTACACTCTTTTCATAGAAAGAATGTGTTCTCTTTTGTAATTGTTTTATTTGTAATGAATTGGAATTGGCAGCCAATTATTTGATCAAAATCGATTAAAAACGAAAAATGAACACTATGTAAAATGATTCTCATGAAATATTTGATCATTTAAAAAAATCATGGATTAGCCAGTTATCCCCTCCCTCACAAAAAAAATATGTATGTGGAATTATTCTAATCGGGAATGATTTGTATTTTGGACTTTATTAAATGAGTCATAATTGATTCACCAATGATTGAATAAATGTTGAAAAAAGTTCTAAAAAGCAATATTCAAAAATGGTCACCGAATGATTTACGCAGTCCGGTCAGACTTTGACCGCACGTGGACTGTCCGCTTGAACGACCACCTGAACATCAGTCTGCACCAACGCCGCTGCACTAGCAAGCACCAACGCCCGGAAGACCCCCGAGAACGACCGCAGAACCTTTCGGCGGAATGACTTTCCCGACCCAAAGGACCCTGACGGGACGACACGTTTGACACGTGAGAGAAGAGACCCGAAGAGAAGAAGAGAAGCGAAGCAAAAGACGGGTAAGCTGCGCGGCGGCGTGCGCGGTGGCTTGCGTCGCCCGTTTGAAGGCGCGACAGCGTCAACATGCCCACTTCGTGACTCGGTTGCGCAACACAACCCCTCCGCGCGATGAAGAAGCACCGGGCCAGTTTTTCGTGAGGCTGTCACATGACCCACGAGTCCGAGTTCGCTTTGAGGTTTATTTTGAAAAGCCGGCAATGGCGTGTCCCCAAGGCAAGCTTCCTGTTTAGGGGCGTGGCCAGGTCACCTGTATTTTGGGAGGTGTCGCTCGACTGTGTTTTGCCATGACAGGTGTTCTGCTTCATTCCAGCACGCCTGCGGAGGCACGCGCAAAGCTCAGGTAGCTCTCGTCCTCCCTCCTCCTCTTCTTCTTCTTCTTCTTCTTGATTTTCTTCCAAGATGAAGCATTTTATCACAGACTTGAAGATTTGACCTCAAAACTTAACAGTGGGGCCTCCTACTGGAGCCTTTGAGAAGAATCATCAACGAAAAAAAAATAAAAATAGCGCTCGTACCGCTTCTCGTCGAAAACTTAAACTAGAACCTCCCGAGTCCCCTTCCAACCGAGCTGCGAGTTTTTTTCAAAGCTAGCGAATTTTGCGTTCTCGTCAGGGTTAGCTCAAGGTCGCAAGTGTTCGCCAAACGGACCTTGATGACTCCTCAACCTTCAACGGCCACGAGAAAACTAGTCGTGCAGCTTTCTACCGAACTACCAAAACCTAATAGACATTTTATGAGAAAACTTTTGGCTAAAACAAACGACATATTCCGATCATGTCGAGATCGTTCTGCTAGAACCTTTTCTACGAGAAAACTTCCACAAGCACGAAAACCTTCGCCTGCGACTTAACGTTCTGCTTAAACCTCCTCGTCCCGAAATATTGCAGCTAGCCCGTTCGAGATTTGTGTTCGTCGGTGACTTGACGTCCAAAAAAAAACACATCCCTGAGCACGTGTTGACCACCGTTGTCATGGCGACCTCTCGCTAACGGTGTACTAATGGCATGCTAACGGCCGGCGTGCCCAGCGGAGCGCGAGGTGACCAGCGTTGTAAACGGTGTTTTGTAATCGTTGCTGCTCGCACGAAACATTTGAAGGCCGTCGCGGAAACGTGGCCGCGGGCTAACTCGTAGCCTGTGTCGTAGTCAAGGATAGCGGGACCTCCTACTGGAGCCTTTGAGAAGAATCATCAACGAAAAAAAGTCGTCGTAATTGAGGGAATCACGCAACGGCCGGCATTGCGGAGAACGTCGAACGCAGTGGAAAGTTTGCGAGGGGGGAAGGTCAGCGTCTGTTTTGGACACAACGGCGTGTCTTTGAGGCGTGTTTTGACCTCAAAGCCGCCCGCCGCTGTGTGGAGAAAACAGCATCACATCCTGGCGCAAACACATACACACAAGCCCCCCCCCCCCCCCCACCTCACCCGGGAGGGGTAATCCAGTACTAGGTGTCCTCGTAACCCGTGTTTTGGAAAGGCGGGTATTGTCATACAAATACAGACTACTCTACAAATGGTGTCGTACAAACAAAGTGTACAAAGTACAAATGTTTGTACGTTTGCCAGCCGCCAGGATGCAGACGTCCTACCAAAGCGTTGAGCGCGGCGACAGAACGACGGCGGTGAAGATTTCCGAGAGCCGCAAGCAACGCTACGTGCGCAGAGAGGGCACCTGCAATGTGGTCTTCCGCCACCTTCCCGAAGAGTGGCTGCTGTTTGTCACCGACATCTTCACCACCTTGGTGGAGATCCGCTGGCGGGTGATGCTGCTCATCTTCGCGCTCTCCTACATCCTGTCCTGGCTCTTTTTCGGGATCCTCTTCTGGGTCATCGCGCTGGCTCACGGCGACGTTCACGATCACAGGACGGCGCCCTGCGTCTACGGGGTGCGCAGCTTCACCGCCGCCTTCCTCTTCTCCCTGGAGACCCAGACCACCATCGGCTACGGCTCCAGGGGGATGTCGGAAAACTGCGCCGTGGCCATCGCCGTGGTGACCTGCCAGGACGTGGTGAGCTGCTTCATCGACACGTTCGTCATCGGCATCGCCGTGGCCAAGATGGCGTCCGCCAGGAAGCGGGCGCAGACGGTGGGCTTCAGCAACTGCGCCGTGGTCAACCTCCGCGACGGCCACCTGTGCCTCTCCTGGCGCGTGGGCGACTTCCGGCGCAATCACCTGGTGGAGGGCACGGCGCGCGCTCAGATCGTTTGCGCCGACACCCACGCCACCGGCAGGGCGGACGTGACCTATCGCGACCTGGTCATCCAGCAGCCCGACATTGTTCTGGTGACCCCCACCACCATCTGCCACCGCATCCAGGAGGGCAGCCCGCTCTACGGGATGAGCCTGGCAGATCTGCAGCGCTCCGACCTGGAGGTGGTGGTGTCCTTCACGTACACGGACGACAGCACCGGCACTCTGCACCAAACGCGGACCTCCTACACGCAGGACGACATCCTGTGGGGTCACGTCTTCCAGGAGATGATCCGGGCCGGCAGAAGGCGCTACACCGTCGACTACGTGCTCTTCAACCAGACCGCCAAGGTCCTGGCGCCCGAAATCAGCGCCGAGGCGTACCAGCTCAAGAGGCGGCGGCGGCCCTCGCCGAGACCCTCGCCGCGCCCCGACAAGTTGCCGAGCCCCCCAAAAGTGATGCTGCAGCTGCCGGACGCCCACCTCCAACACGACACGCTAGCTGATGCAGCACGCGCGGAAACGTAGCGCAGGTACTAAAACGGAAGAGTGACAACATGCAAGCTTGCCGACAAAGAAGAAAAGTTAGCGACCGGCAGGTCGATGACTTTCGAGGATATTTTTCGATCCCTCGACGAGAAGATTTTTTCCTAGAACCTTTCGACAGAACCTCGTACAGTATTCTAACCTTCCACTAGACAACTACGACTAGCTCTTTCGATGACAACCTTCTCTGTTCGAACACCGTCTCATCAAGACTACGTCCGGATTTTTAATTTTTTTTTTCAATGATCAAAATGAGAGCTTACCGAGATTTTTGCCGACACGGAATAAAATGCAAATTCATTGTGTGTGCGTGCGTTTGTGAGCGTCTCTATGCAAATGTGTGTGTGTGAGCGTGTATAAGTGACGAATGCACTTGTTTCACTTGAGGTTCAACCACCTGCAAACTTCATTCTCTCCATTGCGCCCCCGTGTGGCTAAGGTACACACACACACACACACACACACACACACACACACACACACACACACACACACACACACACACACACACACACACACAAACAAGTGCACGCATGCATGCACACGATGCCAAACAGTCCTGATATTTTCCAAATATCCACACGTAGGAAGTAGAAAAAGTTAGGTTATTATTAATTTGGGTAAACGCACGCATGCGCCGACGGTATCATCAGGAGCGCGCGAGACGGCACCGGCTGGGGTGGGGTGGGGTGGAGGTCTCGGGGTTGGGGGCGGGGGCGTGCCCAGTCGTGCGCCTGGCGTTTAAAACGCTTCGGGCCGGACCTGCGAGGCACAGCAAAAGCCGCCGCACACACGCGCGCACACACACACACACACACTCACGCGTTCACACACAGACGCGCGAGCGCGCGCACTCACTGACTCTCATGCGGCTCCCGTATGACAAGCGCACGGCTGGACCGGGCGGATTTTTGACCTCCGAGCGCTGAACGGGTACAGAAGGGGAAGCCTCGCAACAACAACAACAACGACGACCTGGATGAAGCTCGCCGGCTTTGACGCGCACCAGCAAAGTTTTTCATCCGACTCCAGCACCGTGAGTCCCCCCCCACCCCCCCCCCCCCACCCCTCTCCCTCTTCGCCAGCGTGCGTGCGTGCACCTGTTGTCAACATTTGTCGGCGGCATGTGTGCTGCATCGAGACGCACACGTGTAGCTGGGCATGAACAAGACGTGGCTACTAGTACGCGCGTCGGCATCAAGATTTGCACTGTAAAAAGAGAAAGGGGTGGCTTGACTAGTAACAAACATGCAGGGGGGCACTAGTAACAACCCCCCCCCCCCAACACTGTGTGACATTTCTGCTGCATCATACCAGTGAGGCAAAACTACAACTAGCGACAATTGCATAATGTCACTAATAGTGCAAGTAGCTGTCAAAGAAATGCAAAATGTATTCCATATCCTTAATATCGCACTTAAGGTCCATGAACTAGTTAAGAAAAAGTCACACCTAAGACTCATTGTTTGACTAGGTAGGGCCAAGTGTCTACTAGTACATCGACCTTAAGCTGGACAACAAGGATGCAACGATTTTTAAAAATTTTTTTATTGCAGATCGTCGATAGCCACGGGAGGGCTCCAACAAGTGAATTTAATTGATTTTTTTTAACTTACTGAAGTGTTTCACTCGTGACTAGAACAAGTTTTGTCCAAAAAGCATTCAGTCGAATATAAATACTATGGAATAAAAGCTCAGATGGCTTTCCAGATTTTTGATGAAACTCGTGCAAAAAAAAAAAAAAAAATGGCTCCAACCACTTTCGACATGTGGCGTAAGCTTGAAAGGAAGCTCGATCAAAGTTTGGCGGAGTGGCGGTGATTGGGCCAGGTCGTCGTGACGACGGCGCCTAATGAACAAGTGTTGCGTGGCTCCGCGGGGACTAGCGGGCGAGCGAACGGCTCCTGAGGAAACCTCCCAGGGTTGAACAGTCAACAAGCCATTCGTCCTCCGCTTCCTCGACTTCCTGCTCACACCTCTGACGGATGAAGGGGGGGGGGGGGGGGGGGGGGGAAATGATGGGAAAATGGTTTGCAGGTCGAGTTCTGCCCCACCAAAAAAATGCCGGTTCACTTTATATTAGGGCCTTGTACTGCCCCCAGGTGGCCAAGGTGCATATACCAAAAGGAGCAGCACAATATCCAATAAAATGAAGCAACAACAACAACAAAAATTGACATTCTGTTCAGAAATGTCATGTCCTGTTTTTATATTATTAATATAAAATTATTATTATATTATTTTTCAATATTGTTTCTTTACCGCTGAAACATCCCGCTGCAAAGACATCTAATGACGTGTCCTCCTTCGCAGACGACGCCCACGACGGAGCAGTGACTCCCGCCCCCCCAGGCGGCCATCATTTTTCCCGAGCGAGCGTCGTTCCTCAAGCGCTTCCAAAGTGTTCCTGCGACGCTTCCTGCGCAAGCGGCGACTGTGGGCCCGGGTCATGGGCCGCTACGGCGGTACGGCGTCCTCCGAGGAGGCGCGCGCCAAGCCGGCTAACGGCTACGGCAAAGCGCGCACGTGTCCGCGGTGGGCGAGCCGCTTTGTGAAGAAGGACGGCCACTGCAACGTTCGCTACGTCAACGTCAGCGAGAAGGGCCAGCGCTACCTGGCCGACATCTTCACCACGTGCGTGGACGTGCGCTGGCGCTGGATGCTGCTCATCTTCTGCTCGGCCTTCCTGCTCTCCTGGCTTTTCTTCGGTTGCGTCTTCTGGCTCCTGGCCATCTTCCACGGCGACCTGGAGGTCCACGCCGGTCACAAGTGCGTCTCCAACGTCAGCACCTTCACGGCCGCCTTCCTGTTCTCGGTGGAGACGCAGACCACCATCGGCTACGGCTACCGCTACGTGACGGACGAGTGCCCGGCCGCCGTCTTCGCCGTGGTCTTCCAGAGCATCGTGGGCTGCGTCATCGACGCCTTTGTCATCGGCGCCATCATGGCCAAGATGGCCAAACCCAAGAAGAGGAACGAGACGCTGGTGTTCAGCCACAACGCCACGGTGGCCATGAGGGACAGCAAGCTGTGCCTGATGTGGCGGGTGGGCAACCTGCGACGGAGTCACCTGGTGGAGGCTCACGTGCGGGCGCAGCTCCTGCGCTCCCGCACCACCGCCGAGGGCGAGTACATCCCCCTGGACCAGACGGACATCGACGTGGGCTTCGACAGCGGCGTGGACCGCATCTTCCTGATCTCGCCCATCACCGTGGTGCACGTGATCGACGAGGACAGTCCCTTCTACGGCGTGGCCAAGCAGGACCTGCGCGCCTGCGACTTTGAGGTGGTGGTGATCCTGGAGGGCATGGTGGAGGCCACCGCCATGACCACGCAGTGCCGCAGCTCCTACCTGGCCAGCGAGATCCTGTGGGGGCATCGCTTCGAGCCCGTGCTCTTCGAGGAGAACAACTACTACAAAGTGGACTACTCGCGCTTCCACGCCACTTACGAGGTGCCCGGCACGCCGCAGTGCAGCGCCCGCGAGCTGGCGGAGAACAAGTACATCATGTCCGCCTCGGGATCCTTCTGCTACGAGAACGAGATGGCCATGGACGCCCGGGAGGACACGGACGAGGGCAACGGCGGCAGCGTGGGACCCGACGCGGCGCAAGACGCCGAGCACGATCCCAATCGGACCGCTGACGCGTCGCTCAGGCGAGAGTCGGAGATATGAAGCGCGCCAACGCCGGCTGGGAGGCGAGTTCCGTTCTGGTTGGCGGGACGCTAAGGGACGATTCCGCCAGGTTTCCCCGCACTTGTGATGATTCAAGGGGGCGTGTCTAGTGACGGTACAAGCGGTCACGCCATTGGCCGGCTGGTGTCGGACCTCGGCCGACCTTTTTTTTTTTTTTTTTTTGTACAATGTGCTGCTGCACCACTTTTTCGCCTTGGCCTCCTCCTCATCCCTCCATCTCCTAATTTCTCTCCTCCCTCTTATTTTTCTCCTGTTCCGCCTGCTCTTCTATTTCCTCTTTACCTCCTTATTCTACTTCCTGTCCGCCATCTTCTCCGCTTTACGCCACCTCCTCTTCTCCTTGATCATCCTCCTCCTCCTTTTTCTACGCTCGATGCCGGCGTGCCAAAGACTTCTTATGAATGACGACTCGGGGACTGATATTCATCAACGAGCAATCGAATCAATGCCTTTCTTCTTTTGTTTTGCCAACGGTACAAAAAAAAACAACACTTCTTCGGCTTTCCGTGTCTTTCCTTCTACGTCTTCACTCCCAACGAGGCAAACAAACAACAAAAACGTTTGACTTGTCGCGTGGAAATGTGTTCGCAGTCTTCCAAACTTTTTTCACACTTTTCTACCAGGAATAATAGCAAATGACGATTTTTTGTTGTTGTTGTTGTTGTGATGATTATTTGTGTCGCATTACATCTTGCTTTCTTTTTCAATAAAAAGAAAAAAAACGCAATTATGCTGTTTGTCATGACTCGTTGAAATATGGCAACAAACTCGCTAGAGTCCAAAGTGGCCATTTTCAAGTGGCCGTTCATTGCGGGCAGCCCAAGGCACACCTGTGCAATAATCCCGCTCTCTATAATTAGCGTCTTGTGATGACACACCTCTCAGTTGATCACGAACGCAAAAACGAGAGAGCAAAAAAAAAGGCTCGCGGCTTGACTCATGCTCTCTGGTCTTCGTTTATCTAAATTCATTCTGCAAACCGAACGTGGCCAAACTTCCTCGTTCGCGCCCCGCGGCGGTTCTTGGGGTGAGCGTCGTGACGAGCTGCTGCGTCATGGTGACGAGAACAACATCGGCGAGAGCCTGCAAAGGACTCTGACAATGACAGGAAGCGTTCTCGCCATCCCTTGTTGTTATTCGGGCGGCCTCTCGACCAGGTGTCGTGTTGCTCGCTCGCCCACCGGCCGCCCCTTCCTGACCCACACGCACCCAAACACTTTGGGCGTCTTAACACATGGCAACCGGGTGCTAAAAGCGGACGCGGGTTTTAAAGTGCTTACTGTCATCGTCCGGCACGCCCTTTTTCCACCCCTTCGCAGCTGCTCGGACAACTGCGGCGCACGGGTGGAAAAAGTCAAGTGTGGGAAAGCCCAGCTCGGAAGAAGATGATGATGATCGTCAGCTAACATGCTAACCGTCAGCATGCTAACGCGTATGGCAAAAAAAACAACAAAAAACATGATGAAATCGGTTAGGCAAAGTTTTCAAACACCACCATTCGACTTCAGCAAGAAATCAAGATTCATTCATCGCAAATCAGGGGTGGTCAATCGTCCATATTTGGCTCAAATCACATCTCGACAGAATTTGAGTTCAGGTTTCCACTTCTGGCCCTGCGTAGTGCGTACGTGCGGCCTCTTGGCAAATGGCGTCCAAATCAGATTGGATTCAAGTGCCCGGGCACGGTCAGTGGCATCGCTAAATTCCAAATGGATCAAACCTGGATCGAATTTGTTGCGGCTTCTGACCCTCCGAATACACAACCTGGATACAATGGAACAGAGATGAAGGAATGGGATAGCCGGGGTGCGCGCGCGCGCGGGCGGAATTTCAACGGGATTTGTTTTGCGGTTTAATACGAGCCACTGACGGGGAAACACAAAGCGGCGGAGCGACTCCTTTGCCTCCCGTCAGCCTTGAATATTTTCCACCTTTGACAGCTGCAATCTAAATTTACGCCAGCGGCAGGAAAAAGATTTGGACATCCTGCCGTCCGCTTCCTGTCACAGTGACCTCCACGTGTGGAAAACAAGGCGGACGTGGAGGTCGGAGGGACGGCGGGAAGCTCCCCGCCACCTGCCGTCTTCGCGCTCTGACGTGTCAACGACCGACGGGACAAGATGCGACGCGTGCGGCCGGCCGCTCACTTCCTGCCACTTCACGTGCAAACAAAAAGATGACAAACGCTCCGCGACAACTCAAACTCCCCCCCCCCACCGGTGGACATGCTCAAAAGTATTGAGTCACACAATCTTAATTTGAACATCCTGTCTGATATCATAGATATGATTAAAAAAAAAAAAAAGTTGTACGACTCGCATTTGCCGTTTGTCTCAAAGTGCTTTTTCTGTCTCCTGACGCTTAAGGGCTGACCTTTGTTTGGTCACAGGAGACGTCCGTGGAGGAGGAGGTGGCTTGGGGCTTGGGACTCGACAACAATCAACGGAACCATCTGTGGCGGGCGCCGCGCTCACACCTTTTGTGTCGGACGCAACTACTTGCAAAAAGTTTGGGAGAGTGGCCGTCTGGGTGACATTTTGCATTTCAAGCAGGTGTCAAAGTCATTTGGGTTGAGGGACCAGAAGTGGGCCGGACTTGTGTAATACGCCACGCGGGACCATTCTGGCCCAGCGCAACCGGCCGACCATTTCCTAGTTTCATGTTTTTGTTCTTGTGGAACCTTCTTGAAGTCCTAAACAGACATGAAAGCTTGAAGATGATTATTTACCTCGATAAGTAAATCGAGCGACGGGTTCCATTGGGCCAAACATCCACTTCCTGTGTCTAACATCCACTTTGTGTGTGCAGCGTCAAATCTGGAAGCCGCCCTCCTCCTCCACCAAGTCCTCCCCCCCCCTTGATTATAATTAGCTGCCAGGCTTAAGTTTGATCCCGGTGAACACGCTGACCCAAAACTAATGACGACAATCTAAGTCGCCGGGCTAATGTTAATAATGGTGCGGTTTCAACATGGAGGCAGGTGGCCTCAGCACGAGCGCGGCCGGGCTATTTGCAGACCAACAAAACAAAGCCCGTGCACACAGGGGTGCGCGCGCGCGTGCCTTGTGGTTTCCGAGCAGATCTTGACCAAATGAATATCTATATTCAGTATGCAATGGTGCCTTGGGATAGCCACGACCATTATTAGCACGTGTCATCCATTATCAGCAAAGTATTCTGTCGGTTAGCCGCTAGCGTTAGCACGTGTTGTTCACCGACCAACATTATAGCAGGGGCCATCAATTAGCCGCGAACATTAGCATCCACTGAGAGGCTCTGTATTTGAATGCTGACACTCTTGGCCATCGCGTTGCCTTCGCTTCACTTTTGGGGCAGCAATGAGCGTGGAAACCAACTTTGCACGGACGCTTGTACAGGACGTGACTCGCACAGAAGAAGTGACTCTAAAACGGAACCGTTTTGAAGTGTGTAGAAGTAAAAGTTACGTGCACATGCACACACACATACACGAGCACACACACCTCATCAACTTCCACTTCCTGCATTAGTAGCTACACATGATGGGAAACTGGACGGTCTCTCACTCACACACTTGCACACACACTCACACACAAAATCACAAAAAAGTATTTGTCAGGACTGATTGATCAACATTTGTGCCTTATTTATTTAAGTGGTGGCATTTTTAAGGTTTTGCTTTTAATCTCATTCAAAAACATTTCTGATTTGGACTGCATTTTTATGTTGGCCATTTTGGCCGTATTTGCAGAGTGCTTTATTTATTTATTTCTTAGTGTACAAGTTGGACAAAGACTCACCCGACGTCATATGCAAGTGATGACTCTGCTCTGGTGGTGAAATGCAGAATTCCAGCCTAAGGGGCAACAGAAGATACATACAACAGGCTTAAACAAACTCACCACTCTCGCCAGGAAAGCGCTTCATGCTAACATTTGCGGCTTATTGATTACGCATGCTAATGTTGGCAGCTAAATGAACGAATTTGCCTGTGTGACAGTAGACGTTTGCCCGCTGCACTGCCAGGAACAAAATTCCCAGAGTTTTCCGGAATCTAAAAAAAAAAAACATTTTTAGGGGAGTTTCCTGCCCTTGAAAACTTCCCAACAGTCAATTACAAGAGGCTGATTCAGTTCTTTTGCTGTTGTTGATGATTATTTATGTAACGGAAGGAAGCAGGAAGTGATGAAAACGATGAATGGATGGGAATTCTGTGTGTGCACGCGCATTTATTTTTAAGTACACGTGTATTGTTGTTTTTATTGCACGTGTGTGTGTGTGTGTGTGTGTGTGTGTGTGTGTGTGTGTGTGTGTGTGTGTTTGTGACAAGTGTCTTCAGAGGATGTTATTGGCCGTTTAGATCCTGTTTTTTCCCCTTTCCATAACGCAGGTGCACTCATGGAGTAACAAACTCCTCTGGCTACCAGAAGGGGCCGCCAATGGGACAGGTCACCTCTTTTCCCACGCTAATATCGGCACGCTTGCTGCCAATTTGCAAGGTCGACACTAATAGGCAGAACGAAGGCCGGTAGAAGTCATGCTTCCGACGTTGTCGGCGGTGAGCCCGCTAATCCGTTTTGAGCAGCTGCTACGGATCAATGCCTCCTTGGGTTCGTGCTTGGATGAAGTCAATGGGGCATAGACGTGTGAAGGTCGACACGTGTTCATCTCAACGTCATACAAAAACACACTCTTGTGCGCTATGTAGGTCGTGAGGCCGACCCGTTAGCCACTCACGATGGCGCGTTTCAGCAGTTAGCTCACAGCTATAGCATGTTTCATCAGTGAGTGTTGACCACAGACTTCAAGTTGGGCAATATGGCTGAAAAGTATCTCACGATATAATTATTTCATATTGGTCGATACAGATATATAGAGCGAATTTAGGGCTAAATTGGGGTAGTTTTATTTTAACCAGTAATACTTCAATTTTAATAAGAGGTCAACACAACTATGAAAAACTCAAACATAATGTGCTTGGTAAGGCTGGGCGACACGTGGCTGGAAAATGTTTCATAATAGGAAGTAGTAAAAAGTATTTCATATCAGCCATTATTGATAGTTATTTGTTTTACCTGTTTTAAATAAGAAAAGCAATTAAAGTCATACCTCGTTTTTTGACCATACCCGTCCAGAAGGCTGTTCGAAAAGCGTCACTTCCTCGTGTAAGGAAAGCGAGAGGAGTCAAGTGACGCATTCAAGTGCGCTCAGTATGTTCGAGAACCCAAATTCGGTAGTCATCGGAGGCATAAAAAACTCGACATTTTTTATCGAAAACCTATTTGGTCGAGAACAGAGACGTTCGAAAACCGTGGTTTGACTTTAACTGTTTTGGTGTACATGGCAATGCAGTGTCATGTGCAAAGTGCTCCACCACCAGAATATTGTGAAAGCATCTTGGCCTTCGAAGCTACCCCAAAGCAGTATTGTGTGTAGTAGTTGCATTAACCGCCATTCAATGTTCATACAATAAGCCTACTTGCCACATTTCATTTATACAGTATTTTACTTGCCTCTGATGCCGAGGGTCGGACACTGGCGCTATCGTACGTCAAAGATTTGGAATTCCTTTACTTGGACACCATATATACTTGGATTGAAAGAGTTGTAGTGAAGCGACGAGTCATTGACTTGAACGTAATTACGCCACGCTGTCTTCTCGCGTGAGTACGTGCACTTCGTTGGTTTAGCCTATTTTCTTCGTGTTTGGAGTCGGTTGCGTGCTGCTTGTTATAGGCCGGGGTCCGGGTTTTCTTCCTGGTTGTTTTCTATTTTACATTTTATCGAAGGCTGTTATGATACATATTAGTGTTCAATTAATGCCGTCGCGAGCGGAGGCCACTGACGGCCATCTTACGTTGCCAGTTTTTCGCGCACCTGTACCATTAAATCGGGGACAAACATTACACGCAGATTACATCGGAAAAAATTCGGGAAACATTTGCTTTAAAAGTATATCTCTGAGTACTACTCAAAATTATAATTCCATACGGGGATCCTAGCGTAAAATACGCATGGCATGTGTTTTCAGCAGGAAAAACAAATGTCATTGGCAATGCAAGATGGCTGCCCTGTGGCTTCGGCCGTGACGGGTCAATTAGTAGTAGTCCAGTCCAGTCCACAGTCCGTCGGCTGGAGGCGCTGTTGCAACATTATGTGATTAACACTGGTATTGCGTCTCTTGCGCTCAGTTCATTTATTGAACACATACACACACACACACACACACACACAGACAAACACTCTCACTCAAACCAATCCGTCCGTGAGGTCAAGCTGATGTGTCGAAAAGCCTATCGATCATGTCCTCCACTTCCTCTGGGCGGTACTTGTGGTACTTCTCTGGGTTCTTGGTGAAAGGCAGGTTGGCACATCTATAACCCAAGGCAATGACAAAGCAAAACTTCTTATGTTTGAGTCAAAGAGTGTATGCAAAGTGTTTCTAATAAAGTCTTAATAAGTGTATTAAATGTGTACCAAACGCCATTCAAGCAGCAGCGAACATTTTCATAACATAACAAGATGGCACACTGGCCCCCCCTTATGGTTGTCAGCTCCTCAAATATGTCCGACCGGACGACATCTTGGTCAGTTCCTCAATCATCCACCTTTTTTTTTTTTTGTGTCAGTGGGCATGGATGCACCTGTGCAGGAAGCCGGTGTAGGCATGTGTGACGGCTCTCTTCTGAGCCAGTCGGATGAAGTCTCGCTGCTCCTTGTCAGGAACGGCCCAACCCTTCTGGATCTTGCACAGCTCCTCCAGGCCCTCGTTGAAGCCCTAACACACACATTCGCCACCGTCACACGCACGCACGCAACCACACAAATCCATTCGGTATGCTGACCTTGAACTTGTCCTTGATGACCTGCCGTTCTTTGTCCTTGAGCTGAAAGAAGAGAGTGTGGGTTACCGTGGCGACGCAGCATTGCCATTAAATCGTGAACGTACGCCGCCGGCGCCTCGTGCTGACCTTGGCGCCGGGCTGGAAGGCGGGAAGGTTTCGCTCGGTCAGGTGCTCTGTCACTTTCAGCCAACTGAGAAGAGCAGAGGACACCGGAGTGAGTTGGCTTGGAGCGATGGAAGACGACAACGAAAAGCAGAAGGAGGAGGAAGAGGAGAAAAAGATGACAAGGAAGAAAGAAGCGAAGGATGACGACCGAGAGCACCTGCGTTGGTAAACGTGTATTTGTTGCTCGATGAGCTCTCGGTATGAACTCTCAGCTCGCTTCTGAGTCACCGTCACCAGCTGGATCAGCTCCGACCTGCGTACGGGAACAGACGCGCGCACATCAGCACACGTGCGCAACGCACACAAGCCAGTCACGTGATGTGCGTGCGCTCTGACTTCTCGAGAGACTTGAGGATGTAGTTGTAGTTGTTGTGGAGGAAGATGGCGCTCAGAGCCGAGTCCTCGTACACTTTGGACTTGCTGAGCAGGTTCAGCTGAAGGTTCCCCAGGACTTTACCTAAACACACGGACCCGCTCGTCAGGCTGCGTGCGTGCACGCGCATGCGTGTCGATACGTACAGATGTACGTGCTGAGGAGGCGCTTGTTGAATTCCGACGTGTAGCTGCTGGACGAAGACGCGGACTCTGGAAAACACGCACACAAATGGCATGAGTATTCCCGTTGCCATGGTAACACCTGTCCACTCATTTGGTATGAACCATGTTGCTGCAGAACCACAAAAGGCCTCTGGAGGGCGTGCTTACCTCGGGGGTCTAAAGGGATATTGTAAGTGTCCCCCAGCACTAAAAGGGGAGCCCCCAACCCGACAGACAAAGAAGCAGAAGAAGAAGAGTTAGTGTACAGGAAGTAGAAACATTAGCAAGGGACGTGGGATAGTGCCATGACCGCCCCTCGGACAGGACAGGAAGCTGCACGCCATAAGCAGGAAGTGGAAAGAGACGACAAGTGGCCGCCAGTGCTAGGAAGCTAAGGTGCTAACGCGCGGCGTACCTTGTGAGGCCAGCATGGCTCCGGCCGTCTCGTGGAAGTCCAGCAGCTGCTGCAGGAACAGGATGGCCTGGGGGAGGAGCCAAGGGAATCAGACAGGAAGTCCACGCCGACCGCAGGACGGCGAGCCTACGGCTCAAAGGTTTCATATGGCTTACGTTGCTGGTCAGCTCGTGCACCGTGCCGTCCTTGGGCATGTTGTACTCCTTGTCGGGATCGTTCTGAAAACACGTTGAGGCAAGACCGTGAAGTGCCGGAAAAGAGAAAACGGAAGTTTGATAGGAGGAGGCGAGGAACGGCGCCTTCCATGCCTTGATGCTGTCGGCGAACTCCTCCAGCGCTTTGGCGCCGATGCTCTCCATGGACGTGATGAGCGCCGGCAGCTTGTTCTTGGTGCTCGCCGCCGTACCCTCAACGAGGAAACAGGAAGAGCGAGTCAGCCCGACCTCCGTGCGATCCCCGTCCCGTCCCGTGCCGGCCGCCTACCTGCAGCGTGGCGTCAAAGTCGGCCTTGTTGATCTTGAGGTGCCTGAGGACGGGGAAGATGGCGAGCACGGCCGAGTAGTCGTGGCGCAGGATGGCGCGGCGGGCGGCGCCCACGATGTTGTCGCCCTCCAGCATCACGTTGTCCAGCGCCTCCTGCCCGAACGCCGCCACACTCTGGCTTAGCATCCGCGCCAATTCTCCGCATACCACAAATCTCGTTCTACCGTCTCGTTTTTTTTGCCTCCAAACGGCATCCCGGTCGAGGACGCCCAGCACAGTTTTTGCATGAGAAAGACAAACTCAATTCCCGGAAACGCTTGATTGGCCGTACTTGAGCGGCGCTTAAAAATAGCAACGCGTCGGCACCTGAATGAGGGAGTCGAAGGTCTTTTTCTGGTGGTGCTCGGGGATGACCTCGCTGAGGAGGGCGTACTCGCTCTGCGCCAGCTTGACGAAAGCGCTGATGCAGTGGACGTACACGTCCATCTCCGCGTCCAGCCCGTCATCTTTGCCTGGCGAGCACACGGGGGAAAAAATTGAGCCCGTCGCGCACGCGAGATGAACGTAGCCGCACGCCGTCGGCTAGTTTCTTTTTCTTCATAATTGCAGCTTTCAAATGGTTTCTTTCCTTTTGTATTTGTTGGAGTCACAAAATAACCAGCGGGTTGATTTATTGTCAAAATATATTTGAGAAATAAAATATACAAACCCAATTCCGATGAAGTTGGAACGTTGAGTGAAACAAATAAAAACAGAATACGATTTGCAAGTGACGTACACTCTGTAGTGAATTGAATTCCATAGATATAGACGACAAGATATTTCACGTTGAAACAGATCAACTTGATTTTTTTTTTTTTTTTAGATTTTAATCAGAAACGAGTTTTATGAATTCTGAGCCTTTTGTCTTGATTTCAAATGAATATCATGATTTTAAAAATTGTCCCCGGAGCCCGAAAGTCCTCTGCCAAAGTCAGTCTGATGGAGTAGGGGACGGGGTGCTGGGCGCAGGGGGTGGGCTGCCACTCACCTGGGGGGCCGCCGTGCTTGTCAGCCAGCGCCTCAGAGATGAGTCTGGCCCGCGGGTCGTGATCGGAACCTGCTGAGACGGACCTCGTCAGACCGCGCCGCCGTGACGAGGTCCTGGGGGTGGGTGGGGCAAAGCTAAACTCAACACCGGCCCGCCACCGAGCACCCAGAGGGAGGGGGGAGCGTCACAACAGCAACTAGAGCCCCTTTCACCTCCACTTACCGCAAAAGGGACCGTCGCAAGTATAACGTAGACACGGCATGAACGAGGAAGAGGAGGGTGACGACAAAGAGGGGGAAGAGGAAAAGACGGAGGGGGACGAATGGGAGGGGCAAAAATAAGAGCTAGAAAAGGAGGAAGGAGGGAGGTGAGGAAGAAGAAGAGCATGGAGGAGGAGCATGTTGGGGGCGGTGGAGTGAGAACAAGATGAAGAAGGGGAGGAGGTGGAGGAGGAACGGCACGTCCAAAGACAGCGGATCCGAAAGTCCGCTTTCACTGGAAGAAGGGGGGAGGGGCTCAAGTTCAAGCCTTAAGTCTCAAGTCCTTGTCTCAAGTCTCAAGTCTGGGTCTGCGCTGTTGTGAGGCGTCACTCTATGCTGTTACACCACGAGAAACGGAAAAGAGAGCCCGAGAAGAAGAAGAAGATGTGCGCCGGTTACCTTCCAGAGGTGCCAGGTTGGACCCCCCCTTTTTGCCATCCAGCCCATGCTGTGAGTACTGTTTCAGAAGGTTCTGAGCCTTGCGAATGGTCCCTGGGCCCCAAGAGGAGCAGGAGGAGGAGGAGTTAGAGGAGGAGGAGGAAGGTCAGGAGGGTCCCGACAGCCAAAGGGAAGAAGAACAAGTAGAGAAAGCACAGCCGCGCAGTGAGAGATCAACGAGACGGCCAAAGGAGCACCAAAGACCGCATGCCGCCGACGCACCAAGACACACAAGCGCACCGCTCGCACACCCTCATCTCTTGCATTTCAACAACGAGAAATCGATAGTCAACCCTCGCCTGGTTTATCGTGGGGGACACGCTCCACACTACGGCCGCCGCGTGTAAACGTGACTTCAACTGTCGGTTCATCTTACTCTTCTTTTTGCTGTTCATTGTGTCTTGCGGCTCAGGGCTGCCCCGCATGTTGTGGCAGAACCTGGTACTACACCAAAAGAGCGCAAGGCTACATCCCGACTTCCGTGTGTAGACTGGTAAAACGTCACAAAATAGGATTCTTTAGCAACCCACGATAACCCGGCGGGGGTTCACTCAACTTCTTGTTCGCACCACTGCAATTCACGCACACACAGAGAGCGTGGATGATGGTCTCCTAGCAACAGCTAAGTGTCAGCTGGCAACTCAAGCTTGAGAGAGAGCAAAGCACGAAGGGTTAATCACATGGCGACGCGTCGCATCATGGAGCCAGAAAAAGACCTTGAGAACTACAGTACACGCTAGAAAATCCTACCTGCCTCGTCGCCATGTTGGATGTAGCAAGGCCGAGCCATGGCTGCTGTGCACGCTTTCATGTGCATCGAGGACTACAACTATTGAGCAGCATTAGAAAGTTCTACTCATTAAGATTGAGTGACTGACTCCTTTGCAAGATGCTTGCCATTTGCTGATTTGAACTGTCGATCAACGGCATGATAAATGCACAGCTTGCCCCACTGCCACATCCAACATGGTGTACTAGCAATCGGCGAGAGGAGACGGCGTCTTACCGGGCCTCTTGGGAACCTTCTTGGTGGGCGTGTCTTTGCGCTTGGCCTGGATGGCGGGTGAGTAGAGGACAGCCGAAGACGCGCTGTTCTTGCGCAAGTGCTCCTTCAGGCCTTTGATGGAGCGGTCCAGCTGGCTGGAGCGGATCTGGAAGTAGACCATCATGAAGTCTGCCAAAAAAAACAAACAAAAAAAAGTGAGCAAACATATACATTCATTTGTCAAAAAATTGGCTTAAATATTGATCGGTGTTTTCGAAAGTGAAAGCAAATGTTACTCCGAGCCCAAACGTGACATATGACAAGGCGAGCGCGGTTCACCTTGATTGCGTCCGTATTCCACCAGCCAGCCGCCGATGCAGATGATGTCGTGGAGGACGGCTTGGGGCAGGTGCTCCAGCATCACGTCCTCCTGGACGTCCAGCTCGTCGTCGGCCACGCCGATGGCGTCCAGGATGAGCACGGGCGGCACCGGCTTGCTGTAGCGGGTCAGCAGGCTGCGGAACTCCGCCTCCAGGAGCTCCTTGCCCTTCTCGAAGAGTCCTTTCTGCAGCATATTCCAATTTGAAGGGTTAAGCGACAGAAGCGGCGCACGCCAACGGAGACGCACTTCAAACTCCCAAACGCCCACAAAAACTAGCTTTTTCCAAGGAACAGTGTTTTCAAGTGCATTCAAAGACAAAAGCGGCTGAACGGGTGAGCAGCAGGTGGCGGGTCGTACCACTGTGTTGAGTTCAGGGCTATCAGGATTATTGTCCTGGAAGTACTCCACGGCTTTCTGGATCTTGGCGATGCATGCCAGATACTCGTCCAGGCGCCCCGTCGGTCTGGAACACAAACGCCGCAGCTTCAGGACCGGTGCCGACCTTCGACCCCCCCCCCCGACATCCCATCCCGCAGCTCACCCCTCCCTGATGATGCGGTCCGTATCCTTGGCCACATGGTAGTAGCTGATGACGTGGTCCATGCAGGAAAGCGTCTTGTCCACGTTGTCCTGCAGACGCTGCAGGTTCTCCGTCTGCTTGTGCACGGGAATGATGGAGTTCTCCAGCTGCATCAGGCGGCTCTCAAACGACGACAGAATGGACACCTGCCAAAAGCACACACGCGAGCATCTTAAGCCACCCGCATTCGTTCACAGTCGAAAAGAGTTTCCATGTTGTGCATGCTTTGCGCACGATACCCCGACGATCAACAAGTCTACATAATCAAGGGCGCTGTGTGTTGTGCGTGTGTGTCTGACCATTCCATTGGTCAGCTGATCACTCTTCTCAAGGTTCTCGCGAATGAATGACAGGGTCTCTTGTTCCTGCATAACATCACACAAGAGGTCATGTCACTTGTGCTGCTGAAATTAAAGCGGAGAAGCACACGAAGGCGTCCACAGACGTGTAGCATTAATTTGTGTGTGCTATCAAGAGGGTAACTGTTGTAACCTGCTTGAGTTTCTCCTCGATTTCTCTCTTCCTGGCCGAAGCGTCCTCGGTGGGGATCATGATGGCAATAAAGAAGGTCCACTTGCCGATGAAAAACCAACAAACTAGTCCAAGTGGATGATTAAAACGATCATAATTTGGTCGGAATATCGCTTCGCAACAGGACAGGAAGTTCAGCTTCCTGTAGCTTCGGCAACTTCCGGGTCCGACTTCAAAGTAAAATAAAGCTTTCGACTTGAAGTCTGGGAGGCTATTTTACTGTACCTGTTAAACAATCGCTGAATTTCAGTTAAAGGTGGAAAAATGGGTGACCAAATTTATTATCAGTGCCGAGGCATTTCTAATCACATATTGAGTAGTGTTACTTTCTGTTACAATTATTTTGAAAGCGCAACATTGTTTTCTTCCGATAGGAAGCGTTTCGCGTTCCCAAGGTTGTTTGTGTTTAGAATGATTTAAGTGGCGTGGATATTAGAAAATGAAATCAAAATTGAATCAAATACGATCCTTTTCTTTTTTTAATTGAAATACGATTGGCTAATCTATATTCGTTTGTCTATGTCACGAGTGTGCAGTAACCCAGATCTCCACATGGAGTCGCTAGTGCTATGTATTGAGATCAATTCATAAAAATTATTGTACACCAATACAGCTCAATTCATGTATTTTCAGCACAATGCTTGATACCATGATTCGAATAAAAAATAAAGTTCAGAAAACTGTGTTTTTTTTAATTCATTTACATAAATAATGTCCCAAAATACATGACAATGTCATGCTACAAACTGAAGCGTTGGTGGCAGGAGGAAATAATAGACACCGGTCTTCATCACCCTTGAACACTTGAGAAGAAAAATAACAAAAACCAACAACTGGAAAAAGAAATGGAAATAAAATGGAAAATGTGTGTTCCATTCGTGACGAAAGGGAAGCAGGAGAGCCACCGCTCTTTTTAAGATTCCTCCGCTTTGGACAGAGTCTGAAGTGGAAAACACAAAAAGGAGTGTCACTTTTCCATGGAAAAAAAGCAGTTTACCCCCCCACCTTCCAAAAAAAAAAATTACCTGTTTGAGAAATTGCCTTCCAAAGTAGTTGGTGGCCATATTTTTTAAGTCTGTCTTTCCTCCCACTTTACACCTGACGTATCCGTAAAGGTTGGCTCCTTGCAGCACCAGCCCCATTAGCACCACTGGCTGCACACGAGACAAACACACCCCCACCACAACAACAATTCAGCGAAATAAACATTGGAAGGTCAATAACCTGAAAAGAGTGAAGATGGAGTGGTTTGAATCGGTCAACAAATTTGAAAATGGTAGGTTAGTATGTAAAATTGTCTTCATTTTGGGCTTTTATTTTGAAATACATGGAACTTTGGGAACTTGGTCAGGAAATGATTAGTTACTAGGGCAACACACTATTCTTTAAAAAAAATCCTGTGCCTGCTCTACAAATAATAATAACAACAATAATAATAATAATAGAAGGCCCGTGCCGTGGCAGCCTTACCAGCCACTTAATGTTGAACTGAAAGAGGGTGCTGAAGGCGAACACAACCCACACGAGCGGGCACACGATCAGACCCAGCCAGAAGATGCGAGCTTCCGAGTCAGAACTTCGCTTTTTCCTCGGTCCCTGAACAAAACCAAAAACAATTCGTGAGCAGCCTTGAAGCGGAGCAGCAGCCATGCGATCGCGCGAGTGCGGCGTCGCGTCACATCACCTTGCGCGACTCAAACACCCAGTGGCTTTGGCCGTCCTCGTCCACTTGGTTCCACCACCGCAGCGCCACCATCAGACGTCCGCTGATGTTCTGTTTGAGGACAACAGCTTTTCAGATTTTCAACACATGCCAAACATTGGTGTTGACACGCACGCACGCACACCTTGACAGTCCAGAAGTCGCAGGAGAGCATAAGGATGATGGCCACCATCCCTCCGATGGAGCCGTTGCTTAACCTCTCACATAGCAAGTACACTAAAATGGCGCTAATCCTGAAGAACAGGTGGAAGAAGCACGCCACTGGATGCCTGCAAACATAAACATCAACATCACCATCAGCATCACCATGGCGCTAAATGTTTGAAATACCGCTCGATCTTTATTGACAGATCTGACTGACTTGATGTTTGTCTTCTTGGACAGTCTTTGTCCGGCGTCCTCCTCGGCGTCAAACAGAGCAACATCTTCCTCGTTTTCCTGAGGGGGCGCCGAGGACGAAAGACACAAATCAGCTCGGTTGCGCGACAACTTCACAGCATTCCCAAGGCACTTTCATATTTCGCCCCACTCGTTTTTGCCATACTCGTAAAGCGCTGCGTTGAACAGCCAAACGATTGTTATTTTCATATAGTGTACACTGATCAAATGCAGAAAGAATCAATTTCGAAAAGCGTTTGTTGTGACTTTTAAAAGGAATTGACGAGCTTTTTCAAATGCTAAGCGTGCAAAGTCACATTGGCGAGCAAATAATTATTTTCAACACGTTCTAAACATGGATTTTCATCTAAAACACACGAAAAAATCCTTTGGTAAACATAAAAAAAGGCTCACTTACGTCTGTTAGCATGTCGACGCTCGAGCGAACACTTCCTGCTTACATGCTAGTCGAAAGACACGTCACTGGTCGACGTGCTCACGTGGCCCATGTGGTTTACGTCACATGACGTATGCGAGCATGAGCAAAGCATTGAAGTGACAATACAATTGACAATTTCAACAAAAATGTATAAATGGTGGTTATCAACACCCGTTTTCATTAAAACCATGAAAAGTCTACTTTGTCACTAGGTCTGTTGGTAGTCGAGGCAACACTTCCGGGTACTTCGCACGTCACTGGACGCCAGCGTGTCACGTGACCCTGAGTGCGTCAAGTCATAGGCGGAACGAACGACCATACAAATCGAGGTAACAATAACCAAATTAAATACAAAAACAAGAACATAGAAAATAATTTATGAGTACATAATTTGAAAATAAACAAATAAAACTGGAAAATTATTTGTACATTATTAAATTTAAACGAATTTGTGATTTTATTCTTTGTCTTTTGTCACATCTATTTTGTACAATGATTAACTTGATCGATTACTTTGTAGAACGCCAATACAGTTTCATATTTATATGTGTCATCTTCAGTCATGAAGTATTGCTTTGACCCGTTTTAATAAAAAAATAAATAGGATCCATTTGGGAGTGTAAACCTTTCAATGAGTTCATTCCAAGTTAATTCAAGTTTATAGCAAACAGGTACTTACACTGTGCAATGTCATGTCAACACTGATATACACATAAGAATACTTTATTTCGTGGGTTTATTTGTCCTAGGAAGTATCTGGGGGTTCGTGCATGGATGCAGAGTTTCATTCTCAGCAATTCCATGCAGACATGCAGGAAGTGTGTGCATGTTGACAGGATTATAAATAGACTGACACTTCCTCCCTCGTCGCAAGTAACACAGTAGTAAGCTTCCCGGAAGATGGCCGACACTTCTTGGCCTTTACGGAGGAGGGACGCCGTTTTTGGGGGACGTGGGCGGAGAAGGACTCTTGAGGGGCAAGGCCTCGCCAGGTGGCACCAAAACCACCACATTCTCCTTCTTGGGCAACCAGAAGGCGGGATAGAGCGGCTCCAGGAACTCGGCCTCGTAGCGGTGGATGAGCGTCATGGTTTCGTCCACGCCGTAGAAGGCCAAGAGGCCTCCGGGCGAGTCCACGTACACCCCTGCGGGAACACGTCGGAGACTTCAGTATAAAGTCTTGATATCCAGCTTAAGGTCCGTGTGAATGGTACAAATACATGAAACCTGGACCTAACCTGAACCATTAAATAAATGACAGAAAAATTCTAATGATTCAAAAATGGGCCATAAAGGTCTTTCGAAAGCTCTTTCATACAGACCGACTCGCGTAAAGTTCCCCGCGCTGAGCGGCGTCTCCACGCCGCTGTGCCAGGCCGAGAAGGCGCGGCCGTTCCAGTGCAGGCACCAGGAGAAGTTGTTAGCGGTGATGCAGCCGCTGCTGTCGCCGCCTTTGCGCTGGATGCTCTTGTAGGTGAGGCCCACGTGCGTGCCCTCGCCGCCGATGTCCGCCTCAAAGTAATGGCGGCCCAGGTAGAAACTCTCCACCGCCAGCACCTGCCGCCAGTCCTGGAAGCGCTCGGGGAGGTCGGGGTAGGGATGCTGCCAGGGCGTGGTGTTGGTCACCTTGCGGTTGTCTTCGGTCAAACGCAGGAAGACGTGAGCCGTGTCGGCGTCAAAGTTCACCTGAGCGCCGTCTGGAGGACGTCAAACCGGATTTGAGTTTTGTCCGAGGCTTCTCTTTTTTTCGCTATTATCTTGCAATGGCGATTTTTTATTTTTATTTATTTTTTAATTCTCCATGTCTTTTGGCACACTTACACTTGAGGAAATCGGCCCGCGTGACCGGCTTGGGAAGGGTCATGCCCTGTCTGGCTGCAACGATGGTCTGCACCGTCGTCTTAATTCCAACATTGTCTGAAAAGGAAGCGCACATTTTTTTTTTTTGCGGACTGTCAGTCACACGTAATAATAAATAAATAAATAAATGCCCGACCTCGGAACTGTGAGTCAGACATGCGAACCGCTCGGCGACTGTGCAACACTTCTTGGGAAAAGTAAACACGAGTTGAATGGCGGCAACGCTTGTTTGGTCAAAATGGTTAACCTTCATTCCAAAAGTCTGCGTCACTTCTAAATGTTTGTCAACCTTCCAACCTTTGCGAATACGCGCGAGCCTCGATGGCTGACATTCTGACGCCGAAACCTTGGAAAAATTGCTCCGGGGTCAAGGGGGGGTGGTCGGCGGCTTTTTCACCGGAGTGATGAGACATTTTTTGGGGAAAGGGGCGACGCTCCACACCTGAGCTTCACCCCTGACACGCAGGCGGAACATTCCACACGAGTAAGAACACGCCTGCAGACGTTCGAGCAGTGTTGGGAATCATCGAGAATTTGCATTGCGAGGACCTCGATTGCATTCGAAATCATTCCAGACTTACAAATCCTTGAAACGAGATGCTTTGTGTTTTGTTTTGATTTCGTTGTTGTTGCTTCTCAACAGTTTGTACCACACTTTAAAAAAAAAAAAAAAATGTTTTTGCTTGGGTTCAATGGACACAGTGCAGCTGCTTTTGATGCAACCTGGCCAAGCTACGTTACAAACAGAGACGCACAAAGACATTTTGCGACTGACTCTTGCCGAGGATAAAGAATACGTGTGAGCGCTGTTGTCTGTCTACAAGTGTTGCACTACCGTTTGTGTTCAAATATCCAAACATCCATTCCTTGAAGAGTCTAAGACACGGAGGCTATTCCTGAGCCCGTTTTATTGAGTTTTGCATTGTTCGTTAGCATGATGCTACGAAAAAAAAAAACTAAAAACGTCTCGCTTTTTGCTGGCCACTCACCAGTGTTGCACGTCTCCCTGACCTTGTCCATGTAGGACGTGGCCAGCGTGGCGCAGAGCTCCTGCGTGGCCTCGGCGATCACGCGGCTGACCGACTTGAGGCCGTCCATCAGCCCGATGTAGACGCCGGGAAGCGAGATGTCAGACGCCTCTTTCTTCCACTCGCAATACTCCTGCAAAGACGCGGGAGTCATCTTTTCCCTTCTTCGTTTCCTCAAAGTGATCTTATCCGAAGGTCTCCTTCGTTTGGATGGGGAGAAACTGTCGCACTTGAACATTTTGGCGTCGGACCATATAAATGGCGTGTGGAGATCACCTGCAGGAAGTCGACGTCGTTCTTGTTGCGCGAGAGCTTGTCCACCTGCGCCCGCGTCTTGTTCAGCTCGCCGCACCTTTGCTCCAGGTGGGCGCGGATGCCCTCGGCCTGCCCGAGCGCCTGCTTCTCCTCGGCCTCCAGGATCTCGCTCACCTCCCTCTCGGCCTTCTCCACGGCCGCCCGCAGCTGCTCGAACTCGGCCCGGACCACGTCGCGCACCTGCGTCACCGAGTTCTGGATGGACACGGTGTTGAGCTGCAGCTTGTCCATGGCGTTCTCCGCCGCCGTCAACGTCTTGGTCATCTCGCCACCTTTGTCCTTCAGCTCCCTCTGAGGTGCAGACGGACATTTTGTTTCTTATGCAGGATGAGTGTTATTCCCATACGCAAAGAAACGAGTTTGACGGCTCTGTCGAAACAATCCTGGGTCACAATCTTTGGTACATTCCTCATTTGAGCTTGTGTGCGTGTGTGTGTGTGTGTGTGTGTGTGTGTGTGTGTGTATATGTGTCTCGAAAGTGAAGGTCAGCGACTGTTCGAAGAGACACAAATAGCTGAAGCTTGATCTCGTGTGCCGCAGTGTTGTGTTACCAAAAAGCTAACAATCAACCAATCAAGCTAGCAGCAAGTCAATCATCCAATCAATCAACTCGAAAATGAGTTTGAACAATCAGAAAAGGATGAAGAGCAACACGTTCGACCTGCGGTTCTTTTGTGGACATTTCCGGTTGGTCGTAGTGTCTTTAACCCTGTAACCTGATAACATGATAACCCGTCCGCTGTAGTAACCGCCGTCCCTAAAAGGGGTCATGTTGCCGATCGATCCAGTGACCTAACGTGACCACCTGACCTCATCATCAAATAGAATTTCGACGTGTTAACTTTTTGGGGTGGAACGTAGCGGCAACGGCGGCGCCCGCGACCCACCTCGAGCTGGCGTCGCGCCCGCGCGACGGGGACGGTGTCGTGCCCGCGGTGGTCATCGGCCAAGCAGTCGCGGCACAAGCAGCAGGCGTCGGCGCGGCAGAAGAGCTCCAGGGGCCACTTGTGGATCTCGCAGGTGCGGCGCTCGATGTCGCGCAGCGGCGCCACCAGCCGGTGGTTGTGGAACTTGGCGTTCTCCAGGTGCGGGCGCAGGTGCGCCTCGCAGTACGACACCAAACACGTCAGGCACGACTTGAGCGCCCGCCGCGGACGCTCCATGCACGAGTCGCACACCACCGCGTCCGCGTCCAAGACGTCCTCGTCCTCCTGCGGTACCTCCTTCTGCTGCTGTTGCTCCTCCACTGCGCATGCAGACACCGACGCACTGCGGTTACATGCGGACCTTCTTTATCCTCACTAGTAGGACCTCCACATGTTACGAGAGAGGCAACAGCACTCGTGGCATCGCGTCGGGTCCAGGAGGCTACGATAGCAGGACATGCAGCCACTACTTGGGACGAGTAATGTTACTAGTGCAACGCGGTAGTAGGTTTGATTGTGTATTAGTGGTTCAAAACTTGTCGTCATGGTAAAACGGGACTAGTAAGACACGGTTAACCCGCGCAGATGTCAACTAGTGGTCAGTTTTGTCACACTGCTAACAAGTATTTGTCCTACATCAAACCTGTTCTTCTGCGCAGAAATTTACAGTACAGGGGGAAAAAAAATCAACATTTCTCAGAAAGAGAAAAGTTGTTCGACTAGTTTATGAAAGTTAGTTACCAGTACCGAAAGAGCGCACGAGTATATGAAGATTTAGCTGGACATGAAGGATGTGGAAGAAATGCTTTCTCGTTCCTCACCCAAGTCCTTGTCAGGAGCTTCTTCCGCTTGTGGGCGTCCCTCTGGGACCCCTTCTGAGCCACTTTGGGTCTCTCCCCGGGGCGCTCCTTGGGAGTCTCCTTCGGGACCTCGTTGAGGGGCGGCGTCCCGCTGCTGGGGCTCATCTCGCGCGGGCTCCATGTCGCCGTCTGAGCAGCTGGGGTCGTCTCACTTCTTGACTTTGCGAGCGACGACGACGACGAGAGCAGACGAGCCGAGAGGCGGCCACGCCTCGATGGCGTCACTGACAAAAGAGGGGGAGCCCGGCCCCCTTCGGCACCCACGCGGGCGGAGCCCAAAACTGGCTGCCGACCCACCTGGCTGACAAGATTCCGGCTCGCATTCCTGCACCGGAGTGCAACACGCGCGCACACCCAATCAGTACAAACAAGCTGCCCCACCCGTGCAGGTGTTACGGGAGACACATTTACTTTCTCTTACATCCTGTTGCACGCGTAAACACAACGCACATGGACACCGACCCGTCACTAAGGGCGGGGCGGGACCGCCCACCAGTTGCCTTGTGCATCGCCCACTTGAGGCTTGAGTCTCAGAAAAGTCCGTTTTATTTTGATACCATTTTGAAATGTTATTTTATCATTGTATAGAAACTCCCACAAAGTCCTAGTATGTTAAAATTGATTATGGCAACTCATTTGCATACTTTGTATCACGTGGTTGGGTGAAAAGCGAGTTCATGTGACTTCGGCATGCACGCGGTCACATGTGGCTCGAAATACAGGAGACAAAGGAAGACAAGAGGAAATTCAAGAGGAAATCTGGAGCCAGCGCATGAACGGTGTTGAGTTTCAGAGAGTGCGTTGGCGACCAGTGAGTTTTGTCACTTATTGACGTGTCTCGAAGTACATTATCATAATCTTTTCCACCAAAATGTTTTGTTGGAGCGTTTTTTTGTTGTGCAAACTTTACCGTAACCACGTTGCCGCGTAATGACTATAAAGCTCACGTCACGAAGTCCAGTACCGGAAATGGCATCAATTCACTGTCACAATAAGAGCGAACACACCGGAAGTGCTTCTTAAATGTTGCTACCTTAACCATGCTCTGTTAAAAAAGTGTCTTAAACTGCAGTATATGGTGTACACACGTTTATTGGTCTATTTCGTGTCTCTCTTTCGTAAACACATGTACAACATCCACACCCAAATACGTTTGCGTTCAAAGGCCCGACTTTTGAACGCAAACGTGTGCCCGCCAATCATTTCCAGTGACAAATGTCGCATCCCCGTTTGAATCAAAGGAGATCTCTTCAATTGATGGTTGATAACTTTTGTTGAACAGCCATTGTGTGAGCAAAACACCGTAGGAGCAACAATACAAAATAAATTGTGCAGAAAAATGTTGACCAATGCGGCGTTAAGTGCCATTTTCACTGGACGCCAACCAACCGCGTGATGGGCGGAGCGGCCACCATCAGTTCCTGATACTTGTGGAAGAAAAGACGAAGGCGGGAAACGTAGCCGTCCTCCTGGTACGGAAGATTCCGATCGGCCAGGAAGCGACGCACCACCGGTTTCACCTGACACGCATGGAAAGCCCAACTTGTAGCTATCTCGCATCTGTTGCGCGTGGCGGCGTGCGCTAACCTTGAGACACATGTTGTCGGAGAGAAAGGGGAAGAGGTGGTGCTCCACGTGGCAGCTGATCAGCGAGTGTCCGAAAGTCCAGTCGAGCAGGACGTTGCGCGGGAGGTTGAGGACGCCGTGAGACATCTGCAGCAGGCGCGCCGGCCGAGCGCTACGACTGTACATGGCCTGGCCAATATGCTGACAAACGGTAACTATGGTAACTAACCACCCAGCTAACTAATTTGACTTTTCTATTTGCTCAACGTCTTGCAGGCGATTTAGGAAGACACTTTGGCTCCTCACCTGGAAAATGTTGACGTGGATGAAGGGCAGGGAGAACATGGCCCTCGTGGCCAACATGCACATCCCGGCGCCCAGTGGCGAGCGGAAGCCCGACACGGCCAGCAGGAGCCAGAAGTGCGAGGCCACGCCCAGCAGGATCAGAAGCACCGTCCTCAGCAACAGCGCAGCCGACGCGCCTCCCAGTTCAGCTGACGGGCGCAAAAGGCGTCGATTGCGCAACGCATAGATAAAGAAGATGTACAATTTGACTAAGACACACACAGCGTGGCGCACCGACCCAGGGCAGCGAGGGGCGTGACGACGGGCAGGGCGAGAGGCGCCACGAAGAGGTAGAGCAGTCGGGGAAGGCGCGGGCGCTTCCACACGCTGGAGTCGCCCAGGCCGATCACGTTGGTGTGAGCGTGGTGCAGCTTCACGTGACCCGCTGACGCCACATGCGCCGAGAACGCGCCGCAGATCTGCTCCGCCGCCACCGATTTCCGTCAACGACAGCGTCAAAAACATCCTCGACTACATCAAATCCGTCGCCGGGAAGCATTTTTGCTCGCCGTGATGCCGGCTAGCCATTCGTTTTGAAACAACGAGACCATCGTCATCAAGAACCTGACCTCGATGAAGAAGAGGGCCCAGAATCGGTTGGCGGCGGGCGACTGACTGAGCGCGCCGTGACTGGCCATGTGGGTCCCCTTCACCGTGATGACGGCGTGGGCCACGCCCATCAGCAGCAGCCCGCACGCGAACCGCCACGCATCCGACGAACGCAGCAGCAGGAAACCTGACGGAGGCAACGCGCCGCGGTGAGTTGAAATAGAGTTCACTGGAGGGCAACAAAAGATCAATAAAGCAGGAGGTCAACGAGGTCAAGCAAACAGACCAAGAGGAATGATGAAAGCAGGATAAAAAAAAAAAGATAAATGGGGAAAAAGGAAGATAGACGAAAAAAGAACACATTTGCTATTGACCTTCAACCGCACGTCATTTCATTCCTTCATGGGCGTCTCCGCGGGACGGGAGGACGACTTACCGGCCGGCAGGCAGACGGCGAAGGCGCCGGCCAAGATGGCGCAGTCGAGGCCCCTCCGCTGCCACCAGCTGCTCGCCTTCACCACCGCCTCCACCTTCCTCTTCAGCTCCTTCATGGCGCTCTCCTCCTCGCCATCCTTGCTCCTCACCTTACTCGCTGCGACCGTGCCGCCTTCTCCGTCCATGTTGTCGGCCGATTTGTTCCGCGCGGTGCAAAGTTCAAAGGTCACATTGACAACCAGAGCAATAAACACCCGACCATGCGCGATCATTGCCGTCTTCTCTTTCATGGAACTTCCCACGTTGTTCATTTGAAAAAGTTTTATGTGACTTTTTTTTTGCCCGCCTCTCAAATCTCTATTTCCCGTTGTCGAAATAATGTGCTGTGATTTCTGCTTGTTTCTTCACATAAACAACACAACAAGTCCGACCAACACCGGCAGCTTATTTCATGCCATTTTATTTCACGACAGTTTGGGCTTTTTTTTTTTTTTGCACGTCTTCCTCATTAAGGCGATGATGAAGAAGTCGTCGTCATCGGCGTCGTCTTAAACCTTCTGGATCTCAAAGAGTCGGATGTCGGTGTCGTACCAGATGGGAGGATCCAGGTTGCTAGGGCGACCAGAACAACAAGTGAGCCGCGCGCGCGCACGCGCGCACGCGCACAAGAGCCGCCTTTGCGCAGACGGGGCGGCCGACTCACCGCAAGTAAACGACGCCCCACGTGTACGTGTGGAACCACGACGACGTGACGGCGTTCACTTGGTACTTGCGGATCAGGATGGGGTGCGGCACGGGCAGCAGGCCCACCAGGGTCCCGTGCTGGAGGAACTTCAGGATTTCGGACTCATCCGTCAGACCCCTGACCACCGAGAAGAAGTAAAAAAAAAAAAAAAAAAGATGTCCGAGAGGAAGAGGACGACAAAGGAGACTGCAGACGTGCAAAAGAGGGAGTGTGTTGCAAATAATTCATGTCCACCCAGAAAATATTTACAATTGAATTCACGAACGTTCATAAATTCACGTGTTTGCTTATTTTAAAAAATAACTATTCTCGATGACCTTTTTTTTTTCCCATCAAGCCAACGGAATAAAAAATACAACTTTGACGCCATCTTGTGGCATGGCGGTCTCAATAAAATGTGTCGTCGTTAGTGGAGGCGCTTCACTTTTCAAAACGTCTTCATATATTGGCAAATGAAAGAGTAAAAACAAACCAAAAAACCCCGTTTACGTGAAAGTACACGATTTGAAGCGAGAAGAATGAATCTGGAATTGTTTTACCCCTTTTACGGCGAATATTTGGCGCCGCCTTGTGGCGCCAAGAAAAAAGTGTTGTGAGTGGGGATAACTTCATTTTTCAAAACGTCTTCCTTCACATATTGGCAAAGTAAAAAAGAAAAAAAAAATACAAATTTACACGGCAGCACAGTGCAAAAAGGTGACTTGGACTTTTTGCCTGACTTGTCGATGCAGATCTTCTCCACCTGTGGCACCAGAACCTGCAGAAGTCGCATGATGGTCTGCAGGGGAAGTTTGGACTTCCACGACAGCACCTGAAATCACAACCGGCCGCCTCAAATGTTGTCCTCGAGGGACACGTAAAATTTTTTTTTTATTTTCCCTGTAGCAAAATATAAGAACGCAGACTGACCCAGTCAGGTGTGGGGCTCCAGGGCGACGAAGCTGAGGCCCTGGATGGGAGGCGAATGGCCCCTTTCCTCTCATTCTGCGTGCCCTATCAGCAAAAAAAATCAAACAAACACCATTTTGGCCAATTCTGAGGCTGTTCTGGGAAGAAGACAACCTTCACTATTTGATGGCCAACAAGAGTGACAATCGGATGATCCCCCGATTTCCTGGAATGGCAAGAAGAGTCGCTCCCGTCGATGGGGCACAATTCAACACTCCATCAACCCGTTTTTGTGACAGCGGGAACTACGCTGGAGTAAGTTAAGACGTTTCATTCAGACAAACCGAATTATCGGAAAGGGATTTTTGAGGAACTCTCTCCTGGTCCAGTCCACTATCTCATCGGGCGGAGCTGCATACCTCGTGGTCCCTCTCCGAGTTGGACTCGGTGTCGCTGGCCCCGCCCACGACGCTGCACTCGGCGGCGGTCCGCGCGCCGTCCGAATCGACAGCGCCATTATCACCAACTTGGGACTTCTCGGTGATGTCGTGGATCCCTGACGGAAGAGAGGTCAGAAAGAGGTCAACGAGTACATTATTTGTCCTCACTAGTAAGACAGGTCTTCTTTCTCCTCTGCAAAGAACGACTTCTGTTCTCCTGATGAAGGATATTGCATAAATACTGAAAGGCGTTTTCCTTACAGGTGCGATGTGGATCTGGGGCGGCTTCCAGGGCACCGGCCAGGTCCAGCTCCTCCTGTCGGCTTTTCGGGGGGGATTCTGTGCCGGCAGAGTTGTCGTGGGAAGAATCGGCGCTCTTTTTTTTCTTCTTCTTTTTGTGCAGCAGCGCCTTGTTGATGTACGCCGCGTCGGCCTGGAGGTTGGCCAACCGATGGAAAAGGCTCCTCCCCCGGATCAGGGAGTACACCAGGTTGCTGTTGCCTGCGAGGAGGGCCAGGGCACAGCGGTTTAGGGGTTCGGAAGGGTCTGCTGGAGGGGGTTTGATGCGATTAAGGTGAGAGGGTTTGCTGACCGTCAAACTGGTACTGGATGATGTTGTTGAAAACCTCCAGGAGGAAGAAGACGAGCTGGTGGTTGTGCGGGGCCGAGAACAGGAACCAGGGCCCGGAGAAAACCTCCAGAGGTGCAGAAGCTTGTTGGCCGACACCATGGACAAACTCTTCAGGTATGGAGAAACTACCACATGACACGTTTGGACACATGATGGAAATGATCGGCAAACGACAGCCAAAGGACAAAAGCCAAAGGGCGAAACGACGGACACGGACGCTCACCGTTGACGATGATGGTGAGCAAGCAGTCGAAGAGCGGCTGCAGTCGCCGATGTCCGCACGTCATCATCCTGTGGAAGATCTGCGGAGGACGTCGCAAGCAGTCAAAGCCTCCTTCAGACTCCCGTATTTCTTTGGCGTGCGTGCGGCGGCGGGGGCGTTACCACGAGCAGCAAGTCGGCGTGCGTCCCGCTGAAAACTGGGACGTCCATGGGGACACGCAGCGTGAAGGGTTTGTTGAGGCGTACGCCAAAGTTCCTCTCCCCGCTCAGTAGCAGCAGGATGAAGACGCCCATGTGGACCAGGCCCGCACCGGCTGCCAAAGACACTCTGGGTGTAAAAACGGGACTTGGGGGTTGCCCGGGGGGTGTCGAGCCACTCACAGGGATCGGCGCGGGCTTCGTTGAGGAAGAACAGAATGGGGACCAGCACGTCCAGAACGTCGCTGCTCTTCAGCACGAAGAAAAGGAATTTCTGCACAAGCACGCAGGTGTTAGCATTATTACAGTGGTTAGGTTAGCATTAGCATTTTAGCTAGCATTTGCGTTTCCCTTGGGTTTAGCCTGACCATTACAGTTAGCATTAGCATGAGCATGAGATTGAAGACTGGCATTATCGTTCCCCACGGACTGAGGCTTTTGGGCGTATCCGTCCACCTTGTTGAAGTCGCAGAGTTTCCAAAACAGGACGAGGAGTTCCTGGTGGAAGGTGATCTTCTTGGTGGAGTTGGGCAGGTAGGTCTGCACCAAAGGGTTGTTGAGGAGCCGGCTCACACCTTTCAGGATGAAGCTCAAGTCCTGAAAGACAAATTAAAAAAAAAAAATCTAACAGCACGGTGCAGCAGTGGAAATGAATCTCGCCTCCTCACCTCTTCTCGGTGGATCCTGGACAGGAAGTTGACAAACTGGTTCTCAGGACCACCCAACTGCAGGGCAAGAGGGTGTCAAAACCTTCATTCGGTTTTCCCGATTGGAAAAAAGAAAATAAAACACAACTTTGGCTGTGTTGGAAAATCATTCACTGATTCCTGAATCGCTTTTGACTGATTTTTATATTGTGGACTTTACATTTCAGTCAAAGCATTTGATTTGATAGACGAAAATGTATACTTTATTTTGTATCGGTCAAGCCCCCTTTAGCCTAGAGAAAGAAAAAAAAAATATCCTTGAGCCGTGCCTGTTCCCAACACGGCCCTCCCTCATGTCATCCTCACATCGGTCTCGTCCTCGGCGGCGGCGCGGGGTCGGCGCTGCTCCAGCGCGACCATGAGAACCTGAAGCGCTTGTTCCACCAGCAGCTGGCGCTGGTCTGACATGAGCAAGTGGTC